>JBANSL010000004.1:26109966-26709966 GCA_037127255.1 Persicaria tinctoria
GTGACATATATGACTTGTGTGCATTGCATAAACATGATTGAGGCAATTTTGTTAGCCTATTATTCCCTTCCTACCCATAGATATATCCTTTGCTTGAAGCCCATTGAGCCTATTTGTCTATTCATTTGTAGCTCCACGAGATTATCCTTAAGCCTATTTTAACATTGTTTACCCATTCGGGACTTAGGATGAAATAGAATTATGGTTCATTTGAGTGGAGAAGGGAGAGTAATGTGCTTTGAGTGATTGATGTATTGAATGGAGGATTTTGTGCTTCAAATGTAATTTTCTTGTGATGAGGAAATTACAAAAAAAAAAAGAAAAAAAAAAGAGAAAATGGAAAAGATGAAAAAAAAAGTGAATAAAACTGTTCATCACTAGAGAAATGTTTGTGAAAAGGGAATGGGTTTTCAAAGTTGAGAGTGTATGAGCTTATTTGATTTTGTGATGTGGTTTTTGTGAGAAATTTGGTATGTGTGTTGAGAAAAGAGTTGAATTGTGGTTGAAGTTTAGGAAGTAATTCTATTTCCCGGATTTAGCACCACAAGCCAAAGAATTTCATACCCTTTATTTCTTACCTTGGCCCCATTACAATCCATGAAAAGACCTCATGATTTATGTTTTGTGCATAGTCCGAGTGATGGAGAATTAGGACGCTAATTCAAGCTTATGCTAGATGAGTTTTTAAGATTTGAGCTTGAGCGGAATATTTAACCTTAAACACAAGAGTGTGAGAGTTCCACAAAAATATGTCCTATGTGAGGTCTTGGAATTGATGTCTTGACTTGTCTCTTGTATGATTTGCTTATCCTTGTTTTTGAACCCAATGTCTTTATCTAAATGAGCAAATGCAATGCTTGGATAGAGATTGAAATATTTCTTGTGAAATCTTTACACTTGTTCTTGCTTGAGGACAAGCAAGGTTCAAGCATTGAGTGATTTTATGACATCTAATTTAGTCATATTTTAGGGTTGCATTTGCATATTAGTTTAGATCATTTTCATACATATTTTTCATATTTTATGCTTTATTTAGTTTATTTTGCATTTTCTGAGTCTACACCGAGTTATTATTGATTTCAGGCATTTTGAGGCTATTGTTGTGGAAATTCAAGAGTCAATACGGAGCAACAAGAATGATTGGATCGGACCTTGAAAGCTAAAGTGCTGAAACGGTCAGATTTGGAAGTTGGGTGATGGGCTGCAATTAGAATTAGGTGTTGGGCTGAATTTAATTCTTAAATTTTGAGGGCTGAAATTGTAGTTTTAATAAAGTTATTTATATATATACTCGTATGATCAGAATGGAGAAGGGGCTTCCTCTGTGTTTGGACTTTGGAGTTTGCCGCCGACTTCATTCGTAGATTAGGTTTAGTTTAGTTTAGTTTTGTTTCTTTTGTTTTCGGTATTACACTTTGGATTGAAGGCGAAGATTTCTAGTTTGCATTTTATTTCAAGTATGTCTTTAATTTATTCAATTGCTTTCTACATTATGCTTAGCTAAATTTTCCGTTCTAGGGTTAGGGTGAACCCGACAATGTCGCAAATTGTTGGACTTCGATATTTGCTTGAACTTAGTCTGAATTTTATGAATTGATTTGATCCTAGTTGCTTTACCTAATTGATGTCAATCGATTAGAATCCTTTTTAGATTCGAGATGCTACCGCTGAGAATTGAAATTGGATACTTGGATGGATTTCATGAACCCGAAAGGGGAATTGTGTCTATTGGAACCCTAGGATTGAACTCGAGGAATCAACAATTGTTATTGTGACATTTAAACGATTGTTGAGGACTCTTGAGGATTAATAAATTTTCGTAGATTCTTAGGTTTGAATCGGTTAGGCGGAACGTGACAGCGAAAGTTTAATTGATTTTCTCCTAAGATCTATAAAGAACTTAAAGGGTCTAGATTTTGTTAATTTAGACACAATCAATACAACATGTGACAGCTGAGTAGTGATGACTTTAGATAATTTATCTTCAATTTGACTTATTAAGAAGATGAAGTTCGAGTGAATATCGGGTTGAATTCTTTGTGGCATTGTCGTGGGAATCTTTAACTCTGGAATTATTTCTCATATATATTTTATTCATAATCTTTGCTTGTTTTTTTCTTAGTTTAGTTTAAAATCAAATCTCTCCCATTTGGCTTAACTTATTAGTTTTAGATAACAATTGATACAGATTTAATCCCCGTGATTGATACCCGTATACTGCAATTGATCTCGTATTCTTGTGAGGTTGGTTTAGGCTACACTATTCTTGTGTTGGTTTAGACCACATCAAGTTAAGCTAGTATAAGGGAACTGCTTCTATGCATCTTTGATGGCATGACTTTTGAGACACGGAGTCTTACTGAGCGCATGAGTGATGGAGGTTTATTAGATATGGGACTCTTGGAGATGTGGGAATTTTTGCGTCTACATGGATTATCAATGTGCGCAGAATGAGTCACTTCCTACTATATCTCAAATTGTTGAGACCTCTGTTGCACCTTTTGAGGTCATTGTGGAAAATCACACTGAGAAGATAGAGGTAAAAGACACTCCATCTGATGAGATCATCCCTAGCTCGCCCGTTGATGTATCATGTCCAGAGCCTGTTACTGAGGCTACAAAGCAAGGAAAGGTTACCTTTTGCACTGAAACGAATATTGGTGGATAAGTTGATCCATTTGACTGCTACTTTGACAAGACACAAATAGAACTAAATTGGTGGTATTATATACCCTCTATGGGTAGTCAATCTCATGAATACAATAAGTCGAAAAGGTTCTTAAATGTATTATTATTTACTTTCAATTTATTTGTATGTAGTGCATGCTTGTTTAGTAGTTGTGCACAAGAGTTCGACACGTTACTAAGGGCATTGACTATGTCTGATTAGTGTCTTTAGGTTAAGCACAACGTCGAGTCAATGACGAGAAACAAAGACGCTTCTCGGGAGGCAACCCGATGTAAGTAGGCTAAAATTTCTTTGCGTTATTAGTTCATTAATTTTTTTTCCAACATTGTTAAGATTCTCTTTGAGGTTAGGTAGTTGTTTTTCGGTATATTGGTCTAACATTTCTGGAGAAGGACATAGGAAAAGTCTAAGGGAGGATGTTCCAGAAAAACCACACCCGCAACCCAAAAACCGCACCCGCGGCCAAAATTGGGGATGGTTCTGGAATAGCCGCACCCGCGGACCGGGAGGCAGCACCCGCGGCCAACCCTTTCGTTCATTTTCTTCGCTCTTCCTTTTGTGCCCACCTCCACATCCACCTCTGCCATACCAGTGGGCACTTGAGTTTACTTTTCTCATTCCTTGTACTTTCTAATTTTTATTGTTTTGATTTCATTGAGACAATGAAAGCTTCAAGTTTGTCGGAGGGGATTAGTGTACATAGTAGGTTGCATTGCATATCGAGCATGTTTCAATTATTCTGCATAACATTCATGTTGTAATGCTTCGCATCTTAGTTTATTTTAAGAAAAAGAAAAAGAAAAAAAAATTGAAAAAATGAAAAAGAAAAAAAAATCATGCATTTGCATAAAGTATGCCATTGTCTAAACAACCACCTAGCCAAGTGAGTCCTCCAAAGTTTATTGAAATTATGATCATATAAGTCCCTCGACATGTTTGAATTGTTTTAGCCTTATCCCACTTATAGTTTTTATGTGGAACATAGCTAGGTGAACATAATTGAGCTTGTATGATCTAAGTTCCTAGCATGACTGAAATCCAACAAAAATTTAACCTTGTGAGATTCATTTTTGGCCTTATTGGGACTGCACTTCATTGAGTCCTTTTGCTCTTGTTTCATGTGTGTGATTACTCTCCAATACTTCTATCTCTTGGAATATATTTTGTTATCTATGTCAAGGATGTACTTATATATTTGTCATTAGTGAATTTCACATGATTGAGGCACCTTTATTAGCCCTATTTGACTCTACTATACCTTACATATGTTCCTCTGCTTTAAGCCAATTTGAGTCTAATTGCCTATTCTTTTGTAGCTCCACAAGATTTTCCATAGCCAATTATAGCCCGACCCTATTCGGGAATTAGGAATGGTTGGTGAATATTTATAATGTGGATGATGGTTTTTAGTGGTGAATTGTATGTTTGATGTACCTTTATGAGATGTTTGATTATTGCTAGTACATTCATTACTCGGCTCGACGTTGCTTGCTCATGCCTCTCTCGAGCTCGCCAGAGCTCTCAAGCTAACCCAATCGTCCCGCACTCAGCTCTCACTAACTCCCGATTAATCTAAACATCGAAAGGATTCAAGACATCGAATGAGAAAGAAAAGAAGGCTCGGGAGCTCACCGACGGGTTCGCGACTTCGGAGCTCTTGATCGGAGGTCTGGGTGTCGTCGGTGGCTGGCGATTACTCGTTGGACCTGCGTTAGACATGGGTGAGTGTGATGGAGGAGCTCAAGGGTGATTTGGATCAGAAACGAAGGAGAGTTCTGCTGGTGGCTCCGGTGGCTTGCGGCGGCTTGCGGAGTTCTGGTGATCCGGTGGCTTGCGGCGGCGCTGGGGAGCTTCTGGGCTACTCCGGCTGCTAGCGGTGGCTCCGAATGGTTCGTGGACCTTCTGCTGGTGGCTCTAGGTGGAAGGAGGGAAGAAAGAGGAGGAGACGGTGGTGATGGAATGGTGGCGACGATGATGTCGGTAAAATGGTGATGGTGACGATGTGTGATGGAGATGAATCAAAATGGAGCGGGAATGGTTCACCGATGGGAGCGGGAGAGTGAGGGAGAGAGTCGGTGAAGGTGATGGTGAAGAACAATGATGATGACAGTGATGGTAAGCAGGTGAAAGTGAGGGGTCAGGGGTGAAATAGGCAGGGGGATGAGTTCGGGTTGCAGGGTAAGGTAGGAGGGAGTGGGTGAGGGTAGAGTGTGAAATTGGTTAAAACAATACCCGGAATAAATCCCGAATACGTGAATTTTGAATCCCATAATTAGTTCTCAAATGTTAGTTTTCCTGACTCTCGCTCTCTCGATCAATTAGATTTTGAAAATCGACAAAGATATCATCATCCGATAATTATTTTGAATTTTCGAGGTAAAAGGATAGAAATTATTCGTCAAATTTTATATTCCGTTCGGAATCCGCTAAACGATTTTTAAAACCGATTAAATTTCATTTTTAATTCTCTTTTTCCGAAAAATTAGGGTTTGAAAATCCGAGTCTTTACAACCTTAATCCGATGAAATGCTTAAGTGTGGTTGGTGAGAATAATATGATACTGGACCTAAGATTTTACATAATTCAAATAGGGTATTAGTAACTTTTCAGAAATTATGAAAACAACATCGTAACTTTTAAAAAGTACAAAACTTACCCTTGATTTTCCCAAAAGTCAACCCAATTATGTACCCGCAAAATCTCAGGAGCAATGTAGGCTGTAAAATGTTTCAAAACAGTGTATATATTAGATTAACATCGCATACATATTCGAAACTCGAAAAATTAAGATGAATGTACCGAATCTTACCCAAACGGTACTCGAAAACGTTCAAGTTTTGAGCCTATGATCCCTTGTTATAGTATGAATTTGAAAAGGAATGAATTTGGTGTGATGACAGCCCTTGTATTGAAGGAAAGAAAGAAAAACGTACTTAAACCACGTTTTTTCTGCACAACCTAAACACTGGTCATCAGTCTACTTCGGGGATGTGGTGCGAGTGCCTCGAAGATGGTATGAGGAAAAGGAAAGATGGGTTCGAGATATTTTTTAAGGAGTTAAAAATTATGTAAAAATACTTTGGTATATGTAATATCTCCCCTCTTAAAAATTAGTTTCGTTCCGAAACTTAAACAATAAAAAGAGAAGAGAGAAAGGATATAAGGAGCAAGAAAAAGGGAAGAGAGAAGATATAAAGAACACTTTATAATTTTCTAATGATTTTGATATTTTATCTAGTGAGAGAGCAAACGAGTTCACGACCTTAATTGTTTGGAGGAATCGACAACGTTGACTAAGGGTTTCCTTTTGAGAATTTGACTATAATGGTACTAGGATAGATACTTGTTTACTGAAGCACCCAATACTTAATGGACTTTAGAAATTATGTTAAGGGTTTGAAATCCCTCTTTTTAGATTTTCGCTTTTATATCATAGGACATATTGCAGGGGTTATGACCTTAAGATAATGGTTAGGTAACTTAATTATATTTGGATTGTTGAGATCAGAAAAAGGGATAAGCCGCCTAACTATCGTAACTCAGATACATTTCTAGCTTGTTTTCCTTTACTAGAATCAGATTGAGGGCGCGTAAGTGTAGGGAAAGAGGAAAACGAGGAAATATGTAGACCATTACATGGAACACATATGAGTAGATAGAGGATAAGATTTGAAATATGATGGGGACATATAGAGTAATATGATCTTAACTCATTGTTGCAAGATCAAAACAACATAATTACATCGAACGTAATTATTTGTTCACCGAACTCATCATGGTCAAAGTCTGAGAATTATTTCATAAGCAATAAATAAAATAAAATAAAATCATTTTAACGCACCAAAGTTAACATCCTAGCAAGTATATGAGCGATTCAAAGTAGAGGCACATCTCATCCAACCTCACCGGGATCGAGTGTTTACTCTCACTCTCATGTGTTTAGGCTTAACAATGTATTTCTCAACCCAATCCAAAATGCAGAAAGCTACATAGAAATTGACACATATATCACATATTCTCCACCGTGGATGTCATCACTCATAAGACACATCAAGAGGTATTTTATCAAGGTTGTAATGGGGCTTGGTAAAGAATTTAATTAAGGTAGGAAAATATTTAGGCTTGTGGTGCTAAAAATCCGGGATAAAGGGATCCCGAAGAACAACCGGAAGAACACAAAAAACCAAATACTTCATTCTTAAAACACTCGACAAAAGAACTTTCACTCGACCATACATATTTTTCTAACTCTCACATTCATCATAAAGATAAAAGGCTCTTATATTCATGCTTTTTTCCTTTTTCTTTTTCTTTCACTTTTTTCTTCTTTTTTTTTCAATTTTTTTTCTAGAGCCAAAAATACAATAAGCACAATGTGAGGAATAAAACCAAAATTACATAATAAATCAAAACTTGTAACTCTCTTAACAATATTTTCTTTTCCACTCAATATCAATCATTTACCAACTCTAATCCCAATTCCCGGATAAGGTAAGGCTTATCATCGGCTACGGATAAATTTTGTGGAGTTTCAAAGAAAAGGCTAAGGCTCAAATTGGCTACAAGCAAAGGACACATATGTAGGGTGGATATGGATAATAGTATGGCTAAGAAAATAATGCCTCTATCATTTGAAACTCATAGGCAATAGACATATAAATTCGGCCTCAAATATAGATAACAATGTCAATCTGAAGAGGTAATTGCACAAGGAGAGTATAATGTCACACAAGAAAGCAAAATGGAATAAATATGATGAAAATCTCTCTAAGGCCAAAATTCTCACTAGAACAAGTTTTGTTGGATTTCAATAATGCCAATAAGAATCATACTTGCTCAATTGAACTAACAAGTCATGCTCCAATGAAAATCAAAATAAGTAGGTGACAAGATTAGCCAATTCAAACATATCATGGGATTTATAGGTTAAGCTCAAAAACTCAAATAAAATAGAGGACAGTTAAGGCAAGATGGATATTTGAATAATACATGATTGTAATGCATGATCTTTTTGGATTTGTATTTTTATTTTTCTCAATTTTTAATGCAATAACTTAATAAAAAAATAAAATAGAGCACGGATGAATGAAGATGGATTGCGACAACAACGAACGAAGATTGGGCATGCACCACGGGATTCCCTGTCAGCGAGCTCCGTTCGCAGGCAACGAATGAAATCATCTGCTATGTCGTCTGAGCGGCTGGACTCGCTGGCAGTGAATCATGATTCGCTGGTAGCGAATTGAGCCAAAAATCTCTATTCTTCGATCTTGTTCACTTTTCCCTGCATTGTTAGCTCAAAATATCCGAAAACATCTATCTACCATATAAAATAATTAGGAAATTTCTAATTTATTAAACAACAAAACTAATTAACTAACTAGGAATTGAAATAATTAATTTAGGAAAACTTACCTCGGGTTGCCTCCCGAGAAGCGTCCTTGTTTATCGTCATAGACTCGACGGTTTATTCGTCCATGTGTTCAAGATTCACTCGGACATTGCTAACGCTCTCTTTAGCAAATCAAACTCCAGTGCACACCATCTAGGTAGGCGGACACCATATACGAAGAAGCCGAAGTCAAAAGATGTGATGTTGAAGAAGGTCTCCAACTTCTCATATGCTCGAGTGTGAGTTCCTACCGAGGGTATGTAGTACCACCAGCATAGTTCGGCTGGTGGTTTGTTGAAGTAATGCTCCCACGGATCTACATATTCACCAAAATCCACAGAAGTGTAAGAAATATCATTACATTGCTCGGGAGCCATAGAAATTGGCTCCGGACTTGATTCTTCAATAGATGAGTTGGGGATGATTTCTATGGGTGGAGTAGGTGCCAAAATACATGGTTCCTCATGTGTGCACTAATGAGACTCTATGTCAAGGGGCATCAAGCTCTCTTCTCCATCTTTGATTGAACCCTTGATGCTTGTGTCTTGGCTTCCCTCATGTATCTCGCCCGCCATTGGTTTGAAAGTTAAGGGTATGGATGCCAACTTGTAGTCTTCTTCCACCTTATCCATGTCACCCACACAAAGGAAAAGATCCCATAATTCCGACCAATCCAAACCGTAAAAGCCTAATTCTTTCAAAGATTGGGCGAATTCTCGTATCTCGGGAAGCATGCGATCTTGAACGCAAAGTACTCGTTTTATCAAATCATCTTGGATACCGCGTGAAGCACGGTGGTCCACTAAATCTTGCACTCTTGCGAGGTAATGGTGAAAGTATTCTCCCTGGTATTGTCATAACTCCAACTCCATTGCAAACAATTAGTAACGAGGTGTCGTGAACCGTAAGATAGGTCCACGACGGGGTTAGATATATATATACAAAAATTAATAAATACACAAAACAAAGAAATAAGCTTGATTCCCCGGCAACGGCGCCAAATTTTGACCGAGGGAAAGTCGTTGATTCACCTCCCCAAAAATAAATCCCAAACAAACAAACTAGTATAGTATTCAAGTAAGGGGTCGAACCCTAGAGACTCAAGTATTTCTAACTATTGTGTATTTATCAATATAAAAAGAAAATATTTTTACGAATGAAAATAAAATAAAATAATATTGACAAAAGCAAATAAAGGATAGAAGAAAAGGGTTTCCACCTACAAGTTGTCGACTTTGGTTGGTTTTATTGATCATTGAATCCTTTTCAAGTTATTATCTTTTCCTACGAATTTCTCCCGCCTTGGTTTAAGTAGATTTAACAAAGAGATAGCAAATAGTCCCTTGTTTAAGATATATGTGAACTTCCTACATAATCATGTTTAAGTAGATTTAACAAGGGCTGTCAATGCAACCTTAACACGGTCAAGATTTAACAAAGAGATAGCAAATAGTCCCAAGAACTTGAGCATATAAATAACACCAATTAAACACGGTAAATCAATGTTTAAGATATATGTCAACTTCCTACATAATCATGTTTCAAACAAGGAATCCGCAATCTTATGCGTGCTACTAGGGAAATAACACAAATACGAAAGTATTAAATCCTAGCATGAAATCAATATTATCAAGGTAGCTAATCAAGTTAACATCAATAACATAATCAATACCACACAAAGAAGTTGAAAGAATTAAAGAGGAAAAATAACTTGAATTACAAACTCACAAACCACCAACCAAGTCTCGAAAGTGTAGGCGGAAACTAGAAAATTATCCAAACATGGCTTACCTAACCTTTCTTCTCTTCAATGGTGATTTCTCTCCTTGAATCTATAAGAAAACTAACCCTAAACATCCTATTTATAAGCCTAAAGTCTTGCATAAATAAGGTAAAAGATAGACAAATAAGATAGAAACTTCCTAAACAAACTAGATAGAAGATAGACTTTCCATGTTTAATCCAACGTCAGATTCCGCTGGCAGCGAAAATTTCCGCTAGCAGCGAATGGCCTTAATCAAGCTACTGTTGGATTTTCGCTACCACCTCGCTACCATACTCGCTGGTAGCGAATGTCCATGCCTTAGAAATTTTCCAATACTCTTCGATTCCATCGTTTTCGCTTCCGCGAGAGCCTCCATCCGCTGTAGTGAAAGGGACCGTCCGCTGGAGCGAGTCCGGCCATCTGCAGCCGTGAGTCCATCATTCCGCTGAGGCGACTCCATTCACTGGCAACGAGTTTTCTTTCGCTGGCAGCGAGTCATGCTGCTCCTGGACATGCTCCCGCTAACTCCACTCGCTGGTAGTGATTTCCCATTCGCTGGCAGCGAGACGTGCTGGCTACTGGACATGCTCTTCGTTGACCTCGCTCGCTGGCAGCAAGTTTCCATTCACTCGCAGCGACAGATGCCCAGAAGCTTGTTTTCTCTTCATTCTTCCCCCGTTCTTTCTTGCCTCTTTTCTTTCTTTCCTTAGGTTGCTTTCTTGACTTCACTTGGACATGTTGTTTACCTTTTCTTTGCTTTCCACCATGTCGGATCTACGATTATGCACAATTCAACCGAAATAGCGTAGATTCCGAACTTTGCCATGAAAAGAGTTTGATCTAAATTGACACTAAACACGCATATTCTACAATGCAAATTCATCTAAAGTACCCTATAATGCCTATTGGAATATGCCTTATCAATTTGTCATCAGCCATCTTAAAGATTTTGTCGCTAGATTTCCAAAGCAAGTACATCAACAACTACATCCAAACCTTGCATTACCTAACTCTTTTCATATTGCTTGAGCTGCTTGGAAGCAAACGTATAATACGGAGCTATGGAGAGTGGAAACATCCCTGGTTCTAGACCAATAGTACACTCAACAAAGCGGTGCGGTGATAAATCGGTAATGTCATCAGGAAATATAACAGGAAACTCCCGAATCGCTGGTATATATCGTAGATTGTGATAGCCTTGGAATCCAAGTCCTTTAAGTAGCATAACAACCCAATTAATGTATCTTGATCATTTTAGTCTTGATATATGTATCAGATTAATAACACGACCGTCCTCTACCGGAACGTGTCGACGGAATCTGCAACACACGTCATCGCGTACCAAGGCACAATCCTCCGCTCGTAGTCATTCACCACACACGACATGTTCACTCGCCAATCCATTCCTAAGATGATTTCCAGTGGCATAAGCAGAATCATCACTAACCCAGAGTCGAAGTCTTGACCCCTCATTCGTGATAGGAAATTGGCTCAACACCTTCGTTCCTATCATTATTCCTTCTTTTAGAGAGTTTGACCATAAACGATTTGTTTAAAGGCACACTACCTAACTGGAATCTATGGATAACACTCTAACCCATAAAAGAATGAATAACTTTCATATAGAACAGAATATCAATTAACTCCATTTGGTAGTACATAGCACATTGATTTATTGATGCATTGACATCGGCCTCTTGCCTCATCACATATATAGTCTTGTCTGGGTTAAACGGTTCAATTATGTTGCCTTCGTCCTCAATGTCCATGTATGTATCTAGAGAAGGGTAATCCATTTGCAACATTTGTAGTCTTGGGAGGCTAGTGAAAGCTTCATAGCATCTCATCTCTTGCTCAAATACTTTCATCCATATGAGTATAAGATGTAATTCTTCTTTCTTCTCTCTCCTTAGAGAAGTTGTACTGCAATTGTTTGTGAGGAACAAGTTGAAGGCTTGCCTCGTCGAGTTCGCTTAGTATCTTTCCACCATAACCCAACTTCATTCTTTTGGCGAAAAGCAGTAATGTGCAACCTTTCCTAATCGATGCACATAATACTCAGAAAAACTTCACCGTGTAGATAGAGTTTAATGTTAGTAATACTCAGTCCACTTATATGACATCCATAATTTCATGCAATTATAATTTCCCACAAAGCATAGGTAAACTAATGCATACTTATATAATGTCATAACTTCAAAAACAACATTTCGAGGAGTCTCAAAGTTGTCAAATGTAGAGAATACTTCAACATAGAAATGGTTAAGGGTATCTAGGGACACGCAAGTCCTTTACCCATCATTGAATTAAAATATTGTCTTAAATCCCTCTAGCTTTTCATTAATAATAATGAGGGTTTCCATAAACAGGGAAGTAATATCCTCGACGTATACCGGACAATGGGTTCAAATACTTAAATATGACACCACGATTGATGTCATACTCCAAATCTTCGTCCGTTTTCTTTTCGAGTGCTTGTAGCTCTGCAACGCTTTGTAACTTTTCTGTCTGCCACTCTATTTGCCATGAGGTGGGTACCTCACTTGTTAGAGGTAGCCCATGGATCATTCGGCACCTACACTCTCTTAGAAGCTCGTTCACTTCACTAAGATGATCCAGCGTTTCGCAAATGAGGTGTTCTAGCCGAATGCGCCTTTTTTTTCCGGCCTCCATGCGATCAAAGCAATGCTTCTCTTAAGTATAGATCGGCGACATTTCAATCCTGGTCTTGACAATGACATAGAAAATAGACCTATTAATTAACAAGGATATAACGTTATAAGTAGATCACCCAACACAAAAGACATCTCATCTTCTCTAGAATACATCGCGAGTAAGGTACTTCGCCAGTCCCCTACCTAACCCAATACCCTAAGTATCATCGATCTAAGAAACATCGCGATCGGAATCATAACATAGGTAAGCGTACACCTGATAACGAGACCCACCCAGACCTCGAGGTCCTTTTGAGCAAAGACAAGCAACTCGCTGGTCAAGCACTTCCCATCTAAGAGTGTCACGCGTAATGCATAACTCCCTAGCATGAGGGCATGCATTACACGTGCCTTCTATTAAACCACCAGGTTACCAGCAAGCTGCTCGCTTAGCCTCCCTATAAATACACCCCCAACCTCCAAGAAGAGGATCCAATTCAAGAGAGAAGAAGAAGAGCTCTGCATGTCTCCTCGATCTAAAAACCCTGGAGTCGAGTTCTTAAGGTCTTTGGTCCGATAAGAATGCATCTGGAATAAGAACATAATCTTACTTCCTTTAGAGAGGGCGATTGAATAGTAACCACTCCTTCGCGAGCCAAAAACATCATCAACGTGGATCAAACCAATAAGCTTATAAGTTGGCCCCCACCCACCTTGATTGGGCTTGTAGGTGTACTAAGAGTTTTTTTCCGTCACCCCGAGGTAATAAGTATATGTGAAATTCCATGATCGTCTCATTGGTGCCGTCTGTGTTGACCTTTCGCAACGAGAGGTTCCGCGTATCTATACACTTTTTTACATTACATCGTTTCTTATTGTCGTTTCTTATTATTTACTCTATTCTTTGTTTTTTTTACATTGATCCCGTTTAAATTAATAGGCATACCCCATTTTTTACTTTTAATACTAAAACGTTTTGTAGGAATCAAGAATTATACACTTTTCGGTGAAGAGTTTGGGAACCAACATCATGATGTCGAAGAAACTGATGACCTCAACCTCAACGATCCCCCCAACGAGGAAGCTCAACGCCAAAATGACGAGAATATCCCTCAACAACCTCCCTGGGACGTGGCTTAGCCTCCTCCATTCGCCCCCTACGGGATGTGGGGTAGTTACCCCCGTATCAATTCTTCGCGGGGAATTACCCATAAAAACCATAATGTGGCAAACAAGCGAGCGGGATGTCATTCCAGCGCGGTCCCCATCTCCACTATTAACATCAGCATCTTGCACCTACAACAGTCAACCCTTTCTCTAACCCTGCTGGCATCCCTCTTAATCTAGTTCCAAAACACAACGAGAACGTCGACAACATGGCCTGCCATTGCAACCCCAAGGACGTGTCATCACGCTCTAATTCTCCCAGGGCACCTGGCCCGACCCACAAAAGCGAGCCGACATTCCCATCTGCCTTCTACAAGTAGATACGCGAAGCACCTGTTCCTAAGAGGTGGAGGGATGTGTCTATCGCCAAATGCATAGAGGACACTAATCCTAATGATCATCTCAACCAGTTTACAACGTCGATGAGAATGAACGAGGACAACGACGCTATGTTCTACCGCTCGCTTCCATCCACATTAAGTGAAGTGGCTCTCACGTGGTGCACCAATTTGGCCCGGTCCTCCATCAACAACTTCACACAATTGTCAAGCACATTTGTGGCCTATTTTAGTATTGCTCGCACGAGGAAACGAACCATGCTAGACCTCAATTCCATCAAACAGGGATCGACCGAATCTTTGGGAAGTTTCTTCAGTAGGTTTACTAATATGGTGGTGCAGATCCCAAAGTTTAATCAAGAGTCTGCAAAAAAGATATGGATAAGAAACCTAGCCGAAGGGGATTTCAAGATCTGCCTATTCTGAAATAAGCCAGAAAACTATGACGATCTTCGAGAGCTCGTGACAAAGCAAATCCACGCTACGAAGGCTTCAAGTTCAAGTTGGCGACCCGTCGAAAGCAAGCCTTCTTTTTATCATAAGGTCCACAACAAATATAGAGGGAAGGGAGGGTTCGAGAATCAGCAACGCTATAACCATCATTGGCAATACCCCGTCGCCCTACCAAGGCCTCCCCAACAAGAAATACAATACAACCAGCGGAGAGGGCCAAGCCCGCACGATATCCCAACGAATGTAATGATGGCTCATCCCGACCATATTTCTCCCCCTATTTGTGGGATTCCATCAGCTCTTCCCCAAAAGGAGGTGCCCTTAAAGATATGTGCCCCGCCAGTGAATCCCAACAGCCTGTCGTGACGCCACAGCAATACAATTCTCTAGTGGTCCCTCATCGACAGTACAGACCACCTCCTACTCCACCCCGTCCATACAATCCCAAGTATGCGGCTGAGGAAGAGGAAGGGGGACTTACCCCCAAGGCATGGGAGGAATAAACGGGAACAGAGGAGGAGGGTATCGCCCCCCCCCCCCCCCCCCCCCCCCCGGGACGCGAGGAATGCCCCTGAAGTAAGGTTGATGCGGGACTATCCAATACACCTTCGGATGATGTCCTTCTCAAGAGAAGAAGGCTCCGCCATGGGAGAAGATCCAAAGGTGCAAATGACGTTTTAGACTCGTTCAGAATATTTGATAGCTTTTCGACGTTTCATGAAAATGAGTCGTACGGATTCAATATTAATCAGATTGAGGCGTGCCATATCTTGTTGGAACGAGGACAAAGAGATATACAACTTTGTTGTTGAAGGTTTTTCCAGATTTGTCCTAAAGTTTGGCCGAAAATCATCATCTTTGCAAGCTGTCACTGTTTTGACGGGAATAAAGAACTTTCTTTTGTTATTTTTAGTAACGTTCTTTATTTAAGTTATTTTAGGTAATTTAGGAATTTATTTTAATTTCTCTTGAATTATTATTTCTATCTAAAATCAGCCCTTAGGGTTATAAATAGAGGCTGATCTCCTTATAAAACATAAGACGTCTTCCATTATGAATAAAATTTCAGTTTGGGTGAAACACAATTGAGAAGAAGTCAATCGATTAGAAGCATGGTTCATCGATTGCAACTATTGGTATTGATCTAGCCTGGTTTGCTTTGTGTTCATCAACTTCACAAGACTTGGTGATCGTAGTATCCACGAGCCCCCTCCTTGTGCCTCCAAGTTGTCCGCTTGGTTGTGTAGAGTTGTAGAGGTGGGTTATATAGTCATTGGTATTGGTTCCTACCCTCTTAGGAGGCCTAGGGTCTTTATCTTGTTCTATATAGATCGACTCAGTCCTTATCAGTCGTGTCTTTGCTATCAATTTCGAGTCTTTGTTATTGTTCATCGAGTCTTTGTTATTGTACATCGAGTCTAGCTTGGAAGATCTTGATGATCTTGATCGAGTTCTTGTGTCTTCTTTGTTGTTTCTTGCTGCGTTTCTTGAGTTCTTATTCGAGTCTTGTCTATTTCTTTAGTTTCTTGTTTGATTGTCGAAGATCGGGCCATCTCACGGCTAACTCCGTATCAAATTGGGATCAGAGCTTTAGTTTCCGACATCAAGATTGAGTCTTTTATTTTTCATATACACAAAAACCCACAAAAGGAGTCCTTTTCTTGTTCTTGGTTTTTACTTCTTGCATTCTTTATTTGATTATTGCACTAATATTGAGTTTGTGATTGTTTGTGGTTGTATAGCCTAAACACAAAGCCTAGCCGAGACCGTGGAGTAGACCAAAGAGGTGCACACAAACCTTGTGAACACCCCTAAAGTCGACGGCAATTACTGTCCCCATAGCCTTGCTTGGCCGAGAATCATCCTCCACACAAGATAAACCCTAGTTTGTTTATCTTTTCTATCCTTTTCAATCTTTGGGATATTTTGTTCTATCTATTTCCATTGCCTTATTTAAAAATCAGATTTTAATTGTTAGATTTACTTCCATTATATCTAGTAATTATCAAAAAGGCTAAAGATAGATCTTGTTACCATATTTATCCAAATTTGTGTCTATTTATTTATCTTTAGGGCTACAAATTCTATCCTTTCACCATTATTTTTCAGATTTTTGAGTCCTCCGTATTGTTAGAGTCTTTCTTGCATTAGCTTATATAAAAAAAAATCAGATTCAAAAAAAAAAAAAAAAAAAGAGATTGAACTTGGACCTAGGAGGATAAAATTCACTAGGGGAAAAAGTAAGTCAAAAAAAAAAAAAGTTTGTTTGATCTAGTGCAAGAAAGCTCCAAGGACCCAATTGGTGATCTTTGTTATAGCCCTAAATCGACGCACCCCTTCTACCTAAACACATACCTCCCACAAATCACAAAATTGAAACCCTACCTTGCAACTACAACATCCTAACTTAAGGTTTTCAATCAAAAGAGGTAAATTTCCTTACTTTCATTAGTTTTCTTTTATTTTCTTTGTTTTCCAGTTTTGTCGAGTGATTCTCTCTCTGATCGAGTACTCCTTGTTACATATCGAGTTGTGTTTACCTGAGTCGAGTACTACAACCCTCTTGCCGAGTGCTCTTTGAGTTCTGTCGAGTGATGTGAAGACTTCTCTTCGAGTGCTCTTGCTTTGTCGAGTAATTTCTGTTGGAGTCGAGTTCTCTGCAACTTTGTCGAGTACTCTTTGTTTATGTCTTTGTTCATTCTCTTGATTCATATACTTTGATTGTTAAGTTCTTTGCTTGAGTGTTGTTTCGCCCAAAGCGGATTGCCCCAACAAGCGTGACATACCAATTAGAGAGGGAGTGTGAGCGAAACACATTGTGAGGTTGTTTATATTTTTCTAACATTTCACATAGTTATTTGTTTGTCTTTATTTGCGATGTCTAATAGCCAGGGCAATGACGGGTACAATAACTTCATGGAGAACATAGCTAAGATGAATGCCAGGATAGCTAAGACGGAAAACACCCTTGCGGCAATAGAGCTTCAGCGTTTTGGCTCTAATACGGTGTTCGTACAAGGAGTCCCACCTAGAGATGAAGTGCCACCAATTGAAAGGGAAGAAACTCATCCTATTTCTACTCAACTTAATGTTTCTTCTAGCATAGATAATTCACTGATTAATGATCATATAAATCATGTTACTAATAAGGATCAAGATCTTAATTTACTTGCCTATGATCAATATGATTGCATTGAATATGAGCATGATGATTCTTTGATTGACTTAAATGTTCAACCTATGTCTTGTGATGATAATCAAAGTGAAGATTTATGTCATACTAAATGCTTAGAAAAAGGAAATGTTTCTAATATGATCATTGATGGGGCAAATTCTTCTCCTATTACTAGCCTTGGATTAATTGGAAATCTAGCCTTGAAAAAGGAAGAAAACTTGCTAGCATTAGATGGAAACTTAGGGATCATTGACCAAGCTAAAGTGCATATTAAGTTAGAACATTATGAAGATAACATAACATATGAATTATGCACTAATAAAGTTTCTTTTCTTGATTTTGTAGTGAGCTCTAATAGCCTACAAGTTGACGAAGCTGAGACACTAACCATCAAGGAGTGGTCAATCCCTACATCAATCGGTCTTGAGAAGAGTTTCCATGGACATGAGGTATTCGATCCAGGAGCTCATGTGGATGCCATTGCGGAATCATATGCGCCCTTGGATTCGAGGACGAATCCTTTTCAAGAAAGGGAGATTGATGCGGGACCATCCCATCCACCTTCGGATGATGTCCATCTCAAGAGGAAGAAGAAGGCTCCACCATGGGAGAAGATCCAAAGGTGCAAATGACGTTTTAGACTCGTTCAGAATATTTGATAGCTTTTCGACGTTTCAAGGAAATGAGTCGTATGGATTCAATATTAATCATATTGAGGCGTTCCATAACTTTTTGGAACGAGGAAAAAGAGATCTACAACTTTGTTGTTGAAGGATTTTCCAGATTCGTCCTAGAGGTTGGCCGAAAATCAACATATTTGCAAGTTGTCACTGTTTTGACGGGAATAAAGAACTTTCTTTTGTTATTTTTAGTAACCTTCTTTATTTAAGTTATTTTAGGTAATTTAGGGGTTTATTTTAATTTATCTTTAATTATTATTTCTATCTAAAATCAACCCTTAGGGTTATAAATAGAGGCTGATCTCCTTGTAAAACATAAGACGTCTTCCATTATGAATGAAATTTCAGTTTGTGTGAAACACAATTGAGAGGAAGTCAATCGATTAGAAGCATGGCTCATCGATTGCAACTATTGGTATTGATCTAGCTTGGTTTGCTTTCTGTTCATCAACTTCACAAGACTTGGTAATCCTAGTATCTACGAGCCCCCTCCTTGTGCCTCCAAGTTGTCCGCTTGGTTGTGTAGGGTTGTAGAGGCTGGTTATATAGTCATTAGTATTGGTTCCTACCCTCTTAGGAGGACTGGGGTCTTTATCTTGTTCTATACAGATCGACTCAGTCCTTATCGGTCGTGTCTTTGCTATCAATTTCGAGTCTTTGTTATTGTTCATCGAGTCTTGGAAGATCTTGATGATCTTGATCGAGTTCTTGCGTCTTCTTTTTTGTTTCTTGGTGCGTTTCTTGAGTTCTTATTCGAGTCTTGTTTATTTCTTTAGTTTCTTGTTTGATTTTCGAAGATCGGGCCATCTCATGACTAACCCCGTATCAAAGGTCCTCATAAAACCGACTTGAACATTCCAACAGGGATCATCACAAACCACCCTCCCTAGACGGATGCATCAATACCATCGCAGGGGGACCCACCTCGTCTGGCACCCGTAAACATGAGAGGAAAAACATTGAAAGAGAAGATAGACGTCCCACCTCCGAAGCCAGCGTTATACAAGCATCCACCGCACAAGCAGTACTAATTTTTTCCATTTCTGACGCTCGCGACCTCAGGATGCCACATTGGGATCCCATCGTCATTCATGTGCAACTTGGGACCAAAACGGTTAAGCGAGTAATGGTACACGCCGGTTTGTCAGTAGACGTCCTCTACTGTAACGCCTTTGAGCACCTTGGCATCGCGAAAAGTACTTTTCGTCACTACTCAGGAAAGCTAGTCTCTTTCTCAGGAGATGAAGTTGAAGTGGTTGGAACGATCGAAATAGCTCTAACATTGGGGACGACTCCGAATAGAAGAACTCGCATGATTGAGTTCACGGTGGTCCGAATACCATCCATTTACAATGCTATCATGGGCCAGGTGAGTCTATTCAAATCCCAAGTGGTATGCTGTATCTATCATTTTAGCATCAAGTTGCCATGCGCCGATGTAAAGGTATGCGGAGCCCGAGGAGAACATGCAGAAAGTAGAGTATGTTATTTAGCTTCACTAAAAAAGGGACACGAGCGAGTGTTCGCGATCGACAAACCTGGTCAAGGGTCGTTAAAAATAGAAGAAACTGACGAAGACAACTGGTGGGATGAAATGTCGTGTGTTTCACCTCGCCAAAGATAATAACCCAAACAAATAAACTAACTAGTAAACTAGTATAGCGGATAAGTAAAGGGTCGAACCCACAGAGAACCAATTATTCCAATGCAATGTGGATTTATCAATTTGAAAGTAAAGAGAAGGTTTGAACGTAAATAGGCAATAAGAGAAATAGTTGAAGTATGATGAATGTCAGTAAGAACAAATAAAAGATAGAAGAAGAGTGTAGTTTCATCTACGATTCGCAACAATGATTGGTTTTATTCGATCATTGACTCAATTCCCAATTATTTAATCTTTATTCCGATTTTGGTGCATAGGGATTGACATTCCTCGCTGAGATGACAATCCTTAATTATCGGCAGAAATGTCGCCCAAACTGTCATTGCCCTACACAATCGAGATCATTCTCGCGGAATCTCCCAATTATGCTTGCTATGAATAGTTCTAATTATTCTCGCGAATCAATTGAAACCCTAGCATGATGCAATGCTACCAAGATGCGAATCAAAGTAAAACTAACAACATAAATAAGCGCAAGGACAATGAAATAAACATGCGAATAATATAGAAATCAAGTCTCACGATTCACCAATTAACCAAGTCTTGAATTGAAGACAAAACCACGAAAAACCTAGTTATTCATGATGTACCTTGGATATCTCAACCTCAAATCCTCTAAAGCATTCTTAATCTCAAGTGGTGAATGAATTAGATAATAAAAACCTACTTAGAAATATGTCTAATATAGGCCAAAGGTGTCGGCCAAAAAACCCTAGTAAAGATAGATAAGAAGTTCCCATAAAGATAGATTGGGCCGCGTATGGCAAGTCCGGATCCGACGACACGGCAGACGCCGTGAAAAAGGCGGCGGGTGCCGTCCGTACTGCTTGACAACATCGACAGACTGAACTTGTAACTCTTTTTCTAGAGTCATCGTTCGTTCGATTGACACATATGAATATGCATCGGAAAGCTCTTTTCAAGTACTAGGATTCTCATGAACACCTCAAAAGCTATTTCCATCTTATCAGAACCTGAAAGATGGGATTTCTCCATGTTCTCCATTTCCGCTCTTGTTCCTTAGCTTTTCTTTTGTCCATTCGCTCCAAGTTTTCTTCACCTTTCGAGTCGGAATCATAAGACCTACAAATAAACACTAAAAATCGCAGATTCCGAACTTCGAATACCAAATGATCAAGAATACGAATAAGCTTATTAAACACGCAATATGACTACTTAATACACCTAAGAACCCCTATAAATGACCATATAAAATATGCATTATTAAACTCCCCCACACTTAAGCTTCGCTAGTCCTCTAGCGAACTAGATTATAACATAGAGATGGAGACTTCTTCATGTCTAAACAATTTTTTTTAATTTTTTATATCATAACAAGCGCAAATTAAACATGAAAGAAGCAAACAAATTGTCACAACTCCAACTCCCCCACACATAAGCCTTTGCTTGTCCTGGAGCAATGAAAAACATAGCAATAACCAAACATCCTAGAAACATATTCATCATGTATTCGCCTCAACAAAAGCAACTTCAAATTTAAATGAACTCAAGATCAAGTGAATAAACATCGTAGTATGTATTTAGCGATTAAAGAATAGAGTATAAATCATCCAACCCCACTAGAAATTTGTGTTTCACTCATGCTCTCATGTGTTTAGGCTTTGAAGTTCAGCTCTCAACTTAATCCAAAATGCAACTAAGCTCATAGAAATTAACAACAATATAATCAAATCTCCACCGAAATGCCATCACTTGCGAAAAACAATAAAAAAAAAGACAAATTGGCTCTAGAATTTCACTCTTTTTCTTTTTCATTTTTTTCTTCTTTTTTTATATATATTTTGCTTTCTTTCTGCGTTGATGTATTCCTTACACGAGTCACAAACATGGGTGTCATGAATGGTCCCGGTCTATCAACACCTCAACTTACACGAATAAAGTCCACTTGAACATCTTTTGACGCGAGTTGCAAACATGTGTGTCATGAATGAACCCGGTTACTCAATGATCAAGTTTCCTTTCTTAGTGGGTAGCTTTTGACACCATTTTGCGCGAAAAATACCCATGGGTGTCATGCGTCAATCCGGTTACTAAGTGTCTCAACCATTACCATATTATTTCACGCAAAACTCACATGCAACTAAAGCCAAACATAAACATAAAAGCATAAACATCTGCAAGCAACAAACATGTGATTCGGTCTTGACAATCGATAATGAAGTCAATATCAAGAGGTAGAAACATAAGGGGGTAAATCACACATAAAAGCAAAAGGCATTATATGATTCCAATCAGGCTAAAAACAATCTCAAAAGGGTCATGTTTTGTAGGATTTCAATCATACTCAAGCTTAATCATACATGCTCAATTACATCACCAAATCATGCTTCATATGAAAACCAAATTTTATAGGAAAAGGCTAAACAATCCAAACACGATATGGAATTTATATGATAATGCCAAAATATATAATAGAGGACAAACATTGCAAGATGGGTAGTTGAATAACACATACTTTCTCCCCACACTTAAACTATTCATCATCCTTAATTAGAAATCAAATAAAGACAACAAAATTTAAAATAAAACCACAAGTGGAGGAAAAGGGGACCTACTTGATCATGGTATACTGGTAGTGGTGGCTATAATCGCCGGACAATAAGTATTGGCGCACTAGGGCGGCGGTGGGCGCCGTTTGTGCAGAACCATGAATCCGAGTTGCAACATCGATCTTCCGACGTCCAAACTCCTTCCAAATTGCTCCTTGAAGATCAAGAATTGGTTTCAAAGTCTTTCTTTTGTGGTAGGGATGGTGATGGTATGAAAAGAATCGAATTGGATGGATGAAGGGTATTGACGATGCAGATCAAGATGGCTTTCTATGGTGTTGTGAGCCTAATTTGCCATGTTTTACACTTACTTTTATATCGATTTCTGCACGCATTTCATACATTTGGGTTAGAATAATACAGAATCTGTGTAGTTTACACTTATTTTGCAATATATGGAGGTCTACACAAGTATTGGTTATATTTCGTAGAAATCGGAAGCACTTTGGAGCTTAAAGGAAACTCATGGAGAACCTAAGAATGGTGCAGCTGGAGAAAAGAGCATTTTTCACCATTCTTCATTCTGAATCAAGCTTTGATGTCTTTATAAGAGTTGTAGCCCTCGAAAAGAGTTTTCCAACGCATGGTCATATGCGTCAATCCGACGAACGAGGACTCGGGAAAGTGCGTTTCAAGGACAGAGCAGAAAGCTAAGAGAACTCTACTCGATCTCGAGTACACCGTACTCGATCTCGACGAGGGCTGGTCGAGCACACCTGGTCGAGTAGAGCTGATCGAGGACACTGAGTCAGAGACAACCCGACTCCGGAACCCTACTCGATCTCGAGTACCTCTAGTCGAGATCGACCACACTTCGGAGCCATGTCCGGAGTCGACGAGTTGTGCCAAGCGGAGGACGAAGACGCAGACCATCGCTACTCGATCTCGAGGAGGCTTAGTCGAGATCGACCACGCCTAGGAGCCTTGTCGAGCAGAGCCACCCGACCAAGCCAGCCAGTCGACGAATCCTACTCGATACAGAGTAGGGCTACTCGAGATCGACCAGACCTCCGAGCCATGTCCGAGGCTTGTCGAGCACACCTACTCGAGAAGACCTAGTCGACGGATCAATCCTACTCGAGGTCGACTAGGGCTACTCGAGGTCGACGAGTGCCAGGAGCCAAGTCCGAGCCACATCGAGCACCAGTTAGCCGAGACGACGAGTCCTAGTCGATGTCGACTAGACCCTTGTCGATGTCGAGTAGACCAGTTTCCAAAAACAAGTCGACATGAGCAGTCCGAGTAGACTTAGGAATCCTTGGGCACGAAGAAATCCGAGAATGGCCGAAGAGATCTATCCAAAGTTGATCAATTCTATCCATGGGAGACAAGATCTATCAACACATGGAGACTTACCTAGTTTAGAATTATCTTTTCCTTGTTGATTTATTTCCTTAAAGCATTTTATTTATCTTTTAGCCTTTTAGATATAATTTTAGATATAGATAGGAGATTCTATCCTTGATTAGCAAGGACTAGAAGCCTATAAATAAGGCCCTTGGGGCTGGTTTTTCACCAATTCAATTTTAGAGAGAAACAAGTAGTTCCACAGAGAAGTTTAGGAGTTCTAAGGTTTTTAGGGTTTTGGCTTTCTGCGAAAGTTGATTGCTAGGATTGTAAAGGCTTTTGAATATAGTTTTAATGCAAGTTAGTTCTTTTTATACATCAATGTCTGTTATTGCGATGAGGCGTGAGTAGTCCACCCACTTCTGGGGCTGGGGTGAGCCCGACGGTGGCTATGTAAGGTGATGCGGTAAAGGTCAGATCTTTTTGTGCAATTCATCTTCTATCCCTATGAGCATGATTCTTTTGCGAGAGTTGAAGGTGATCCTTGTTTGTATTATTGAAGCGAAAGTGATCTTAATGCAACTTGGATTAATTATGTGAAAAAGGGTTAGTAACAATTAGGGTTTATGCGAAAGCCTCTATATGCCTATTTGTTAATAACGAAAGTTATTTGATGGAAAGCATGATCTTTTGTGCCTTTGTGTGTTACTTTGCATGGTTATCGTTGTGGTGTTGATACCCTGGTCTTGGGAGTCTTTTAATATATTGATTTATTTTCGTCGGAAATCTGATTTTGGGTTCAAGAATTTGCAATTTAAATTTCTGCATTCTAGTCGACATAGAGGAGAAACTTGTCGAGATCGAGTACAGCTTTGTCGATCTCGAGTAGGAACTGGTCTAGATCGAGTTGAGTTTTCTTCTGTTGTCGTCGATCTTTCCTTTATGTGTT
Organism: Persicaria tinctoria; assembly: GCA_037127255.1. Taxonomy (NCBI): domain Eukaryota; kingdom Viridiplantae; phylum Streptophyta; class Magnoliopsida; order Caryophyllales; family Polygonaceae; genus Persicaria; species Persicaria tinctoria. Next base: position 26,134,749 of record JBANSL010000004.1, read on the forward strand.
TCTGTCTTTCTGCTGCTTTATCTGTGAGAATTTACAGCTACCTAAGAACTGCTGACGTGCTTCCTCGTGGATTCGATCCTGACTATTCTCTTACTACAATGGGAGGAAGTCGTTTATTTATTTGCTGAGACAGGGAAGTCAGTCTGATCTATATTTCATATTTATTTCAATACTCGATTTACTCCTGCAACAACAAATTGGCGCCGTTGCCGGGGAGGCAATCATTCGCCCCTTAGGTAGTTAGATCTCATGTTTTCTTTGAGTTTTCTTCTATAGGTATATGCAGGGCACCTTCGAGTATTTCGAAAGGGAAAGAGCGAGACAGTATGCAAAAGAATTGGAATATTTGAGATGGCTATACATCGTTGATGAGGAGGCATGGCTTGGGGGTGTACGCGCATTTAGGAAGCTCCGAGATTCGTCAAAATCACCGCCAGAAGCCCCAATCTTGCTAGAAGGAGAATCTAAACCTGAGGTCGACCTTGACCAACACCTAGTCGATGTCGACCCATCTCCAGTCGATATAGACCCATCTCCAGTCGATATCGACCTATCTCTAGTCGATACCCAGGTATGTCCTTCCGCTATCTCAATTCCAACTTTGCTATCTGTCTTTGAAAAACCATTTGAAGAACCTCAAGAAGAAGAAGAGCCAGAAAAGAAGAAGTTGGACGTCGTTGTCCATGTTGTTTCAAGGTCACTTTTACCCTACAAGGTGAAGGTCATCCCCGACAATTTTGAGCAACCGATGTTCATATTCAAGTATGGGGTCCTCGCAAAGTGGCATGAAGCTCCACGTGATGAGGTGGAAATATCTCTTCCCACTCCACCGTTTTGCTGTGGTGGAGACGCGCAACCAAGTCAACCTATGAATCGGAAGAGGTATGATGATGAGGTATGTATATTTTCTTTATATCTTCCTTTATGCATGCCAACTGGAGCCCAGGAAGATGAATGGGTGAAGCCATGGAGCGTTCACTCGGGGAGGTTTAAGCTTCTTCACATGATGCCTCCGGATGACATCCCACGCTTTCCACCACCGGAGGAACCACCAGATCCACCTATACCTCCGGAAAAAGATGAGCCAGGCTAATGCTTAATGGAGAAGTCGGCCTAGCGACTATAAAATCTAGAGCTTGTACATAGACATTTATTTTTGGACTTTTTGAGACTTTGTTTTATTTGTTTTTGGTTTTGAACATTTTCTGTTTTTCTATTGTGGGTATATGTCTTCCATACTTTTCAGGTCCATGGATAGAACCAAGCTATATTCATACTCAGGCAAGGAGGTGCTTCCATTCGAAATTTAGAGGCTCTGCACACCTGTCTTGTGAGTTTCTTTCTTTACCCTTGTTTTTATACAGTGAGGACACTTAATGTTTAAGTATGGGGGTGAGGGAAGGGCTTACTTCATGCATATTGATCATATTTGACATTATTTGTGCATATTTGGAATTTATTTCTTAGAATTGCTACATGGCTATTTTGGAATTCATTATTGATTTATGTGCTTATATATGCATGTTTTCCAAAATTTGAGAAAAATGACCCCCATTGAATTTTATTTGAATAATGTCATGGAAGTTTAATATTGAATTCGATGATGCAAAATTGGATTCATTAGAGATATAGCATGAAATTGCCTAGTTAAGGGAAGTCACAATGAAGTGCATATTTTGTGAAAACCATAAAAGGAGGTAAAATTTGAAGTTGCTTTTGACATGTTGCATGATAAGATGATGGAGGACTTTATATTTCCATATAATGCTCATATGTTTATATTCCTAGCCTTACCTATGCTTATGCATTACACAAAAGCCATAATATGCCTTATTTCAATTATTGCTCCACATGATCTAAATATTTCCATTCTTTACCTTATCCGGGGATTATGTTGAGAATGATGTTACATTATGGAGATGTTACATGGAGTTTGTGATTATTATCTTATATGGAGTTTGGAAGGAAATTGTTTGAATATATGGAAAATTTAATGAGTGAAAGAAAATCCAATCACCTCAGGAGATAAAGGTAGATTGACCCTGCTCTCTGAGATAATAGTTTGGAGAGATGGGACACATTGTGAGGAGTCCAAAGCACTAAGTATCCGGGGCCATTCATGACACCCATGTTTTCGACTCGCGAGAAGGCAGTGATGAGGTTAGAGAGGTAAAAGCATTATTACTGAGAAAAGCATTATGAAAGGTGATGAATCAAATGGAAGAAGGAATGTGGAAATTCAATTTGGAAAGTACTCCATTTCCCCGGATCATAAGCACCAAATTGCCAAATTTTGCCCACCTTTAGCCTTTTACCAATCTACTCCTTCATGAGCTTAAATTGAAGTCTTCTTGATTATTAATGCTTTGTCACTTATGAATGTTTTTGCATAACCCTCCTTTTGTGAGTAGATGTTGCTTTTTAAATTGCACATGCATGGATCTGTGACATAAGTACCGTTTCAAGGATGGTAATTGATTGCAGGGGACATATGAGAATGAATCTAAGATGTTGAGAGCTTGAATTCTTCCCCTGAATGACAATTAAAAGTATTGCTTGAGGACAAGCAAGCTTAAGTATGGGGTGTTTGTTGTGAGCCTAATTTGCCATCTTTTACACTTACTTTTATATCGATTTCTGCACGCATTTCATACATTTGGGTTAGAATAATACAGAATCTATGTAGATTACACTTATTTGGCAATATATGGAGGTCTACACAAGTATTGGTTATATTTCGCAGAAATCGGACGCACTTTGGAGCTTAAAGGAAACTCATGGAGAAGCTAAGAATGATGCAGCTGGAGAAAACACCATTTTTCACCATTCTTCATTCTGAATCAAGCTTTGATGTCTTTATAAGAGTTGTAGCCCTCGAAAAGAGCTTTCCAACGCATGGTCATATGCGTCAATCCGACGAACGAGGACTCGGGAAAGTGCGTTTCAAGGAAAGAGCAGAAAGCTGAGAGAACTCTACTCGATCTCGAGTACACCGTACTCGATCTCGACAAGGGCTGGTCGAGCACACCTGGTCGAGTAGAGCTGATCGAGGACACTGAGTCAGAGACAACCCGACTCCGGAACCCTACTCGATCTCGAGTACCTCTAGTCAAGATCGACCACACTTCGGAGCCATGTCCGGAGTCGACGAGCTGTGCCAAGCCGAGGACGAAGACGCAGACCATCGCTACTCGATCTCGAAGAGGCTTAGTCGAGATCGACCACGCCTAGGAGCCTTGTCGAGCAGAGCCACCCGACCAAGCCAGCCAGTCGACGAATCCTACTCGATACAGAGTAGGGCTACTCGAGATCGACCAGACCTCCGAGCCATGTCCGAGGCTTGTCGAGCACACCTACCCGAGAAGACCTAGTCGACGGATCAATCCTACTCGAGGTCGACTAGGGCTACTCGAGGTCGACGAGCGCCAGGAGCCAAGTCCGAGACACATCGAGCACCAGTTAGCCGAGACGACGAGTCCTAGTCGATGTCGACTAGACCCTTGTCGATGTCGAGTAGACCACTTTCCAGAAACAAGTCGACGTGAGCAGTCCGAGTAGACTTGGGAATCCTTGGGCACGAAGAAATCCGAGAATGGCCGAAGAGATCTATCCAAAGTTGATCAATTCTATCCATGGGAGACAAGATCTATCAACACATGGAGACTTACCTAGTTTAGAATTATCTTTTCCTTGTTGATTTATTTCCTTAAAGCATTTTATTTATCTTTTAGCCTTTTAGATATAATTTTAGATATAGATAGGAGATTCTATCCTTGATTAGCAAGGACTAGAAGCCTATAAATAAGGCCCTTGGGGCTGGTTTTTCATCAATTCAATTTTAGAGAGAAACAAGTAGTTCCACAAAGAAGTTTAGGAGTTCTAAGGTTTTTAGGGTTTTGGTTTTCTACGAAAGTTGATTGCCAGGATTGTAAAGGCTTTTGAATATAGTTTTAATGCAAGTTAGTTCTTTTTATACATCAATGTCGGTTATTGCGATGAGGCGTAAGTAGTCCACCCACTTCTGGGGCTGGGGTGAGCCCGACGGTGGCTATGTAAGGTGATGCGGTAAAGGTCAGATCTTTTTGTGCAATTCATCTTCTATCCCTATGAGCATGATTATTTTGCGAGAGTTGAAGGTGATCCTTGTTTGTATTATTGAAGCGAAAGTGATCTTAAGGCAACTTGGATTAACTATGTGAAAAAGGGTTAGTAACAATTAGGGTTTATGCGAAAGCCTCTATATGCCTATTTGTTAATAACGAAAGTTATTTGATGGAAAGCATGATCTTTTGTGCCTTTGTGTGTTACTTTGCATGGTTATCGTTGTGGTGTTGATATCCTGGTCTTGGGAGTCTTTTAATATATTGATTTATTTTCGTCGGAAATCTGATTTTGGGTTCAAGAATTTGCAATTTAAATTTCTGCATTCTAGTCGACATAGAGGAGAAACTTGTCGAGATCGAGTACAGCTTTGTCGATCTCGAGTAGGAACTGGTCTAGGTCGAGTTGAGTTTTCTTCTGTTGTCGTCGATCTTTCCTTTCCGTGTTCCTGTCTTTCTGCTGCTTTGTCTGTGAGAATTTACAGCTACCTAAGAACTGCTGACGTGCTTCCTCGTGGATTCGATCCTGACTATTCTCTTACTACAACGGGAGGAAGTCTTGTATTTATTTGCTGAGACAGGGAAGTGAGTCTGATCTATATTTCATATTTATTTCAATACTCGATTTACTCCTGCAACAACATATGGGTCCAACAATGATCTTGATCCAGGTGAGCTCTCAAGATCGATTCGAGGGCTTTTGATGGCAAAGAGTGTCGTTCTCAAGAGAAAAAAGAAGGCACCATCATGGCTTGAAGAAAATATATTTTATTTATTTAATTATTATTATTATTATTATTATTAGTTTTTAGATTCTTTTCATATTTAGTAACATCTATGTTAGTTGGAGCTATTTATGGAATGTCTTATTTTTTGTAATAGTTAGTTAGGTGAATAAAGGTGGAAAAGGAAAGTCTATCCCTTTAGATATTTTCCTTGTCCACTAATTAGGAATATTTATCTAGGATTATTATCAGGATTTAATATTTGTTTATCTCAGTCAAAACTCTAACTTTTCCAAAGATAGAATTGGTATATTTGTTATTTAAACTCTTTTCATCATTCAATAAAATTAGATTGAATAGAATTGAGGAACCCCTTTATGGATTAAAGGGTTCTTCGATTTCAATCCCAACCACTATCATTGCCCTTGTGTTCTTTCGGTCATCACCATCACCATCATAATCTTCATTCTTTCGGCAACAAGAAAACCAGACACCAACCTCAAATTGGAAAGCCGTCGCAAAGAAGGAAGGCATCCCTTGCCGATGTCTCACGGTCCCGCGCGCCTAGGCACTCGGCGATGGCTCTCGCAAGCGCTCGGCATCCTCGGCTCTCGCTCTCGTCTCGGCGGCATCGCTCACGGAACCTTCAGCGCCTTCTCCCGCAAGCACTCGGAAACCTTTGGCTTCGCTCCCCTGCGAGTACTCCACTCCCATCAAGCAAGGTCCCTGAGACGCCCCTGCTTCTGTGCACCCCAGTCCTTCCTCGCGCGCAACCAATCCCCCACTTCTCGCTTCTATCTCTTTGTTTAGTTTCAGTTTAGTTAAGTTATTTGTCGTCGCTATTAATTGCTTGATTTTCTTAAGTTATCAACTGTTACTTTTAAATTAGTTTATTAATTAGCTTAGTTGATTTTTGTTAATCTAGAGATATTCGAAGAGCATTGCAAGATCGGGCAAATATATGGCGTGGTTCTTGATCTTGAGCCCACAGGCGAAGAATCGGGTATCCCTAACGTATCAAGTGATATCAGAGTCAAGTTGTGCTACGCTCTTTGTTTCTTTTAGTTTGATGTTACTGATGTTTTGATTCGATGGCTTGGGAAATTTGGGGCGATTGGGAAGGTGATCCCGATCCCTTAGAGGAGTTCTTTGCTTTGGAACGGGCTGCACAACAACGCCACCGCCGAGAGTTGCAGAGACGAGCTTTGCAACAAAAAGCTTTAGAGCGACAACGAGAGGCTCAAAGGCACCGCCTTTGGCTTCAACATCAAGCGGAGATCGAAGATAAGAGGTGTCGACAACGCTATCAGATTTGACTTCTCCAACAAAGAGAGGCTGAGGAAGAATGTCGACGAGAGGAGGAGGAACGTCTCCGAGAGGAGGAACGACGCCAAGAGTTGTACGCTTTGATTGCGGAGATTGTGGACAAATTCGTTGCCCAGAAAACAGCACAGCGCGACGATTTTGTTTCAATGTTTTCTGTTGACTCCGACCTCGGAAGTGAGTCAACTCAGTCTTGTTACGAAGCTGACTCGGCGAGATTTCCAATGGGGCATCACACGCTGCAAGAATCTTCCGGGAAGACCTCCGAACCTGCACTATAAGTGGGCTGCAGTGCTGCGCCAGATGATGTGGTTGCTTCTGACGATAACGATGAGGACGTTGGGGACACTTCTCTTGATTTAGCTATTATTCCCCTTGAGAATGTTCCTAATGTTGAGACTTCTAAAGTTCATAGAGTTATTGAGTCTAATGATATTGTTCCTCTTGATTGCTCAATGTTCCCTGTGATAGGTGTTGTTTTTGAGGTTCCTTTGCCTCAAATTCTGCTGGCGCCCTCTCAAGTTGATTGTTAAGGAAGTTACTTTCTGACTACTGCTCCTTCCCTACTGCTCTTCAATGACTCGATTCGAAGACAAAGCGAAGCTAAGAAGGGGAGAATGATGCAGATCAAGATGGTCTTTTGTGGGTCCAACAATGATATTGATCCAGACGAGCTCTCAAGATCGATTCGAGGGCTATTGACGGCAAAGAGTGTCATTCTCAATAGGAAAAAGAAGGCACCACCATAGCTTGAAGAAAAGATATTTTATTTATTTCATTAATTATTATTATTATTATTAGTTTTTAGATTATTTTCATATTTAGTAACTTCTATTTATTATTATTATTAGTTTTTAGTAATACTTAGTGAGGTGAATAAAGGTGAAAAAGGAAAGTCTATCCCTTTAGATATTTTCCTTGGTCACTAAGTAGGAATATTTGTTTATCTAAGTCAAAACTCTATCTTTTGCAAAGATAGAATTGGTATATTTGTTATTTAAACTCTTTTTATCATTCAATAAAATTAGATTGAATAGAGTTGAGGAACCCCTTTATGGATTAAAGGGTTCTTCGATTTCAATCCCAACCACTGTCATTGCTCTTGTGTTCTTTCGGTCATCACCATCACCATCACAATCTTGATTCTTTCGGCAACAAGAAAACCAAACACCAATCTCAAACCTTGAAAGCCGTCACAAAGAAGGAAGGCATCCCTTGGCGCTGTCTCGTGGTCCCGCGCGCCTAGGCGCTCGGCGCTGGCTCTCGCAAGCGCTTGGCATCCTCGGCTCTCCCTCTCGTCCCAGCGGTATCGCTCGCGGAACCTTCGACGCCTTCTCCCGCAAGCACTTGGAAACCTCGGTGTCGCTCGCAGCGCTTGCCCTCGTTCGCCAGCCTTCGCTCGCAGATCATTCAGCTTCGCTCCCCTACAAGTACTCCCGTCTCCTCATGTTTAGCCTCCGCTCCCAGCGAGCAAGGTCCCTAAGACGCCCCTGCTTATGCGCACCCCAGTCCTTCCTCGCGCGCAACCAATCCCCCGCTTCTCGCTTCTGTCACTTTGTTTATTTTCAGTTTAATTAAGTTATTTGTGGTCACTATTAATTGTTTAATTTTCTTAAGTTATCAACCATTACTTTTAAATTTGTTTATTAATTAGCTTAGTTAATTTTTGTTAATCAGGAGATATTGGAAGAGCATTGCAAGATCGGGCAAATATACGGAGTGGTTCTTTATATTGAGCCCACAAGCGAAGGATCGGGTATATCAAACGTATCAATTGATGAATGTGGATGATGGATGGGAAAAACAAAGGGTTTTGGTTGAAACTTAAGGCTTAGTTAGTTTTTGTTAATCAGGAGATATTGGAAGAGCACTTCAAGATCGGGCAAATATACGGCATGGTTCTTGATCTTAAGCCCACAGGCGAATGATCGGGTATCCCAAACGTATCAATTGATGAATGTGGATGATGGATGGGAAAAAGAAAGGATTTAGGTTGAAACTCAAGGCTTAGGTTTTGGAATTTAGATTCAAGTGGAGAAATTAGGGTTCTTGTATTTTCTTGGGCATAAAGGCTTCAATGATCAAATTTGGGAATTGACATATATGGTTAAATGGGTAGGGAAATGATCATGTATTAAAAATAAAAAGAAATAGATAGAAATAATAAAATAAAATAAAATAAAATATAGTCCTAAGATAAATGAAAACTAATCATAGACAGAACAATCAAACCCTGATATAGAAAAAATAAATAGAAGATCAAAAAACCCAAAATAAAAAGAAATCTAACCCTGAAGATAGATAGAATAAAATCTACTCCTAAAATAGAAAATAGAAAACATCTAATCCTAAATAAGATAGAAAATATAAACTAAACTAAAAGTGGATAAAAATATTCTAATCCTAAATAAAATAAAAAGAAATAAATCTAATCCTAATAAGAAATGAAATAAAGAAACTAACCTAGTACGAAATTAACCAAAAATAAAAGATATAATTACTTCCCTTCAAAGTTTACCAAAGATCCAGACGCGTGCCACTAACAACTACGGCGGGCATCCTGTGACAAGCGGCGGGCGCCGTGTCTACAAAACGCCAACTCCGTTATTTAATCAAACATATTTCATGGTTAACTCAAGACTCCTCCAAAAACACATATCTAAATGGAACTTGTTGTAAGCCTAATTTGCCATATTTTACATTTACTTTTATATCGATTTCTGCATACATTTCATGCATTTGGGCTAAGATAGTACAGAATCTATGTGGTTTATGGTTATTTGCCAAATTATGGAATCTACACCAGTTTCTGTTTAAATCGCAGAATTCGAGGCGTTTTACAGCAATTCTAAGGAAGGTCGGAAAAGCTCGGAAATCCACTACAGAAGTCCAAGGTCAAAGCAGCAGCGGAACCAGTCGAATCGAGCTAAGAACCCAAGCTACTCGATCTCGAGTAGCCCTTACTCGATCTCGACGAGAATGTCCGAGCACAGCCTTGTCGACCAGGAGAAACGTCGAGAGCCAGACCAACCGAGCTCCGGAACCCAACTCGATCTCGACAAGACCTGGTCGAGATCGACGAAGCCCAGTGCCACACCCTGAGTCGACGAGGAGAAGAGCTGATCGAGAAGCCGAGGACAAAGACGTCGAGCACAATCCTACTCGATCTCGACAAAGCCCTAGTCGAGATCGACGAGCCACCCAGTGCCAGTCCGAGTCCATGCCGAGGAGAAGCTGCTCGACCAGGAGTCCACACCTCTACTCGATGTCGACTAGGGTTAGTCGAGATCTACTAAGCCCAGAGACCAGATCCATGCCTGTCGAGAAGAGCCGCCGAGGAAACCTAGTCGGCAAAACCAGTCTACTCGAGATCGACTAGTAGTACTCGAGGTCGACGAGCGCCAGGAACCCATGTCCGAGCCACGTCGAGCAGAGCCACCCGAGAAGTCCAGTCGACGATGAGTCCTAGTCGATATCGACTAGCCTTTGTCGATGTCGATTAGGCCAGTTTCCGCAGACGAGTCGACTTGAGCAGTCCGAGTAGACTTGGAATCCTTGGGCACGAAGAAATCCGAGAATGGCCGAGATCTATCCAAATTTGATCAAGTTCTATCCATGGAAGGAAATCTATCAACGCATGAAGACTTACCTAGTTTAGATTTATCTTTACCTTTAAAGATTTATTTCCTTATGCAATTTATTTATCTTTAAGCTTTAAGTAGATATAGATAGATGATTATTTCCTTGATTAGCGGGGTTTGATCACTATAAATAAAGCCCTAGGGGCTCAGTTTTATTCATTCAATTTCAGAGAGCAAGACAAGGAGTTCCACAGATACAGTTTAGGAGTTCTAAGGTTTTTAGGGTTTTGGCTTTCTGCGAAAGTTGATTGCCGGGATTGTAAAGGCTTTTGAATTTAGTTAATGCAAGTTCTTTTCATCAATCAATGTCTGCGATTGCGATGAGGCGTGAGTAGTCCACCCACTTCTAGGGCTGGGGTGAGCCCGACGGTGGCCATGTGAGGTGATGCAGTAAAGGTCAGATCTTCTTATGCAATTCGTCTTCTATCCCTATGAGCATGATTCTTTTGCGAGAGTTGAAGGTGATACTTATTTGTATTATTGAAGCGAAAGTGATCTTAATGCAACTTGGATTAATTATGTGAAAAGGGTTAGTAACAATTAGGGTTTATGCGAAAGCCTCTATATGCCTATTTGTTAATAACGAAAGTTATTTGATGGAAAACATGATCTTTTATGCCTTTATGTGTTACTTTGCATGGTTATCGTTGTGGTATTGATACCCTGGCTTTGGAAGTTCTTTAAAATATTGAGTTTATTTTCGGCGGAAATCTGAGTTTGGGTTCGAGAATTTGCAATTTAAATTTCTGCATTCTAGTCGATACAAAGGAGGGCTTGTCCAGATCGAGTAGCTTGTGGTCGATCTCGAGTACGCTTGTCTAGGTCGAGTAGCTTGCCTGTCTTCTGTTTTCCTGTTTTCTGTTGTCGACCGACTATTGTCGACCTGCCTTTGTCGATCTCGAGTACTACTGATCGAGATCGAGTAGATTGCTGATTTGCTTTGTTCTTTCTTTTCGTTTACTGTCTTTGCTTCTATTTCTGTTTTGCTTTTGTTTGTTATTTTTTGTCTGTTTCTGTCTTTTTGCTATTCTGTCTGTAAGATCTGTTGCTACCTGAGAACTGCTGACGTGCTTCCTCGTGGATTCGATCCTGACTATTCTCTTACTACAACGGGAGGAAGTCTTGTATTTATTTGCTGAGACAGGGAAGTCAGTCTGATCTATACTTTATATTTATTTCGTACTTGACCATCCTCCCGCAACAACAAATTGGCGCCGTTGCCGGGGAAGCAATCATTCGTGCCTTAGGTAGTCAGTTCTCACTTTTCTCTTGAGTGAATTCGCAGGTGTATGCGCCGTTCTGGTATCCCACCTGAGTTTGACGTCTTAGATGAACCGGAACGCCTCCTACACATCAGATCTAGACTGCAAAGAGCCATGACAGCCGCTGAAACACAGGAGCAGCTGATACAGAGGCTTACCAGGGAACTAGACGCAAAGGATACTACTATCGCCAATGAGAGGACGACGAGGGAACAAGCAAATGAGCGCGCAAGGCAAGCAGAAGATGAGCTTGCCTAATATCCAACCACTGCAGAGGATTATATGCATCCCAGTCTCGTCGTGCCTGAATCGGCGATTCTAATCCCTGATAACTCTTTTGAAATTCGCACTCAATTTCTTATAGAGCTTAAAAATAATGCCTTTTATGGTAGATTTAATGAGTGTCCTCTTGAACATATTACAAACTTTTCTGACATGTGCTGTACTCTTGCTGAAGGTACAACCCTGTAATATGTCAAGATGAAAGCTTTTCGCTGGTCTCTCGCTGGGCCTGCACTGAAATGGCTGGAAGGGCTGAAAGCAAGATCACTCACAACCTGGGCCCAGGTAGAGCATGAGTTTCTGAACAAATTCTTCCCACCGGCCAAAACAGCACATCTCCGCCAGAAAATCACCACCTTCAAACAAAAGCAAGGGGAACCACTGACAAAGGCATGGGAACGCTACAAGGAACTGCTGCGATCTTGCCCTACTCATGGACAGCCACCCTACGTCATTCAGAAGATCTTCTTCAACTCTCTTGATCAGGTCACTAAGGACAGAATCAACCATTATACTCGCTATGAGTATCTAACAATGCCGCCAAGTGACGCATGGGGTGTGCTAGAGAAGCTCACTAACTACGACAACAAGTATGGGTCTACTGCAACCTATGAAGAGAACCCATACGCCAGGCCAGCACCATCCATGCCCCTATATGATCCCCCTAAGGAGATCGATCCAGACGTTAGGGAGCAATACTATAGAGATTAGAATAAGAAGCTCCTCAAGCAAGTAAAGTATCTCTCTGTCAACCAGCCTTGTATTTGTAAAGACCGGGAAATTTTAGAATATTAAAGTATTAAAATAGGGATTTATAATCATCCCGATTTCTAAGATTTGGGAGGTTTGGAAAAACTCGTCCTTGAGCATCAGTTTTGATTTTAAAATCCTTCCGGCGTCGATTTAGAATTTGGATTTTGACGGAATTTGATTACGCTTTCGAGCTATGAATTGAGAATTTAATTCGATTTCGATAGTCTTAAATATATAATTTGAAAGTATGATTAATTTTATTATTTGGTGTGGTTCTAGAATTTAAATTATTCGTTGAAGTCGGTATTAGCGGGTTTTGAGTTTGTATTTACGGGATTTAAATTTGTCATGGTACACGAGTAACATGACCCCTCCCTATTTTATTTTTCCCTTTTCTTTTCCTCTCTCTCTCTCTCTCTATCTCTCTCTCAGACATCGTTGGGAGTAGATCCCCTCCCTTGCAAATGTATAATTCACAGCTGCCCATTTTGTCCTCTTATTCAATTCCCCTTTACAAGATCACTCTTTGCCCTCACATAGTCACATTTCCTTTCATCCATTCCATCAAATACCCATTTGGGGAAGCATCCCTCTATTCTTTTCATTTTCTGCAGGAAAAAAACCCACTACCTATTCTCCCCTCTCTCTCCCAATTTCTCTCTGCAGAAGCCCAGAAATCCCAGCTGTAGGTGGTCCTCACCTCCTTCTTATATGCACCTCGGTTCTCCTTGCATTCTTATCCAAATCTCATCCAACACCCTACACTCTCTCCTCTCGCTTCTCTCTTCCTATTCAATTCTTTATTCTACCTCAAGAAGCCTCCTGCTGAGCCGCCATTGTCACCGCCAGGGGAACCCAGCCTCGCTCTCCCCCTGCTTCACCCGAGTGAAACCGAGCCCCCACCTCTCCTTTTCTCGAGCGGCTAGAGACGACCACCGGTCACCACCAGCACCTCTTCCTCCAAAGAAGCGATCGTAGCAGCAGCAGCGAAGGGTCCCTCCGACGCCAGGAGCCGAGCCAGAGGCCATCGGAGCCACGCTGCACACCGCCTCCCCTGTTTCATCCGAAGCTGTCGGAATTGGGTTTTCCTTCGTTTCCAATCGATTACCTTTAAAAGTCCTCTTTTCTAATCTCTTCTTTCATCCTAGTACATCCCGGTGTCGATTCCGCCATCGACGAGCCCGAATCGATTCTCCGAGGAAGATTCCGGCGAACCTTCGTGCCCTCGGTAAGCTCTCTTCCTTTCCTCCCGCTCCAAAATGTGTTAAAGCTCCGCCTTTAAGATATTATCTTCCATCCTAGGCCATTCCCGCTTGATTTCGACTCCGGTGAGCCACATCGAACCTCGACGAGTTCTCCGGCGACCCATCGAACCCAATCCGCTCGGTGAGCTTTCCGAACTCCCCTCCAGTTCTTATTTTCGATTTTCGTCTTGCTTGCTGCTTGGACTGGCCGGGTTAGAGGGAGAGAGAGCGTCAAGAGCGAGAGCAGTGAGCGAGAGCCGATGGCGGCGAGGCGTTAAAGCCAGGCGCGGCAGGGGAAAGCTGAGGAAGAAGACTGTTTGTGTGGGCCCCTTTCTCTTCCTTTCTATTTTATTCAAATCGACCCCGGATGAGTGAAATGGAGAGTGGGCTGGCAAGCTTGGGCCGGGTTAGTCTTATTATAAGGGAGGGTTGGGCTTCTTGTGTTTTCATAAGCTTATAAAGTATCTTGGGCCTAATTTTGATTGGTTGGTGTAAAATAAGATTTCAAAGGGCTTAAATATCTTTTATGAAAAGGTTAAATTAATAGGATTATTTTGGTGATTAAATGTTGCAAATTAACTATATAATGATTTCGAAATAAGAAACATGCCGGAATTATTTTAATGGTATAAATTTACAAGTTGATTAAAGATTTAATGTTTATAAAGGGATTTTGGCCAGACATGATTTGAGAATTGTTTTGAATATGAGTTGACTTAATTTGAGATTTAAGAATTTTGGAAATATGATTGGTACGATTTTATCAATGGGTTTGATTGAGGTAAATGATTTTGGTTGATGTTGATCGTATCGGAAAGGTTTTGGAAAACGGTTTCACTATCGGTTGGTTTTGAGTATGTTGGGAACTTGGGTTTCGTATGTATGAATATCGGTCTGGTAGCTTATGAAATTGACTTGATGATAGGTGTGTAATGCTTTTGGACTTGCATTGGGCCCTTGCTTGTATTATCCTGCTGTTCTGCATCTTCAGGTAAGTTCCCTAGGGGGCTTACTCAGGTTGGACATTCATGCCTGTTGTTGCATTTTATGTTAGGTGTTGCATTTGCATAAAAGCATGCCATGTAGTATCATGTTTAGGTTGCACTAATTGATTGAGCATCTGTTTACTTTATGCGTTTGAAACAGAACGGCCGTTATCTGTGATAGTCCTAGAGTCTTTGCTAGGGTCATAGGGTAGCCCAGCCTCATCGGGTACCCTGAGTCAATCGAGTCATGAACTTCCTTATATTATGCCTGCGGGCTTTATTGTGGAGCGGGTTAGGCATGCGTGTCCCCCGATTATGAATTAATGCATTCACGAGCTGGCCAGTCTCCACCTATCGGAAGGGGTGGAGGTAGGAGAGCGATATGCCACTTGGCATTGTCTTGGGCCCCTTTACAGTATTTCTGCACATTATTATGAACTAGGAGCATGCTAGTGTGTTTGAATTTCATACTGCATTAGAGCATCTTTATTAGGTATAGCACAAACTATGTGGCCTCAGCGAAGGTATTCTCTGCAGATTTGAGTGGCTTGATCTGACTCCTTTCCCCGTTCTTCTTTTAAAGGTATTCTCTGCGGATTTGAGTGCTCAATGTCTATATGACGGGGTTCCCTGTTGGCGAATCAAATAATCTGGCTAATATCCTAATTTAGTAAAATGGTAATTAAACACTCATGCTTTGGTTTTGACCGGTTCTTCCGTGACACTTGTATTTTTACTCTGTTTTCGCCTACTTCCGTTTGAAATGGATTCCGCGACATAGTCTTAGGACAGGTTAAGGGTACCCAACAGCCCTTCGAGGTTTTAGGGTTTGAAATCCCTCTTTATACTAATCTTAAATGAGTTTGAAACCTTGACCCGTACCTCGATTGCAAGATCCGAACAAGGGTTGACCTGTACCTAGATTGCGTGTTTAATAAGCTTATTAAACACGCAATATGACTAGTTAATACACCTAAGAACCCCTATAAATGACCATATAAAATATGCATTATCAACCCCCAAGAAGCCACATCTGAAAAGAAACAAGCGGAACTGTAGGTGAGGCCCGAAAAAAGCATAGAAAACATAGTTGAAGAAAAGGTCGCTTTTTTCCTATTCCAAAATGAAGTTGAAGCCCTTTACCATGACCACAGGTTCGCCAGCCTGACTTTAGATTGTGTAAAGCGTATATTGAAAGAATTGCGGGACATCTTTGCATGGTCGCCCCAGGATCCGAAGGGTCTTCCTCGAGAGATCGCGAAGCACTCTTTGAGACTCAATGATAATGCATATCTTAGATAAGCATTATAGGCATTTTTAGGCTAGTTAGGTTGCATTTAGGTAATAATTTGTAGTTAAATTGCATCTTGTGATTATTTTGGAAGAATTCGGATTCTTCGCGAATTTGTGTTTACTTTGCAGATTGAAACTGAATACCATTGGGATATGCAATATCTTGGAGAGGAGATGTAAAGACATGGGAAGGAAGAAAGAATTGAAGAAAATAAAGAAGAAGCAATTGGAGCTGCTCTCGGCTTTGAATAGAGAAGCTAGTAGCAAGGGATGCCGCGGCCACAGCACCCTGCCGCGGCCGCAACACCCTATCGCGACCTCCGCAAGATGAGGGCGCAGCAGGCATTGGACGAACCCGCGTGCCGTGGCCGCCGCAATTGTCACCTGAGCTTCGCGATCTGTTTAATTGAAACCCTAGTTTTGTTATCTCGTTTGTGGTCGTCTTAGACTTTTTAAAGGCCGAATATTATTAGTTTTCATTAACTTCTATTCTATTCCACGTTTTATCAGACATTTAGAGATTGAGAGATGTTTTCCAAGAGGATCTAAACTCTAATGTTCGGCCTATAATTTGAACCTTTATTTCGATTGATTGTGAGATTCTAATTTTCGTTTCTTAATTCCTTATTTGAATACTTCAACTTCTTTGCACTTATTTATTATTGTTTTGTTCTATCTTGTTTGGACAACTCGTTAGATTTATTCCATTGCTAGGTTTTGTAGATTCCTGGTTGTGAACCTTAATCCAAGTAGCAAACTTGTTCCTTTAGGGTTGGTTGAACTAATTGAATAAGTAGGAAGTTGGATGTGTTGTTAAATCCCTCTTTAGGGACTGCAAATACCTTGGCTAATCTCTTGACTTAAAGCTATCAATTGAGTTAAATCCTTCTTTAGGGACTGTTCGATTGATAAAGGGTGCTAGGATTGGTTGGACTAGTAACTATATTAGGTCGGGACAAGGGCATTCATTGGAAACTTAAAAGGACAAGGATCATTTCAAACCAAATAAAGTGGAAAATTGTAGGTAGAATTACTTCTCACAATTTTTTGAATCAAATTCATTTACTTTGCTTTCATCAACCCGCTTTGAGAAAAGGCATATCTTTTACACGCTTAAAACCCCCTATTTGGTAACTTTAATAGGCAATTAAATCATACTTCAGCAACAAATCTCCACGTGGATCGACCTTTTACTTATTGTTGTGCTAGTTATAGGTTTGAGTTTTACTTTGACAGGTCAACAACAGGTTTTCCCTCCATCAAATTTGGCGCCGTTGTCGGGGAAATTTATTGATTCTTATGTGTTTTTGGTGCTGATTTTTTGTG
Source organism: Persicaria tinctoria (assembly GCA_037127255.1). NCBI lineage: Eukaryota > Viridiplantae > Streptophyta > Magnoliopsida > Caryophyllales > Polygonaceae > Persicaria > Persicaria tinctoria. Next base: position 26,151,684 of record JBANSL010000004.1, read on the forward strand.
TTGACCACTTACATGGTCCGCACTCGTCCTACTAACATATGTTGAAGGTGAGGTTATTGCAGTTAGACAAAGAGAGTTTTCATTAATACTTCATCAGATTGCAGGAGTACATTAATGTTGTCTATTCATGGGGATATCAAGCTACTATAAGGGAAGTGCTTCTATTCATCTTTGATTGGATGACTTCTAAGACACGGTGTCTTGCTGAGCGTCTGAATGATGAAGGTTTATTAGATAAGGGACTCTCGGAGATGTGGGAATTTTTCTGCTACATGGATAATCAATGTGCGCAGAACGAGTCACTTTCTCCAATATCTCAAATAGTTGAGACCTCTGTTACCCCTCTTGAGGTAATTATGGAAAATCACACTAAGAAGATAGAGGAAGAAGACACTCCATCTGACGAGATCATCCATAGCTCGCCCATTGATGATTAAGGTCCAGAGCCAATTGTTGAGGCTACAGAGAAGGTAAAGGCTGTCTCCTGCACTAGAGAGAATATTGGTGGTTACAATGATCCATTTGACTGCTACTTTGACAAGTCACCAATAGAACTAAATTGGTGGTATTATATACCCTTTGTGGGTAGCCAAGCTCATGAATACAATAGGTCAAAACGGTTCTTAAATGTATTATTATTTAGTTTCAATTTATTTGTATATAGTGCATGCTTGTTTGTTAGTTGTGCACAAGAGATTGGCAGGTTGCTGATGGCTTTGACTATGTCTGATTAGTGTTGTAAGCTCAAGGGCCATTACGACGAGCCAACTACTTGAAATAAAGGCGCTTCTCGGGAGGCAACCCGAGGTAAATGTTTCTTTTTTTTCATTTCATCATCTTTAGGTAGTTTTTATTGTTGCTTTGCTTCTATTTTGTTTGGAATTTTGGTTAACAACTCACGAAAAAGCGGAATTGGAGTCATTCAAATCAAAGACAAAGCTGTTACTGCTACTGCATCAAATGTCGCAGCTTGATGTTGCGGCCGCAGCACCCCACCCGCAGTGGCCACAACACTATGACGCGACCGCCGCATATCTATTTGTGGCCCCTTTTTCCTTCTTTTTCTAACTTTCTAAACTCCCTTACCACCATCTTCTTCGCATCATAACTGTCATCTCTCTCTGCCGTCACCAGTGAGTGGTCAGTTTCCTTTTCCTTCACCCTGATTACATTTGATTTACTTTTGTTGTCTTTATTGTTTCATTGCGGACAATGAAAATTTGAAGTGTGGGGGAGAGAAACTCTGTATATATAGTGTAAATAGGAGATCATATTTAAATTTCTGCACCGTGTTTAATTTCTGTAATCATTTTTATTAAATTTTTATTTATTTTCGTATTTAAAAAAACCAAAAATCCAAAAACAATCATGCATTGCATACATATGTGTTATTCAAATACCCATCTGGCTTAGCTTGTCCTCTAATTTAAATTTCAGCATGATCATACAAATCTCATGAAGTTCTGGATGTTTTGGCCTTGTCTCTATTTGATTTTATGTGAAGCATGAGCTAGCAAATATAACTGAGCATGTATGGTTGAGCTAAAGTATGATTGAAATCCTATGAACATGACCCTTGTACGTGAGAATGTTTAGCCTTATATGGAATCATTTATAATTATTTTGCTTAATTTTGTGATTTACTCTCCTTGTGTCGCTACCTCTTGGCATTGACTTTAGTATCTATTTTTTAAGACCGACTCACATGTTTGTTGCTTGCGGAGTTTATGTTTATATTTTGAGTCTTTTGTTTGAATTTGTGCATATTTAGTGAAATAAGATGGCAATGGTTGATGCACTTAGTAACCGGGTCTACGCATGACACCCATGGGTATGATTCACGCAAAACAGTGATGAAAACTATCCACTAGGAAAGAAAGCTTGATCATTGAGTAACCAGGTTCATTCATGACACCTATGTTTGCAACTTGCGTTAAAAGATGTTCAAGTGGACTTCATTTTAGTAGGTTGAGGTGTTGATAGACTGGGGCCATTCATGACATCCATGTTTGCGCCTCGCGTAAGGAAATCACCAAGACAAGAAAATAAATAGAAAAAAAAAAGAAAAGAAACAAAAGAAAAAAAGACTCACATTTTATTTATTTTTCCTTATAGTGTCCCGCAAGTAATGACATTTTGGTAAAGATTTGGTGATATGGTGGTCAATGTCTATGAGCTTAGTGTATGTTGGATTGAGTTGAGAGTTGTACTTCAAAGCCTAAATACATAAGAGCATGAGTGAAACACATATTTCTAGTGAGGTTAGATGATTTCTACTTTTAAGGTTTAATCACTTAAATACATGCATGCTATGACGTTTATTTGCTTATTATGATGTTGCTTTTTGATGAGGTTGAGACTTGAAGGGATTTCCTGTGGAATGCATTGATTCATGTTCATTCTATCATTGCTTGAGGACAAGGAAAGGTTAAGTGTAGGGGAATTTTGATAAAGCATATCTTAGATAGGCATTTTTAGGCTAGTTAGGTTGCATTTAGGTAATAATTGGTAGTTAAATTACATCTTGTGATTATCTTGGAAGAATTCGGATTCTGCGCAAATTTGTGGCTATTTTGCAGATTGAATCTGAACACCATTGAGAGATGCAATATCTTGGAGAGGAGATGTAAAGACATTGGAAGGAAGAAAGAATTGAAGAAAAGAAAGAAGAACCAATTGGAGCTGCTCTCGGCTTGGATAGAGGAGCTGGCAGTGAGGGATGTCGCAACCGCAACACCCTGCCGCGGCCGCCGCAAGATGAGGGCGCAACAGGCATTGGACGAACCCACATGTTGCGGCCGCCGCAATTGTCACCTCAGCGTCGTGATTTGTTTAATTGGAACCCTAGTTTTGTTATCTCATTTGTGGCCGTCTTTGACTTTTTAAAGGCCGAATATTATTAGTTTTCATTAACTTCTATTCTATTCCACGTTCTATCAGACAATTAGAGATTGAGCGATGTTTTCCAGGAGGATCTAAACTCATCTGTTCTGCCTATAATTTGAACCTTTATTTGGATTGATTGTGAGTTTTTAATTCTCGTTCCTTAATTCGTTATTTGAATGCTTCAACTTCTTCGCACTTATTGATTATTGTTTTGCTCTATCTTGTCTAGCCAACTCGTTAGATCAATTCAATTGCTAGGGTTTTGTAGATTCCTGGTTGTGAACCTTAATCCAAGTAGTAAACTTGTTCCTTTATGGCTAGTTGAACTAATTGAATAAGTAGGAAGTTGGATGTGTTGTTAAATCCCTCTTTAGGGACTGCAAATACCTTGGCTAATCTCTTGACATATAGCTATTAATTGGGTTAAATCGTTCTTTAGGGACTGTTCGATTGATAAGGGGTGCTAGGACTGGTTGGACTAGTAATTATATTAGGTCGAGACAAGGGCATTCATTGGAAACTTAAAAGAACCAGAAGAAGTTACAAGGATCGTTTCAAACCAAATAAAGTGGAAAATTGTAGGTAGAACTGCTGCTCATAATTTTTTGAATCTAATTCATTTACTTTTCTTTTATCAATTCGCTTTATGAAAAGGCGGATCTTTTACACGCTTAAAACCCCCCATTTGGTAACTTTAATGGGCACATAAATCATACTTGAGCAACAAATCTCCATGTGGATCGACCTCTTTCTTATTGTTGTACTAGTTATAGGTTTGAGTTTTACTTTGACGCGTCAACAACAGGTCTTCCCTCCGTCACTCAAACGAGATACGAAGCCCGTGTGCCAAAGGAAAAGAAAAAATGCCCGCTGAGAAATCGGAAGCGGAAAAACAAGAGGTAAATATCAATGTTCTAAAAGGCGCTAGGCGGCCGCTAGGCGGTGGGTGGCCGCCTAGCGCCTAGGCGGTTAGGCGGGTGCCCAGGCGGCGCCTAGGCGGACTTGAAACAAACTTAATTATTTCCTTATATTTTGAAGCATAACACATGTAAATAATACATATAATGTAATAATAATCCATAATATCACTCATAAACCCAAATTTATCGTGTTTAACTAACATTAAAGTAAATAAATGCAAAAGTAGGCGTCCCATTAGCGACTTTAAACCTTCTAAAATCCAAAACATATCCAAAACCATATGTTTGACTCAAAAACTAATATATTCGAACATGGGGATAAAAAAACCCTAAGTTGATTAATCACATGCCTAAAAGCTAAAATTGAATAATCGTCGGGTTATGCGGGACTAGGCGTCCCCTAGGCGAAACTTGGTGTGCCTAGGCGTCCCCTAGGCGGGATTAAGCGGGCCTAGGCGGGGTCTAGGCGGCGCCTAGGCAAGACTAGGTGGTGTCTAGGCGGATTACCGCCTAGAGGACCGCCTAGGCTTAAAAATTCCTAGATGTCCTGCCGCCTAGCGCCTAGGCGCCGCCCAGGCAGTGCCTAGGCGCGATTTTTAGAACACTGGTAAATATGCTTTTACAAGCCGGATTCATCCGCGAAATCAACGACTCGGCATGGTTGTCGAATGTGGTATTGGTAAGAAAGAGCAGTCGCAAATGGAGAATGTGTGTAGATTTTAAAGATCTGAACAAGGCTTTCCCAAAGAACAGTTACCCTTTACCTTACGTTGATGAACTAGTAGACACCACGGCGGGGCACGCAACCCTGAGTTTCCTTGATACATACTCAGGCTACAACTAGATCAAAATGAGCCCCTGCGACGAAAGAAGCATCACCTTCATCACCAACTATGGGACCCTTTGCTATAAGGTAATGCCCTTTGGGCTCAAGAACGATGGCGCAACCTTCCAACGAATGATCGAGAAAGTCTTCAAGCCTCAAAGTGGAAGAAACATCGTGGTTTACGTCAATGACATCGTGATTAAAAGCCTCACAAAGGAGAGCCAGGACAATGACCTCCAGGAAACCATCGACACCCTAAGGAGGAATCGCGTTTGCTTGAATCTAGAAAAGTGTGTGTTCGGGGTGGAATTCTAGAAAGTTCATAGGTTTCATGACAAGTCATCGCGGAATAGACGTCAACCCTTTGAAAGTTCAAACGATACTCGACATGCCCCCCCCCCCCAAGAACATTGAACGACATTCAGAAATTGAATGGATCTTTCAACTATCTGAGTAGGTTATGTTCATAAATAGCTGATCACACTTTGCCCTTCTTTGAGCAAGTAAAAAAGAAAGGCTTGGTCGAGTGGACCACCGCCCTGGATAAAGCTTTCAAAAATATGAAGGAGTACCTAGCAACACTGCCTACCCTTCATTACCCACGTGAACATGAAACTCTACAGCTATATCTCGTGGTTGGTCAACCACCATCAGTATGGTGCTCACCGGGGAATCCAAATTTCGCATCTATTTCTCCAGCAAGGTCTTGCAACTGGCCGAATCCAAATACACTCCCACAGAAAAGATGGCGCTATCGGTATTCTTTGCAGCACGAAGACTAAGGCCTTATTTCTAGGCCCATACCATCGAGGTACTATCTATTCTTCCCCTACATCAAATCCTCCACTCACCATCCCTCTCGGGAAGGATGGTAAAATGGAAAGTGGAGCTTTCGGAATTTGACATTCATTTTAAACCTAGAAAATATCGTATAGCTCGGGCTCTGGGCGATTTTGTTGTCGAAGCTGTTTTTGCAGATTTCCAAGATCGAGAGGGAGAATATTGGGATATCAATGTGGATGGCTCGGTGTCGGCAGGAGGATGTGGGGCAGGAGTCACAATCACAAGTCCTAGTGGAGAGGTAACTGATCTATATTTCTGATAATGCATATTTCATATAGGCATTATAGGTGTTTCTTATTGGTATTAGGTATTGGTTTTGTTATGTTTTGAGTCTAGTTCTGTATATTGCTTGTGAAGTATTCGAGTTTTTAATCTATGCGTTTTAGTGTTTATTCAGCAGATTTACATTCCAACCTTGGATGGACTTTGAGAAGAGCTTAAGAAGAGCTAAGGAGGAGCAAGGAGGAGACAGTTGAGGAACGTCGAGCACTGCAGAGACGGTGCCCGCCGCCCTTTGCACGGCGCCCGCCGACCTTTCCACACCCTTGTGAGACATATTTGGGTTCCTATTATTCCTTCTAGGGTTTTGCCGACCCTTGTGAGACATATTTAGGTTGTTTTCAGTTTATTTCACCATGTGTGTGGCTATTTGAGAGACTATGAACACCATTAGAGAGAGAGAGAGAGAGAGAGAGAGAGAGAGAGAGAGAGAGAGAGAGAGAGAGAGAGAGAATTGGCCTATGAGTTGCCAAACTAATAGTTTCGCCTGTGATTCGAAGACATGGTTGTTTGGATTGTGAGGATTTGATTCTATTTGATTATTCATGTTCTTAGTTATCATCTTGTGCTTAATTTATATTTGTGTTCCTTTCTAAGCATGATCAACATGTTAGGAATTGCATCTCTACCTATGAATTTGTTGTTGTTTTCTCGATAGCAAACAAAGGTATTGATGATAGTGATGTCTCTTTATCTTTGTAGTGGATGATTTTAATTGATCTATGTTGAGGATATGCGATTAGGGTTGAGTTCGGTATGCGCCTATCTATCTTAATTGTGTAGAGTCAATGTGCCAATTGGTCTTTATTACTTGAGTTCTTAATGGTATTTTGTAGTGATATTGAATAAGATGAATAAATCTCTACGGATCTCTCCACTTTAGTCTAGTAGACCTAGGAATATGAATAATTGATAGATCAATCCGAGGACCATGAATTTCAACCATTGTCAGAGAATTACAGGTGAAATGTTCTTTCTAATTTGATATCAATTTGCTCTGTGATTTTCAATCTGGTTACTTTTACATTTTTGCTACTTGTCAAATATCATTGTTTTTCTTTAAGAGTGTTTGTCTAGAGTTATTGAGTAGGAAATCGCTTCTCCCTGTGGGTTCGACATCGAACGTCATTGCTATACTAGTAGTTATTTGGTTTATCAAGTGATTGATTACCTAACGTATTGGTTGTGTGTTTAAGTTTGGATATTATTACTATTTGGTAAAGGGCGAAGGTGCCAACGATGTTCGTCGTGCATCAAATTCTTGGCGCCGTTGCTAGGGAGAAGATAAGAGTTTGCTTTTCTTTAACTTTTTCAAGTACTCTTTACTTTGAGTTTGTTGTGTCTTTGTATGGTTCAAACTAGATCTTCTAATTCATCGCTTTTGTCTTTTGATCCCGAGGTTGAAAGATCTTTTCGGTTGGAGAGGAGGCTTGCGTTTGAGACAGACGAAGAGATGGCAAACGTTGTTGTTAATCCGCCAAGAAGGACCTTGAGAAACCCGAAGGAACCTGATTTGAGTGCTCAACCACTTGGAATTAGCCTTCCGAATCTCCCTGAGGGTTCAAGATTTGAGTTCAAGTCGAATTGGTCATCTATTTTGCCTTACTTTCATGGATTGCGTGGGGAGGAACCAAACAAGCACCTTGATAACTTTGTGAGCGTGTGTGATAGACTGAGACCCCAAGGCTTGTCTGACGACCAATTGATGTTGAGAGTGTTCCCCTTTACTTTGAAAGATGCTGCAAGTGATTGGCTTTACTACCTACCCCTAGAAAGCATTACTACTTGCGTGTGATTGATGAAAGCTTTCCTGGAAAAGTACTTTCCTTCAACTCGCCTCAACAAACTTAAGAAGGAGTTATCCAGTATTGAGCAATCACTTACGGAGAGTCTTTATGTGTATGTTGAGCGGTTCAAGAAGCTTAAGGGTAATTGTCCGCAACATGGAGATCATAAGTTGGATAGTTCGAGAGATGGACACAAGGATGATATTGATAGGCTCATGGAGATCGTGAACAAGATGGCTATGCAAATGAATCAACCCCATCATACTAGACCTTGTGAAGTTTGTGGAGATCCAACTCATCCGAATGATAAGTATCCCTTGATTTAAGAAGACACCGCTAACGTGAATGCTATGGATTATGGACCTCGTCGCAACTTTGGTAACAATTATAATCAGGGCTATAATTCAAACTACCAAAGTGGATTCAACGAAAGAGGCCAGCAACAAAAGTTCCTTTTTAGAGAGGACAATTTGATAATCATCCTAGAAACACTCAACAAGATGACAGAGATGACACATTAAGGTTGTTATTGGACAAGATGAGTGTTCAAGAAAAGTTTCTGAGTCAAATGGCTAAGGATATTGGTGAATTGAAACGAAAGATTCGGTTAAGTTGCCATCGCAGGTGGTTACGAATCCGAAGAAGAAAGTTAGCGCCATGACCCATAGAGAAGGTAAACAAGTGAATGTACCCACTAGGAATGTTGAAGAGATGCCTAGAGAAGAAGTTGATTCGGGAAATAAGGAGGAAGAAACGGAATTCGAGATGCACTGCATAGACGGCGCCCGTCGCCCCTCACCACAGCGCACGCCGCCACCTCCATTGACGGATCTGACTTCTGACGTTGTTCAATCCCCGACAAAAGCTTCTAAAGAGTGATCTTCTAAGGTTTCAAGACCTGCACCACCCTTTCCTCATGCCTTAATATCCGATCGTAAGTGGGAAGATGAAGAATTTCTTTATGACACCTTTGCTCATTGTGAGGTAAATATTCCACTTTTCAATTTGATTAAAATTGTGCCTCGCTATGCGAAATTCGTGAAAGAGATATGCACGATGAAGCGCAAGCAGAGGATGAGAAAGAATGAAAAGGTAAGTTTAAATGAGAATGTTTATGCTTTTCTTCAGAAACGATTGCCTGAAAAATACGGAGATCCAGGTATGTTTACTATACCATGTGCAATAGGTAATGCTAGCTTGACCAAAGTTATGTTAGACCTAGGTGCATCAAACAATGTTATGTCTTATAACTTGTACTTGTTTTTGGGTCTCGATTCATTGTCTTTAACTGGTGTTACTATACAACTCGCTGATCGCGCGTTCTAGTATTAAGCCTGGAAGAGTTTTTGAAGATGTTTTAGTTAAGGTAAATGATTTGATTTTTCCAGCTGATTTCTTCATTCTATACATGGAACATGGTACACCTAAAACCCCGATTATCTGGGGAAAGCCATTCTTGGGAACGGATAAGACTAAGATTGATTGTTTTGAAGGTTCACTAACTATGGAGTTTGATGGTAGAAAGGTTGAGTTTTCTATATTTGTGCCTATTTTTTCTTCTGCCAATGATTCCGTAGATGTTCTTGACTCTAAAGAAACAAATCACAGGAATGAATGAAATGGTTTGTTAGATGCTTTTGTTAAAAACGAATCCTTGAATCTTGAGTTTTCTAACAAAGATGAAATTGGTTTAGGGAAAGATGACATTGAGAAGAAAATTGAGAATTTGTTAAAGTCGCATGAAAATGTGTCTCGTTCAAATGATTCTATTGATATTCCCTATGAAAATGTGTCTCATTCAAATGATTCTATTGATATTCCATTCCCTTACCTATCACAAAAGAACCCTTTGAAACCAAGTTGTTCGAGAAAGTTTGAAGTTTGGAGGAGTGGATGTCGGTTTTTTAACGTTCCACTCGGATTCGTGGTTCTGCGTACACGGTGGTGCCCGCCGCCTCTACAACGAACCCGTATTTTGGTCGTTTTTGTGGATTTTCTTCAATTTTTCCTCTCGTTACATTATGTATGTTCCTGCTATGAAGATGTCCCATTTTCTATCTTTGGAATAGAAGGATCGTTGGATCAAGCTTGAAGAGAGACGGTATGAATCCACCATATTCTTTTATCCCCTGTCGTTGAAGAAACTGGGAATATATGAGGAGGTCTATCGACTTCTGTGAGATGGGGGATTGGAAGAATTCTTGGATGTGTCTGCTTTCACCTATCCATCATTAGTGAGAGAGTTCCTGGCCACCCTTGATTATCGTTCTGATATGGAGATTCATTTTTAGTTGAGGAATCGGAAGTTCGTGGTCACTAAGGATCTCATTGCACGGGCTTTTGGTGTTACCAAGTGGCCTGTTGATGCCAGATTTGCTGATAATTTGGGCGCTCGAAATCCTCTTCATATGTGGAAAAAGGCTATAGCAGAGTTCATTGATTATGACGAGCAATTTCATGCATCCATGATTACTCATCCTGCATTTAGATTATGTTATTTGGTACTCTGTAACTCTTTCCTGGGTATGGAGAATTACCCCGTTGTTACTATGAGAACCTGGAGCTATATATGCTGCTTGACTCCGGGAGGGGTTTACATCCCTGACTGGTTTCAGCTATTTTTGGGAAACTGTATGGATGTGACTAGAGCTACTTATGTTAGGCCGTGGCGCGTTATTGGTTTCGGATGTTTGATATCGTTGATTGCTTGTCGAATAGCTGTCTGCCTTGATGGTTTGCAGCGCCTCGATGATAAGAACGTTTACAATCTTGCTAGCCTGCAATGGTGGGGGCATGTTTTAGTGGGCCCAACGTACGGATAGAACCTGTTGCTTTAAATGGATGTCGGGACCAGGAGAAGAGCATCACAATTATCTGCTTACGGACATACCGGAGTGCCTATGGATGTAAGATTTCAACCTTTATCACAACAAGTTTCCATTAGATCATGAGGAGCGTAGTTGGGTGAGACGATGGCCTACCGTTGATGATGAGGCAACCGGTGATGAGGCTGTGGATGATGAGATTATTGAGGAGGATGCTGGTGTTTTGCTTGCCGAGGAGTTTGAGATTACAGAAGTTGCTGAAGAAGTTGAGGTGCATGTTGAGAAAGAAGGAGTTGCTGAAGAAGACGCCGAGATGAAATATTCTACTTTGATTGATATTGAGCGTCGGTTTGCTGATTTTGAGGCGAGCACTCCTGACAAGCTCGCCAGTCTTGCGGAGAAGCTCTCTAGTCTTCATAACGCCGAGTTGATTGCCCTTCAGGATATCAATCAGCGGTCTGGACCCCAGACCCCGCCTTCACAGTAATTGGTCAGCCGTTTGCTTCTCTCAAACCCTTTATTTTTATATTTTTCATTGTTCCTTTTTGTGTTTCTATGCATTGAGGAAAATACAACATGTAAGTGTGTGTGGGAGGGGGGGGGGGGGGGGAGATTGAAGTGAATTAGTTAGATTAGAGAGTGAGAGAGAGAATTGACATGGTTATCTATTTTCAAGGCCGATTATATATATGTTCAATGTTTGATAAGTTCAAATGTGGCTTTTGAAGAGTAAAGTTGTGAAAGATTTCATGTGGGATGCGTAGATGGTGTTTTTCCTTATGGTTGCTTGAGGACAAGCAAGAGTTAAGTGTGGGGGGGGAGGGGATTTGATAATGCAAATTTCATATAGGCATCATAGGTGTTTCTTATTGCTAGGTATTAGTTTTGTTATGTTTTGAGTCTAGTTTCGTATATTGCTTGTGAAGTATTCGAGTTCGGAATCTATGCATTTTTAGTGTTTATTCTGCAGATTTACATTCCGACCTTGGATGGACTTTGGGAAGAGCTTAAGAAGTATTTTTTGGAGCATATGGAGGGTAGGGAAGAGCTAAGGAGGAGCAATGAGGCACGACATTGGAATTCGTTGAAGGAAGTTGAGGAACATCGAGCACTGCAGAGACCGCCCGCCACCTTTGCACGCCGCCCACCGTTGGCCCAGATCCCAGATACGCGGTTTTGGATCCGAAGACTATTAATTATTTTATATTATTTCCTATTATTCCTTCTAGGGTTTTGCCGACCCTTGTGAGACATATTTAGGTTGTTTTCAGTCTATTTCATCGTGTGTGTGTGGCTATTGTGAGAGATTATGAACACCATATTAGAGAGCGAGAGAGAGAATTGGCCTATGAGTTGCTAAACTCATAGTTTCGCCTGTGATTCGAAGACATGCACTACTAGAAATTTGTCATTTAACATCGGGTAATAGCTGATGTCTTTAAAAAACAAATCGATGTCTATGTTGGGGATGTAAAAAGTCAAAAAATTTTCACATGGTCCAGAACCCGATGTCTTCGTATGTTATAACATCGTTAATATATTTTAAATCTGATGTCTTTGTTATCCTACCACATCGATTATAAAATATAACCGATGTTATGACATACAAAGACATCGGATATTACCCGATGTTAAAAAGTTTTGCATTTTTACATCCCCCACATAGACATCGATTTGTTTTTTCGAAAGACATCGGCTATTAACCGATGTGAAATGACATTTGCGGGTTTTTTTTATTATTGTAGCCTATGCGGGATTTGAACCGGCATCTTTGTGTTTGAACGCAATGCTCTACCATTTGAGCCAATAAGCTTTAAATTAGATACAATGTTCTTACATAATAGCAAAAAGAGTATGTGAAACTTAAGAAAGACATTTATTAAGCTTCAACGCATATAAGTTATTCAATCAGATTAAGCTTTTCAAGTGCAATAGAAATTTGGATATCATGTTTGGAAGAGAAATATTAGCTCATAGTGCTGATAAAGAAGTATAAGCTCAATACTAAGGTAAGAACTATACGATGTCATCTAAAGCTACACTTTCCCACTACATCAAAATTGAGGTTTTCATGGGTACTGATATTATCAATAATAATTAATACCCAATACTAAGGTAAGCACTATACGAAGTTAGAGAATAAATATATTTATATATTTGGAAAGTGAAGCCTTTGAATTGAAGGTAACTGGAAGCAAGAGCTCTGATTTAAGATTTAGCTTTTGCTTACTGTTATATCATCCGAAGACGTAGCAAACTTTTCGGAATCATGAAGGCACCTGCACAAGCAAGAGACCTTGAGAATCAATTCAACTTCCATGGATCAAAAATTCAATGCACTTGGAAGAATTAGCCTACCAATCAACTACAGTAACTTCTCCGTCATGGCTTTCCAACACAACAGGATCTGCATCAGGTCTATCCACCTTGTTCCAGTGCAACATTGATAAGCAAATGAGATTAAGGTTGCTTCATATGATCTAAATTAGGCAACTGGGCTAGCCAAGTAGATATATAGTAAGACCCTAACCTGCCATACGTATGCATTTCCATCACTGGATCCACTAAGTATGTGTGATGCATCAGGACTAATGGCAGACTGCAAATTATTCGTCTTCATTATTATATGAAAGGAAAACAGGAATTGAATCTTCATGAATATAAATCCAGTTTGATGCTTTCCTTTACAAAAAATTATTCTATTTGGCAGCCCGAGAAGGAACTTACAGGACCCTTATCTAGTTGGAGTACGTTATACAAGTATATCCTACAATAAAAAGCTATGAGTTACAGACAATAAATCTTAAGCTATTTACTTTTGCATCTTCACTTTCAGTAAGATGGCACCAGTTAAAGTAAAAATGTATTGTTACAACCCTCTTATTAGTGATCACAAAGGAATCAAGAACCAATACAAGTGCAGACAAAGGGAAAATGGAGGTAATTAAAGCTTGCAAATGGTATGTATGGTGAAAAATACTATGCTTGAGTTAGAATTTTGAGCTTTTAATATTCCATTACCTGTTGTCTCTGCATGAAGCTGAGAGCAGCACTCCATTTAGATTTTGAGAGAGGCTAGTAATACCATGCAATCTCCCTTTCTGGAACATAATTGCTAGTGAACAACTTAATAAAATATTAAAGCCCAGTAAATTTATATGGTACAAACATTCACTTTAGCCAAGCCATGAGCCTGAAATAGCAAATAATCCTAAAATCATAAGGCACGGGGTTTAGACTTGTTGTAAGAGTTTAGAATGAACAATCAGATTGATCAACATCTTAGGGCATTTATTTGGATGAGAAATATTAGCTCATGTTTAGAAGAGGCATAAAAGTAGCTTTCTTATCTTTGCTGGTCATTAAACAGAAGAGACATATATAATTGAGTTTTACAATTACATAGTGCTGATAAAGAACATCAACTGACCGGTGCTTTTGTTGACTCTATATAAGGGCATGTCTGAGTTACTTATGCTTTAAGATTTCTCATGTCCCAAAACTTCACAATGCTAGTTTGAACAAAGAGATTAAACATAACCAAATTAACACAACAGCAAATATGATCAATTTTTAATAGTACTACAAGTTAACTGTTTTATGGCTCCTTAGATGTATGAGTCAGTACCTGTCAACTGCTCCTGCAGTAGCAACTGAAATTTCATCTTTGAGGTAAAGAACTGAATTGATGCTCATGGAGGCAGCCTGAAAAAAGACAGGCTTTAGTAACGACACAAAAGAATGACCTCCAACGATTCATCCATGATACAAACCTTGCAATTCCTAACTCGTTTTCTCTTTGCTGAGGCATGTGCTCCAGTGACCACTCCATTTGAGCTATATAAGCAATAACATCCCATCATAAACATGAATCAGTCACTGAGAACACCAGAAGACACCACTCAATAAATAAAGAAAAAAGTTAAACTTACTTTATTCTATTCTGACCATGGCCAGCCTTGCGTCTTAAATCCCATACTGCAAAGGACCCGTCTCTCGAACCAGAAACAACCAGATCTATTCAATATCGAAGATAATGAGGAAAAAGTTACTAATGTTGGAATATTAGCAACATAATGCATGAAGAAACAGTAAACAGCTTACCAGAATTCGTAGGATGTGAACACATAGATTTTACACTTCCTCTATGTCCTGTCAATACCCTAACACATTTCTTTTCTTGTACATCCCACATCTTCATCTGCCAGCGGAAGTAAGATAATAAGCAATACTGTAAAGAGTGAAACTTCAAGATCTGGTCAATTTATTTGCAGTGAGTATAAAACTTGCAAGAACGATAGTCTATAATAATTTTTATGCACTACTATCCTTACACACGCAAAACCATACATGAATGCAGTTTGAAACTTGCAATAAAAAAATTTGGAGCATGGTCTTAAAAATACAAAGCATAATTCGTCCCCTTCTTATACCATGACATGGAAAGAATTTGTTTTAAGTAGAGATTATCCGATGAAGCACTAGGACTCATCTTTCTAGTTACTTAGTAAGCATGTTCTTTATCCATCAGTAAATTATACTGGCAAAGATGGAGTCAAGCTACTTACAGTCTAATCACCCGAAGCTGTCAGAATGTTGTTATCATCCTGCGAAAGAATTCCAACTTAGCCATCATGATCTATACAAAATCTAAAATAAACTAAAGGCATGATTATACATATCTATACAACAGGAATGATTAGACATCATGATGTGCATCAAAATTACTCTAGATTGTCTAAGAAAATCTGATATGCAAGTCATATAGTTTAACATGGGTTTACTTATATGAACACATATAGTTTAACATAGGTTTACTTAGAGTGTGTTCTCAGATCCATACTTCCACTCAAATTTATTATTTAAGAACTAAGAAACCTAACGTAGTTTAAACCCTAAATCAATAAAACAAATCAATTTCAACCAAAAAGAAGCAAAACCATAAAATAGGGTGTTCACCTTCTTAGGCGACAAATTCGCAGTAGGCTAAGGAGACTTGCGCGGTTGTGCTTGCAAGTTGTCGACAGACACTCTTGGCCTTGATTGGCTAGGAATCGGTGAATCGAGATGGTCGTGAGGACACAGAGAGAGATCGAGAAGAGGGCAAACGTCATTGGAGGCATGATGGGGCTGAGCTCTTCATCTTTGGTCGATTGCAAAAGATGAGGGGAAAAGCGAGAGAACCAAGTGAGACAGAGAGATTAGCGTTTGAGGTCGAAGGAAGACAGAGAAGAGATCTAGGATCCGACATCGAGAATGAAAGGGTTTCGCTGCTGAGAAATGGGAACGAGAGACAAGAAGCGGGATTTCGCCGGAGAGCCTACATCCCCACCGGAGCCACCCTCAGATCGAAAGCCGGCAAGATTGGAGAAGGAAGGGGTTTGGGGTGAACACGGAGGAGTTGGAGGAGGAAGCGGGCTTTTGCTGCTGCGGGGAGGCTTAGTAGGGTTTGGAAGAGGGAATGAAGAGAGAATGGAAGAGGGAGTGATTTTTTCTTAGAAATTTTTTAAGTGTTACATTTTTCCGCTTGTATTTCACATGGGCGGGATTTGTCCCGCGCTCATTTTTTTCCAAATTTTTTTTTAAACCTCGGTCAAAAAATAAATTGATGTCTGTTTTATTTTTAACATCACAAATTTATCAACCGATGTCAAAAAATTGTTTTACATGGCAGGTTTTTCTGACCGATGTTAATGTACCGATGTTAAATAACAGAATTCTGGTAGTGATGGTTGTTTGGATTGTGAGGATTTGATTTTATTTGATTATTCGTGTTCTTAGTTATCATCTTGTGCTTAATTTATATTTGTGTTCCTTTCAATGCCTGATCAACATGTTAGGAATTGCATCTCTAGCTATGAATTCGTCGTTGTTTTCTCGATATCAAACAAAGGTATTGATGATAGTGATGTCTCTTTGTCTTTGTAGTGGATGATTTCAATTGATCTATGTTGAGGATATGCAATTAGGGTTGAGTTCAGTATGCGTCTATCTCTCTTAATTGTGTAGAGTCAATGTGCCAATTGGTCTTGATTACTTGAGTTCTTAATGCTATTCTTTAGTAATATTGAATAAGATGAGTGAATCTCTGCCGATCTCTCAACTTTAGTCAAGTAGACCTAGGACTATGAATAATTGATAGATCAATCCGAGGACCATGAATTTCAACCATTGTCAGAAAATTACAAGTGAAATGTTCTTTCTACTTTGATATCAATTTGCTTTGTGATTTGCAATCTGATTACTTTTTCATATTTGCTACTTGTCAAAGATCATTGTTTTGCTTTCAGAGTGTTTGTCTAGAGTTATTGAATAGGAAATTGCTTCTCCATGTGGGTTCGACACCGAACTTCATCGCTATACTAGTAGTTATTTGGTTTATCAAATGATTGATTGCCTAACCTATTGGTTGTGTGTTTAAGTTTGGATATTATTACTATTTGGTAAAGGGGAAAAGTGTCAACGACATTCATCCCGCAACACTTTCCAACTACTGTTCGAGGCTACCAACAACGAAGCCGAGTATGAAGCCCTGATCGCAGGTATTGAAAAGGCACTGGTCAAAGGGGCTCGACATGTTCGAATTTTCGCAGACTCAGAAGCAGTCGCTCTGCAAGTCAAAGGAGAGTGTGTGAAATACCAAAAATTATTTTTGGGCTATTTCTTATTCTTATTTAATTAAAAAAAAAGTCTATATTATATCAAACCATAGTTATATCTTGTGAATTAGGTCAGTTAATAAATTCATCTAAGATATATAATATGAATTAGAATAATTAAATTATTCTAAAGAGTATAATATATGATAGATTTTATTACATAAATCCTCTAAATATTCATATTATTTAATTTATGAAATTAAATTAAACTAGTACAATTCCCTCGCCATGGCACAATTTTTCTAAACTAAAATATTAATAATATATATAAAAATATATCATAAAATACTAATAAAAGTTAAGATAAAAATCATAAAAAAAAACATTACCGTAAATGTGTCTTATAATTCTGAATTATTTTTTTTTTAAATCTCATGTACTACATAAATGTAGATATTTTAAATCACCCAGTAATAATACTATCAATATCATTGTAACTTTGTTGAAATGTGATGTGTCACAACCAATAGTTATATTCAATGTTTTTAATTAAGCTCAATAATTAGTACGTAAAATTAAGATAAACCAAACATCTTTATTAGATTGAATTCAATGTTCTGAATTAAGCCTAATAGTTAGTAATTATATTAAGAATAAAGGAAAAAAATGTGAATGGTTTAAAGAGATAAAAAAAATAACAAAAAAAAAATTAAAGTTAATAAATAATTAAAAAAAAAGGGAAAAATTGATTGGTTGAAGTTGCTAAAGTGAAGGAAAATCCAACACCTAAGCAAAGTCTTCTAAATTAAAGTATTATATAGATATAGATAATATTCCTCTTAGAAATCTATCTTATTTTGTTTCTTTTTCTTAAAATCAATTAATTACTTTTAATCTCTATTTTTAATTGATTCTTCATTCCAAAGAATAAAAAAATTAATCTATCTTTTTATCTACACCCAATTCAACGTTATAGATACCCGTAAGTCTTAGGGTTTTCCACAAATCAAAAATCAAAGCCCTCCCAGCCTCTCAAAATCACCGTTTCCTATTCCTCACGAGCCAACCACCATCGTCGGTATCCTGTGTCGCCCGTGAGCAGCCCCCGCTGACCATCCCCGCCGGTGACCTGAGACACCGGAACCGCAGCTGCTGTCTAGCCCTCGCCGGAAGCACGCCCAGGACAGCAAGTCGAGCCCTCGCTGCATCCGCCTCCGACCTTCGCTGCAATGCCGTCGCAACCACCGTCGTTGCCCATCGCGCCGCCTTCGATTGCTTTGTCACTGCCTCCGACTGCCACTCCGATTGCCGCCACCAATCACTATCCGAGACGCCGCCTCCGATCGTCATCCTTGCCGCACCGCTAGCCATCAACGGAGGAGGAAGAGCCACACCGATCGAGACAGTGGCGGCCGCAGGATCCTCCAAAAGGTGGGGCGAAATTTTCTAGTGTGTAATGAGATATTGGTCTTGAATAAACTCCTTTACCTAAGCTACCATTTTCAACTTAGCAGTGGATTATAGAAAAGTAGGCTTACATTTGCTTTGTTACTATGATTGTTGTTTCTCATCATTCATTGGAAATTCAAGCATTTGTCATATTTATGAGTGTAAACTTATCGAAATTCAATCATGTTAAATTCAAGGCTTTTGCATATTAGCTAGGATTGTAAACTCATCAACTTTATAATATCTTTTGGTTCCCAAAGACATGATAGAAATTGTGATTTGAATATGTAGGTTACGAAAATACAAATATTGCATATAGCTTCACAAATTCAATTCATAAATTTCATTCTCAAAATCACATACACAATAATTAAAACACAAAATTTATTCTCAAAATCAAAACTCAAATGAAAATTTCACAAAATTTATTCTCATAATCAAATCATAATTTCACCAATTTTATGGGGTTTAATTAGTTTATAGCTAGATAATTTGTATATAGTTGGGAGCTCGAGAAGTGGGAACATAATTAAATAAGGGGGTAAAAACATAAAGAGTAGGTGCAAGTTGAACAAAGAATAAAAAAAAAAACTTTTTTGAGAGAGGCGAAATTTTTTATTTTTTTAAAAAAAGGTTAATTTCACCAATTTTATTGGGTTTAATTAGTTATAGCTAGATAGTTTGTATATAATAGAAAAGTCGGGAAGTGTGAATATAATTAAATAAGGAGTAGAAACAAAGAAAGTGGGGTGTAAGTTAAACAAATAATAAAGAAGCTATTTTCAGGGAGGTGAAATTTGTTTTAAAAAATGAGGCTAGTAGACTAATTGATTCTTCCTTCCCACCCCGGGGAAGACTAATTGATTCTTCCCACCAACCAACTAAGCAAAGTAGACTAATTGATTCTTTATTCATCCTAGTTTAACTTATTACAACACTTCTATTTATATAAATTATTTTTTTTATTTTTTTTCCAAACCCCGTGGCACGTGGGTCGAAGGGTGGGGCGACCCTGTACGTCCGCCCCACCCTGGGGCCGCCCCTAGATCGAGACATCGAGTCCTTCGTCCCACTGGTTCTGTATGTGAGTTCAAAGAGGTTTTAATCTCATTTGGCAAAAATTACAGAAACTTTCCTTATTTTAATATTATTCTCGTTTCTGGCCCTAACTTAAGTATTTATTAAGTTAAGCGGCCAATCTTTCTAAACCATTCGATTCTTGCCCGTTTCAACGACACCAAGCCATCTAAAAGCACCCACGCCGGATCCCGCTCTCGAGGAATTTATATTGGTATAAATTCGTAAGTTTATAAAATCAATTCAATTTCAAATTGAGTGAAGTAAAGTTAATCGTATAAAATATCAATATTAAATATTCCATTTTCGTTGGATTTATTAGGTGCTAAAATCTCGTCTTGTTGTCGTCAACCGATCATCGAAGGTTAAGGCAAGTGATTTCGTTCAAACGCCCTTTGCGTGTTTCGTGATTCTTTTGACGTCTCTTTTAAATTTTTCCGTGTTGAATGCGGCCCTGTGGCCAACTTCCTTGCCAATTTCGACAAATTGTATACCCGTCTGCTTGATGTAATTTATCTTTTTATTCATAAATTGAGATGAGTTAAATTAATGGGCAATTATTAATTATAGTGATATGCATATTAAATATGATTGTTTGTTTATAACTCGAGATAAGTGGAATTTGCCCATTCTCTTCTTCGACTAATTGCATGAAATTTTGCTTGTTTCTTTTATGCAAATTAATAGCATGCGATATTAAGATCCTTTGAAATATCCGTGCTTGTACGTCCTTGTTTGTTTAATGTCGTTATTATGATCACCTAGTATTTACTGTTAAAGTTGTTGTAAGTAAAATGTACATCTCAGGTGGTGCGAATTGACTTAAAGTCAAATGCGAGAGCTATCTCGCAGGTTAGGAATAGTGTAAAGCCCAATCTAAAAGGTTCCATGAAATATCTAGACTTCAAACTGTCTCAGGTCGCAGTCCTAGTTGAGTCTGGACCCGTGGTACGATTAGTCTTCAAAGTCTCAGGTCGCAGTCCTAGTTGAGTCTGGACCCGTGGTATGATTAGACTTCAAAGTCTCATGTCGCAGTCCTATTTGAGTCTGGACCCGTGTCACTATATTTTATATGGTGTTAATTACGTATATACATTATTGTTATTATCGAGATTATTAATAGGTGATCAATTCAGTTATATTATACTTCACTCTTACTCGAGGTATAATTCCTTATCTCATCGTATCATCGATCCTTACGATCATCTGAGTCATGTTTCGAAATTTTACCTTTTTATCCAGTTTCCACTTTAAATATTCGTGTTTTCCCCTTAACCTATGACATACCATTTTATGGTCACTGTAAGATTAAAATCTGAACATTTTCCCTATCATTTGCTAGTCTTAAATGTCCTAACCATCCTATTTATTGGATGGTTGATGTCCTTCGTACTCACGAAACACCAGACCATATTCCACATGTCTAGTGCAAACAACGAAGCAGGAGAGAGTTGAAGAGCAGACTATCATTTATGAACCTTTACACTACAAGTTTTTGAACCTTTAAAGTTTTCGCAATGTTATGTTGGTTTTAGCTATTTTTGGAGTTTACTACTACTTTATGACTTTGGCATGCTAGCTTTATTTTAGGGATTGAATACTTCCTGCTTTGATATTTAAATTACTTCCGCATTACTTTATTCAGCTAATTAAGTATCGTCTTGTTTATGGGAGCATGGTTGCATGTCCCTATAAGCCTCAGGTGAATTCAAAGACATTAAAGTCTGCGAATTCACTGGCGTTGTAACGTTCCCTTGGGAGTTGAAAGGGGGTGTTAGAGTATGAAGCAAAGACAGGAATGCTACATGAATATCTAGCTCGCGTGCAAACGCTAACAACGGTCTTTGGGAAATGTTCCATTTCATCTATCCCTCGCGAGAAAAATGAACTTGTCGATATTGTAGCTAGAATCGAAGCTACACTACCCCCAGGACTGGTTGATTGCGTGGTGATTGAGAAAAAGCATACAAAAGAGGGGCCCGTTTTAGAAATCATAACTGAAGGCGCATTGATGGGCGAATTACAGGATAGCCAGAGCATTAGAAGACGAGCGCCCCGCTTTCGAGTCTGAGACGGCCGCCTATACAAAAGAGGTTTTAACCTCCCAAATCTCCTTTGTGTATCGAACCAATAGGGTCTTGATCTTATCCGCGAACTTCACGCAGATATATGTGGCAATCACCAAGGATGGAAAGTTGTGGCGTCTAAGATCACACGTCTAGGCTACTACTAGCCCACTCTCAAAGCTGATGATGAAATGATTATTCATATATGTGACCCCTGCCAGCGACATGCGTCACTCAATCATCGTCCTCCTCATCCTTTAAAATACATATCGGCACCTTGTCCTTTCGCAATGTGGGGAATGGATATTTTGGGTCCTTTCCCAACACCACCAGGCCAACTACTCTTCATCCTTATAATAGTTGATTACTTTATAAAATGGGTACAAGCCGAGGCCATGGCCACCATCACGGCAGAAAAAGTACGCAAATTCCTCTGGGAAAATATGATTTGCAGATTTGGAGTCCCACAAGCCATCATCACCGACCACGGTCCCCAGTTTGACTGCGAGAGAATCCGTGATTTCTGAGCCGGACTCCACATCGATTTCAGATTCTCATCAGTGGCTTACCCACAATCCAACGGACAAGCTAAAACCACGAATCGCCAGATTCGGAATGCCTAAAAAAAGAGACTAGGGACAGCAAAAGGGGAGTAGGCCGGAACCTTGCCACTGGTACTATGGTCATACAAGACCTCGGCCAAGAGCCCAATTGGGGAAATGCTATTCGCAATGACCTTTGGAATCGACGCGATTATCCCAGTGGAATTGTTGATACCATCGGCCAGAATTGTTGATTTCAACAAAAGACACCAATGACGAAGCCCTTGAATTGGAGCTCCACTTGCCAGAATAAAGAAGAGACATAACTGGTCTCAAATCAAACGAATATTAGCGTCGACTGGATGAGGGGTACAACAAGTGTGTCTTCCTACGCTCAATACAAAAAGGAGACATGGTCCTTCGACAAGCAGCGACAGGGGGAAACTTGAACCCAAATGGGAAGGTCCTTACGTCATCCACAAAAAAGTAGGCAGAGATTCTTTCAAGCTTGAAAATTCAGAGAGTGCTATCCTCGCGGAGTCATGGAACGCCAGAAATCTCAAAGCTTATTTTGTGTTAAGATTAGGAATATTTGAAACTTGGTGACTTAGATGTTCAGTGTATAGGGGTTACTAGGTTTCCCGATTGGGTACACCTCTTCATATATATAAATGAAAGTTCCATACCCAAAAATGATTATCGCTACGCATAAATTTAGCAAACGCGTGTCTTTCGAACACGGATGTGCAAACAAGCCTCCAAGGAGAATAAATTTAGCAATAGCGTGTCTTTCGAACACGAATGTGCAAACAAGCCTCTAATGAGAATAAATTTAGCAATCGCGTGTCTTTCGAACACGGATGTGCAAACAAGCCTCCAAGGAGAATAAATTTAGCAATCGCGTGTCTTTCGAATACGGATGTGCAAACAAGCCTCCAAGGAGAATAAATTTAGCAATCGCGTGTCTTTCGAACATGTATGTGCAAACAAGCCTCCAAGGAGAATAAATTTAGTAATCACGTGTCTTTCAACCACGGATGTGCAAACAAGCCTCCAAGGAGAATAAATTTAACAAACGCATGTCTTTCGAACACGGGTGCGGAAACAATTCAAGCCTCTAAGGAGAATAAACTTATCAATCACATATCTTTCGTACACGGATATGCAGCCAAAGTTCAAAAAAGAATAGATTTGACAATCGCGCATACATTGGACACGGATGTACAAGCAAAAATAAACGCAAACCAATATTTATATTTCATCCAAAGCAAGATACAAAAACGATTAACATAATAGAGTCCATACAGCAACACCTGGATAGCAGGCTGAAAGAAAACAAAACAAAACCCAATTTCGATCCAACCTTACGAACTCATTCACTCGCTTCAAGAACAATTATGGTATAGCGATTTCCCCCTTCATACTTAAAAATGATAAGAGTTCCTTCGACACATAGCCCACTATCTTCGGCAAAAGCACGCCAGCCTTCGGTTAGAATATAATGGCCTTGGCTATCCCGAAATACCCTCACGCGAAATTCTCGTCCAGTAGGGGAAACTAAACAAACATGGCTTGACACCACGTGACCATACATATCACTAAAAGAGTCCGGTAGCAGCTGCGAACAATCAACATTCTATTAAAACCCCAAGGAATACGACAACCATAAATGAAGGGTCAGAAGAATTACCAGATATTCAAGCTTCTCTTCAGAATCAATGGAACGAAAGAAATCACGACGACTGGGATTGGGCAAGGTCGTTGTTCCTCACTTACGGAAACAAAACACAAGAAAAGGACTATTGGACAGGTTTCTCCTACACTATCATATTTATCGGCAAATAAAATCAAGCATAAACAATACTTGCACGGTCACGTCATAGCAAGAAACCACCTCAGTCAAAAAATTTGCCAGGATAAGTTGCATGCAAAGCAAGTGGCAAGATATCATAACACCCATCTGCTACCTTGACTACCCATGTCTCGTCAGGGAACGGTCACATCCATTTCAGAAACAAATAAAAACACAAATACCGAGACCTTGCTAAGAAACAATATTATTAAGCAAAAGATCATTACACAGAGCCCCGCGAGAATATTACACAATATTAATTACGTAATTGAGGTCAATAAAGATACGGAACAAAAACACCCACCCTATTACACCAGCATCGCGATCTCAAAACCCTATTCATCTTCAAGAACAAGAATCCTAAAACGATTCCCTCCCCCATGTTTAAAAAACACCATCGATGCTTCAACACGAACATCATTGTTAATTGCGAATCTTCCCCAACCTTCGGTCAACCACCGATGATTGAAGCTATCCTTGGAAACCCCAACACCGAAGTTTTGCCCAGTTGAAGAAACAAAAAAAAAACGTGTTCGGATACGACTTGACTGTACATCCTATCAAAATCACACGGGAGATGCTGCAAGAAAAAACATCATTCTATAAAGATTCGAAGCTGAACAACTATAAAGCACACCAGGCATTGAGACCTTACCAAGCGATGAGGCCTTTCCTCTGCATCAATACAACAGTAAAAATCTCGCATCTCATAATTGGGCAATGCCATCTCTCCTTTTACCAAGCACAAGTAATAAACGATTTAACTCAAGTAGGTAAGCGAATTATAGACACCAAATCTCACACCTATATATATCCAAAATAAAGCGATGCATACCTCGAAGGTTGCACCAGCATTTATTACATGCGTTGAACGAGGAAAGGGGTCTGAATCGGAATTTCCCAAGATATCCTACATGACCTACACATGGAAAGAATCCAATCAGAATAAATGTGTTAAACAGCAGTTTTAGGAGATGTTTGGCATTTTGTGGACGAAATAATATTCAAATTGAAAAGAATATAGGATTAACTAAGTGCTTAACACTCAATTTTGTACTAAACAGCTTATTGATTATAGTATGTAATTGCAGCAAACAACCCCATAAACCACTTCAACCTCAAACTGTTGACAAAGCACCACTCAACCATTGAATAAGTTAGAATTTCAGTTACAAAAATTGTACAAAATAACCCTAATATCCACATTAAAATATCATATCGAATATTTTCTTGAGTGGCCATTGATTATATGATAGTAAAACATCTAAACAAAAACAAAAGATTATCGCATTCTAACATATCAAAACCTATCTTTCCAGGGCAAAGTTGTGTATGTTCTCTCTGCAGTTCGGACTAATAACAAATTTGAGGAAGGGTGAAAGGTATTTTCCATAAAAAATTACTCTCTAATTTGCTTATTGTTGGATTTCATTTCATCTTTAATACTTTAATAAACTTTATATGGCATTTTGATGCCTAGGGTCAGCTATGGTTTTTCTTCCTTCATACATACCATCGTAGCTGATTTTTCTAGAGCATTCACATACTTAGGACTTCAAGTAATGTACGTAAGGTGTTATATTTTATGTGTTTCCTGTTTATATGTGTGTGAGAGATGGAGATAGATGGATGGCTTAATTACTTCATTCTTTGTGGCTTTATGTCATTGGTTTCTTTGTGATAACATGTACATGGCCATGTGTTTGTATGTATTCTTCTGCTTAAAACTTCCATTTTCCATGTTATCTTCTTTGATGCTTCATACTGGAATGTTACCTTATGTTGTATAACCTATGATGAACAATTCATTAATCCAATGATTTCTTCAATATAAACAGTTTGCATATTTCTAAGTTGTTATAACGATTCGAAATTAGGATGATATGAATCAGTCTTTGTTTCTTTCATTTATATGAAGAATGATAGATAAGCCATGGATGTCAGCTAGTCGAATGTCTGAGGAATATGTGGACAATGTAAAACAATTTATAAATTTTGCAATTGAGCATAATGTTGATCCGACGAGATATCTTTGTCCCTGCACAAAGTGTGATTATTCTAAGACATGGAGGGTCAGCGACATAATGGATCATCTGGTTTTTGATGGAATTAATCCTTATTACAATGTGTGGATATGGCATGGAGAGAAGTCATCCACCCATTCAAGTAGTTGTGGGACATCAAACTTCAACATGGTTGACATCGATGAAGGTGGTCGAGTAGAAGATATGATTCATGATATTGAACAGATTCATATTGATCGTCCAGAACTGTTTGAAAATTTTGTGAATGATGCTCAAAAGCCTTTATATAGTGCGTGCACTAAGTTTACTAGATTGTATGTTGTGTTGAAGTTGTTTAACTTAAAAGTGGGCAAAGGATGGACTGATAAGAGCTTCACTGTGTTACTTCAGCTTTTGAGAGAAATGTTTCTAGACGAGAATTGCCTTCCCGGTAGTACCTACGAGGAGAAAAAGCTTATACGCTCGGTGGGAATGGATTATGTAAAGATACATGCTTGTCCAAACGATTGTATTCTTTACCGAGAGGAACATGAATTCTTGGATAAATGCCCGAATTCGGATTGTGGCGAACTGCGCTACAGGGCAAATGGAGCTCCAGCTAAGGTGGTATGGTATTTTCCAATTAGAACAAGGTTTCAGCGCCTTTTCGGAAACCTTGAAGATGCTAAGAATTTGATTTGGCATGTAAATGGAAGAGAAAAAGATGGCAAGCTCCGCCATCCAGCAGATTCTGTACAGTGGAAAAAAAATGAGTTGTATCCTCATTTTGGAGACGAAGATAGAAACATTCGCCTTGCGCTGTCTACAGATGGGATGTGCCCTCACGACACTCTAAGTAGTACTCACAGCACATGGCCTGTGGTGTTGGCGTTTTACAATCTTCCTCCTTGGTTGTGTATGAAGCGCAAGTACTTGATGTTGTCTATGTTGATTTCAGGGCCAAAGCAACCGGGTGATGACATCGATGTTTATTTGGCACCTCTTGTTGAAGATTTGAAGGACATGTGGGAAAATGAAATGGACGTTCATGATACCAATCGTAATGAACAATTTTGTCTTAGAGCCGTGTTATTTTGCACTATAAGTGATTTTCCGACGTATGGCAATCTAGCTGGTTGTAGTACAAAAGGTTACGAAGCTTGTCCTATTTGTGGTAAACATACTTATTCCATATACTTGTCGGGTAGTCATAAGAATGTTTTTGCTTGGCCACCGAAAGTTCTTACCGCCGAACCACAAATACTGAAGGCTTCGTAAAGCTTTTAATGGGTGCTCTGAAGAGGAAAGGGTTCTGTCACCACTGCGTGGAGAAGAGGTGTTTCAAAATGTCAAAGACATGAATGTGACATTTGGAAAATTATCGAAAAATGATGATTTAGATGGGTTTAAGGAAAGATCTATTTTTTTACCTTCCGTATTGGAAAGATCTTGAGGTCAGGCATTGCCTAGATGTAATGCACATTGAAAAGAACATTTCTGACAGATTAGTTGGGATTTTGTTGAATATGCCTGGGAAAACCAAAGATGGAATCGGTGCTAGAAATGACTACAAATTAATGCTACTGAAAGAAGAATTGGCACCACAACAAAGGGGAAAACGGACTTACTTACTACCTGTCTGCCACACTCTTTGTAAGGAGGAAAAAAAACAAGTCTGTAACTTTCTTAGTACTAACAAGGTCCCAGACAGGTTCTATTCGAACATTAGCAACCTCATGTCAATGAAAGATTTGAAGCTAACGGGGCTGAAATCTCATGATTGTCATGTACTTATGCAATACTTGCTACCCGTGGCCATTCACTCCATACTCTCTAATCATGTAAGACATACCATCATTAGGTTTTGTTTCTTTTTCAAGAAGTTATGTAGTAAGGTTATTGATCCCGGTGAATTGCATGGTATGAAAAAAGAGGTTGAAGTCATTCCTTCTCAGTTAGAGATGTACTTCCCTTTTTCCTTCTTTGATATCATGGTTCATTTAACCGTTCACTTGGTTAGAGAGGTTGAGCTTTGTGGTTTAGTATATCTACGATGGATGTACCCTTTTGAGCGATATATGAAAATTCTAAAAGGGTATGTGATGAATCGAAATCGGCCCGAAGGTTGCATTGTTGAAAGATACATAGTTGAAGAAGCTATTGAATTTTGTACAGATTATTTAGCAGATGTTGAATTCATCGGTGTTCCAAAGCCTAAACTGTCAGGAGAATTGAACTGGAAAGGAACTCATGGAGGGCATGTGTTGACCGCTGATCGTGAGCCTTTGACTAGAGAAAATCTGTATGCCCTTCAGAACATGGAAGAAGTGCACCCCTTTGTTGAAGAGCTGATGAGAGCCGAGGACCGGATCGACCAAGGCTCGAGCTTTCAACCACTCTTTTTGGTGGGGCTAAATTTTGGGATTTTTGGGAACTGAAAAAAGGGATATGTGGAGCAAGATTCGCATGCCTCTCACCCTTGAATCCCCTACACTCGATCTCAATCCTCTTGGAATCACACTCCAAGGATCTCGACCCTTTGACACCTTTGCCTCTTGTTGTAAGCGGAATCTGCCATGTTTTACAGCAACTTTTATATCGATTTTTGTATACATTGGATTCATTTGGGCTAGAATAGTACAGAATCTATGTAGTTTATGTTCATTTGCCAAATTATGGAATCTACACCAGTTTCTGTTTAAAATCGCAGAAATCGAGGCTTTTACAGCAATTCTACAGAAAGTTGGAAAAGCTCGGAAAACCACTACAGAAGTCCAAGGTCAAAGCAGCAGAACAAGTCTGAGAGTCAACCTTACTCGACATCGAGTAGGTCTACTCGACCTAGACAAGCATGACCGAACACGGCCTTGTCGAGCAAGCCTGCTCGAGAAGCCAGACAACCCGAGCCTCCGGAGTCTACTCGATCTCGACAAACTCTGGTCTAGATCGACGAAGCCCAGCACCATGCCCGGATTCGACAAGGGGAAGAGCTTCCCGAGAAGCCAAGGACGAGAATCCGAGCCAGGTCTACTCGACCTCGACGAACCCCTTGTCGAGGTCGACAAGCCAGTCCCAGCCAGACGAGGAGGAGTCCTCGACGAGACCATCCGAGCCATCCTCGACGAATCCTACTCGATCTCGAAAAGAGTTAGTCGAGATCGACAAGGCACCCAAATCATGTCCGACCCTGTCGAGGAGATCTACTCGAGAAACCCTAGTCGGCGAGCAAAGTTACTCGAGGTCGATGAAGCTTACTCGAAGTCGACAAGAGCCCAGTGAACCAAAACGAGCCACATCGAGCAAAGAAGTCAGCCAGGTCCAGTCGACGAAACCATCGTGGTCGAGGTCGACGAGACCTTGTCGAAGTCGACTAGACCCAGATTCCAGAAGCTGCTCGACGAAGCCTTGTCCGAGTAGAGTTGGAGTTGCTTGGTCGCAAAGCCGTAAGATTCTATCCGATCTATCAAGTTCTATCATGGAAGGAGCAAGATCTATCAACATGAAGACTTACCACATTAGTTTTATCTTTTTTCTTATGGATTTAATTCCATTAAAACATTTATTTATCTTTTCAAGTTTTAGATATAATTTTAGATATAGATAGATATCTTCTTTCCTAGAATAGCTAGGGAATGAAGGCTATAAATAAGGCCCTAGGGGCTCAGTTTTGAAAGGATGGAATCATTCAGAGACAAGTAGTTCCACAGAGAAGTTTAGAAGTTCTAAGGTTTTTAGGGTTTTGGCTGACAGCGAAAGTTGATTGCCAGGATTGTAAAAAGCTTTGAATTTAGTTTTTATGCAAGTTTCTTTCATCAATTCAATGTCTGCAATTGCGATGAGGCGTGAGTAGTCCACCCACTTCTGGGGCTGGGGTGAGCCCGACGGTGGCCATGTGAGGCGATGCGATAAAGGTCAGATCTTTTGTGCAATTCATCTTCTATCCCTATGAGCATGATTCTTTTGCGAGAGTTGAATGTGATCTTTTTTTGTGTTATTGAAGCGAAAGTGATCTTAATGCAACTTGGATTAATTATGTGAAAAAGGGTTAGTAACAATTAGGGTTTATGCGAGAGCCTCTATTTGCCTATTTGTTAATGACGAAAGTTATTTGATGGAAAGCATGATCTTTTATGCCTTTATGTGTTGTTTTGCATGGTTACCGTTGTGGTGTTGAAACCCTAGCCTTGGAGGTCTTTTTATATATTGAGTTTATTTTCCGTCAAAAAGCTGAGTTTGGGTTTTGAGCAATTGCAATTTACATTCCTTTAAATTTCTGTTCTTGTCGACATAGAGTAGGACTTGGTCGAGATAGAGTACGGTTCTTGTCGATCTCGACGAGAACTGGTCTAGGTCGAGTTGAAGTTTCTGCCCTTTGTCGATTTTCTGTTGTCTGTCCTTGCTGATTCTTGTCGATCTCGAGGAGGGGGTAGTCGAGATCGAGTTGACTTGCCTTTGTCGAGTTGCTTCGTTTTCGATCCTGAGCCACTGTTGTCGACCACCCTTGTCTATCTCGAGTACTGTTTGTCGAGATCGACGAGAACCTTTGCTTTTGCTTTGCTTTGTTATTTGCTTTTGTTTTGTTTGCCCTTGCCGGGATTATTTGTTTCTGCTTCTGTTTGTGTTTCTGTCTTTCTGCTGCTTCTGTGAGAATCTGATAGCTACCTGAGAACTGCTGACGTGCTTCCTCGTGGATTCGATCCTGACTTTTCTCTTACTACAACGGGAGGAAGTCTTGTAATTATTTGCTGAGACAGGGGAGTCGTTCTAAACCATATTCTATTCTATACTTGACTTACTCCTGCAACAACAAATTGGCGCCGTTGCCGGGGAGGCAATCAATCGCGCCTTAGGTAGTCAGTTCTCACTGTTTCTTTGAGTTACTTTTCAGGTGTATGCGCCGTTCTGGTATCCCACCTGAGTACTACGGTTTAGACGAACCAGAGCGCCTTCTACACATCAGAAATAGACTTCAAAGAGCCATGGAGGACGCTGAAACACAGGAGCAGCTGATCGCTAGGCTTACCAGGGATCTAGCCGCCAGGGATGCTGCTCTCGCCGCTGAGAGAGCAGAAAAGGAACAAGCACAAGCTGAGCTTGCCCAATATCCAACCACTGCTGAGGATTATATGCATCCCACGCTCGTCGTGCCTGAATCGGCGATTCTAATCCCTGAAAACTCTTTTGAAATTCGCACTCAATTTCTTATAGAGCTTAAAAATAATGCCTTTTACGGCAGATTTAATGAGTGCCCTCTTGAACATATTACTAATTTTCATGATATGTGTCGTACCCTTGCAGAAGGCACAACCTTGGAATATGTCAAGATGAAATCTTTTCGCTGGTCTCTCGCTGGGCCTGCACTGAAATGGCTGGAAGGGCTAAAAGCAAGATCACTCACAACCTGGGCCCAAGTAGAGCAAGAATTTCTGAACAAATTCTTCCCACCTGCCAAAACAGCATATCTCCGCCAGAAAATCACCGCATTTAAGCAGCAGAAAGGGGAACCGCTGGCAAAGGCATGGGAGCGCTACAAGGAACTTCTGCGATCTTGCCCTACTCATGGACAGCCACCCTACATCATTCAGGAGATCTTCTTCAACTCTCTTGACCAAGTCACTAAGGACAGAATCAACAATTATACTCACTACGAGTATCTGACGATGCCGCCAAGTGACGCATGGGGTGTGCTAGAGAAGCTCACCAACTACGACAACAAATATGGGTCTACTGCAACTTATGAAGAGAACCCATACGCCAGGCCAGCACCATCCATGCCCCTCTATGAGCCATCAAAGGAGATTGATCCAGATGTCAGGGAGCAATACTACAGAGACCAGAATAAGAAGCTCCTCAAACAAGTCAAATATCTGTCTGTCAACCAACCTTGCATCGAATGCGGATCACAGAGGCACACCACTACTGAGTGCCCACACACAGAGCAAGTCAGGATGGCAGAACATTATGAGGATGCGGCTTACGCAGGAGGGCCTAATCGCTATATGGGGGATCAAAGGCCTTATCAACAGCAATGGAATCAAGGTCCCCCTAGGAATCCTCCACCCTACAGAGCTCCATGACATCCAGAAAGGGATCAAAAGAAGGATGATCTGCAGCCGATCCTTGAGGAGATGCGACGAAATCAAGGGACCATCAACAACCAGTTCCAGAACATCACCACCAAATTTGGAGAACTGGACATCTGGAAAAGGGGGATTGAGACGCAGATAGGACAGATTTCTGCACAGATCCCACGACAGTCCGGCAAGCTCCCTGGGCAAACAGAACCAAATCCTAAGGGAAAGACTGGACACATAGCTGCTGTAAAACTCAGGAGCGGGCATCAACTGAAAGAGTCAGAGGTCGGAGAGCAGCAGAACAGCGAGGAACAGCAAGTCGAGGTCGACAAACCCATCGTCGATCTCGACCAGAGCCTAGTCGACCTCGACAAAGGTCTACTCGAGGTCGAGGAAAAATCTCCAGAATCTTCGTCTGCGCCGAACAGCAACTCGACTGGGCCCAAACTGGTCGATCTCGACAAGACCCTTGTCGATGTCGAGGAGCCCCTGTTCGAGAAATCTGCAGCAACTCCGACGTCTGTTCTGGCTCCGACTCAGAAAAAGAAGCTACCTTTCCCCACAAAATCTCTAAAGGGCCCAGCGGAGAAAAAGTTTCAGCGCTTCATCAAGATGCTTCAGAAGCTGAATGTCACCATACCCTTCACAGAAGCTCTCAATGAAATGCCGTCCTATGTCAAATTTCTGAAGAAGATTCTGAGCAAAAAGCGATCAATGGCGGAAATTACAGAGGAGTGCAGCCAGCTGGACATACTGGAAAATCGACCAGATCCAGGTAAGTTTGCTATAACTATTGGATTTGGTCCATACAAAATTAATGCTTTATGTGATCTTGGAGCCAGTGTTAGTATTATGCCTTTAACGATTTGGTCCAAGATTAAGATAGGAGCCCTAGAGCCTGTTGATGCTAGACTTTACATGGCCAACAACACGGTGGTCATTCCAACAGGCATGGTGGAAAATGTTCCAGTACAAATAGGTAAATTCTTCGTCCCTGCTAATTTCTTAATTATTGATATGCAAGAAGATCCTGCTTGTCCAATTATTCTAGGGAGACCATTCTTGGCGACGGTGGATGCCAACATAAGCGTACGGAAAGAAGTGCTCACCTTCAACATCAGCGATGAAGTAATTGAGTATTCCTTCAACAAAACTGAAAGGTATACGGGTCCAATGGAAGAGGTCAAATCTATCTCAGCTGGCTACATCACTTGCGGGTAACCCAAGGTCAGAAATATGACCCCGGAGGAGCTGGAAAAGAGGGACATGGAGGCCCAGGTGGAGGAGATCATGGCAATCCTCAAGGAGAACAAAGGAACTAAGTGTGGGGTCAAGATCGACCAGACCCTAGTCGATCTCGACCAGACCAAGGTCACTCCACCGAAGCCGATCAGCAAACCAGAGGAACAGCCCTACTCGACCTCGAGTAGTCTCGTCGAGGTCGACCAAAACTCGGAGCCACCAGACCTGTCTTCCTCGACGCTGCCAACTCCAGGACCAGAGCCCTTGTCGATCTCGAGGAAGCTACTCGATGTCGACCAGCACTCGGAGAGCACCGCCCCTGCTTCCTCGACGCCGCAGCAACCAAGAGAGAAACCCTCGTCGATCTCGACAAGTCTTGTCGAGATCGACCACCAATCGGCGCCACCAGACCCTGTTTTCTCGAGGAGCAAGCCACCAGAGCCAGAGTCTTCATCGAGGTCGACCTGTCTTGTCGATGTCGACAAGCCCCCTTCCTCGACTTCTTCCTCCTCGATGAAGCCACCACCACCAGAACCTGCAGCCTCGTCGATCTCGAGGAGCCCTAGTCGAGATCGACCAAATACAGTAGTGCCCGATTCCGTTTCCGCGAAGGTAAGTCAAGGTATGGATCTTTCTTCTCCTATTTCCATCAAAGATTTATCTATACATGGGAGAGGTCTGCCTTGGTATGTGCGATTGTGCAGGATTTCCAATGATGACCCTAAGGAGTATGAAGTTGGAGACAAGCTCTATGTCTCTAAATCAAAGGATCATTGGTTTCCTAACAAATTCAACAAGAAGCGGATGGGACCATTCGTGGTGAACAAGATCCATTCTGGAGGATTACAGCTGATGGACAAGAATGGAGTCCTATTTGAGGCCCAAGCTACATGGGCTCTGCAGATGCCACCTTGAGCATCAATGGAAAGTTGGCCTAGCGACTATAAAATCTAGAGCATGTACATAGACTTTTTTAGGACTTTTAAGACTTTGTTTTTTGGTTTTGAACATTATTTTTGGTTTTGGTTGTTTCTATTTTTGGGTATATGTCTTCTACTTTTCAGGTCATGGATAGAACCAAGCTACATGAATGCTCGGACTAGGAGGTGTTCGAAATTATGCGGCTCTGCACATCTGTCTTGTGAGTTTCTTTCTTTACCCTTTACATTGTTTTATATACAGTGAAGACACTGTAATGTTTAAGTATGGGGTGGGGGAAGGGCTTACTTAGTGCACATTGATCATATTTGACATTACTTATGCATTATTTCTTAGAATTGCTACATGGCTATATTTTGAAAGCATTATTTGAATTATGTGCCTATATGCATGTTTTCCAAAAATTTGAGAAAAATGACCCCCATTTGAAATTTTTTTGATAATGTTTTGAAATTTTTTGATAATGTCATGGAAGCTTATATTGGACTCGACGATGCGAAATTAGATTCATTATAGATATAGCATGAAATTGCCTAGTAAAGGGAAGTCACAATGAAGTGCATTATTTATTAAAAACCATGAAAGGAGGTAAAATTTGAAGTTGCTTTTGACATGTTGCATGATAAGATGATGGAGGACTTTATATTTCCATATAAATGCTCAATCCTATCCTTACCTATGCTTATGCATCACAAAAGCCATAATATGCCTTATTTCATATATTGCTCCACATGATCTAAATATTGCCATTCTTTACCCTATCCTGGGATTATGTTGAGAATGATGTTACATTATGGAGATGTTATATGGTGTTTGTGTTGTGATTATCATATATGGAGTTTGGAAGGAAATTGTTTGAAATATATGGAAAATTTAATGAGTGAAAGAAAATCCAATCACCTCAGGAGATAAAGGTAGATTGACCCTGCTCTCTGAGATAATAGTTTGGAGAGATGGGACACATTGTGAGGAGTCCGAAGCACTAAGTATCCGGGGCCATTCATGACACCCATGTTTGCGACTCGCGAGAAGGCAGTGCTGAGGTTAGAGAGGTAAAAACATTATTATTGAAAAAAGCAATATTATTGAGAAAAGCAATATGAAAGGTGATGAATTATATGGAAAAGGAATGTGGAAAGAAACTCAAGTTTGGAAAGTACTCCATTTCCCCGGATCATAAAAGCACCACACTGCCAAAAATCGCCCACCTTTTAGCCTTTTACCAATCTACCCCTTCACGAGCTTAAATTAGAGTCTTCTTGATTATCAATGCTTTGTCACGAATAAATTATTTATGCAATACCCTCCTTTTTTGAGTAGATGTTGCTTTTACATATTTGCACATGCATGGATTTGTGACACTAGTACCTTTTCGAGGATGGTAATTGATTGCAGGGTTATATAAGAATGAATCTAAGATGTTGAGTTATTGATTTCTTCCCCTGAATGACAATTAAAAGTATTGCTTGAGGACAAGCAAGCTTAAGTATGGGGTGTTTGTTGTAAGCGGAATCTGCCATGTTTTACAGCAACTTTTATATCGATTTTTGTATACATTGCATTCATTTGGGCTAGAATAGTACAGAATCTATGTAGTTTATGTTCATTTGCGAAATTATGGAATCTACACCAGTTTCTGTTTAAAATCGCAGAAATCGAGGCTTTTACAGCAATTCTACAGAAAGTCAGAAAAGCTCGGAAAACCACTACAGAAGTCCAAGGTCAAAGCAGCAGAACTAGTCTGAGAGTCAACCTTACTCGACATCGAGTAGGTCTACTCGACCTAGACAAGCATGACCGAACACGGCCTTGTCGAGCAAGCCTGCTCGAGAAGCCAGACAACCCGAGCCTCCGGAGTCTACTCGATCTCGACAAACTCTGGTCGAGATCGACGAAGCCCAGCACCATGCCCGGAGTCGACAAGGGGAAGAGCTGCCCGAGAAGCCAAGGACGAGAATCCGAGCCAGGTCTACTCGACCTCGACGAACCCCTTGTCGAGGTCGACAAGCCAGTCCCAGCCAGACGAGGAGGAGTCCTCGACGAGACCATCCGAGCCATCCTCGACGAATCCTACTCGATCTCGACAAGAGTAAGTCGAGATCGACAAGGCACCCAGATCATGTCCGACCCTGTCGAGGAGATCTACTCGAGAAACCCTAGTCGGCGAGCAAAGTTACTCGAGGTCGATGAAGCTTACTTGAAGTCGACAAGAGCCCAGTGAACCAAAACGAGCCACATCGAGCAAAGAAGTCAGTCAGGTCCAGTCGACGAAAACATCGTGGTCGAGGTCGACGAGACCTTGTCGAAGTCGACTAGACCCAGATTCCAGAAGCTGCTCGACGAAGCCTTGTCCGAGTAGAGTTGGAGTTGCTTGGTCGCAAAGCCGTAAGATTATATCCGATCTATCAAGTTCTATCATGGAAGGAGCAAGATCTATCAACATGAAGACTTACCACATTAGTTTTATCTTTTTTCTTATGGATTTAATTCCATTAAAAAATTTATTTATCTTTTCAAGTTTTAGATATAATTTTAGATATAGATAGATATCTTCTTTTCCAGAATAGGTAGGGAATGAAGGCTATAAATAAGGCCCTAGGGGCTCAGTTTTGAAAGGATGGAATCATTCAGAGACAAGTAGTTCCACAGAGAAGTTTAGGAGTTCTAAGGTTTTTAGGGTTTTGGCTGACAGCGAAAGTTGATTGCCAGGATTGTAAAAAGCTTTGAATTTAGTTTTTATGCAAGTTTCTTTCATCAATTCAATGTCTGCAATTGCGATGAGGCGTGAGTAGTCCACCCACTTCTGGGGCTGGGGTGAGCCCGACGGTGGCCATGTGAGGCGATGCGATAAAGGTCAGATCTTTTGTGCAATTCATCTTCTATCCCTATGAGCATGATTCTTTTGCGAGAGTTGAAGGTGATCTTTATTTGTGTTATTGAAGCGAAAGTGATCTTAATGCAACTTGGATTAATTATGTGAAAAAGGGTTAGTAACAATTAGGGTTTATGCGAGAGCCTCTATTTGCCTATTTGTTAATGACGAAAGTTATTTGATGGAAAGCATGATCTTTTATGCCCGTGTTTTGCATGGTTACCGTTGTGGTGTTGAAACCCTAGCCTTGGAGGTCTTTTTATATATTGAGTTTATTTTCCGTCAAAAAGCTGAGTTTGGGTTTTGAGCAATTGCAATTTACATTCCTTTAAATTTCTGTTCTTGTCACCAAGGCTCGAGCTTTCAACCACTCTTTTTGGTGGGGCTAAATTTTGGGATTTTTGGGAACTGAAAAAAGGGATATGTGGAGCAAGATTCGCATGCCTCTCACCCTTGAATCCCCTACACTCGATCTCAATCCTCTTGGAATCACACTCCAAGGATCTCGACCCTTTGACACCTTTGCCTCTCACTAGGGTGTCCCCCTCGGCCTCTCACCAAAGGGTTCGCTCTTAGCCTCTCACCAAGAACTCGATC
The DNA here is from genome assembly GCA_037127255.1 of Persicaria tinctoria. Lineage (NCBI taxonomy): Eukaryota > Viridiplantae > Streptophyta > Magnoliopsida > Caryophyllales > Polygonaceae > Persicaria > Persicaria tinctoria. The sequence goes on from JBANSL010000004.1 coordinate 26,189,362, forward strand.
CTTAACCCGGAATCATAGGAAGCTATTTAGTGGCTTAACCTTTAACTCACCTAAACTTGACTTCATTTAAAATGAAAGTTTTACAAGCAATATATATGATGAAAATATAGCCTCTCAAGCATCTATAATCGATGTGGGATTTATTTGATAGAAATAAAAGCATGGAAAAATGTCTATATTGGAGCTGCTGGAAAGAACGTCCAATTCGAGCATCTTCGAGGCTGATTAAGGAGAAGTGTCATTCATGCAAGTTGTAGCCACTTAAAATATCTTTCCAACAAGTGCTCATTGGCTTCAATCGGAATTTTATGCAGCCCGAAAGAGCCAAAATACCACAGTGTCGCCAAGCTGTTTTCTCAAACGAGGGTTGATGTTCGGCCCCGGCAACACAACTTTGTAAGATAAAGGATTCGAGCTCATTGACGAAGAAGATCACATCATCCTCCTCCCCTTGAAAAGGATTCGTCCTTGAATCCATGATGGAAACAAGCGACTCCTTCAGACATGTTTCTTCTTCCTTGAATGGATCTTGGATCCCCTCTTCTTCTTGAATCGTGAAAGGCAAGCAAGACAGAATGAAAGAAGTCGAATCTAACCACTTACTTGACATGGAATTCAGAAAGCTAGGCATGTCGGTTGGCATTCGTTTCTCCTTCATGGAAAGCACAACCTTGGGAACTTGGATGATTTTCTCATCTTTCTTAAGCTCAGAGTTGATCTTCGCTATCTCAATAGGAGCATCATTGGACTTGCCTTCTTTAATTTCAAGTGTCTCGCCCATAGCCATGGAGGATGTCGTCTTTGAAGAGGGAGGTGGGGTTGTTTTGGGCTTCGATAGCATCGTCCCAACTGTGTTGACGACTTTTCGCATTTCTCGTACTTGTTGCATTGAGTCTTCCGCGAACTTGCGAATCTCTTGCCAAGGTGGTTCAACCTTCTTCTTACGCCGAGCCTCATCCTCTCGAGCCCTTCTCTTTCGATATCTCCTCCGAATCTCTTGATCAACTACATCATATCTAGCACCATCCATGTCGCTCCAATGAAGATACTCATCATCATAGGCTCGAATGGCCCATCGGATGTACTCTTCGGACAAAGGCTTGGAACTTGTCTTCTTGAACATTTTGACTAGGAAGAAACAACTCAATTATCCAAAGCTCGATGGACTCGAGTCGATTAGCTCTGATACCACTTGATGAGACCCGAGGACCGGATCGACCAAGGCTCGAGCTTTCGAACACTCTTTTTGGTGGGGCTAAATTTTGGGATTTTTGGGAACTGAAAAAAGGGATATGTGGAGCAAGATTCGCAGGCCTCTCACCCTTGAATCCCCTACACTCGATCTCAATCCTCTCGGAATCACACTCCAAGGATCTCGACCCTTTGACACCTTCGCCTCTCACTAGGGTGTTACCCTCGGCCTCTCACCAAAGGGTTCGCTCTTAGCCTCTCACCAATAACTCGATCCTTAACCCGGAATCATAGGAAGCTATTTAGTGGCTTAACCTTTAACTCACCTAAACTTGACTTCATTAAAAATGAAAGCTTTACAAGCAATATATAGGATGAAAATATAGCCTCCCAAGCATCTATAATCGATGTGGGATTTATTTGATAGAAATAAAAGCATGGAAAAATGTCTATATTGGAGCTTCTGGAAAGAACGTCCAATTCGTGCATCTTCGAGGCTGATTTAGGAGAAGTGTAATTCATGCAAGTTGTAGCCACTTAAAATATCTTTCCAACAAGTGCTCATTGGCTTCAATCGGAATTTTATGCAGCCCGAAAGAGCCAAAATACCACAGTGTCGCCAAGCTGTTTTCTCAAACGAGGGTTGATGTTCGGCCCCGGCAACACAGCTTTGTAAGATAAAGGATTCGAACTCATTGACGAAGAAGATCACATCAAGAGCACATGGCGCAGTTGAGAAGATGTAATCCAAGATATGCGAAGAATGAAAAGTGGATCACAATGCACCATAATCGCTCCTTCGTTGATTGGTTTCAGAACAAGTTTTCGAGGTCCTCAGATTTGGAGAAGAAGTATCATCTACGCTGAAATGTCTGTCTAAGGGTCCAAAACTTCAAGTACTGACCTATAGTGGTTTTGTCATCAGTGGTTACACTTTTGGAAAATGTATGTCTAGTGGTTTTGTCATCAATGGTTACACTAAATCAAGTGATGACAAAGCACAACACAAAACAGTGGGGTGACCGTGGTAGCACAAGCAATGCACATTGCAAGTGCAAAAGGCAAAATCCATGTATATGATAGTATGTCATATTATGGTGTGATTGAGCAGATGTGGGTGTTAGTGTACTCTCCAAAGCTGAAGATCCCTGTTTTTTGTCGTAAATGGGTTGATAGTAACAATGGAGTTGGAGTTGATGATTTGGGGTTTATTTCTATTGATCTGAATAAGGTGGGGCATAAAACTGAACCGTTCATACTAGCATCTCAAGATAGGCAAGTATTCTATGTCATTGATCTTGTTGACATGAACATGTCTATTGTACTTTTCAAACCAAAGGAGGGCATTGGAGAAGAAAATGAAGTCTTATGTGAAGAGGGTAGTAGCTCATTCGAAACAGGCCTCTCTAACCCCTCCAATGAAGATGAATATGAAGAGGATAATTACGTTAGAGCTAATCATGAAGAAGGGATTTGGGTTAATGATGAGATACTACCAAACAACCCTTCATCTACACATCCTCTTTTACCAAGGAAGCGAAAGAGAAACAACAATTAAGGTAGTAAGAAGCGGTTGCATCTTATTACTTTCTTAGTAAGATATATTATTTCCTTTGTATATAAGAAATTAGAGTACTTATATGATAACATATAGCTAAGTGATGCAATTCATAATATTGGGAGTTTTATTAGGGAAAGTGTTGAATTATCAATGTTGTATGGTTTGGTTTATTGGTTCCGTTTAACGATATTCTATTTCATATACTTCTATTGACCTTACTCATACACATGTTGACTAATTTTTTTACATGTGCAGATGCCTCCTAAAAAATCTGAAATGCCTCCTAAAAAACGGCCTAAGAGTGTGTCTGATAAACCAAGTGAGGATTTGCATGAGGATATTCACAATGATCCACCCGAGAAGAAAGGTATGACAAGAGGGACTTCATTGCTGAAAAACATTGCAAAAGGCGTAGCTGGGTGTGAACGATTACCCATACAACTGAATAGCAGAGAGCAACCTATTGGGAAAAATAAAGCAAAAGTATCAACCTTCATTGGCACTACCGTGAAGAAGTGGGTACCTATCACCGTAGACAACTGGAAACTTGTTTCTAAGGAGGAGAAGGATGCTGTATGGGAAGATATCCAGGTTAGTCCGTTATTTTATATTGGTTTATTTTTTATCGTGTTATATTTTTTCGGATTCCTTGGTTGTGCTTTCTATGTTTGTTTATTCCTCGACTTGATGTGTTATCACTGAATAACATCTCTGAACATTAGTCTCTTATTGTTTTTATGGGTGTTAGTGTACTATTTTCTAAAGTAACATGAAAATAGGTTATTTTCTTTTCAAATCATACTAGAGACAACAGAATCCGATGGTCTTGACAGAGGCTTAGACCATCAGTTCTGTGCTACTCGTTTGTGTGATTATTTGAGTACGTAGATGTGTCTTAGTTGTGTGGTTTTATATGGTATCCTTCTCTTAACTATATAGGGTTGAGAATATCAGATTGTATGAAGCCTATACTAGTCAATATTCTGAAAGTGTAAATAATAAAACAACATTGTAACAAGAGAACAACATTAGATTAGAAAACATTACAAATAGGGTCACAACATTAGATGTTGAGGTCAAGCCTCTTGTTTAGAAAACAGTAGAGAAGATGGAAATGCATAAACCATAGTAGGATTCAACAAACACAACACAACAACAATTAAGGTAGAAAACATTCTGCGATCAAACCCAACACATGAACAACCTATAAGCGTAGTATCCACCGAAAATGCAGTTGTGTAGACCAGTTGAAACCAATCCAGTCAAAGTGTGGCCTCATTTCGTGGTTCCCATACTCCTCAGTATCTCTAGTTAGAGGGAAGTTCACCGTGTAAAGTCTTTCATGCCCTGCCCCCCTCACCCCCGTGACTCAACCCAACCAAAACCTATCATTTGCTCTACACTCGACTAGGTCATCAATTCTGTATTCATCATAGTCATCCTCAGGCAGAGGCGGAAGTGAACGCAGTCGGCCCACCTCCACTACTTCTCTGAGAAGGTGTCCCCCTCTTCTTTGTTGAAGAGTTAGGAATTCCACCTCAAAGTGGGTGGGATTGACATTGCGAATAATTTCAGCCCCATAAAATGACACCAAAAGTCCAGGCTCAGCTCCAATGAACTCCACAACGAGCCCTGGTTGGTAAGGGGGCATCCTAGAAGCTGCATAAAAATAAAAAAAAAATAAAAACTATATAATCACATACAATGGAAAATTTCAAACCAATTACTATGTCACTACCAAAAACACTCAAGGACTCGCTTGCGCAAATGTATAGTCTAGAAGAGCAAGATCTCTATTTTGGAATATTCATGTTTTTTTTTTCATTTCTGAGATAGCATTTTTCTGGAAAATTACAGCTTCTGGGAGAAAGGTGTGGCATCAGGCTTTGGGAGCTTGAATATTTTTTTAATTTTTTTTTTGATTTAATCTTATGGTCTTTTACGAGTTGATATGTGAGATGTCTCTCATCATGAATTCTGAGCTAGGGAGATAGGTTTTTAGGTGCTATTCAGCATGTGATCTCTATGACCATTGATAGACCAACATTAAGGTTCCTTTAAACTATTTACATTTTTCTTTTCTTGAGTTGTCTTATTGTTGTCTCGACTATTACTCTATGCCATTGATGGGTGCTTCTTTTTTCAAAAAAATCTGAGTATGCCTTCAATTGGATTGTGGCATCTTTTCTGGATTGTTACTCTATTCCTTCAATTGGATGGTTAGTCATCATGAAGTCTGGATTGTTACTCTATGCCTTCAATTGGACTGTTACTCTTCATGAAGTTTGTACTGTTACTCTATGCCTTCAACTGGATTGCTTCATTTCTCATTTCTTTTTTTTTTATGTGAAAGGGGAGATGGATTGGAGTGTAATACGAACTGTAATGCCACCAATGCAGTACTGTTTAGCTAGTTTTTTTAAGAGAACTAAATACCTATTCCAAAACATATTTAATCGCAATTACCACAGATCTTCATTCTGATATTTTACTGTCATTTTTCCTTTGCAGGGAGGCTTTGTAATTCCATCTGAAATGAACAGTTGGGTTCTAAAAAAAGTGAACGATTTGTGGAGGGCATTCAAAAAAGACTTGGTGGAGATTACATAGGCATGACAAGAAAACAAGAGACTTTCTCACAGAACCTCAAGACATCTATGACACATAAATCACTCAGGAGCAATGGACAAAATTTCTGATAATACGCCACTCTGAACAGTTCAAGGTACAAGACCAATTATTTGCAATGGTGCGTTAAGTGTCGTAGGCAAGTACAACTCTAGACAATATTTGTCACCTTATCTATTACATCTATTTAGGAAAAAAAGCAACAAGTTTAAGCAACTCTCATCCCAGAATGATTGCACATACAAGGGATGCCGAAAGGGGTATGAAGGCATTGAGAATGAATATGTACGTAGACACTGAAGTATTTAAGTAGATAATGGTGTTTAGTTCTGTTCACATCCTTTCAGTGAGAATATTAATCTCCGTGGTGATCAAAATCTGATAAGTGCAGATTGTTGCTCATAACATGGACCCTTCTTCCACTGTTCCACGAGAAATCTTATGGATGGAGGCAAGGAAAGGGTCAAATGGGGAGTATGCTGAAAAATCACAGTCTGCAATTGAGAAAATAGTAAGTAATATGTGTATATGGTTTCAGATTATAATTTATGTTGAGACATGTCTTTTAAGTTGTAATGGTTTACTCGTACGTTGTAGCAAAGTTACATGGAACAAGAAACTTCTGGAGAGCTTGTTACCCGTGGACATAGAGATGTGCTATCATTGGCATTAGACAAGCTCGAGCACCCTGGATGTATTAGGGGGGTTGGTCAAGATGTAACAATTACTCAATATTGGAAGCGTAAAGCTACACCAAAAGAAAATGTGGATGGGTCTTCAGTCAGCAAACTCAAAGCGAAAATGAAGGACATCGAGAACAACTTCGGGGAAAAGATCAAAACCCTAGAACTCGTCATTCAAAACTTGACGTTGGAGAAGCAACAAAAAGTCAGTGAAGGTCACCCACTCCAATAAGATCAGGTATCACCTACTTCCCAACCCAATCCCCAAAGTGGTAAAACGTCATGTTCAACCCTAAAGACAACCCCTATTAAATCGGACGAAGAAGTAAGTATTTGAATACATTCAATTATGCTCGAGACTTGATTGTTGATATGTACATGTGAATCAAAACCTTAACTTCTTATGATTTAAATGTAGAGATGTGAATCATGTGAACTATTCTGTGTGGACATTGACAAATCGGTGGCGAAAGGCAAGGTGTATCGGTCTTCCAAAGGCGGGGGTCTCCTTCATACTCGACCATTGGAGAAGGGATATGTGAAGGTCTCAATTGTGACACCTATAATGGGTGAGAAAAAGTTGCCATGCCCAACGGATGAGGCCAGCATTGTGAAAGATGCTATAGGACAATTCATTGCCTGGCCAGAGCATCTTGTGAAGAGTTGTGATGTAAGTTTTTTCAGTAGATGGAGATAAATTAAAATGTGAGATAGTCCACTTTACAGCTGATTTCATATGCCACCCACAAAGCATGCATAAAAGTTCATATTTTTTCTGTTCCGTGCTTAAGCACTCAAAACACTTTGTTTCTTTAGTGCTTAAGATATGAGACAACCCACTTTTTTTTCTGTTCCGTGCATAAGCATGCATAAAAGTTCTTTTTTTTTTTGTGATGTAAGTTATTTTTGTTTATGGGTCTGTTGTATAGATTTATATATGTTTTTCCCTTTGTTTTTTTGTTGTTATTGGATTGACAAGGTCTCAAAGAACTCAAAACAAGTCACACAAACCTCAAGTAAGCAGGTTAAGGGAAAGTTCTTGACACACGAATCTGGATTTTGGCCTAGTGCTGTGAATTCAGCGGTGCCAGGTTTGTTGGAGGCATACGATTGGATGTTTGAAGAATTCCCGGCACAACAAGTGCGACATGTAGACATTCCAGCTAAAATTTTTAGCTATGATCATCCGGGTGTAGACATTGGGAGGGATGATCTTGACATATGGTTTAATAGGAACGACATCAAACCTTCTCACGTGCTGATATATTTAAGGTTAGTATGCTTTATTTCATATTCAATTTCATATTTTACCCTAACTACATAATGCGTATTTTTGCATTTGTGTAGATATTTGTTTGACACTCTTTTTGAAGACTTTCAGATTGCTATGCCCAAATCAAATATCACCATATGGTCATTGCCTCGAACAAAGGGCTAGTTATATTGCAAATGCCATGGGCAGTGAAGTTAAGTGTTAACTCTTTTTTGCCCCATATTTGTCCAAGTAAGCAATAATCAGTTCTTATATTTATACATGATCATTTGTGTCAACAATTTTAAACAAAGACAACATGTATTTGTAGACATCACTGGGTGTTGATTGTGATTAGTCCTCATATGGGTTCTGCCTATTGGCTTGATCCATAGGGTCAGAAAACACAACCAGATGTCGAGAAATTAGTTCCAATGTAAGTCTTTTTTTATTATAAACAAGTGATATATTTTTCAGGAGCTATAAACTATATACTTTTTTTTTAAATATGTATATTTTGTCCCATGAGCTATAAACTGAAATATTTCGAGTTGGGCAAGAAAACTCCCCGAAAAGAACCTTTGTGGCATGTAGTTAAGGTTAAGAATATATTCTTTTATATTTTTTTTGGTCAAGTTATGAGCATGAAAGTTATTGTGTATTTCATATTCTTATACAATTGTTGTGATGTTTAGTGTCCTCGATCGACTAACGAAATGGATTGTGGATACTACGTTTTGAAGTTTATTTGGGATATAATATCTCGAGGATCTTGTATTATCCCGCACAAGGTAGCGCTTTTCACTTTCTTACATGGAGTTGCACTTTATTGGCTTATTTCGTTTCATATAAGATCATGTTGTTTTATGTTTCAGTCGTTCAATCACGAATCGACTTACGAAAACAAGGATATCGAAGAAATCCAAAGAGTGTGGTTGGATAATGTGTTCAACCTAATCATGTAGGCACGAATTCATTGCAATGTTATTTTTATCGTTACTGTCTACCTTATGTTATCAATCTTCATTGTGTGATTTATAGTTTCTGATATTCCTTCTAAGTATGCAGGAACTGATGAATACTTTGGTCTACCATGTCCTCAATCATAATCATAATGTATGTATAATATCTCCTCTTTCTTTACTTTTTTTTTTAATTTCAGATAACTTACTAATGAGGACAAGTTAATAGATTGGTACATTATTCATTAATATATTTGAAATATTTTGGTCATATTACCTTCCTCTTTTGTTCCTCTACAATATTAGTAGCAGTATATATGTGCAAAAATAATTTTTGTTTTTTTTTTTTGGTTTTGGAACAGGCTACATGCTTATGTTTTCTATCAGATTGCACCAGCATGTCAGTGAAGTCTTCGGATGTGTGGGAAACAAATTCAGTGCCGTAGTGCAAAGGTTGTTGTCTATTTTGTAATGTACATAGATCAGCTCCCTATACACCTCTCCATCAATCTGTAAGAACATTTTGCTTTTGGATTAGGTAAGACATGCTAGCTAGTTGCTGGCCATTTTGTGGAACTACTCACTTTTAGAACAAAACTTATGCATTTGCTTATGGATTGTAGGTAAACCATATTAGCTAGTTTAATGTATTATGGATATATGATCGGTTTGACTTTAATTTTGCTATGATGGACTCGTAGTTGTTGGTAGTTTATTGTCGGCAAATGCTTCTGATGGAATTGTGTGTGTTCATTGAATGTCGTTCTGGAAATGTGTATGATGGTTGAATGTAGTTGAATATGGTTTGGAAGATTTGTGTGTTTTGTTACAAATTAATTAAACAGGTGGATCATGAGAAAAGTAAATTGGATCTTTCAATTCAAGCAAAAGAAAAAAGCTCAGACCTTCATGTACGGGACAATAGGTGGATTAATAAGAAAATAAATCGGGTATTTATTAAAATTCATAAATAACAGCCCGGATCTTCAGATACGGGATATATAGTCGATTTATATCCAAAGATGGACCAAATACCTCGGATAATGTTGACCAAATAGCCCGGATATTGAACCAAATAACCCGGATATTTTTATCAAATAGCCCGGACATTGTACCAAATAACCCGGATATTATCTATATCCGCACTATAAAGTATTTTTTTTAGTATTTTGATGGATAAAATAGCCCGGATATTATATATCCGGGTTATATTATGACAAAATAACCCGGGCGTGTGAAAGGGGTTCGGGCTCTATACCTATATCCGGGCTCTAATGTCTTTTTCAAAAAATTTGGGTGGAAAACCAACCATGTCTAATAACCCGGACGTGCGAAAGAGGTTCGGGCTCTATACCTATTATTACACCACTCTGATGCCCGGACCCCAAATTGCCCATATTCGGGCTATATTATCAAAAGCGTTCGGGCTAAAAAACGTTTCTTCTACTAGTGCGGTGCCATTTCCAGGCCCGGACCTGAGGGGTGGCCAAACAGGCCTCCGCCTCAGGCCCACATCTAGTTGGGGGCCCATAAGTATATGTATGTTAATGATATATATTTAAAAAAAAAACATGAAAACCTAGGGTCAAATGGGAAGGAGAAAGAACGCCAGATGCAGAAAGAACGCAACTCAACACCAATGCTCCGTCAGTCCAATAATCTGGTTGAGTTCGTCACTAAGGCGCAAACTCTAAACTCGTTTGTCGCCGCCCCTATTCTACTTGATTTCAGGTAATTTTGCTCTTTTCTTGTCTTTGTTCAATAATGATCCAACGTATGAATCGCTGCCATTGATTTCTTGAGTCTGTGTTTTGATTTCTTCCTAAACTTCCTTAAAGATGTTGACATCAATTCTGCAATAGACTAGTTTTATAAGTTTTTTTTTTTAAATTTCTAATTTCTACTTGATTTTTCAATAGGGTTTAGGATTTATGAATTATATATATGATTTCTAATTTCTACTTGATTTTTCAATAGGGTTTAGGATTTATGAATTATATATATGATTTCTAATTTCTATGTTAAATAGGATTTAGGGTTTATATGTTTTATCAAACTTTTGATTTCTCTTTTGTGTAATTGTGTACTTGGTATGCCTTAGCTCAACAAGAACTAGAAATGTAACATTGGAAAATAGTCCAGATGAATTCGAATCAAACCCTTGAATACGAATCCACCTTTCCCTTAACTTTAACAATACCATATGGATTGAATGTTATCCTAATGCATAGGTTGTTTATTAAAGGTTGTCAATCATTCCAATTACATGGATGCAAATTATTGTTTGTGTTTTACCGTAGTTTTCATTAGCCTTAGGCTTAACTTTTTTGAATCTTGCTAGTGATGGGGTTTTGAAATTTCGACAAATTACTTTATATAACATGCCATATTTGATCAGATGTATATATTTTTTTTATATATTTCAATGTTCGTTTTATTATTACTACAAAATAGTAAAGACTAAGAGGCCTATTTTTAAATGAGGGAATTGCACAAGGTAACCCAAAAACCCAAAAACCTTGCAAGGTTAACCCGATCCGGAAAAAAATTGCATATCCGGTAACCCTTGTACCCGGTAGCCCGTTCCAAAGGAGAGAAAGGGAAGAGAGAAGGAAGGGGATCGGAGACGGGGACAGGCGGAGGCATCTCCCTCGAGGCGAGGCGCAGACGACTAGAAGGGGATCGGAGGCGGGCGAGAAAGGAGGGAGAAGGAGGGGGGTCGAGGGAAGGCGCAGGCGGAAGCATCTCCCTCGACGGTGGATTGCTTGAGGCGAGGCGCAGGCGGAGGCATCTCCTTCGATCTCTGTAGTTGATTGAAGGCGATGGGGTTAGTTCCTTCTGTTGTTGGCTATTATCGTCGGAGATCCGTGGCTTGGAGGCGCAGGCGGCGAGTACTTCCACTCTCTCTTTCTTCAGGCGATTTCGAGCTTCGTCGAGGATAATCTCGACAATTGGCTTCCATTCTGCGATTCCAGGTACAATCCTTCACCCTTCTTCTTCTCTGCTCTATCTTTCAAGCCTTTGAATTGGAATTTTTAGTTTAGGGCTTGAGATTGAAATTTCAAATTTCAGAATTGAAATGGTTTGGTTTGAAATTTCCCATTCGGTTAGGGTTGGGGTTTGCTGTCTGTCATGTCTGAATAAACAGGTGACATGTTGATTAGTGTAGGTGTCATGTAGTAAGTGATGTAGCCAAATAAACAGGTGACATGTTGATTCGTGGCTTGGAGATTCTGAAACAATACCTCATATGGAGTACTCCATGAATGCAGCATTCACATGAATTAGGATTTGTTATTTGGCTTTCCTATGTGCTATTTGTTCTCTCATGAGAAGTGGGACATCTAAATGAATGAAGAAACCTTTAATGTAGGTATGTTGCTGACTTGATTCATTTTAGGGTTGTGTATTATGCACTAGTGTGTTTTGTGTGCAGAGCAAATATTGATAATGGCCAAGGTAAATGGATAGACCCTCACATATCAAGTTTCTTTGACATAAATATTCTTCCCATGTAGCCTATTAGCTCAATGGGAGAGCATTGTGGTCATACACAAAGAAGTGGGTTCAATTCCCACGTAGGCTTATTATTCATTAATCAACACCGACTATCAACTTATGTATAGAACAAGTCAAGCTTGCTACATCACCAAATTCATGTGTCAAGTGAAAACAATACATATGTCAAGTAAAACACATTATATGTCATGTAAATCCGGTATGAGTGACATGTAAATTCAGTATGGGTTATGGGTTAATATTTTTGGTGCTGCTATCACCTAATTTAGTGGCATAAGTGCTTGGATTAGCATGTTTCTTTGTTTGAGGGACTCGCAACGCAGAAGTGAGTTCATTATTAATAAAACATCAAACGAAGGCCACTTTAATTTCTTTGCTTGGATTATCATGTTTCTTTGCTTGGATTAGCATGTCTTCTTATTGTTGAAATTAATAAAGCGGTTTTGATTCGTGCTTCTTGATGGTCCTGGATTTCAATTTTCAGTCACAATTTTGATTTCTTGCTTTGGGATGACAGGATGCACGTAGCATAGGCTCGAGGCAAGATCATGGAGTTGCTAGCAAGGCACAACATCGGATCAACAAGGGGGGTTGCAATGTGATAGCAGCTGTTGTTTATGCTAGCGCTGCAATGATTGATCAGTGCTTTATCTTTATCTATTTGCCTTATATATATAATCTTCATTTAAAACAATATTGATTGTGAAAAGCTTGCCTTAATGAAGGAAAATAACACGACAGGTGATGTTATTAACATGACATGTAATACTATTTAACATGACAGGTAATGCGAATAACATGACAGGTAATGCGAATCGAGCCTCTTCTCCTTAATGAATGAAAATAACATGACATGTAATGGTATTAACATGACAGTTTATATCCTTTAACATAAAAAAAAATGTTGTTGTTGGGCAACAACAATCTTCCTCTTCCTACATTTCAAGTGTGGGATAAGACGAACGACTGGTGGAACTCACTCTACGGGAATGACTGTGAAACTAAAGTGGCCTTCCAACAGCTTTATTAATTTCAACAATAAAAAGACATGCTAATCCAAGCAAAGAAACATGTTAATCCAAGCAAAGAAACTAAAGTGGCCTTCGTTTGATGTTTTATTAATAATGAACTCACTTCTGCGTTGCGAGTCCCTCAAACAAAGAAACATTCTAATTCAAGCACTTATGCCACTAAATTATGTGATAGAAGCACCAAAAATAACCCATAACCCATACTGAATTTACATGTCACTCATACCGGATTTACATGACATATAATGTGTTTTACTTGACATATGAATTGTTTTTACTTGACACATGAATTTGGTGATGTAGCAAGCTTGACTTGTTCTAAACATAAGTTGATAATCGACATTGATTAATGAATAATAAGCCTACGTGGGAATTGAACCCACATCTTTGTGTATGACCACAATGCTCTCCCATTGAGCTAATAGGCTACATGTGAAGAATATTTATGTGAAAGGAGATGTACCCAAATCCTCTGTGTCTTCGATCCCACGAAGAAAATGCAAGATTGCAAGGATGCATATTGCAAAGTACCAATAAGAAAAAGAATGAAAATAAAGTTCAGTAAAAGACCATGAAAATTGAAGAAAAGGTAAACCTAAGCTCTATAATCTATATATAAATGGCATCTTAGTATCTTAATCTCAACTTGAATGATCAAAAAATTTCAAGATTAAAATAAACAGTCATAGAAAAAAAAACACAGGTAAACAAAATCACGAGGTTGTGTTTTATACTCTTTCTGTCTCTCTCTCATTAAGGAGATTCAGCTCATACAAAATGGACATATGTGCATAATGAGTGAGAATTGGAGTACTCCATATGAGGTATTGTTTCAGAATCTCCTACTCCTGACATTGACCTTTCTCCAACCAATCCTAACTCATCATCATCATCTTCCTCTTTACTGACTCCTACCCTTGACATTACCCCCTGCCCCACTCCACTAGAAAATCCCACGGACAAACTCAACCCCCTATTTGGCAACATCACTTACTACATGACACCTACACCAATCAACATGTCACCTGTTTATTCAGACATGACAGACAGCAAACCCCAACCCTAACCGAATAGGAAATTTCAAACCAAACCATTTCAATTCCGAAATTCGAAATTTTAGTCTCCAACCCTAAACTAAAAATTCCAATTTAAAGGATTGGAAGATAGAGCAGAGAAGAAGAAGGGTGAAGGATTGTACCTGGAATCGCAGAATCGAAGCCAATTGTGGAGATTATCCTCGACGAGGCTCGAAATCGCTTGAAGAAAGAGAGAGTGGAAGGACCTGCGTGAGGGAGGAAGGGCATGAGGCTTGGCCCCCGAGCCCCCGACCCCCTTCCTTCTCCCTTCTTGTGGTTGCCTCAACCATGGCACCCGAGCTCGCCGAATGAGGCATCTTCTTCCTCCTCCGGCCTCGTCGAGCCCGAAGGAGACGAATGGGAGGAAAAGGACCAAGATGACTGCGCTCAAGCCCTCCCGTCGAGCCCGGAGGCCTATCGCCTAGAGCCGCGAACCTCGCCTCCGACGACGGCGTCTTCCCTGCTTCATCGAACCCCTCATCCTTCTCTTCCTCTCTGACAGTTGCGCGCTTTTCTCTCTCCAACCGGCTGCAACCTGTGAGATACCGGATAAATGCAATTTTTTTTTTTAGGGATTAACCCCCGCAATGAAACCGGGTAGTTAGGTTAGTTTTGCAAATACCCTTTTTAAATTTCGCCTCGGACATTGGAAATCACAGGTCCGGCCCTGGCCATTTCCCTGTATAACTCCAGACCATCTTGATGTATCACGTATGCATATATTAAGTTGGGGCATAATGTGGATCGATTGTACGTAGTTTGAAGATTTGTTTGGCAATAGTAGGGTTTTTTAAGGAAAAATATGTTCATTTTGCACTGGAGTATTGCAAATTTAGCGAACTTTATTATCTCTGACAAGTTGCAAGCATAAACTCCGAGCAGTAGTGGAGCACCAAGTAACACGGCGCCACTCGCAAATTAATTGCCGAACAGTACTAATAATAGTCCCCGATCTCAAAGACGTACGTACACATTATTTTACACGCACATCCAGTGTGTTACATTAATTAAATGGACACTGCCAGTGCCAATATTACTGTATTTAATATTTTTCTCCCAAACAAATCGTACGTACCAAATATTGCCTTTCCCCCATCCCCACAGATATAGCTTCGACCACCATTCAATTTCATCTCATATTTAAATAAAGACGCCCCAAAATTTTATTCTCCAGTCCAGGTATCTATCAAGCCAAACGCGTACTATATATAAAATTAAAATTAAAATTAAAAATACATGGCTTAAAATTAAATATAGGTGCAATTATTTTGGAGAGAGAGGGCCACCTTCATCTTCTTGGGATCCATAACCATGGGGCAGTTTATAGATTTGTAGAACTTGGGCTTCACTAGACGGCCCAACACGTAGGCCCGAGACCGTACGCGGAGATCAAGGGTCATCCCCACCGCTATAATCGGAGCCCCGTCTTTGCTGGTGAGGTCCGACCCGCCTCCGTAGACGGGCACGCTGGTCCCGCTGACGTCTACTGTGATGGCTCTTTCGCCCTTCCTCCCTTGGTAAAACCTGTCTATCTGCACATCGTTTTCGATGTTAATCAAAGTCATTTAAAAATTTGTACTATTAGAATTTAGAAAGTGAATTTGGAAGTTATTAGTCGATCTTACAGTTCCAGTGGCTACGATGATCTGCTGGTAGAAGAGATTGACAGGGGTGGGTGCGACGTGGACACCGAAGAAGGTGCCTCGGTTGCGGTAGAGTAGCTTGAGAGTGACGTTCATGGAGACCATGCCCGTAGCCACACCGGTGCCGTCCGTCCCCGCATGGACGTCGAATTCCTCAAACCTAACGCTCTGCACTGCACTTGCGTCAGGTTTTTTTATTTTATTTTACCTACTGTATTAATTAATTAATACTGTTCCGTATATATATCATGTTTAATTACCGTGCCTAACCCATTTTATAGCCATCTTGATTTATTGTGTGATTATGATGTTGCAATATTTAATTATTCATT
Source organism: Persicaria tinctoria (assembly GCA_037127255.1). NCBI lineage: Eukaryota > Viridiplantae > Streptophyta > Magnoliopsida > Caryophyllales > Polygonaceae > Persicaria > Persicaria tinctoria. The sequence continues at coordinate 26,205,240 of JBANSL010000004.1, forward strand.
CATGTTTACAAAGCTTTCGCATATACTGTCTCCGTTCGGCAAAATTTGTCATTTTAACTCTCCACACAACTTTTAATAAAGCTAATAATTACACTCATTTTTTACTAATTTACCCTCATTTATTACTCTACTTTTTACTTTATCAAAAACTACAACTCACAACACATCAATCAAATCAAGGGCATTTTAGTAAAGTAGAAGCAAAAATACCTAAAATGACAAGTTTTTTCCGAACAAAAACAAAAATCTAAAACGACAAGTTTTGCCGAACGGAGGGAGTATTAAGTATATGTTTATTACTCCCTCCGTTCCAAAATACATGGTCTTTTACTTTTCGACACGCTTTTTAAGGAGTGAAAAACTCTATGAAATATTATTTTTTAATTAATTTTTTTTATATAATTAGATACTTATTAGTAATAAGTATAAAATAGTATAAAAATTTTAATCAAAAAAATAATATTTTATAAAGTTTTCCGCTCCTTAAAAAGCGTGCCAAAAAGTAAAAGACCATCTATTTTGGAACGGAGGGAGTATCAAATAAAAGCTAATTTTGGATGATTTTGTAAAAATATTTGTATTTTTTTTGGTAATGTGTAAAAATATTTGTAGGGGAAGGGCGATTCTCTAATTTGATACTTCATCCATCTCAAAATATAGATTGTTTAACATGCATTTTAAGAGTTAAAAATTATAATATTTTATATAATTTTTAATTTTTTTAAAAAATGAGTAAAAAAGTTAAGACTTGTAATACGTAGTACGAGTATTAGTTTTCAGTAAATTACCTACTCCCTATTCGGTGTCCTGGAAATGAATAGCGAAAATGTAAAAGAAATTTATAAATTTTTAAATGGAGGGAGTAACAAAAAATAGAATCGGATACTTCCCTGTCGATAATTAAATTAAAAAAGCCCTGAAATGGTCATACTACTATACTACGTATTGAATTATTATCTATCAAATCAAATATCACCCTAATTGAAAGTTCCAGCCTAGAATTTATCGACAAAATAAAGTCAACCTATGACATTGGTGATCGATTAAAAAGTGAAACAAGCAATATTAAGCTAGATATAAACGGAATGAAAAGGAAGAAAATAGTTACTGTAATTAAAAAGCAGGGAAATGTCGGTAATTACCTTGATGGTAATAACCGGCTTTTGGGTCCGACTAACTCCCAACAACACCAGCGAGAAGAAGGCAAAGAGAACGAAGAAGGCCAGCAGAAAGGCCAGCCCATACAAGCACCGCCGGGGCACCCCCGGGCCCTCCTCCTCCATCCCCAGCAGGCTCTCCTCCTCCTCTATGGCGTCGAAGCGCTGCTCCTTCCAGCTCTTGTCGCGGGCGGCACCGGGCCCAGCGGCCTTGGAGGGGCGGCGGCCAGAGAAGCGGGTGGAGGAGGATTCGCGGGACTGGGGGCCGAGGGAGGAGTTGGAGTGGGAGTGGGAGTGGGGAGGGGAGGCCGCCGGGGTCGAGTGGAAGGAGTTGTTGGTTGTCTTCTCGCCGTCATGGGAGTCGCGGGAGGGGCTCTGCACGTAGTAGACTGGCCCGCTTGGGGTGCGGTGGCTCGGGGACCGTGTCGGGGATGACCCCGGTAGGCTCGTTGAGTCTGAATCCGTCTTGGCTAGCATTGTCAATTATGTATGTATTGACGAATTCAATCTGTGGGTGGAGTGAAAATGAAAGGCAGGATGAAGGAATTAAGTAGGAAGAGGTCTAATATGTTATATGAAAGGAAGAGGTATAATAGTGGAGGTTGAGAGAGATATATGAAATAGTCGAGATCGATCTCTTCTATACAATATCCCTCTAGCTTAATTCGGTCTCCATGTATGTAATTTATTTGGGTTTGATGTGGACGGCCAAGTAATTGTATAACAAGACTTGGATTTTTTAATTATTTTAATGATTTTTCTATCTATACCAAGGGAATACCACAATAGTCCTAATTTGAAAATGTTTTTTAAATTTGAATTAGTTTAGCTTTTTTTAAATTAGATTATTAAAGTCGCTTGTTTTTTTCTATAGGAAATCTTTCTCAATTTAGGGTTTTATTCTATGCCCTTAGGATATAAGATAGAAAAACTGTTAATTATTACTCCCTCTGTTAATTAAAACTTGTCGTTTACTATTCATGCACGCTTTTTTAGAACGATAAAAACTATATAAAATATTAACTTTTTTTTACATTTGTTTTTATAAATTCATACTTAATAGTAATAAGTATGATATTATTTAAAAAAATTGTTAAAAAAGTTAATATTTTATATAGTTTTTAACACCTAAAAATGCGTGCGTGAATAGTAAAACGTCAAGTTTTAATTAACGGAGGGAGTATAAATTTTAGGGTAAATTACATAAATCTCCCATAATTTAGATTCTTTTATACAAACTCACTTTTTATATATCTTGAGAAGTTACATTTATAGGGCTATGTTCGTATTTGTTTTTACAATTCACCACCGTGCATTTTATATTTATTAAAACTTTAAGACAAACCATAAGATGGCTACATATATTCCTTTTTTTTTGGTGCTATGGCTACATATATTCCTAAAGTAGACATACACATGGGGAACTAGGGGGTTTTGTGTGAAATTCCAAAAATCTCAAAGGGTGTTTATAGAATGTCCATATTTTCCGCTTTGTCCACCGTTTTGCTGAAACCGGAGTTGTTGAAACCAAAGTTGTTGAAATCGGAGTTGCTGAAATGAGATTCTCCTCTCATTTGTATTCAAGTTGTAACCCTTCATGATCAATCAGATTAAGGTTAGTTTTTATTTAAAATTTCCGAATTTTCACAATCAATCTATCGATCCCGCACCTTAATTTTATAAACCCTAGTTTTCACTACTTTTAATTTGCCTATTTGTAAGACAATTAGTTTGGAAGCAAGCACAACCCCACTCTAATTGAAAACAGCAAGTAAACATCACAAATTGGGGATCGTCAAAACTGAAGGCCGAAGCACATCGAGATGATGGATAGAGAAGCGTCTTCCGCAACTCCGGCCAGAGATCGTCTTCTTTCATTGACGGTCGAAGATCGTCTTCGACAAGTAAACATCACAAATTGGGGATCATATTCTTCCATTGACAACCGAAGATCCGCCTGAAATCGGAGATGAAGGATTGTAACGGCCCAGAATTATAATTTCTGGGTTACGTTTCAAGGGATAAAACCCCTTGTTCGGATCTTGCAATCCAGGTACGGGTCGAGGTTTCAAACTCATTTTAAGGTTATTAGAAAGAGGGATTTCAAACCCTAAAAACATCGAAGGGCCGTTGGGTACCCTTAACCTGTCCTAAGACTATGTCGCGGAAACCATTTCAAACGGAAGTAAAGCGGAAGTAAAGTACAGATACAAGTGCCACGGTGGAGCCGGGTCAAAACGGAGTCAAAAGTATAAATCCAAAACAATATATCAGAGTCTGGTGAAGTCTATAACTCCAGCGCTCACTCTCCGCCGACAAAATGACCCGCGCAATAAGCAAACAGCACCGATAGGATGAACATAAATAATTCCTAAAAAAATTGATTTGGAGCGGGATCAGATCGATGCCCACTTAACTCTGCATCCCAACCATAAGCACACATATACGCTATACCTAATAAAGATGCTCTAATGCAGTACGAAATTCAAACACACTAGCATGCTCCTAGTTCATAATAATGTGCAGAAATATTGTAAAGGGCCCAAGACAATGCCAAGTGGCATATCCCTCTCCTACCTCCACCCCTTCCGACAGGCGGAGACTGGCCAGCTCGTGAATGCATTCATTCATAATAGGGCGGCACGCATGCCTAACCCGCTCCACAATAAAGCCCGCAGGCATATCATAATATAAGGAAGTACTCGATTGACTCAGGGTACCCGATGAGGCTGGGCTGCCCTATGACCCTAGCAAAGACTCTAGGACTATCACAGATAACGCCCGTTCTGTTTACAAACACATAGAGAAATCGAATGCTCAACGATCAATGCAACCTAGCATGGTACTACATGGCATGCTGATCATGAATGCAACACCTAGTATATCATGCACTTAAAGCAGGGAATAGCTCTATTCAATCTGAGTAAGCTCCGAAGAGACTTACCTGAAGATGCAGAACAACAATATAACACAAGCAAGGCCCAAATGAAAGTCCAAAGCAATCCGAAAGCAATACACACCTATCATCAAGCCATTTCCATAAGCTACCGGTCCATCATTCACACACATGAATTCCAAGTTCTCAACATGCTCAAAACCAACCAATAGTAAAACCGTTTTCCCAAAACCTTTCCGATATGATCAAAACATCAACCAAAATCCTTTTATTAACACCATCCCGGCATGTTCATTTTCAAAATCATTACATAATTAAATTTAAACATTTACCTTGAAACAAATCTCTCAAAATCATATTATAGAAAGAATTCCGGCATTTTGGTTTCCCACACACAAATCCATAAAATACAATTCCGAAACTTGAAAACTCCTTTTAAAATAATTTATTATCAATATATTTAATTAACATCAACTACCTTATTAATAATACATTTCCAAAAATCCAAAAATTATATATCTAAATCATTACACAATACTTATCCCAAATTATCATTTCCAAATACATTTATAATCCATAAAATTCCCAGAAATATACTTTTATAAGTCTAAAATAATATAACAACAATAATAACACACCTCACAGTAGAATAATATAAAGTCATAACATCTAATATACAACAACAACTTAACACTTTATAAAACAAAACCCAAAAGCCCAATATCCCACTCCCCAACCCGATACCCAGAGGCCCAAAACCTGGAAGGAGGAAGCCCAACCCGGATCCATACCCGCCCCAACATGGAAAGAAGAACCCGGATCCCATTTCCTCCCAACTGGAAAACCCCACACAAAATGATATAACCCGAATAGAAGGAAACGGGTCAGGCCCCATCCCAAGCCCACAAGGAAAGAAAAGGAAGGGCGTCCCTTTCCTCTGAAGAGCGCAGCTCTTGCTTCGATCAGAACAGAGAGCGACGGAACGGAGTGGAGAGAAGGAAGGGGAGACGGGACCTCGCCAGCGACTCCCTTCAAACCCCACCTCGCCCAATCTGACCGACACGAAATCCCGACCGAAACCCACATAGAAGAACACCAAAGTGGCAAGAAAAGAAAGATAAACGGAGGCTCACCGAGGTTCGCCGGAAGAAGGTACGGTGATTCGATCCGGCTCGATTAGACCTCTCCGGCGTCGAAGCCCATTCGTATTGGCCTAGGGAGGAGGAGGGAGGATTAGAGATTCACAGTTACGCGAGTTCGAGTTGAAACAAAACGAAAGGGGAAGAGAGCGACCTCACGCGCGGAACAGGGAAAACGGGGACCTTCGCGGCTCCGACGAGGACTCCTGAGTCGCCTGGCTTCGTCTTGGTCGGTCTCTAAGATAGAGGAGGGGTGCGGTACTTGATTCGAAGAAGGAAGGAGGTGTGGTGTGTTTTGGGGCTTCCGGTTGCAACAAATAAGAGATGAGGAGAACCTGTGGTGGCGCTGGCGTTGTGTGGTGGCGGCGAGGCGCAGCAAAAGGTGGTGGTTGGTTGTGAGTGGCGGCAATGGAGAAGCTTCGGAGCTCGAATCTCTCGCCAACTTTCTAAGGGAAGAAGGGGGGGGGGGGTTTGTACTGGTGCTACTGGCAACTGAACAACAGCAAGGGAAAGGTTGCATTTGAAATTGAAGAGAGAGAGGCCATGGGAACAGCTTGCATCTGAGCAGGTCAAAGGCAGAGGAACAAAACAAGGGTAGGAGACCAGCTATGAATGAGACAAGGGAGGTCTCGATCCTTTCTTGTTTGTTTGTTACTGCTATTGAAAGAATCAGGCAGGAGGGGAGAGGATGAAGACAAGAGTGGAGTGGTCCCAAGAACCCAATTCAAAATACCCGAAAATAAAATCCGGAACCCGCTTTCTCGACCCTTTCCCGACGAGTTTAAAATACTTCTCAATTTTCCAAATCCGAACATTATTCTTCAAATTTTCGGTATATAAAAGCATAGTATAACGTATTTTAAATTTCCAAGTAAATAATGCTGGAACTCGTTTTAAGGATTTTAATTTCGATTTAGGAAATTAAGGACGAGTTTTTCTTGAACTATCCGAATTTTTATTTTATTTTATCTTATTATTTTTTCGACTTAAATCCTTTTATATTATTTATTGAAATTTATTATTTAAAAAATCCGGGCCTTTACATCATCCACCTCTAAAAACAAGTCTCGTCCCCGAGACTAAAACCAAAATAAAGTAGGGGATGAAGTTTGAAATTGATGAGTCCAAGGACCATGTCCAAGGATCTTGTAATCCTCTCGGTTGCGTCTTCCGAGATTCTCACAACATCCTAGTCACGGTCGTGACATCTCCAATTGGCCTTGACAAGTATGCAATAAGCGCCCCTATCACATCCTTGCTTCGACTTTTCGGAAGTACCACAACTCTAAAAGTTCTACAATGTCATCACTAGGTCTTAGCAAGTACCCTATAAGCGCCCTCATAGAATGCTTGTATCCACTTCATGAAGCATCATAGAGTTGCCCGGGTTTGAAAAGTTTCTAAAGAGATTCCGCAATTGAAAATAAGGATTAGCCTCAAAATTCTCGATATCGCTCATTCTTTTGCAATCAAAGCTGGTCCTTTTTCAAAATCGTTCAAAATTTTCAAGTAAGACGTCTAATCAAGCAACTTTACCCCAACACACGTAAAATCCATTCGATCAAAATTTCGTCAAAACCTTCCAAACCCAAATCAGTTTACCGCATAACAATCAATCAAATTCAGAAGCTCGGAGGTGGAATCATCCACCTCTAAGGGTTAATCCCATATTCTCTTCCTAGTTTCCATAATCAAATCAATCTATCAGTTTCAATTGGAGCAAGCTTCACAAGCTATAAGAATTGCATAATCAAATAACCAATCAATCATCAACGAGTACATCATGTAACAAGTCTCAAACATATGCCAGCACACTGCCACAAGATCACATCAAAGTCTCCACCACATACTAAAGGTCATAATACACATCTCAACAATATGCCAAAATCATAACACATGGCTCGATATCACACCAAAAGTCATAAAGGATATATCACTAGCGCATATCATCATCGCAATCATAGTAGGGTCAGTCACAACAAGGGATATCATTTAACCCATAAATTCACATAGCCACCCTATCCAGCATTAGCATAACATTTTTATCACATCAATCATTGGTACTTGCAAGGTTAGCCATAACGAAATTTCATCAAAAGTCAACGGAACAAAACTACTTATCAACACATCAATACAGTCAAGGTCATGCTATTAAGATTCAATAAAAAGGGAAGGTCAAGAAGTATATCACCATCAAAATGTCAACATGCTCTCTAGAAATCATCTTAACTCATCACAATGTTATATAACGATCATTTAGTAGTCAGGCACTATTATCTCATATATATACAAATCATTTTCACATTCCAAGTCATACTCATCATTTAACATATCAATAGTCATGCTTGTCAACCATATGATACAACATCATGATTACCACCACATACTGTCATGCTTTCACTTAATAACACATTATTGTCTCATGTATCATATCACAATACATCCTATCATGCTTCTAAAATAATATAACAGGATAGCAAACATCAATATATCATGATAACACTTGTCACTATCAATTAGATTTCAACATGTAGTGTCATTCCATATCAGGTCTTATCATGTTCGTTATCTAACATCATGCCAGTCAAAATAAACTCAATCCCCGCTCACCCATCTTCACACTCAAGCCAAGACAAATTTTCTTCTAGACTCACCAACGTCGACTCAGACAGAATTTCCCCCTCCAAAGAAATCTCAATTCATCTCAATGCTCAAATCTCGCCCTCATTCCACCAAACTCTCACACACACCATCCACCTCTAAGAATCCAACTCCTATCTCTAACTCCACACCCGAGTACCCTCTTGTACTATGTCTTCAACATCCACAAGGCCATTTCTTACGCTTCTCACACTTCCCAAGGTTTCACACGCATCCTGCCCTGCTAATCGCACATCTCCGCTAAAATTTCCTCGATCATCGCCTAGCCGACCTATTCATAGCCATACCCTCACCCAAGATTCACCCCTAAGCTCATCGGAACCACCCAAGCATTGTCTCTCATAAATCCCAAACTCACTCGGTCTTACCTAAGCCAACATCGTTTCCTGCAACTCGACCTTATATCACCATCGATCATCCTAACGACTCAAATCCCTTCACCATTTTCTGACCGCTCTACAAAGGTATCTCACCCACAAGTTCAAAAAGAAAGAATCATGGACATTATCACACATAAGGACTACATCATATCAACTAGCATTTATAAACGCAAAATCATGGGTTCAACAAGTCTCAGTTTATCATTATGCTCAATAATCATTGCAAACATCATATATGAACATACTGAAGTCAAGCTAACATGTGCACTATAACCTTATCAGATAAACAATTCAGGTTTCACAACATTTGCAGTTCATTCTTTTATAGGCAAGGGAATTTAGATCATGCTTAACAACTCAGAGTATCAACACATCAAGACATTATGACACATTAGTATAAAGCATCTAATCATATCATCATAGACAACAGACAATCAGGCAACAGTCATCACCAAGTCAGCACATCAACACGTAATTCTCATCGTCAGGTCAGTGCAATGTTGTCATTAACAACCTCAGAAGGATTATCAATTCGAACGAAAGACATTCTCGCTCGCAAGTCATATCACACTCAGTAACCGCAATCCTCGACACGTGCTTGTTCCACCGACATCATTGATCCTGAGGCCCGTGGGTTATGGGCCCACGCTTCTACTACGCCGCTCTATCGTTATCTAACTTGTCGTTCTCTTTCCCATGCGGTCGCTCGTCCAAGTATCGCAGAGGAGTCTAAGTTAGCAGAGATAGGGGAGTGACAAGAGAAGACAACCCAAATTCCTTTCGGAAACAACCACGAATAAAGCTAAGGATGCCAAGACTAGGGACTAGACTCTGACCCGAGAATAACAATAATGCCCTTATGGAAGCCTATTAGGTTATAATCGCGACAAGTAACACGAATTCATCATGGAGCATATCAATTTCACTAACCAACACTAACATGTACCTATCTCAAGGGAAAAGAACATGCGTATTCATTCCAAAGGACACAATCAAGTCCTACACAGATGCATGCGAGATAAACTAGTAGTATGTGATTCCATGGAAACAGATATGCTTAGCAACTTTAAACAGGATACGCGGGATTTATTGAGCATCACAATTATCACATATATGAACAATGCACGAGCTTGGTGTATGCATCATACGAGAACATATAATAGCAACATAGTAACTACCGCATCTAACACAATGATCATATAATAGGTCAATCATGGCACGTAATCATATGACGAGGTACATTTAGAAATCATGGGTCCCACACGATACTAGCGATACATGATGTAATACAAGCATAGTCAAGATTCATTAAGAGGAGCTCAACATAATATTCACGAAACATGAGGCATCATCAAAATAACAAGAAGGGCATCATTGGCGACATATTATAATCATGTTCAGAGCGAACCATCATAGAGCACATATATAGTACAATAGTCATCACATCATAGAACAAGGGCAACAAGTGATCCTTTTAGTTAGTTATATTGGAAATCATGAGCCCTACCAGACACTACTAGCACTTATCAAACATTAACACAATCAAGGTAACCCGACTAAATCCATTCTAACATTCGTGCATCATGCGTATGCGAAATCATGATATAGCGTGGTGTGTGATCATGCGAGGTGTTCAGTCATACGTTCATGCAAGCACGAGAGAATATCATAGGGTAATAGGGAAATACCACCGAGCGATAACATATAAGCATGCTAGGATTTACCATCACGAAAAGCAAATCGATCATCGAATTCAGCATTAGTCTAATCAGGATGAGTAAAACGCTTTAAGAAGAGGGAAGAATCACACTATCGAGGACCTAGCCTGGAAGAGAATTAGCAATACTGTAGGCAAGATATAAGCTCACACCAGTAACAACCAAGGGTCCTACACGACACTAATAGCTCAACACAACATACTATACATATAAACATTTAATTGATAATTACAACGGTACGCAAGAAGTCAATCACTCATTTTCGACGATATAGAAGCATGGCGGCAAATGCAACGGTGTATAATACGAACCTAGTAATGGGACAATATAGCTAGAATACGGGGACATGAGCTCAAATCAACACATAACATGATAAAGCATGCATTCATCAAGACTCAATTATACCACACACTCTCCATCCAAAGCACGTAATCATACAACAATATTAACTCGCAAGATCATCAATAATGATCGATTTAACGAATACAAAATAGATGAGCATGCTACATATTCTCGTCACAAAGGAGTGATAAGCGTTGACACATCATCATCCATCATGCTAAGGCGATCATGTACAAACATTCATACAGGGAGGGTTTGATCACACTACCATAAACCTAATCCAGGAGGAAATAACGATCGTGCAAGTTCGTATCATATGTTTCATGCTTCCAATCAATGACACAATCAATAGGCCAAGTAAACATGCTACGACAACATATAATCATGGTAGAAGCCAAGACATAACACGAGACCTAAGCAATGCAACCAATCATAGATGCAAAACATGAGTAGCTTTTTACCAATGATCATTCGCAGGGTACATGCCAAAGATTACAGAATCAAGTCATGCAATTCAGAGAGAGTCACAATTACAACCGGACAGAGATCCCTAAGGGCAACCATTGACTTTTCCCAACCGACTCATCACCCCTCTTTCCCGTGGGACTTTGATATGACTCCTTAAGGCAAGATGACACTGGTTAATCACCATAAGAATAAGGAAACACATCCACAAAAACACCTTACTTCTGACTCCAAGTGACATCAAAACTCCCAACACTCACTCAGACAACTTAATATCCAACCATGATCCCCGACACAATGTGTTTATCAACCCGATTTCCCATGAAAGATAATGACATACGGAAAAAGATTCGATAGAACCGAAAAAGTGGTCAACATAGCGGAAGGGGTTGTTCCACACAAGCTGGGTTTGACCACACAGAAACAAGGATACTCCCACTATCTCATTCGCATGGATCAATCAATACACATTTCATTGTTAGGCATACCAATCAGACTTTAGCATATCAAGCACTTAGCATAGAATCAGTTAATGACACTCATAACGATCTCCTTGAAAACTCCCAGACCAATCTGTAAAGAGCAAGCTAGTATTTTGCCTACCGTTCCCAACTACACCCAATAGGGGTGGTGTAGCGCCTTTACTACCCACCCGTGTCCCCGTTTAGTCGGTTTTTCTCTTTTATTACAAGTCGAGTTCATTACTTAGTCCAATTTAGGTTAGACATCATAAATTCATTTTGCCCCTTTAAAACGCGTTCAAAACCTTTGAAATTCATGGGCAGTCTTCCAAAACATACACTCGACCCTTTTGTACCCGAATTGCACAACCTCAGCTCTGATACCATCTTTGTAACGGCCCAGAATTATAATTTCTGGGTTATTATAGAAAGAATTCCGGCATTTTGGTTTCCCACACACAAATCCATAAAATACAATTCCGAAACTTGAAAACTCCTTTTAAAATAATTTATTATCAATATATTTGATTAACATCAACTACCTTATTAATAATACATTTCCAAAAATTATATATCTAAATCATTACACAATACTTATCCCAAATTATCATTTCCAAATACATTTATAATCCATAAAATTCCCAGAAATATACTTTTATAAGTCTAAAATAATATAACAACAATAATAACACACCTCACAGTAGAATAATATAAAGTCATAACATCTAATATACAACAACAACTTAACACTTTATAAAACAAAACCCAAAAGCCCAATATCCCACTCCCCAACCCGATACCTAGAGGCCCAAAACCTGGAAGGAGGAAGCCCAACCCGGATCCATACCCGCCCCAACATGGAAAGAAGAACCCGGATCCCATTTCCTCCCAACTGGAAAACCCCACACAAAATGATATAACCCGAATAGAAGGAAACGGGTCAGGCCCAATCCCAAGCCCACAAGGAAAGAAAAGGAAGGGCGTCCCTTTCCTCTGAAGAGCGCAGCTCTTGCTCCGATCAGAACAGAGAGCGACGGAACGGAGAGGAGAGAAGGAAGGGGAGACGGGACCTCACCAGCGACTCCCTTCAAACCCCACCTCACCCAATCCGACCGACACGAAATCCCGACCGAAACCCACATAGAAGAACACCAAAGTGGCAAGAAAAGAAAGATAAACGGAGGCTCACCGAGGTTCGCCGGAAGAAGGTACGGTGATTCGATCCGGCTCGATTAGACCTCTCCGGCGTCGAAGCCCATTCGTATTGGCCTAGGGAGGAGGAGGGAGGATTAGAGATTCACAGTTACGCGAGTTCGAGTTGAAACAAAACGAAAGGGGAAGAGAGCGACCTCACGCGCGGAACAGGGAAAACGGGGACCTTCGCGGCTCCGACGAGGACTCCTGAGTCGCCTGGCTTCGTCTTGGTCGGTCTCTAAGATAGAGGAGGGGTGCGGTACTTGATTCGAGGAAGGAAGGAGGTGTGGTTGGTTTTGGGGCTTCCGGTTGCAACAAATAAGAGATGAGGAGAACGTGTGGTGGCGCTGGCGTTGTGTGGTGGCGGCGAGGCGCAGCAAAAGGTGGTGGTTGGTGGTGAGTGGCGGCAATGGAGAAGCTTCGGAGCTCGAATCTCTCGCCAACTTTCCAAGGGAAGAAGGGGGGGGGGGTTTGTACTGGTGCTACTGGCAACTGAACAACAGCAAGGGAAAGGTTTCATTTGAAATTGAAGAGAGAGAGGCCATGGGAACAGCTTGCATCTGAGCAGGTCAAAGGCAGAGGAACAAAACAAGGGTAGGAGACCAGCTATGAATGAGACAAGGGAGGTCTCGATCCTTTCTTGTTTGTTTGTTACTGCTATTGAAAGAATCAGGCAGGAGGGGAGAGGATGAAGACAAGAGTGGAGTGGTCCCAAGAACCCAATTCAAAATACCCGAAAATAAAATCCGGAACCCGCTTTCTCGACCCTTTCCCGGCGCGTTTAAAATACTTCTCAATTTTCCAAATCCGAACATTATTCTTCAAATTTTCGGTATATAAAAGCATAGTATAACGTATTTTAAATTTCCAAGTAAATAATGCCGGAACTCATTTTAAGGATTTTAATTTCGATTTAGGAAATTAAGGACGAGTTTTTCTTGAACTATCCGAATTTTTATTTTATTTTATCTTATTATTTTTTCGACTTAAATCCTTTTATATTATTTATTGAAATTTATTATTTAAAAAATCCGGGCCTTTACAAGGATGATGGATCGAGGAGCGCAAGGGATGATGGATCGAGAAGCGCGAGCAGGAGACCATCTGGATCTGAGAATTCGAATGCGGCAACCTCCTGGATCACTGATCGTCTGGAGATCGCCTGGATCGAGGAGCGCGAGAAGGAGATTGTTTGGATCACCGATCGTTTGGAGCGCGAGTAGAAGATCATCCGTATGGATGAGGGAGACAAAAGCAGAGGAGAGAGATATGAGATTTTAGGTTTGGATCTCGGGTTAAATTTGTCCAGAAAATTAGAGATGGATAAAAAACTAATTAAACAAGCATGGGAGACACTTCTCCAATAAAGACCAAAAAAGAGCAGGTACCGCAAATTAATTCAAATCTCAATTTGGTCTTATAAAATGGAACCCATGTTAAATTTATCACAATATGTCTACATTCCTCAAGTAGACATACCCAAGGGGAACTAGGGGAAATGGATATTCAATATTGGATATAATCTTTTATTATATTATTTTTAGGCCAATTTGCACCAATATACAAAAAAGAAGTGAAGTTTGCAAAAATAACCATGGGGGAATAATTTGTATGGAAATGACAATATGCCTTTTTTGCAAAAAAATTGGGCACATTCATAGCCGGTTGGAGGTAACCTAGGGGGGAGAAAGGAGGAGGAGAAGAGAGAGACCCACTTTAATTGTTTTAAACTAATTTTCAGTCATTTTTATTTGTTAAAATTAAAAAAAAATTATTTTTGAACTTAATTTAATTTTATCTATTTATAGACACTCACTTTATATATATTTATGAAAAAAAATATTCCGCAGTAAAGTTGGGTCTACATCGTATCTTGATTTCAATTTGGAGTATGACATGGATAACTATTTGGATGGCAAAGACAACAATTTAACTGGCACAAAAATTCACACAACTGGCAAGATAAACCAGAAAACATGGACATAACCGATAATCGTTGCTCTGGAGATGAAAGGTAAAGCTGACGATGTGGACATGGAGGAGGGGGCAATGAACCATTCCGAAATGGCTCATCGGAAAGGACTTGTGGGTAGAACCCATAGGTCCTCGGTTCGAACCCCGGAATGACCGCTCTTTATTTACCAATTCAAGGAGGGGCAATGCTCATAGAGGAGAGTATGTCGTTTGGGTCCATCAGAAGCAAGGCAACGGAGACAAGTAGGTACCCGTCTCGGGAAGAATTCCTTTGCCGGAAGTGTCGGAGGACATAAGCAAGCGTGGCGTGGCAAGGTGAAGAAGTCATCAAAGCTTGTTACAAAGTAAAAAGAAATACTAACTAGGTGCTGAAACACCAAAAAAAAATGCATACAACCCTATACATGGTTTCACTTGGCCTAAAAAAAAGAAAAAGTTACGATTTACGCTTACTAGCCAATAACTACTGTTGCCTAGCCACTGACTACGATCTCTTAGCCAAGATCCGGTGTTGTTGCTCATCGTACCTACGAAGAAACGATTTTTGCCCTACTGTTCAACCCTCCGCTTCACCTTGATGTCCGGCGAGGCAAAGAGCCGTTGTGGTCGGAGTGAACCCCCTCCATCCATCTCTACCACCCTTCCTCCACAAATCTCCCTCCATCTCCACAAATCCGACCGACCTCCACACATTTCCATTTTCCCTTTCACAAAATCCAAAAAAAAAAAAAAAAACAGAAGAGGAAGAGCCACCCCGACCACTGCCCTCCACCCTGCCACCGTCAGCCTCAGGCCTCCACTTCCCCCTCTTCCTTCTCTTGTTCGGCTGTTGTGATCTCTCTCTCTCTCTCTCTCTCTCTCTCTCTCCCCCTCCTTTACTTGCCTTAAATCCCGCCCAAGCACATCTCCAAAATTTCAATACTCCCGCCAAAAACTTTAACCCAAACTTTAACCCACTGCAATGGGTAAGAGTGACTTGTTATTTTTGCAAAAAAATATTGCTTTTTGACATTTAATTAATTTTTTATAGGGGAGAGACATTTTTGCAAAGAGCTAGCTTTTTTGGTATATTGAATACAAATTTCGGATCAATAATGATTTTCTATTACTTTATTTATAGATAAAAAAATATGTTGCCTTTTGAATAGAAAATGTATCGATACGGTCAATAAATAAATAGACAAAGGGTAGTAAATGAAACTTGTAAAACACAAGATTATATCTTGTGAAAAATAACGAAAATTAAGGGTGGTTTTGAAGAATAAAGTTAGTAATAATAAAAATAGTAGCGAAACAATGGGAAAGTGGATGGAGAAAGAGAGGGAGGGATGTAACTATGTAAGGAAGGAAGGTGAGGAGAAGAGACGGTGGAGAGTGGAGACATCAGCTTCGGCGTGAGCGTCACCATCACAATTTACGAAGGGCGTTGTTAACCGCACCATAAAAAATTTGGTGGGACACCAAAAAAAAATAGTCTTCCGTGTTTTAGAAACGGAAGTAGTGCTATATTAATTTTTTTTTTTTTTGGAAAATATTATACACAACTTTCGTGTTTGAAAAACGAAAGGTCAAATCAACTTTATACCTTCCGTTTTTAAAACAAGAGAGACAAAAGCTGTTTTATGCCTTCCGTGTTTTAAATACGGAATTACAAAATAGTTTTTTGCCTTACGTGTTTTAAATACGGAAGTACAAAATAGCTATTTGCCTTCCGTATTTAGAAAACGGAAGGGTATGTTTAATTTTTTTTCCGGGTAAAAAAAGGTTCTGATTTTCTTATTAATAGGACGAATATACTAGTCATAACCGGTATTTTCCCTAGTTCCGCCGAATTGAGTAGAAGAATGTCAAACCACGCATCCAATGGTAACGAAGGAGTCAACAATAATATTAAGGTATTTCAATTGTTTTCAATTCGTGAAATTTAATGATAATATTGATTCAATTCGTGAAATTCGGTTATTTTCAACGCTATTTCAATTGTTTTAAGTTTGATAGAATGAACATTGTTGGATTCGATTATTCGCCTTGTTTTGCGAATAATTATTACTGGTCGGATAGAAAATCGATGTTAGAATGGGCTCGTCAGATTCCTTTTGTGAACAACTTTGTTCTCACAATTGTAAAATCTTGGAATAGATCTGCAACCCGATACGGCTCAGTATATTTTGGATGTGAAAAATATGGAGAAAATAGAAATCCTAAGAAGAAAATCAGAGGTGCTGATGTACCAGTAATAGTCCCGCGGGATGGAAGGTCTAAAAAAAAAAGTCCATTTTTGTTGTATGGTTGGGAAGCCGAAAGAAATGTATGGCGGCTGAGAGTGGAGTTTGGTATGCATAACCATAAACTGCCTCCTAGACTGCAAGGTCATCAGATGGTGGGACGATTAACGAATGAAGAGATTCAACTATTCAAAGATTTTACAGTCGGAGGGGTAAAGCCAATTCCCCTTCTTGCGACATTGAAAAATACTTTCAAGGAGAATTTGAGCACGAGACAACAAATTTATAATGCAAGGGCGAGAATCAAGAAGAATGAGATACAAGATATGTCCCCAATGCAACACCTCCACAATATGCCCGCCTATCGAAAATTCACTTTTAGTCACAAGCTTCGTCCCGATGGGTCTTTGCAAGAAATTCTCATACGTCATGATTATGGATGCAACCTATAAGATCAATAGGTAAGCTTAAGTTTTGGTAATGCAGACATTATTCTAATTTTATTGTTTGTAATTGAATCCTTAAATTTATAAGCAGTGCACAATCTGCACACTTGGTATTGAAGCAATAGTTGGGTGTGAGCACTGGGAAACTTGACACTGTTGTTGAGCACATCTACAGGATGTTGATTGATCAACGTCTCCAACTTGAGGTGTCTTTAGAGATGTCTCGAGACAAGACATTGACAAAGATTAAGAAAATTGATATACTCAATTTATTGTGGACTGGGGTGTCTGAGAACGGTATCAAGCATTTATATAACATATACTTGCTCACATGCAGGGGAGGGTATCCTCCAGAGTGTCGAGATTGCTATGTTAGGTCTTCGATGGGCCTACCATGCGTGCATGAAGTGAAGCGGATTAAAGACGTCGAACGACGAGTGTTCGTTGAAGACGATATACATATATTTTTGCGACAAGCGGAGTGGTGGGGTCCTAGGTTGGCAAGTGCAGATGCACCAGTTGAGATTGACTTAAATGCAGTGTCTAGTAGAGAATTGGGGAAAAGAATTACATAAGGTACTTTAACCGAGCAGGAAACTCAGATAGTTGCGTATCACAAATCATTATCAAAATGTAACTAATTGAATTTAAAGGATTTTATTATATTTTAGTTATTATTTATTTTCTATTATTATTTGATATTTTTTTTATTAATTATATTAACAAATTTTTATTAAAAAAAAATCAAATATTTATAAAACATTATATTAAAGGATATCAAAACGTAACTTATGCAATAAATTTGGTTATAATAAGTGAAAAAATATTAAACAGTATGTAAAGAAGAGCACTTACTCTTATATGATATACTAAAATATAATTTATTAACAAAACGCGCAAGGACGTTGGTAACCGTTACAATTTATTTATTAAAGTTATGTCTGTTTCAATTATTATTATTTTTTTAAAAAAAAAGTTAAAATCTAAATCGTTCGTTATAAAAAAAGTTAAAATCAAAATCGTTTGTTATACATTAAAAAATTGTACTCCCGTATTTAGAAAACGGGAGTTATAAAATAGTTGTACTCCCGTGTTTGAAAGAGGGGAGGTGTAATTAAAATTTGTACTTCCGTTTTTGAAATACGAGAGTACAACTTCCTTGTTTGAAACACGGGAGTTCAAAATATAATTGTACTTCCGTGTTTGAAAAACGAGAGTACAACTTTTAGTTTTGCCTTCCGTTTTTAAAAAATGGGAGTTATAAAACTGGGTTGTACTCTCGTATTTAAAAAACGGAAGTACAATTCTCTTGACTTGGACAGCAACCCTGCGTAGTTCAAGAGATCTTCTTCAATTCTCTTGACTTGGCTGCTAAGGATAGGATCAACACATATACTCACTATGAGTATCTGACAATGCCGCCTGCTGACGCATGGGCTGCTCTAGACAAGCTGACCAACTATGATAACAAATATGGGACTCCAACCAACTATGAGGAGAATGCCTACGCTAGGCCAGCCCCATCCATGCCCCTCTATGAGCCCTCTAAAGAGATTGACCTAGATGTCAATGAGCAATACTACAGAGATCAGAACCGCAAGCTCCTCAAGCAAGTCAAATATCTTTCTGTCAACCAGGCATGCATCGAATGCGGATCACAAAGGCACACCACTACTGAGTGCCCACACAGAGCAAGTCAAGCTGACAGAGTACCATGAAGAGGCAGCTTACACAGGGGGTCCCAATCGCTACATGGGGGGCCAAAGGTTTCAGCAACCACAATGGAACCAAGGTGCCCCTAGGAACCCCCCGCCCTACAGAGCTCCATGACATCCGGAAGGGGACCAGAAAAGGGATGATCTGCAGACCGTCCTAGAGGAAATACGGAGAAATTATTCAGACACCAAGCAGTCCTTCAACTCATTCTACACTCAGGTACAAGGTGTCAACTCTAGGCTTGGGGAGATCGATGTCTGGAGAAAATCAATTGATACACAGATTGGCCAGCTAGCAGCGGGAGTCCCCAAACAGTCAGGTTCACTCCCTGGATCTTTAGAACAAAATCCTAAGGGGAAGACTGGACACATCGCTGTTGTAAAACTCAGAAGCGGCCATCCACTACAAGAGCCAGAGGTCGGAAAGCAGCAGGACGAAGGAGAACAACAACTCGATATCTACCAGACCTTGGTCGATATCGATAAGAGGCAACTCGATATCGACGACATAATGGACCATCCTTCGTCTGCAGAGCACAGCAATTCAACATCGAAGAATCTGGTCGATATCGAGAAGATTGTGGTCGATATCGAGGAAGATCAAGTCGACATCGAGAAAGCTGCAACACCTCCGACATCTGTTCTAGCTCCGAACCAGAAAAAGAAGCTGCCTTTCCCAACAAAATCTCTAAAGGACCCAGCAGAGAAGAAATTTCAGCGCTTCATCAAGATGCTTTAGAAGCTCAATGTCACCATACCTTTCACATAAGCTCTTAATGAAATGCCATCCTATGTCAAATTCCTCAAGGAGATTCTAAGCAAGAAGAGGTCAATGGCTGAGATTACAGAGGAGTGCATCCATTTGGACATACTTGAGAAGAGGCCAGATCCAGGTAAGTTTGCTATAACCATTGGATTTGGTCTATATAAAATTAATGCTTTATGTGATCATGGAGCTAGTGTGAGTATAATGCCTTTAACAATTACGTCCAAGATTAAGATAGGTGCCCTAGAGCCTGTGGATGCTAAGCTGTATATGGCCAACAACACGGTGGTCATTCCAACAGGCATGGTGGACAATGTACCAGTGCAAGTAGGCAAGTTCTTTGACCCTGCTGATTTCTTAGTTATTGATATGCCAGAGGGCCCTGCTTGTCCAATTATTCTAGGAAGACCCTTCTTGGCAACGGTGGATGCCAACATAAGCGTGAGGAAGGGAGTGCTCACTTTCAACATCAGCGATGAGGTAATTGAATATTCCTTTAATAAAACTGAAAGGCATACAGGTCTAATGGAAGAGGTAAAATCTATATCAGCTGGGTACATCACTTGTGGGGAGCCTAAGGTAAGAAATATCACTCCTGAAGAGCTGGAAAAGAGGGATATGAAAGCCCAGGTGGAGAAGATCATGGCCATCCTAAACGAAGAAACAGAGAATCCACTCGACACAAACCAAGGTACGTTGATTTGGACTAACTATTTTTCGGATGCCTTGACATGTTGCAAGTATGGGGTCGAAGTCGGACAAAATTCCTCGACATCGAGTAATTTGGTCGACATCGACCAAACTCAGCGTCTTCCACCAGCAGCAGCGTCGTCGAGCAACCAACCTGAAGCACAACACTCCTCGATATCGAGTACTTTACTCGATATCGACCAAAACCCAGCTGCATCGACTTCGCCTTCCTCGACGCTGATTCCACCAGGCGAGCAAGACTCCTTGATATCGATAAAACTGGTCGATATCGACCAACACCCACCTTCCTCGATTCCAGCATCCTTAAGCAGAAGGCCACCAGAAGCTGAATCCTTGTCGATATCGAGTACTGTTCCTCGAGATCGACCAAACACAGTGGTTCCCGTATCCGTTTCTGCGAAGGTAAGCCAAGGTATGGATCTTTGTTCTCCTATTTCAATTAAAGATCTATCTATACATGGGAGAGGTTTGCCTTGGTATGTGCGCTTATGTAGGATTTCCAATGTTGAGCCTAAAGAGTATGAAGTTGGAGACAAGCTCTATGTTTCCAAGTCAAAAGATCACTGGTTTCCAAACAAATTCAACAAGAAGAGGATGGAGCCCTTCGTGGTGAACAAAATCCATTCTGGAGGATTGCAGCTGATGGACAAAAATGGGGTCTTATTTGAAGCCCAAGCTACATGGGCCCTGCAGATGCCAACTTGAGCTGAATGGAGAAAGTCGGCCTAGCGACTATAAAATCTAGAGCTTGTACATAGACATTTATTTTTTGGGACTTTTTGGACATTGTTGCTTTTTGTTTGTTTTGGGTTTTGAACATTTAGTTTTTCTATTGTGGGTATATGTCTTCTATATTTTTCAGGTATATGGGGATAGAAGCAAGCTAAATCGGACTCGGCCCATGCATATTAAGAAGTCCTGCACATCTGTCTAGTGAGTTTCTTTATTTACCCTTGTTTTGATACAGTGAGGACACTGTAATGTTTAAATATGGGGTGGGGGAATGGCTTACTTTATGCATATTTGACCATATTCGACATTATGTGTGCATTTTAAAGGTTTATTTATTGAATTGCATACACATGACTATTTTGGAATTCATTATTGATGACCCCCATTGAAAATTTTGATTAATGTCATGGAAGCTTTAATTGAACTCAATGATGCAAAATTGGATTCATTAGAGATATAGTATGAAATTGCCTAGTAAAGGGAAGTCACAATGAAGTGCATATTTTCTTGAAAACCATGAAAGGAGGTAAAATTTGATATTGCTTTTGACATGTTGCATGATAAGATGATGGAGGACTTTATATTTTCAGATAATGCTCATATTGTTATAATCCTAGCCTTACCTATGCTTATGCATCACAAAAGCCATATATATGCCTTATTTCATATATTGCTCCACGCGATCTAAATATTTTCCATTCTTTACCTTATTTCTTATCCGGGGATTATGTTGAGAATGATGTTATATTATGGAGATTATCATATGGTGATTGTGTTGTGGTTATCATTATTGGAGTTTGGTAGGAAATTGTTTGAAATATATGAAAAATTTAATGAGTGAAAGAAAATACGGTCACCTCAGGAGATAAAGGTAGATCGACCATGCTCGCTGAGATAATAGTTTGGCGAGATGGGACACATAGGTGAGGAGTCCAAATCACTAAGTATCCGGGACCATTCATGACACCCATGTTTGTGACTTGCGAGAAGGCAGTGCTGAGGTTAGAGAGGTAAAAGCATTATTATTGATAAAAGCATTATGAAAGGTGATGAGTCGTATGAAAAAGGAGCGTGGTATGAAAAGTTTGGAAATACTCCATTTCCCCGGATCATTAGCACCACATTGCCAAAAATTGCCCACATTTAGCCTTTTACCAATCTACTTCCTTATTGAGCTTAAAATCCTCTTGATTATTAATGCTTTGTCACGAATGAATGTTTTTGCATAACCCTCCTTTTGTGAGTAGATGTTGCTTTTGTATATTTTCACATGCATGGATTTGTGACACTAGTACATTTTCGAGGATGGTAATTGACTGGAGGGACATATGACAATGAATCTAAGATGTTGAGAGTTTTGATTCCTTCCCCTGAATGACAAATAAAAGTATTGCTTGAGGACAAGCAAGCTTAAGTATGGGGTGTTTGTTGTGAGCCGAATCTGCCATGTTTTACAGTAACTTTTATATCTTTTTCTGCATACATTTCATGCATTTGGGCTAGAAAAGTACAGAATCTATGTAGTTTATGCTTATTTGCCAAATTATGGAATCTACACCAGTTTCTATTTAAATTCGCAGAATTCGAGGCAATTTACAACAATTCTGAGAAAGGTTGGAAAAGCTCAGAAATCAGCTACAGAAGTCCAAGGTCAAAGAGCGACGAAACCAGGACGAATCAAGCTGGAGCCAAGAGTTACTTGATATCGAGTACATTTACTAGATATCGACGAAAGATGTCCGAGCAGTGCTGATCAAGGAATCTGAAGACGAAGCCAACCCGACTTTGGAGCTCTACTCGATATCGGGTAGTTTACTCGATATCGACAACACCCTGAAGCCATGCCCTGAGTCGAGGAGCCATGCCAATCGAGAAGCCGAAGACTTGGAGACGCCAAGCAGCATCTACTCGATATCGAGGATCTTACTCGATGTCGACAAACTCAGCGCCACATTTCCGAGCCAGTGTCGTGGAAGAGTTACTCCACCAAGCCCAGCAACAAAGAAGATGACACAAGTTTACTCGATATCGACTAAAGTTGTCGGCATCGAGGACCCCAACACCACAATTCCGAGCCGGATCGAGGACCAGCTACCCGAGACGCCCAACCAACTGAAGTCGACGTCCACTTTACTCGATATCGAGGAGCGCCATCCCGGACCCGCGTTACGCGGTGAGATGTCCGACGCGGTTTTGGATTGCTTGGAGCCGAAGATTATCCGATTCTATCCGAGATCTATCAAGTTCTATCTATGGAGAAGATTTACCCAAACATGGAAGATTTACCTTTTTGGATTTAATTCCTTTATTCCATTTATTTATCTTTAAGTTTTTAGATATAGAGATTTAGATATAGATAGACCTTCTTACCTAGAATTGCTAGGGAATGAAGCCTATAAATAAAGCCTTAGGGCTGGTTTTTATTCATTCAATTTCAGAGACAGTTAGTCACATAGAGAGAGAAGGAGAAGAGGTTGTAAGTTTGAGTTTATTAATGCAAGTTAGTTCTTTTTCATCAAAGATGTCTGCTAATGCGACGAAGAGCGAGTAGTCCACCCACTTCTAGGGTCGGGGTGAGCCCGACGGTAGCCATGTAAGGTGATGTAGTAAAGGTATGATCTTTTTATGCAATTCGTCTTCTATCCCTATGAGCATGATTCTTTTGCGAGAGTTGAAGATGATCCTTGTTTGTGTTATTGAAGCGAAAGTGATCTTAATGCAACTTGGGGTAATTATGTGAAAAAAGGTTAGTAACAATTAGGGTTTATGCGAAAGCCTCTATATGCCTATTTGTTAATAACGCAAGTTAATTGATGGAAAGCATGATCTTTTATGCCTTTATGTGTTACTTTGCATGGTTATCGTTGTGGTGGTTATACCCTGGCTTTGGAAGTCTTTTAGTTTATTGTGTTTATTCACCAAAATCTGAGTTTTGTGGTCGAAGTTTGCACTTTTACAGTTTCTGTCTCTGTCGATCTCGGGGAAGTTTTCATTGATATCGAGTTGATCTTACTCGATATCGATGAGAGTTTTACTCGATACTGGACTATGTTTGAGTCTTCTGTCTGTTGGTTGATTTGAGTTTCTGATGTCGACATCTGTAGTTGATATCGAGGATCACTTTGTCGATATCGACCAGTTTCTGTGTTTACTTTCGTTTTCTGCTTTACTTTGTTATTTCTGCCCTTCTTTCTGTCTTTCTGTTTGCTTTTCTGTCTATGAGATTTACATCTACCTGAGATCCGCTGACACGCTTCCTCGTGGATCGATCTTGACTTCCCACTACTGCATAGGGAGGGAGTCTTGTAATCATTTGCAAGGGACGAAATCTGGTTTGCTTTACTTATTTCATATTTTGAATTGCAAGTCTCGATTTCCCTCCTACAACAATGATCCAAATTCAGTGGCATTAATTTCAATCAACTAAAAACATCCAAATCACGGTTCAATAACACAAAAACTGCAATCACAAATCCTATTCGACTCGAAAGCTCAATTGTTTAGAGTCATACCTTGATTAAAGTCATTAAATATAAGCCTAGCTAGCTAGTTCCCTATCCATGAGCCTATCAAGGAATTTTGAGATGGATGTTGAAAGCTGTTAGGATTGCCACTTGAACTTGATCGCCACCAGCTGCCTTGAGCTGTCTGAATTGCAGGCTTGCAACCATGAGCCAACAAACATTAATGAGTTTTGGGAGCTCAATTGTGGATGACTTGATCTGAATTAGAGGGAGAGCCTATGCTGGATAAGGAGGATCATGGGCATGTTTGCACTATTGAGAACTTTACTGAAAAAATCAAGCACTTTAAATGTGCATTAATGAGCAATGTGCACTTTACTAAAAAAAAGGCAAGCATATACAATATATTTTGTATTTTGTATTATCAATTGGTAGGGAGAGTCTCTGCTAGATAAAGAGGATCATCAGCCAACAAATATTGTTGAGTTTGGGAGAGCTCAATAATGGAAATTTAAAGTGCGCGATTCTTGATTTTTAAATTCATTAACCACAAATCATAATAATATCATCTGCTAATTTACATCAATCAAGCAATGCCTTTCACAAGAAACAAGCTAAAATTTTTTGGAAGAGGCAAAACAACAAATAGTTGGTGGGCATTGAACATAACTTGAAATCCTTGCATTGAATCAATGACTCATCAATCAAGCAAGATTTAATTCAGAATCAAGCAAGCAAGCAACAATACAGGTCAACTGTAATTAACTGACATGGATGACCTCAGTATTATTGTGATGCCCAGAAACTTCGCAATTTCGGCCAAGTTTGTGAAGCAAAATCTTATCTTTAGACTAAAGTAGCAAATAATTTCACCAAGTTCAATAGTTCAAGCCAGGATAAACTAAGACATACCAACAACTATAAGAGATGCATTTTAGCACTAATTGTCACAATTACTGATAAGAACCGATTGGTTCAAACCCTAGAATCTTTCAAACGACAAGATCACCATTTCCCCTCAGAAACAAAAAATCACAACAAAAAAAATCCGAGAAACCAGAGAACATAATCAATTCTTCTTCAAAGCAACACTCCAATACTAACTTCTTTTGATTTCTAGGGTTTCAAGCCGGAAATTAAGAAATGTTGCAAAACATATCTCAACTTGGAGAAAGAAAGAGAGATTACATGGAAATCGTGGGTTCGAACGATGGGAAAGAGATAAGAGGCGCTGAAATTCATCCTCATCCATCGAAGTTGCTGATCCGAGCCTCTGATTTGCTGAAGCATCTCCTTTTAGCGGAGTCAAACGTGAAGCCTAGAGGACTGAATGCGTTGAAATTTGGCCTGGAAGCACCGTCCTCGTCTCATCCCCACCAGCGCGCCACCGCCTTCAGACATCGTTCAATCGTCGAGCATGAAAAAGGATGAAGAAGATGAAGAAGGATTGAACGGGAGCAGAGTGAACACAGGGATACGTCTATTGGAAAAGAGATGCTTAAATCGGGTCGGCCGATTAATACACAGGATCCGCGCCCCAACCCATGAAAATGACCCATTTTCACTTTAAGCCAAATTTTCATTTTAACTTTAAGCCAAATTTTCATTTTAAGGAGCATTTTCATTTGAACCATTACCTAGAATTAGGTACCTTTTATATACATAAAAAATATTCTCTATTTTATATTACAACTGTATTTCGTTTAATTCGTTTGATTTTTTTATAAGGTAAAAATTCAAAATATAAAATATAAGTTTGGTAAAATTGAGAGTATACAAAGAGCATAAGATAAACAACATATCATAATATCACTTATAAGGTATTAAAGTTACCTAATAATGTAAACCAAGTTAGTGACTCATATGATGATTTTTAGATTTTTATGACTCAAATATGAAAAGACTAAAAATAAGCCGATGGGATCACCTATCCCATAAGGGACAGGGTCCCCTAAATTGGCCTCCCCATCCCCCAAAATAAAAAAAATAATTAAAGAAAATAATTAAAATGTGAGGAAAAAATGGTAAAAGATGGAGATTTGTGAGAAGGGTTAAAGAGACAGTCGGACAAAGAGAGATTTGTGAGAATGGATCCTCACTAAAAAAAATAAGGATGATAGGTCGAGACTAATTCGTCATTTGACATGGTAAAACCCACTATGAAAATCTAATTCAAACTATTTAATCATTGGAAAGTCTAAAATTTAGATCACTTTATTCCTAATATATTTACCTATCAATATATACGACAATATTGTTGTAAAGACCGAAATTTAATTAATATTTATAAAATATCCGTAGGATAATCCGAATATTATCCTCCCTTATGATTATGAAAATCCGGAAAATTTAAAATTTATGGATGGCTTTACATTGGTTTAATTATGGATTTTATGAAAGAAATGTATACTCGAGCCACTTTTCTCGTATCTTGTAAACGTAACGGATTTTAACGCGTCACAAACTCGGGATTTACGTCTTGCTAATATAAGGGCAGCCGCCCCATCCATTCCTTGCACACATCTCCCCCACTCCCTTTGATTTGATCAAATGACAAGCTAGGATCTTATTCATCTCTCCCACTATCTTTCTCATCACCCCTCCCATGCTTTGACCAAAGATGCCCTCTCAAATTCTTTAAATCTGATCCCCAAGGCTCAGCCTCACTCATTCACAAAGAACAAGTCATCACTTGAGAGGAAAGGGAGAGAAAAGAAGCATATCTCCATTGCTAGTCTTTTTTGGATGCCTTCCATTCAAAAAGCCATAACTACCTCAATGTTGATCCAAATGGAGTGATTCTTGAGCCCTTAGCTCCGTCTTTGAATCAGATTTCAATACATACATCAAACATTTAAATCCAAGGTGATTTGCCCCTCCAAACTGGCCGATATTTGGAGCTGCAGTGGAGTGTTGTAGAGAGGACCTTGGGTTTTTCAACTTGATCTTTGGTGTTTGGAAGGTGTTTCGAAGGACTCCCGAGGGTGTTCTTGAGTCATTTGTATGGGAATCTTCGAAGGCGTTTGATTCGTGTTTACACTTGGTGCTTATTGGTTTCCGTGCTTACCTTCGGATTTCGGGTAAGTCCCCTAGACTTACTCATAAGGTTACACGTGACACATGAGTGTCGTAACGAGATAGATTCATGCATATTTTACGACATAGAATTGTTGTAGGGTATAAACCCAGATTATAACATAGAACGGAACATATAGAATGAAATGAACCCTTGTCTTCTCTTTGTCTTTGTTATAATAGGCGGCCATCCTATTCTATGTTGTTGTATGGTGATTATCGGGATTCCCTAAAGGCTGCGGCATAGCCGAACCTTCGAGTATTCGATAAAGGTTGGCACATCCTCCAAGAATTTGGTGATAAAGGGTGGTGTAACCTCCAAGCATTTGGAAAAGGATTATACAGTTTTATCGCATCACGTTTATATGCCTTTTTACGTACTCGCAGAGTATGCTGGTGCATACGTGTATGAGTAATCAATGATTGACCCCGTTATCTTACTTGTTTTTAGATTCAAGTACCCCTGATACACGATATGCATGATCATATGTGGATGTTTGTCGGGCATAGCCTATGCGACGATAGGGTGAAAGAGACATGGACCATGTGTTAGTATTTTCTCGCCACTTATCAGTTTTGCGTTTTGACCCGGCTAGGCCGCGGCATGTGTGGTACTTTAGTTCCGCCTTTATCTTCCGCTGAAAACGGTTTTGCGATAGTTACCTAGGACAGGTTCTAGCCTCCAATGGGCATGCGTTTCATTTGGGGTTCGAAATCCTCGTTTTAACAACTTATCTACGCTTCCGCTAAATAAATAATCTAAGTAATAACTCGTACTCGGTCGATCTAAAGCTCACGGAAGAATTCAAAACTCTTCCTTAACGTACCCCGAATAAATGGATCATTCGAACCTTATTAATCCTCTAAGTGGATTAATGGAGGCATAAACAGATATCCAAACTTTTGGGTCATTAGAAAGTCGGTATCAGAGCCAAGGTTTCTCGACCTGAGTACGTACGTGTTATAAAACATTTTCAAAAACCGCCCACCATTTTGGAAGTTCTAAAGGATTTTAAAAGGTTTTAAATGGCAAAGTTGAAAACCCTTTGGAAATGAAAATGAACTAGGATCCTTCTAGATGAGAGATAGAATCGATGGGTAGTATAAAGGCGATATCCATCTTATAGAGATGTAGAACGGGATTCTGGTAGGCAAAATATTGGTTTTCCTTTACAGATGGTCGAAGAATACTCCAAGGGAGCAACCATGGTGGTTGGAGTGGGATAGGATTTAAAGGCGGGCTCGCCAAGCTATCCCTCGAAGGATAACTATCTAGTTAGCTTCCGTGCGATATAAAACTGTGTCTACGAGCCATCCCCTTGAAGGGATGTAATTATGTGAAATGAATGTGCCTAAGGGCCATCTTCCTTGAAGAAGACGTTTTATTGAGGTGTATATTGAGTACACTTATATGTTATGTTGCACCATGGTTGAGACGAGAGGATAGACTGGTCCCAGAGATGCGAGCGGCCGAGGTAGATGCCGAGGTAGACCTCGTGGAGGTCGTACCACCAAAGATAGACAAATTGAGACTCAGACTGAGCTGCCTACCGATAGAGTTGGGTTAGAGCAGTTGATGGCGTCGATGCAGCAGCAACAGGATCAGGAGAGTGCACCCAGAGGGGGTGACCGTAGAGAGCAGCAGCAGATCGAGACCCTGCTTGGGGGAGACCAGCGACAAGGTCAAGAGTAATGGAGGCCAGATCAGCGCAGTGTGAGCGGCGAGACTCTTCGATCAGGGATGCACGAGCTATTGGTGCTACACTTTGGAGGTGGATGTGCCAGTTGTTAGCGAGTTTGCCGATATCTTTCCCGACGAACTACCAAGACTTCCGCCGCAGCGAGATGTTGATTTCACCATTCAGTTAGAGCAGGACACGAGGCCGATATCGAGGGTTCTGTATAGGATGGCACTGACGGAGATGGTTGAGCTAGAAGAGAACTGTTATCCGTTGCCAAGGATAGATGACCTGATGGACCAGCTGCAGGGAGCCGTTGTGTTTTCGAAGATAGATCTGAGATCGGGTTACCACCAGTTAAGAGTGAAGGGTGAGGACATCCCGAAGACCGCATTTAGGACTAGATACGATCATTACGAGTTTGTGTTTATGCCGTTCGGGCTAACCAATGCGCCATTAGCTTTTGTGGAGTTGATGAACAAGGTGTTCATCTACTATCTTGACAGATTCGTGGTTGTATTCATTGACGATATCCTGATCTACTCGAGGAGCAAAGAGGAGCATGCCGAGCATTTGAGGATTATGCTGAGGATTCTGCAGAAGCACAAGTTATTGGGGAAGTTCAGCAAGTGTGAGTTCTATCTCTCAGAGGTGATGTTTCTGGGGCACATCATATCTGCAGCAGGAATAGCAGTGAACGCCTCGAAGGCTGAGGCTATCGTTGCTTGGGAGGTCCCCAAGACTGTCAGAGACATCCGGTCTTTCTTGGGTTTGACTAGCTATTACCGACGGTTCGTCGAGGGTTTCTCCAACATAGCTAGGCCGATGACACATCTAACGAGGAAAGGCATGCCCTTCGAGTGGAGTCCGGCCTGTCAGGCCAGTTTCGATCTTCTCAAGAAGAAGTTGACGCCCGCTCCAGTGTTAGCGTTGCCCGACGGGACGGAGGACTTCGTGGTCTACACTGATGCTTTGAGTTCAGGGTTAGGATGTGTGTTACAACAGAGAGATCGGGTCATCGCTTATGCTTCACGCCAGCTGAAGACGGGGGAGTAGTCGTACCCCACTCACGATCCTGAGCTAGCCGCGGTTGTTCATGCGCTCAAGAGCTCAAGATCTAGAGGCATTACCTGTATGGTACGTCAGTGAGGATTTTGACCGATCACAAGAACTTGACGTATATCTTCACGCAGAAGGAGCTGAACATGCGCCAGAGGAGGTGGCTTGAGTTGATAAAGGACTATGAGCTCGACATAGTTTATCATCCCGGGTAGGCCAATGTAGTGGCCTATGCGCTGAGTAGAAAGACTCATCAGGAGGTCACCTTGTCAAGGTTGACTGCATGACCAGAGTTGTAGAGAGATCTAATGAGTTACGGTATCGAGGTCTGGTCACACAGAGAGAGAGTGGTCCACGGATAGCGGACATCGGTCGGCGTATGGCTCGGGGGCATTGCAAATCGTTTTCCTGTTAGAGAGGATGTGATGTTAGTGTTGCAGGGTCGAGCTGCGGTACCCGAGGTACACGATCTGAGGTAGAAGATCATGACAGAGGCGCACTCTAATCCTTATTCGGTCCACCCGGGATCGAATAAGGTGTATCAGGACCTGAGGAGGACCTTTTGGTGGCGCCGGATGAAGACTGACGTCGCATTGTTTTTTGCGAGATGTAAGGCCTGCCAGCATGTGAGGATTGAGCACCAGAAGCCTGGAGGGATGATCAATTCACTTCCCGACCCCGTGTGGAAGTAGACAGATATCACCATGGACTTTATTACCGGACTTAGGAGAGATGTCCGAGGATTTGATGCGATATGGGTGGTGGTCGATAGGTTGACCAAAACCGCTCATTTTATTCCGATTCGGGAGACGTGGATGGTGTCCACATTGGTGTAGTCGTTTATGCAGCATATTGTGAGGCTACATGGAGTCCCTGAGAGGATTGTGTCGGACAGAGATGGCGGGTTCACCTCAAGATTCTAAAGGCAGGTGCGCGAGGCTCTGGGGAGCAAGTTGCACTTTAGTACAACTTATCATCCGCAGACAGACGGTTAGAGTGAGCGAACGATACAGACCTTGGAGGATAAGCTGACAGCATGTGTACTTGAGTGGGGAAACCTATGGGTGAGACATCTTCCGCTGGTGGGGTTCTCGTACAACAACAGCTATCGTTATTCGATTCAGATGGCTCCTTTTAAGGCGTTGTACGGGAGGCGATTCAAGTCGCCGATATGCTAGGATGAGCCTGGGGATGTAGTTGGTACATTACCCTAGTATGTGCAGGAGGCTACCGATCAGATTAGGCGCATTCGCGAGCATCTGAGGGTCGCACATGATCGTCATAAGAAGTATGCAGACTGTCGCAGGACAAAGTTGACTTTTGATGTAGGCGACCATGTTTGGTTGCGAGTATCGCCGACGAGAGGGATCCAGCGTTTTGGTATGAAGGGCAAGCTGAGCCCTAGATATGTAGAACCATTCGAGATCCTGGAGCGAGTAGGAGAGGTAGCCTACAGATTGGCTCTACCAACTACATTAGCTGGCATCCACGACGTGTTCCACGTCTCGCAGCTTCGGAAGTACGAGCCCGATCCGAGTCATGTTCTTGATCACTCTGGTCTCGAGTTAGAGCCCGACCACACCTTCGTGGAGCGCCCTATAGCCGTTCTTGACTGCCGGGTCAAGAAGCTGAGACGTAGAGAGGTGCCTTTGGTCTTGATTCAGTGGGCTAGGAGGAGTCCCGAGGAGGCTACATGGGAGGCAAAGGATAGTATATGGGCCAATTATGGGGGAGTATTAGACGAGTTATTAGCCTCGTATCTAGAGCCACGTGAGGATATAAACCTTACCTCATGAGACGACCGATGAGTGTCTCTTAGGATGTTTATCCTTTAGTTGCATTCTTGATGATTATGTGTTTACTTTAGTGTTTAGTGTGCACTTATGTGATTTATATGCGTGGTGGGCCCATGAGTGGCCGCTATGATATGCTATGTTATTGTTGTTGCAGGAGGATGGTCAAGTATGAAATGAATACGAAATAAGATCAGACTGACTTCCCTGTCTCAGCAAATAAATACAAGACTTCCTCCCGTTGTAGTAAGAGAAAAGTCAGGATCGAATCCACGAGGAAGCACATCAGCAGTTCTTAGATAGCTGTAAATTCTCACAGAAGCAGCAGAAAGACAGGAACACAGAAAAGGCACAAATAAACCCGGCAAGGGCAACTAAAATAAAAGCGAAGAACAAACTAAAGACAGAAAGTAAAGCAGCAAATAAAAGCAAGGCAACACACTGGTCGATCTCGACGACAACAACTCGAGATAGACAAAGACAGTCGACAACAGTAACTCAGAATCGAAAACGAAGCAACTCGACAAAGGCAAGTCAACTCGATCTCGACCACTACTACTCGACTTCGACAAAGGAAAGCAAAGACAGAAACTTTAAATCGATGAAAACAGAAGAAAAGACAACTCGACTAAGACAACCCCTCCTCGAGATCGACAAGATGGTACTCGATCTCGACGAAGCTTCGTCTAGGTCGATGCGAAACAGAAAACACAAATTCGCAGATTTTCGACAGAATTCGGAAATTTGACAGAAATTAACTTCAATATACTACAAGACCCCCAAGGCCAGGGTTTCAACACCGCAACGATAACCATGCAAAACAACACATAAAGGCATAAAAGATCATGCTTTCCATCAAATAACTTTCGTCATTAACAAATAGGCATATAGAGGCTCTCGCATAAACCCTAATTGTTACTAACCATTTTCACATAATTAATCCAAGTTGCATTAAGATCACTTTCGCTTCAATAACACAAACAAGGATCACCTTCAACTCTCGCAAAAGAATCATGCTCATAGGGATAGAAGATGAATCACACAAAAAGATCTGACCTTTATCGCATCGCCTCACATAGCCACCGTCGGGCTCACCCCAGCCCCAGAAGTGGGTGGACTACTCGCCCCTCATTGCAATAAAAGACATTGATGTAAAAGAAAAAACTTGCATAAAACTAAATTCAAAGCCTTTACAATCTTGGCAATCAACTTTCGCTGTAAGCCAAAACCCTAAAAACCTTAAACTCCTAAACTTCTCTGAATGGAACTAACTAATTGTGTGTAACTTGGAATCGTGATGGAATGAATAAAACTGAGCCCCCTAGGCTTTATTTATAGCCTTCATTCCCTAGCTAATCTAGGAAAGAAGATATCTATCTATATCTAAATTGCTTAAAAGATAAATAAATGTTTAATAGAAATAAATCCATAAGGAAAAGATAATTCTAAAGTGTGTAAGTCTTCATGATGTTGATAGATCTTGTCTCCTTTGATAGAACTTGATGTAATAGGATAGAATCTTCCGCCTTCACGCCCAAGCAAAGCCAATTCTACTCGGACAAGGCTCGTCGAGAAGCTTCTGGAACGCGGTCTAGTTGTTGTTGCAGGAGTAAGTCAAGTATAGAATAGAATATGGTTTAGAACGACTCCCATGTCTCAGCAAATAATTACAAGACTTCCTCCCGTTGTAGTAAGAGAAAAGTCAGGATCGAATCCACGAGGAAGCACGTCAGCGGTTCTCAGGTAGCTATCAGATTCTCACAACAGCAGCAGAAAAGACAGAAACACCAGCAGAAGCAGAAATAAAACAGAAACAAATAATCCCAGCAAGGGCAACTAAGACAAAAGCAAATAACAAATAAAGAAGACAGAAATAAAAGCAAAGCAAATAAAGAACAAAGCAAGTCGACAACAGCAAGCAAATCGACAACAGTAAGTAACTCGACCAAAGTACTCGACCGAGTTTTGTCGACACAGAAGTCCTCGATATCGAGAAGTACTCGACACAGAAGGCTTATCGACAAGATGTTCTCGACAAGACACAGATCGACAAAACAGAAAACTCGACTTCAGCAAAAAAGTTCTCGACGTTGACAAGTGAACTCGATGTCGACAAGATTTTCCCGAGATCGATAAGAACAGAAATTTAAATGCAAATGCTTTTTGAACGCAGAAAAAAACTTTAACGGAATGAACTTAATAAACTAAAGGACTTCCAAGGCTAGGGTTTCAACACCACAACGATAACCATGCAAAGTAACACATAAAGGCATAAAAGATCATGCTTTCCATCTAAATAACTTTCGTTATTAACAAATAGGAATATAGAGGCTTTCGCATAAACCCTAATTGTTACTAACCCTTTTTCACATAATTAATCCAAGTTGCATTAAGATCACTTTCGCTTCAATAACACAAACAAGGGTCACCTTCAACTCTCGCAAAAGAATCATGCTCATAGGGATAGAAGATGAATCGCACAAAAGATCTGACCTTTATTGCATCGCCTCACATGGCCACCGTCGGGCTCACCCCAACCCCAGAAGTGGGTGGACTACTCACGCCTCATCGCAATCGCAGACATTGATTGATGAAAGAAACTTGCATAAACTATATTCAAAGCCTTTACAATCTTGGCAATCAACTTTCGCAAAAAGCCAAAACCTTAAAAACCTTAAACTCCTAAATTGTATCTCTGAATGGAACTAACTAATTGTGTGTTCGATGATGAATGAAAAGTCAGCCCCTAGGGCCTTATTTATGGGCTTCTAATCCTTGCTAATCAAGGATAGAAGATATCTATCTTTATCTAAAACTATATCTAAAACTTAATGATAAATAAATAACATAGTGTAATTAAATAAAATAGATAGACTAGGATTATATCTAATGTGTGGACATCTTCTTTGGTCTTGATAGATCTTGATAGATTCGGATAGAATTCGTCGAATCTTGGCTTGCAAGTAATCTCCTTTCTCTTCGGACTTCTCCTCGATCTCGGCTTCTGGAGTGCTCGACATGTCTTCTCGATGTCGACAACTTTCCTCGACATCGACAACATTTTGGTCTCGAGTTCAGTCAACTCGACTTCGTCTTCCAGTGCTCATGTCGAGTTTTGGATACTTGTCGATGTCGACAACTCTTGTCGACGTCGAGTTCTTTTCTCAGCTTCCAGCTCTGTTCGTAAAACGCACTTTCCCGCTGCCTCGGTTGTCGGATTGACGCATATGACCATGCGTTGGAAAGCTCTTTCCGAGGGCTACAACTCTCACGAAGACATCACAGCCTGATTCAGAACGATGTAAACCGGAAATTGGCCTTCTCTCCAGCTGTACCATTCTTGGCTTCTCCATGACTTTCCATTAAACTCCAAAATGCGTCCGATTTCTGCGAAATATGACAAAAACTTGTGTAGACCTCCATATATAACAACTAAGCATAAACTACACATATTTTGTATCATTCAAGCCCAAATGCATGCAATGTATGCAGAAATCGATATAAAAGTAAGTGTAAAACATGGCAAATTAGGCTCACAACACTAGTCGACCTCGACAAGGTCTCGTCGACCTCGAGTAGGGTGGCTCGGACTGGGATCCTCGGGTGACTTCTGCTCGATGTGGCTCGGACTGGGTTCACTGGCGCTCGTCAACCTCGAGTTGGCCTCGTCGACCTCGAGTAGGGTTGACTCATCGACTGGACCTCCTCGGGTAGATCTCCTCGGGTTGCTCGGACATGGCTCAGGGCGGCTCGTCGATCTCGACAAAGGTTAGTCGAGATCGAGTAAAGGTGACTCGGCTTCTCGAGCTGGCTCTTCCGCTGGCAGCGAGTGGCTTGGTCCGCGGCAGCGACTGGTCCTTTCCGTGGCAGCGACTGGTCCTTTCCGCGACAGCGAGTGGTGTCGCTGGCAGCGAGTCTCCTGGTCGTCCTCGGCTTCGTCCTCGGACAGCTTCTCCTCGTCGACTCCGGACGTGGGCGTCTGGGCTTCATCGACCTCGACAAGTGCTCCTCGAGGTCGAGTAGGGTCCGGAGCTCGGGTTGTCTGGCTCGCTCGATCATGGTCTGCTCGACCAAGGCCGCTTGGCCATGGCTCGTCTAGGTCGAGTAAGCCTACTCGAGATCGAGTAGACTTGACTCTCAGACTTGTTCCGCTGCTTTGACCTTGGACTTCTGTAGTGATTTTCCGAGCTTTTCCGACTTTCTGTAGAACTGCTGTAAACGCCTTGATTTCTGCGATTTAAACAGAAACTGGTGTAGATTCCATAATTTGGCAAATAAACATAAACTACATAGATTCTGTACTATCTTAACCCAAATGCATGAAATGTATACAGAAATCAATATAAAAGTTACTGTAAAACATGGCAGATTCCGCTCACAACAGTTATGCCTTGATATGATGTGCTATCACTATTTAGTGATATTTTACGACGGGGTGAATGGATGGCGTATAGATGAGTTATGTGTTGAGGGTGCTAGTACACACTTCTTACGTAACCTGATATCACTAGCCTGAGGGGCAGTCTTGTGCAAGTTACGGTAACATGGTTGTGTGCTACTCTTTATTAGGTGAGAGCGGTATTAGGGAACGCTCTAATATGCTCCACATTTAGTAGAAGATGGCCCTCACTATGCAGAGGAGTTGCCTTGTAGTAGAGTATCTTGATAGAGGGATCTGAACCTAGAAGGATGGAATATGGGAGTAACCCTTAGAGGTGGATGAAGTCCACCCTCTCGTTCGAGGAATAGGTTACACTGAGACCTTATGGATGAACCTTAGAGGTGGATGAGCTACCTCTACCGTATGAGAAATTGGGAAGGAGAAACATGTAGATGAGATATCTTTGGGAAGATCATAGGTTTTGATCCTTAGAGGTGGATGATAATCCACCCAAGCGTTGGGAGAATAGATCTTGTGATAAGTATGGGTTTTGACCTTAGAGGTGGATGCACACCTCTCGAGGGTCGAGTTGAGTTGAGATTAGGAGTGTCTAGGTCTAAGATCGTGTCGGGACACCAAACACCTTGAATTCTGAGATTGATTCGAAAATAAGCGAGTTTAAGGTTCAATTATCCGGGTACACCAGTTATGCATCGCGAAGTGGATACGATCTTTTCACGGGGGCACTCGTGGAACTTTCGTTATAACCTAGCAGTAGTATGATGAACCCTCTCCAGTTGTGATATTTTCAGCGGTCGAGGCGAGATGTGATGGGGGCGCTCATCACATTCTTGGCAAAACCATTCGGGGCTATTACGATCGTGGCAAAGGTGACATGAGATTCTTGTATCTTGTAAACGTAACAGATTTTAACGTGTCACGAACTCGTAATTTACGTCTTGCTAATATAAGGGCAGCCGCCCCATCCATTCCTTGCACACATCTCACCCACTCCCTTTGATTTGATCATATGAAAAGCTAGGATCCTATTCATCTCACCCACTCTCTTTCCCATTAACCCTTCCATTCTTTGACCAAAGGAGTCCTCTCCCATTCCTTTAATCTGATCCCCAAGGCTCAGCCTCACTCATTCACAAAGAAAAAGCTGTCACTTGAGAGGAAATGGAGAGAAAAGAAGCATATCTCCATTTCTAGTCCTTTTTGGCTGCCTTCCATTCAAAAAGCCATAACTCCCACAATATTGATCCAAATGGAGTGATTCTTAAGCCCTTAGATCCGTCTTTGAATCAGATTTCAATACATATATCAAACATCCAAATCCAAGGTGATTTCCCCCTCCAAACTGACCGATCTTTGGGGCTGCTGTGGAGTGTTCTAAAGAGGACCTTGGGTTTTTCAACTTGATCTTTGGTGTTTGGAAGGTGTTCCGAAGGACTCCCGAGGGTGTTCTTGATTCGTTTGTGTGGGACTCTTCAAAGGCGCTTGATTCGTGTTTACACTTTGTGCTTGTTGGTTTCCGTGCTTACCTTCGAATTTCGGGTGAGTCCCCTGGACTTACTCATGAGGTTACTCGTGACACATGAGTGTCATAACGAGATAGATTCATCCATATTTTACGACATAGAATTGTTGTAGGGTATAAACCGGAATTATAGCATAGAACGGAACATATGGAATGAAATGAACCCTTGTCTTCTCTTTGTCTTTGTTATAATAGGCGGCCATCCTATTCTATGTTGTTGTGTGGTGATTATCGGGATTCCCTAAAGGCTGCGGCGTAGCCGAACTTTCGAGCATTCGATAAAGGTTGGCACATCCTCCAAGAATTTGGTAATAAAGGGTGGTGTAACCTCCAAGCATTTGAAAATGGATTATATGGTTGATTATTAACATTTGGGTACCCATTACCGCATTTATTTATATTTTCAGATTATGCCTTAGGAGCATGATAGTGTATTTACAGTTTTATCGCATCACCTTTATATGCCTTTTTACGTACTCGTAGAGTATGCTGGTACATACGTGTATGAGTAATCAATGATTGACCGCATTATCTTTCTTGTTTTTAGATTCAGGTACCCCCGATACCCGATATGGGTGATCATATGTGGATGTTTACCGAGCATAGCCTATGGGACGATAGAGTGAGTGAGACATGGACCATGTTTTAGTATTTTATCGCTACTTATTACTTTTGCGTTGTGACCCGGCTAAGCCGCGACATGTGTTGTTCTTTAATTCCGCTTTTATCTTCCTCTCAAAACCGTTTTGCGATAGTTATCTAGGACAGGTTCTAGCCTCTAATGGGCATGCGTTTGCTTTGGGGTTTGAAATCCCTGTTTTAACAACTTATCTACGCTTCCGCTAAATAAATCATCTAAGTAATAACTCGTACTCGGTCGTAAGATCGAAAGCTCACGAAAGAATTCAAAACTCTTCCTTAACGTACCCCGAATAACCGGATCATCCGAACCTTATTAATCCTCTAAGTTGGTTAATGGAGGCATATTCGGATATCCAAACTTTTTGGTCATTACAATTGTTACTTGTCTTGAAAGCCTCTTCTCCTAACTTTGTTTCTTCACATGATTTCAGGACTAGAGATCGAAGGATATCTTGATGTAATAAATAAGTGTAGGAGCACATTAGGCATATATGTGTGCATTGCAGAGGATTTATCCTCTTGTAACAAACTCTCATTTAGTATAAATAGGAGAGTTGTATCATGTTGATTGATCAAGGAAAACATCTCATTGATTTGAGCTTGAGATACATTCTCTGTCATGGCGGCAAGTGTCTGACCTTCTCTCGCACAATCTCTTTCTCTTCTCTTCTCTTCTCTTCTTTGTATCATCATCTTCTTCAGTTCATCATCATGGTATCAGAGCATGGAAAACTCATGCTTCTCTGTTAACACTTCCACATCTTCAGTTCGTGATTGACATTGCTGATTGTCTCCCTGAAGCTTCAGGATGAAGAAAATGGCGGATCGAGTATGGGACATGTCAGGAGAACGACGTCGCGATCAAATCACAACTTCAGATCTTCAAAATCCTCTTTTCGTACATCCACCTGACAATTCAGGTATGATTGTGTCCATGATCAAGCTTACAGGCGAAAATTATCGTCGCTTGAAGAAATATATGGTCAAAGCTTTATTGGTAAAGAATAAATTGTGGCTAGTTGAAAGTTTAGGTCTTCGGAATGATGAGAATGGTTTGTAATGGATTAGATGTAACGACATGGTCTATTCTTGGATTGTCAATACCGTGTCTAGTGAGATCTATAGTACCTTAGATGAGTATGATACTGCTCGAGAAATGTGGAAAGACCTCGAGGAAAGCTATGGCCAGAAAAATGCTCCTTTGATCTTTCAAATCAAGAAAGATATACAAAACTGTGATTAAAAGGCCTCATCTCTGACCGAGTTCTTTACAAAGATGAAGGGGTTGTGGCATCAATTGAATGCTGTTACTACGCCTCTGGTGTGTAAGTGTGGTAAATGTGAGTGAAATTTGCAGAAGCTCATTGAGGAGGCTGATCAGGAGAACAAGTTAATGAGGTTCCTCATGGGTCTCAACGAGAGCTATGACATTGCTCGTCGTCAAATCTTGATGAGCATTTCGTTACCCAATGTCAGTACTACATATTCACTTCTTATGCAAGGAGAAATGGGGTCAAAGTGTCAACTTCCATGTCTAACATTACAACTATGATGGCTAAGCAAGGCACCACTTCTAATTCCTCTGATTAGAGAAAGAGATAAAGGTGTGCTCACTGTGGTGGGAACCACAAGTATGAGAGGTGATGGGAACTAGATGGCTACCCGAGTTGGCATCCCAAGAGTAAGGACAAGCCACAAGATCTGATGATCAAAATAGGGCAGATAGGAGCTCAGAGAAGAGGAGAGGGGATGTGAAGACCAACAACTCTAAGGCAAACTCTACATGAACGTGATTTTGCTTTAATGTGAAATATACCACATGACGGCTCCTCCTTATACCAGATTTATGTGACAATTTTTCCTTTAATGTGATCCCACCTAAATAATTAATTCAATTTAATCAATTATTAATTAAAATAAATCTAATGATATGACAAGAATATTAATTTCTCCCAAACTTATTTTTTTTACCTAGTGAATTGAAGCGATTTATTTTTTTAATTAAATTAACCAATTAAATAGTTTCTATATTATAACTTTAATTAATTTATTTTTTTCATTTATTTTAGATTAAAGCTTAACATCTTTTGTTAGTTACCACATTTTACTCCAAAATTAGTTTTTTTAGGTAATTTAGTAAAATATTTTCCTTGGATGAACAATATAATTGAGTTATTTTATCTAATTAAACTTGCAAAGACCTTAAACTAAAAACTAAAATATCATTTTATAACTCAATTAGTAATCGGATGCAAAAATTAAAATAAATCGATCAATTTTGTTAGACCTAAGTGTTTCAGGCACTAAATTTTCATGAAGAGTTCTATCAACCAATATATCAACTCTCAATTATAATTTATCAATTTTTATTTGTAATTTTGGATAAAAATGTAACACTGTATTTTGTTTGTATAATTTTTTCAATATTTTTTCAAAGACATATATATATATATATATAGGTAAAGGTTCAAATGAAAATGGGGCTTAAGATGAAAAATTTGCTTAAAGTGAAAATGGTCCAATTTGAAAGTAAATGGGCATAATTTAAAGGTAAATGGGCCTAATTAAATGAGTAATAGATAAATGGGCCTATTTAATGTGTAAATGGGCCTAATTTTATGGGGTAAATGGATAAATGGGTAAATGACCCTAAATATGAGATAAATGTCACCACTTCTCCCATACTTTCTATTTCTACCAATATTGCCCTTATTTCAATTATAAAAATTACATATTTTATCCCTTAATTTTTATTTGAAATAATATTATAAGGTGCATCTACAAGATTACAAAATGCAACAAAATATGCTACATCACATTTCTTGTCTTTATTTTAAAAAGTGAAAAATATGAGATTACAAAATATAAAGTGAACAAATAATACAATAAAGATTATTATTAATAAATGTGCATTTTCCTAATGTAAAGTAAGTTTGTAACACCCCTTTTTAGATCCCAAACAAGTGTTGCAGCGCCAGTGAATCCGCAGACTTTAATGTCTTTGAATTCACCTGAGGCTTATAGGGACATGCAACCATGCTCCCATAAACAAGATGATAATTTAAGCAATTAAAGTAAGATATGCGGAAGTCAATTAAATATCCTAGTTTAAACTATCTGATCACAATAACATAAAAATACCAAAACCATAAAGTAGAAATAACTCCAAAATAGCTGAAACTAAAGTAGTAATGCAGAACCTTTAGTGGTTCAAAAACTTGTAGTAAAAGATTCAATAAATGATAGACTACTCTTCAACTCTCTCCTGCTCCACTGGTTGCACTAGACCTGTGGAATATGGTCTGGTGTTTCGTGAGAACGAAGGACACCAGCCATCCAATAAAGAGGATGGTTAGTACAATTAAGACTAGCAAATGATAGGGAAAATGTTCAGACTTTAACCTTACAGTGACCATAAAACGGTATGTCATAGGTTAAGGGAAAGACACGAATATTTAATAGTGGAAACTGAATAAAAAGATAAAAATTTACGACATGACTCGGATGATCATAACGATCGATCATAAGATAAGAAATGGAATTATACTCGAGTAAGATAAGTATA
This sequence comes from Persicaria tinctoria, assembly GCA_037127255.1. Taxonomy (NCBI): domain Eukaryota; kingdom Viridiplantae; phylum Streptophyta; class Magnoliopsida; order Caryophyllales; family Polygonaceae; genus Persicaria; species Persicaria tinctoria. Next base: position 26,247,423 of record JBANSL010000004.1, read on the forward strand.
ATAACTGAAATGATCACCTATTTAACAGTCGATAATAAATATAACGATAATAATAATAATACTACGTGGTACCAGTCGGGCCTTTAACAAGGACCACGACCTACATCAGATCGTTGTTTTATCATCCCGCAGAGAATGCATTCCGGGATGGTGTTTCATGAAACCTTGTAAGGCGGTGGCTTAACGAACCACAACCTGCAAGTCAGTCTACTGCATAACTTGCCAAAGGCATAAAGCCACTCGCATCACGTGGTGCGCATTTTAACATATCACAACTAAGCATCACATGGTGCCTATCTTATCATATATAAACAATTTGTACTAGGTGATCATAATAACGACATTACATCAAACGGGGACAAGCATGGATAATTCAAAGGGTCTTACTATCACATGCTACTAGTTTGCATGAAAGAACAAGCAGAATATCATGCACTTTAGGAAGAAGAAATGGGCAACCTTTACTTATCTCGAGTTATAAACAAACAAATCACATTTAATACTATAACACTATAATTACTTTAATAATAGTTGCCCATTAATTTAACTCATGCCAATTTATGATTAAAAAGATAAATTACATCAAGCAGACGGGTATGCAATTTATCGAAATTGGCAAGGAAATTGGCCACAGGGCCGCATTCGACACAGAAGAATTTAAAAGGCACATCAAAAGAATCACGAAACACGCAAAGGGCGATGAACGAAATCACTTGCCTTAACCTTCGATGATCAGCTGATGACAACAAGATGAGATTTTAGCACCTATTGAATCCAACGGAAAAAGGAACATTTAATATTGATATTTTATAAAATTAACTTTACTTAATTCAATTTGACAAATTGAATTAATTCTATAAAGTTAAAAATCTATACCAATATGAGTTCCTCGGAGAGCGGGATCCGGTGTTGGTGCTTCGAGATTTCTTGGTGTCGCTGAAACGGGCAAGAATTGAATAATTTAGAAATATTGGCCACTTTACTTAATAAATAATTAATTAAGGGCCAAAAACGAAAATTGGAATAAAAACAGGGGAGATTCTTGTAATTAAAACCAAAAGGGATTAAACCCCCCAATTCACCGTCTTCTTCATTCACGTACAGGACGAGGACGAACGACGACCCTTCGGCGGCAATTGCTCCCGACAGGCGGCGATTTGGGGACGAAGACCGACGCTCGGACTGGGATGGTCGTCGGCGATCGGTGGCTGAGCTCGGGCAAGGGTCGAAGGCGGCGCGATTGTGGTCGCGGGGCAACAGCGGTGATGGTGGCGGAAATCCGAGAGCCGGCAATCCCAGAACTCGGGCGGCAATAGCGACAGGCAAGGCAGCGGCTCGGCGGCTCCTGCAGTGGCTCGGCGGTGCGGATTTGCGGAGGTATTGCAACAGCGGCAGCGACGAACAGGGAACTCGGCCTTGGCCGTTCTCCGGCAAGGCTGCACTGCAGGGGCTAGGCAGCGGTCGGAGGTGAGTGCGATGGTCCGGCGGTGATGCACTACTAGAATATTGTAATTAGACATCATGTGAAATTCATCTATTATATCAATAAAAAAATTTATGATGTTAAAAAATATTTAGACAATTGTCAAATTTTCTAACAGATGTGAAATTGTTTGTTCTGAAAAAAATTAAAACACGTGCGGGTTTAAAATTTCTAAGTAAAACTGAGCGGGATTGAAGCATGGAGAAAAAAAATTGGAGGGCTTTCAAAATTTGAGAAAATTGATAACACTTACAAAATTTTCCTCTCTCTCCAATAAAAAATTTGGAGGGCTTTCAAAATTTGGGGAAAAATTAGAACACTTAGAAAATTTTCATCTCTCTCCACATTCACTTAGACCCCGATCTTCCTCTGCTATCTCAATCACCTCCTTCCATTCCAGCTTCGGCAGCGACCTTCCCCCGCTCCACGGCTTCACCAACCTTCGTTTACCTCCTCCTCTCTTCTCTGCTACAACTTCTTCCCCCGGTCACCGCCTCCATCGTTGCTCTTCCTCTCTCTAGATCTGAAAACAAAGCCTCCCCCGCCTCGCCCCAAAATCCCTCACTTTCCCTCTAGATCTTAGAGGGTTTCTCCCTTCGCTTCTTCTCTACCTCTTCCAGCAATGTCAATTTGAAATCTTGCTTCCAGTCGAAACCCTAGCCAGATCTGGAGTCCGATGATTGTTTTCGTTGTCTTCTTTAGTGGTCGTAGAAGACGACGTAAACCCTAGCCAGGTCCTGTCGAAGTCCGATGTTAAGAAAAGCATATCCACTGCAAGGTAACCTCTTCTTTGTACCTCCCGTGTTACCTCTCATGAAGACGAAGGTTATCAACTTTTGTGCTTTCAACTGCAAGGTAACCTCTTCTTTCAGTATTCTTAATCTCAACTCTATGATTGCATTTTATTGATTGTCTGATCTGCTATTTGTGCAATTCTAGCATGAACACAAGGTTGGTTGTTTCGGATTCCGCCCCTTTCCTGAACAAGTGAAATTTTTAGGATGGATTTTCTTGACTGTTTGATCTGGATCCCTTATTGAACTTCTGAATGTTCTTTTATTAGGGTAAACTAATCAAAACCACCTTGATTTAGTGCACATTGCACAAACCCATCCTTAAAATCAAGTGTTAAATCATAAAGATTGAAGTGTCTTAGATATCTAAGGATTGAATTGCCTTAATGGTTAAGTTTTAGGTTGATATAGTAATATAGTAATTAATCGAATTTAATAACCACCTTGTTTTAGTGCACATTGCACCTGATGTTCAATTTTCTTTGCATGTGTCAAGTTTTCCTAGTTATTCTTTAGGTGGTCTGATGGGCTGCAGTATTAAGTTCTCTTCTCAACAAAGGCTAGTTTGGTAACGATTTTATCTTCTCTCATCTGCATCAAAGACATTATTAGCAGTTAGCAGTTAGTACAGTCCAAGGATCAGATTTTGAGATGTTTATCTTATAAATAGGATTGTTAGGTTTGTGGTAGTTTTGTCTTGGAACCAAATATCAGAAAAATGTGAGTTCTTGGCGTCTTTCGAACTACTTGTTTTGTTGTTCTCAAAACCATTTTCACTTCATTAAATAAGACTATAAAAGCATACCAACGAGTTCTTATCGATCAATTTGTGTTAAGTATTAGTATATTATGACTTTTCAATAATTTTTGTCAGGTTCTCATGTTGATTGTATCTTGGGGGGAGTCCTCAGAGGAGCAGCTGAGATATCTGCCTGTTTTGAAGAAACATACAAGGTATGGTATAGTTTGAATGTTTAAATGAACGTCATCCTTGAATTTCATTGTTTTAGTATTACATTTGGGTTCTATATAGCTGGATAAAGACTCCGTGATGAATTGTGGTTGGTCAAGGATGGTGGTGGAATAACTCTTGATATTCCCAGAAAAACTGTATGTTTATTTGTTATGGTTGGTCAAGTGATCTTACTAGTGTTACTTACCTGATGCAGGATCAAGTTCCTCCTTTCCCATCAGACGTAGTTGTATCCATAGTCGAAGAGGAGTTTGGAGCTCCAGTAGGTGATATCTTTGAATGATTTGACATAGAGCCCATAGCTGCTGCCAAACTTGGTAATTGTTAAAATATTTTAGGTGTTGCTGCATCCTGTTATGTGTAAGGGAGTAAATTGCGTAAGTTCTTGTTTTGCAGGTCAGGTTCACCGAGCAAGAGTGAAGGGAGAAGACGTAGTTGTTAAAGTGCAAAGACCTGGGCTCAAGGCTCTTTTTTAATATCTATTTGAAAAATCCTAGGGTTAGTTTCTTATTACTTGGATATCGTCAATCTTAGGCTTATAAGAAGTTGATTTGTTCGCAAATGATAAATCTCAATTAAAACTTCAGCTCTTTTCTGTTATTTGTCTATCTAGGCTATTCCTACCGGCAGTTATTTAGCATGCCTGCATTTTTGCTTCCCTTTCTCCTATGTTGTTGAATTATATTGATTAGAATGCTGAGATTTCCACACAAGATTTTGCATTCTGATACGCAGCTCTCACTGTGTTCACTACCTTTAGGTTATAGCTGAATATCTTCAAAAGATTGACCCAAAATCTGATGTTGCTAAGAGGGACTGGGTTGCTATCTATGATGAGTGTACTAATGTCCTTTACGAGGTAAGATTTTTCAATCAATTTGTTCTAGTTCTCGCTTTAACACTTAGCCTGGACACGTTTGTGGGTCATCTCTTTTAAAGATATCTCCCTTTATTTCTAAATTATTGATCTCTTGCTCCATCAAAAGCAAACATTTCCATCAAGGTTGAGATCTTAAAAACGATGAACAGGACTAAACATGTAATTCTAAACCAGTCATATTACTAGGCTTTTAATCCGTTAAACTCTGATGAGAGACCTCCTAAGGAGCAACATTTCATCAAATGGCCAGAGTCATATTACTATGAGATCTTAGAAGCCAGCCTGCCAACCTTTATTACATTGTCTGGCCATCATACAGTTATCCTTGTCAGTTTCTATTAAAAAAAATGCAAAATATAACTCTAGTAGATCAGTGCTCTGCATCTCCAAGTGCTATAGGTTCTAACCTTTTCATGAAATTGATTATACCAAGGAAGCAACAAATGCGGAATTATTTGCAAGTAATTTCCGGAACTTGGATTATGTGAAGGTGCCAACAATCTATTGGGAGTACACCACACCACAGGTTTGCATTTTTCATACTCACTGATGTTTTGATGAAGTGTGGTTGTTATGATGAAGTGTGCTACTCTTTTGAATAGCTTGTTTCATGTACCTTCAGGTATGATGTTCAAGCATTTTTGTCTCATAAACTCTTGACACAGGAGATCTAGTAAGTGTTTGAATCCTGCGACTTTACTTTCATGTTTATGGATTTTGATGCTTTACTTTTCTTGATAAGGCTCCTTCTACTTGAGAACTTTATCTTGTAAACTATCCTTTTTTTATGTGAAATGAGTGTATGCATATCTTGTTAGCTTTACCTTTCCTCCTCCCTTTATTTTTCAACATTTCATGAGCCACTCTCTATTGGATGTCGAGCACCAGATCTCGGCGGTGTTCCAATTAAATTGAGAACCTTTTTGAGTGAAGCAACCTGACTAATGAATGTGGCTACCCATTGCCTCATCATCAATACACTCCCATTTATCTTACTTACACTGTTATGGATTTTGGTTAGTTTAGTTCTGCACTTGTTAATGCTTCATGAAATGATTGAATTTAAACTGTTTTAATTGATGGCAATGCCATTAGAAGAACCTGAGAGAATTGAGCCTGCATTATAAGTACCAAATGAGTAATCAATTCTTCAATCCAGCCTCTTCGAAAATAAGACTTTCCATGTATGTTTGTTCAGTGCTGTAATTTAGTTGATACAATGGGGGTGGGCTTATATATATAAGGATTGATCCTCACCAGCATGCAAAAGCAAGCTCTCGCCCCAACCAATGCCTTGGTGCCTTACAGAGTTTTTTTCTTTCTTTTCCCCTTTCATTCTTTTATTACCTAGTTATTTTCCCAAAACTAACTTGAACTATTACCTTACATATATGGTTTCTTGTGTGTTCTTTGTACAGATTTTATGTCTGGGGAGCGTGTATGATTATTTACACAAGCATAGAGGTACGTTCAAGGTTCCAACTCCGCTGAAAGTATAAGGCCACTGGAAAATAGGTATGCGAAGTTGGTGACTATTAGTGACTCTATCGAGTTTATACCATGATCTTGTCTCTGTAGCAAAGGTAAGAATGCTTCATAGTGTCTCTTTTAGGTAGGTTTTCCATGGATGGTTTGATATTCATCTGCTTCTTCTTTCTTCTCTACATCTGACAAGCTCTATCTTCCAGCTATATTCCCACTGGGGTTATTCTTGTGAGCCCTGCAGTTCAAGAAGCTATCCACTCCCAAAGTAACAAACTTGGTATGGATGCAGCTCTCCATTGAAGAAAAAGAATACAATGCTATTTTTTTCAGTTCTGGGACGATGAGCTATTTTACACTTTTATGGATTGTTTTGTTGGCGCAATTACCCCAGGTTTTCAGTTGTTTTCGGAGTTGATTTACTCAATTTTCATCCATTTTAATTCCAAGTTTAGGGTTGCTTGCTTGAGCCATTGGGTGTTTATTGTTATGGGAGCCACTCGGATATATGTAATATATATTTAGACGTTAAGTCGTGTTGTTGCCTAGTTTGTTTTATCGATGTTACCGTGTACATATATAGTATGTTTTATAAGTTAATTAAAGTATTGATCTGTTCATTTTCATAAGCAAAATCATATCTTATATTGAGCAAAGAGTGCTGTGTATTGAACGAAAAGACATCAGATCATTATATAAAAATGGATATCGATATTATTAAAGACATCATCTAATTAACCTAAATTAATGTCTAGCATATATTTTTACATTGCAATGCTAATATAAATTGATATATATTGATAAGAATAACATCCTTAGAAAAAGTTAAAATCACGTTGAATAATAAAAAGACATCAATTTTCAAAAATAAATCAATATCAATATGAATAACAATATTAGTTTTATATACATACCATATAGGGCATTACTTTAAAACAATATAAAATTATAAATTATATATATGAAATTAATACACACATAATAAATTCAATAAAAAAGATGTCTAATTTGTTTTAATACATTGGTTATTTCAAAAATAGTGATGTAAATGTTAAAATTTGGCTTGGTGTGGACATCTTCATAAGCTTTTAAATGAAAAATAATGAGGGTTTAACAACAAGTGAACATGTCATAAACAAAATTGAGGGGTTGATTTATATCTATATTTGAAAAGTTTTGATATTTTACTACACGCACATAGAGATCGGAATTTTTTTTGAAAGACATCTGTTGACAACAGATGTCTAATTGCAATTTTCTAGTAGTGATGGCTCGTGGCTGGTTGGACGGTGACGGTCAGGGATGGTGATGCGGGTTGAGGGGCGTGCGGAGGAAGATGAATAGTAGTCGGGAGGCTTGTGTTTGTGAGCTGTGGAAACCCTAAGACTAGATGAGACTTGTATCTATACGGTTGAATTAGGTTAGATAAAATATATATTGTTGATCCTTTGAGATTAAGAATCAATTAAGATAGAGATAAAAGAGTAAAAGATTTTAAGGAAAATAAATAAAAGAATCGGATAAAGACGGAGATAGATTATATATTTCTCCACTTTAGCGGAATAAATATTATTTAATTTAATTTCATAAATTAAATAATAAGGGTATTTAGAGGATTTATGTAATTAAATTCATCATATATTATTTCTCTTTAGAATAATTTAATTATTCTAATTCATACCATCTATCTTATGTGAATTTATTAACGACCAAATTCACAAGATATATATACTATAGTTTGAGTATAATATAGATTTATTTAATTAAATAAGAAATAGCACAAAAATAATTTGGGGTATTTCAAAGTTTCCTACCAAATATTTTCTTTATGGGTTGCTATTTTTATGGCGGTTTTGTACTTTAATGTGACATGTGTCATTAAAAGCCTATTAGCTCAAAATGGTATAACGATGTGCCCATGCACAAAGGTTCAAGTTCAAAATCCCGCATAGGCTATTTATGATTGTCTTCTTTTTGTTCCCGTTCATGAATAAGATTATAAAGTGCAATAATAAAACAATAATGTCCACAAATAAGATGAAATAATGCATATATAACATTATGGTGTGCAAATATAACACTATGTTTTACAAATGTAACATTATGTTGTGCATATCTAATAATATAATGTTACGTTGTGCACATATAATATTATGTTGTGCGAATATAACATTATATTATGCAAATATAACTTTAAGTTGTGCAAATATAACACTATGTTTTGCAAATGTAACATTATGTTGTGCATATCTAATAATATAATGTTACGTTGTGCACATATAATATTATGTTGTGCGAATATAACATTATATTGTGCAAGTATAACTTTAAGTTGTGCAAATATAACACTATGTTTTGCAAATGTAACATTATGTTGTGCATATCTAATAATATAATGTTACGTTGTGCACATATAATATTATGTTGTGCGAATATAACATTATATTGTGCAAATATAACTTTAAGTTATGCAAATATAATATTATGTTGTGCAAATAAAATGACAAAGTGCAAGAATAAAATGATGGTGTATTAATAATAATATGAAGTGTATGGATAAGGATATGAAGTACACAATTAAGATTATAAAATGGATAAATAAAATGATAAAGTGGAAGAACAAAATGATGAAGTGTATGAATAAGGATATGAAGTACACAATTAAGTTTATAAAGTGCATTAATAAAATGATAAAGTGCAAGAATAAGATCATGAAATGCACATTTAAGACTATGAATTGCACTTTTATCGGAAAATAATACAAACTATTAAAAGTAAGCAATTTAGCCTATGTAAGAGTCGAACCCATGTCTCTGCGCATTAGCACATTGCTCTACCATTGAGATAATAGGCTTTTAAAGGTGATTAAGTAAAAAAATAGAGATAAAAATCAAATATTTCTACCATATAATATAACATTCAAGTGCAATACATTATATTATAAATGTAACCTTTATTATATCAACTAAACTCCCTAGAAACCATTTATTAACATATACTACGTATTACAGACTTAAAGTACAACATAACATCTCACTTCATTATTTTTTGATGCCAAAACTTGCCGACTCCTTAAGTTGGGAGAATTAAGGAAATGCAGCAAGTCTCTTCTCTATCCAGTTGATTATGTCTCGCCCAATCTCTTCTCGCTCCGGCTCGAATAAGAGGTCGTGCAGGAATCCGTCATACAGCTGGATATCCTTAAAGTAGGAGGCTGCTTAATTGTACAGATCTTGAGAAGCAAGAGGATCTGTGACTCGGTCAGCGGTTCCATGGAGGACGAAGAAAGAGACTGTCACGGATTTGAAGCTTCTCGTCAGGTGAGAGGAGATGTGGGCGGATCTCGTACCCGGACTAAGAACTAGCGAAATCGAAATCGAACCTGGACTGCAATATCTATCAAAAGAAGATAAAATATATTGTGAATGTTAGAACTAAGAACCAGCGAAATCAAAATCGAACTTGGACTAGGAATCTAGGTCCTTACATATCACAATCTCAAAATCTAACATATAGGTAATCAACATTCAATTGCATCTAGAATCATAATCTTTTTCCTATAGTAACCTATAATCATTAAGCTTATGACAGTAAAAGTGTGTTGAGTTACCAAACCCTAGCAACGATTTGATTTCTAAGAGCCCAGCACAACCATACAGAGTGAAATGAAACTTGCTGCACTTATTCTATTCCGCATACTCAGTAACTCGAAGCAAATCCCATCCCTATATCCTTATTCTCGAACAATTTCATATGAATCTAGATCAAGGAAAAGCGGATCTATATGCAATAATAATTAGAGAAGAATCACTAAAATGATGAAAGGAAAGAAAAATTGACGAACAATTTAACAACCCCGAACCCTACCTAGAAAGTAGAAACGTCCAGAAGAAATTAGAAGAAGATGAAATTGGGGATTTTGGTTTTCAGTCTAATCCGAGCAATTCAAGGAAGAAGAAATTCAAGATCAACAAGAAATAACGTAGCGCGAAGAAAGAGAGGGAGGATTTCGGCGTAAATCTACATACTTGGATTCGGAAGATGTTCGCGCTGCAATCGGAGGCGCAGATGGAGCCGATGGCGGCCGAATCGCCGGCGCCGGCGGCAGACGACTGCATAATGAAGGCGGGGTATGACGGACTACTTGTCGTTCATGGAGGTTATGCTCGGAGACGGTTGATCTGATGCGGGGAGCAATGAGATGGTTGATCGGAGCTACGGACGGGCTGCCGGCGGGGAGCGTCGACGGTGCTGCTCAGAGCGACGGATTGACTGTTGTCCATGGAGGCGGAGCAACGAGACGGTTGATCTGAAGCGGAGAGGTACGGTGGAGAGAGGGATCTGATTAGAACAAGACAAATGGAAGAGAGTTAGGGATGTTTTGTTGGGCCGCCTAGTAGCGATGTTTTGTTTTAAAATTAGGTTATTTTCACTTTAAGCAAATTTTTCATCTTAATCCCCTTTTTCACTTTAACCTATGTAGTTTATGTTTATTTGCCAAATTATGAAATCTACACCAGTTTCTGTTTAATTCGCAGAATTCGAGGCATTTTACAGCAATTCTAAAGAAGGTCGGAAAAGCTCGGAGATCAGGTACAAGAGTCCAAGGTCAAAGAAGCAGCGGAACCAGTCGAATCGAGCCGAGGAACCAGTCTACTCGATCTCGACAAGCCCTAGTCGAGATCGACGAAGCCCATCGCCACACCCGGAGTCGACAAGGAGAGAAGCTGACCGAGAAGCCGAGGACGAGAAGCCGAGCACACCTCTACTCGATCTCGACAAAGCCTTGTCGAGATCGACAAGCGCCACCACGCCAGTCCGAGTCCATGCCGAGGAGAAGCTGCCCGACCTGGGGAGACCACCACTCTACACGATCTCGACGAACCCTTGTCGAGATCGACGAAGCCCAGAGCCCAGGTCCGAGCTTGTCGAGTACACCTACCCGAGGAGACCTAGTCGACGGATCAAGCCTACCCGAGGTCGACTAAGGCTACTCGAGGTCGACGAGCGTCAGGAGCCAAGACCAAGCCACATCGAGCAGAGCTAGCCGGGAAGTCCATTCGACGATGAATCCTACTCGAGGTCGACGAGCCCTTGTCGAGGTCGAGTAGCCCAGTTTCCAGAAACGCGTCGACGAAGTGCTGTCCGAGTAGAATTGAGAATCCTTGGGCACGAAGGAAGTTGAGCTGGCCGAAGATCTATCTGATTCCATCATCATCTATTCATGGAGGGAAATCTATCAACATCATGAAGACTTACCTAGTTTAGAATTATCTTTTCCTAGTTGATTTATTTCCATTATGCAATTTATTTATCTTTTATCCTTTTAGATATAATTTTAGATATAGATAGGAGATTCTATCCTTGATTAGCAAGGACTAGAAGCCTATAAATAAGGCCCTTGGGGCTGGTTTTTCATTAATTCCAAGTCACACACAATTCAGTTCCAGTAGAGAAGTTTAGGAGTTCTAAGGTTTTTAGGGTTTTGGCATTCTGCGAAAGTTGATTGCCAGGATTGTAAAAGGCTTTGAATTTAGTTTTAATGCAAGTTAGTTCTTTTCAATCAATGTCTGCGATTGCAATGAGGCGTGAGTAGTCCACCCACTTCTGGGGCTGGGGTGAGCCCAACGGTGGCCATGTGAGGCGATGCAATAAAGGTCAGATCTTTTGTGCAATTCATCTTCTATCCCTATGAGCATGATTCTTTTGCGAGAGTTGAAGGTGATCCTTGTTTGTATTATTAAAGCGAAAGTGATCTTAATGCAACTTGGGTTAATTATGTGAAAAGGGTTAGTAACAATTAGGGTTTATGCGAAAGCCTCTATATACCTATTTGTTAACGACGAAAGTTATTTGATGGAAAGCATGATCTTTTGTGCCTTTATGTGTTACTTTGCATGGTTATCATTGTGGTGTTGATACCCTGGCTTTGGAAGTCTTTTATTATATTGAGTTTATTTCTGTCAAAAATCTGAGTTGTGTTCGAAATCTGTGAATTTAAGTTTCTGCATTCTTGTCGACATAGAGTAAGCCTTGTCAATCTCGAGTAAGAAGTGGTCGATCTCGAGTAGGGACTGGTCTAGGTCGAGTTGAGTTTTCTTCTGTTCTTGTCGATTTTTAGTTTCTGTTTTGCTGTTTCTTGTCGATCTCGAGGAGCTGTTTGTCGAGATCGAGTAGCCCTTTGCTTTGCTTTTATTTTCTGCTTTGCTCTGTCTTTTCTGTCTTCGTTTAGTTTATTGCTTTTGTTATTTTCTGCTTTTATTTCTGTTTCTTTTCTGTGTTTCTGTCCTTTCTGCTATTCTGCCTGTGAGATCTGTTGCTACCTAAGAACTGCTGACGTGCTTCCTCGTCGATTTGATCCTGACTATTCTCTTACTACAATGGGAGGAAGTCTTGTATTTATTTGTTGAGACAGGGAAGTCAATCTGAACTATATTTCATATTTATTTCATACTTGACACATCCTCATGCAACAACAAATTGGCGCCGTTGCCGGGGAAGCTATCAATCGCGCCTTAGGTAGTCAGTTCTCACTGTTTCTTTGAGTTAATTTGCAGGTGTATGCGTCGTTCTGGTCAAACACCTGAGTTTGACGCCTTAGACGAACCGGAACGCCTTTTTCACATCAGAGCTAAACTACAAAGAGCCATGGCAGCTGCGGAGACACAGGAACAGCTGGTCGCTAGGCTTACCAGGGAATTGGCCGCTATAGATGCTGCTATCGCCTCTGAGAAAGCAGCAAGGGAACAAGCACAGGCTGAGCTTGCCCAATATCCAACCACGGCAGAGGACTACATGCACCCAACTCTCATCGTGCCTGAATCGGCGATTCTAATCCCTGATAACTGTTTTGAAATTCGCACTCAATTTCTTATAGAGCTTAAAAATAATGCCTTTTATGGTAGATTTAATGAGTGTCCTCTTGAACATATTACAAACGTTTCTGAGATGTGTCGTACTCTTGCTAAAGGTACAACTCTGGAATATGTCAAGATGAAATCTTTTCGCTGGTCTCTCGCTGGGCCTGCACTGAAATGGCTGGAAGGGCTGAAAGCAAGATCACTCACAACCTGGGCCCAAGTAGAGCAAGAGTTTCTGAACAAATTCTTCCCACCTGCCAAAACAGCACATCTCCGCCAGAGAATCACCGCCTTCAAACAGAAGCAAGGGGAACCGCTGGCAAAGGCATGGGACTTCTCATGGGCAGCCACCCTACGTCATTCAGGAGATCTTCTTCAACTCTCTTGATCATGTCACTAAGGACATAATCAACCATTATACTCGCTATGAGTATCTGACAATCCCGCCAAGTGACGCATGGGGTGTGCTAGAGAAGCTCACTAACTACGACAACAAGTATGGGTCTACTGCAACCTATGAAGAGAACCCATACGCCAGGCCAGCACCATCCATGCCCCTCTATGAGCCACCTAAGGAGATTGATCCTGACGTTAGGGAGCAGTACTACAGAGACCAGAATAAGAAGCTCATCAAGCAAGTAAAGTATCTCTCTGTCAACCAGCCTTGTATTGAATGCGGGTCGCAAAGGCACACCACTCCTGAGTGCCCACACGCAGAGCAAGTCAGGATGGCAGAGCATCATGAGGAGGCAGCTTACGCAGGGGGTCCCAATCGCTACATGGGAGACCAAAGGTTTCAGCAACCACAATGGAACCAAGGTGTCCCTAGGAACCCCCCGCCCTACAGAGCTCCAGGACATCCGGAAAGGGACCAGAAAAAGGATGATATACAGACAGTCCTGGAGGAAATACGGAGAAACCACTCAGAAACTAGGCAATCCTTCAACTCCGTCTATACTCAGATGCAAGGTGTCAACTCTAGGCTTGGGGAAATTGATATCTGGCGAAAATCAGTTGATACACAGATTGGTCAGCTGGCAGCAGGAATTCCCAGACAGTCAGGTGCGCTCCCTGGATCTTCAGAACCAAATCCGAAGGGAAAGACTGGACACATCGCCGCTGTAAAACTCAGAAGCGGCCATCAGTTGCAAGAGCCAGAGGTCGGAAAGCAGCAGAACGACGAGGAACAGCAAGTCGATCTCGACAAAGTAGTGGTCGATCTCGAGGAGAACCTGCAAAAATCTTCGTCTGCACCGAACAACAACTCGACAGCACCCAACCTGGTCGATGTCGACAAGACAGTTGTCGATGTCGAGGAGCCCTTAGTCGACATAGAGCAACCTGCAGCACCTCCGACGTCTGTTCTGGCTCCGACTCAGAAAAAGAAGCTGCCTTTTCCCACAAAATCTCTAAAGGACCCGGCAGAGAAAAAGTTTCAGCGCTTCATCAAGATGCTTCAGAAACTCAACGTCACTATCCCCTTCACAGAAGCTCTCAATGAAATGCCATCTTATGTCAAGTTCCTGAAGGAGATTTTGAGCAAAAAGCGATCAATGGCTGAAATTACAGAGGAGTGCAACCACTTGGACATATTGGAGAAGAGGCCGGATCTAGGTAAGTTTGCTATAACTATTGGGTTTGGTCCATACAAAATTAATGCTTTATGTGATCTTGGAGCCAATGTAAGTATAATGCCTTTAACGATTTGGTCCAAGATTAAGATAGGTGCTCTAGAGCCTGTGGATGCTAGACTTTACATGGCCAACAACACTGTGGTCATCCCAACAGGCATGGTGGGTAATGTGCCAGTACAAGTAGGTAAATTCTTCGTCCCTGCTGATTTTCTAGTTGTTGATATGCAACAAGATCCTGCTTGTCCAATTATTCTAGGAAGACCATTCTTGGCGACGGTGGATGCCAACATAAGCGTAAGGAAAGGAGTGCTCACCTTCAACATCAGCGATGAGGTAGTTGAGTATTCCTTTAATAAAACTGAAAGGCATACAGGTCCAATGGAAGAGGTCAAATCTATCTCAGTTGGCTACATCACCTGCGGGGAACCCAAGGTCAGAAATATGACCCCTGAGGAGATGGAAAAGAGGGACATGGAGGCCCAGGTGGAGGAGATCATGGCAATCCTCAAGGAGAACACAGAGAATCCAATCGACACGGACCAAGGTAAGTCGTTGTGGATTAATTATTTTTCGGATGCCTTGACTGGAGCTAAGTATGGGGTTAAGATCGACCGAACCCTAGTCGATCTCGACCAGACCAAGGAATCTCCACCAATACCAGCCTCATCGAGCAACCAGACATCAGCAGAGACGGAAGCAGAACCCTACTCGATCTCAAGTAGGCTCGTCGAGATCAACCACTAGAGCCCTACGTCGACTCAACTTTCCTCGACGCTGACGACACCAGAGCCAGGATCCTCGTCGACATCGACCACCCTTGTCGAGATCGACAAGCCCTCTGCTGACTCGACTCCTGCTTCCTCGACACAGACTCCACCAGACGGAGCATCCTCGTCGATCTCGACTAAGCTTGTCGAGATCGACCACCACTCGGGGAGCCCAGACCCTGCTTCCTCGACGCTGAGACCACCAGACGGACCAGCCTCGTCGATCTCGACAAGCCTTGTCGAGATCGACCACCACCCGGCGCCACCAGATCCGCCTTCCTCGATGAGCAAACCACCAGGAGCAGAATCCTTGTCGAGGTCGAGTAGTCTACTCAAGGTCGACGAGCCATCGTCTTCATCGACTTCTGAAGCTGCGAGCAGGACACCACCAGAACCTGCAGACTCGTCGAGATCGACCAAACACGGTGGTCCCCGATTCCGTCTCTGCGAAGGTAAGCCAAGGTATGGATCTTTCTTCTCCTATTTCCATTAAAGATTTATCTATACATGGGAGAGGTCTGCCTTGGTATGTGCGATTGTGTAGGATTTCCAATGATGAGCCCAAGGAGTATGAAGTTGGAGACAAGCTCTATGTCTCTAAATCAAAGGATCATTGGTTTCCCAACAAATTCAACAAGAAGCGGATGGGACCTTTCGTGGTGAACAAGATCCATTCAGGAGGATTACAGCTGATGGACAAGAATGGAGTACTATTTGAGGCCCAAGCCACATGGGCCCTGCAAATGCCACCTTGAGCATAAATGAAAAGTCGGCCTAGCGACTATAAAATCTAGAGCTTGTACATAGACTTTTTAGGACTTTTTGAGACTTTGTTGTTTTTGTTTTGGTTTTGAACACTTTTATTTTTGCTATTATGGGTATATGTCTGCCATAACTTTCAGGTCCATGGATAGAACCAAGCTATATTCAAACTCGGCCTAGGAGGTGCTCCAGTCGAAAATATGAGGCTCTGCACATCTGTCTTGTGAGGTTTCTTTCTTTACCCTTGTTTTTATACAGTGAGGACACTGTAATGTTTAAGTATGGGGTGGGGGAAGGGCTTACATTATGCATATTTGATTATATTTGACATTACTTAGAAATTATTTCTTTGAATTGCTACATGGCTATTTTGGAATGCATTATTGATTTATGTGCTTATATGCATGTTTTCCAAAGTTTATAAAAATTTGAGAAAAAATGACCCCCGTTTGAAATTTTTGATAAATGTCATGGAAGCTTATATTGAACTCGACGATGCAAAATTGGATTCATTAGAGATATAGCATGAAATTGCCTAGTAAAGGGAAGTCACAATAAAATGCATTATTTCATGAAAACCATAAAAGGAGGTAAAATTTGATATTGCTTTTGACATGTTGCATGATAAGATGATGGAGGACTTTATATTTCCATATAATGCTCATATTGTTTAATTCCTAGCCTTACCTATGTTTATGCATCACAAAAGCCATAATATGCCTTATTTCATATATTGCTCCACATGATCTAAATATTGCCATTCTTTACCTTATCCGAGGATTATGTTGAGAATGATGTTACATTATGGAGATGTTATATGGTGTTTGTGTTGATAATTATCATTATTGGAGTTTGGAAGGAAAGTGTTTGAATATATGGAAAATTTAATGAGTGAAAGAAAATTCAATCACCTCAGGAGATAAAGGTAGATTGACCCTGCTCTCTGAGATAATAGTTTGGAGAGATGGGACACATTGTGAGGAGTTCAAAGCACTAAGTATCCGGGGCCATTCATGACACCCATGTTTGCGACTCGCGAGAAGGCAGTGCTGAGGTTAGAGAGGTAAAAGCATTATTATGAATAAAAGCATTATGAAAGGTGATGAATCAAATGGAGAAGGAATGTGGAAATTCAGTTTGGAAAGTACTCCATTTCCCCGGATCAAAAGCACCACATTGCCAAAAATTGCCTACATTTTGCCTTTTACCAATCTACTCCTTATTTGAGCTTAAATTAAAGTCTTCTTGATTATCAATGCTTTGTCACGAATGAATTATGTTTTGCATAACCCTCCTTTTATGAGTAGATGTTGCTTTTACATATTTGCACATGCATGAATCTGTGACACTAGTACCTTTACGAGGATGATAATTAATTGCAGGGACATATAAGAATGAATCTAATATGTTGAGAGTTTGAATTCTCCCCCTGAATGACAATTAAAAGTATTGCTTGAGGACAAGCAAGCTTAAGTATGAGGTGTTTGTTGTAAGCCTAATCTGCCATGTTTTACACTTAAGTTTATATCGATTTCTGCATACATTTCATTCATTTGGGCTAAGATAGTACAAAACCTATGTAGTTTATGTTTATTTGCCAAATTATGGAATCTACACCAGTTTCTGTTTAATTCGCAGAATTCGAGGCATTTTACAGCAATTCTAAAGAAGGTCGGAAAAGCTCGGAAATCAGCTACGAGAGTCCAAGGTCAAAGAAGCAGCGGAACCAGTGGAATCGAGCCGAGGAACCAGTCTACTCGATCTCGACAAGCCCTAGTCGAGATCGACGAAGCCCAGCGCCACACCCGGAGTCGACAAGGAGAGAAGCTGACCGAGAAGCCGAGGACGAGAAGCTGAGCACACCTCTACTCGATCTCGACAAAGCCTTGTCGAGATCGACAAGCGCCACCACGCCACTCCGAGTCCGTGCCGAGGAGAAGCTGCCCGACCTGGGGAGACCACCACTCTACTCGATCTCGACGAACCCTAGTCGAGATCGACGAAGCCCAGAGCCCAGGTCCGAGCTTGTCGAGTACACCTACCCGAGGAGACCTAGTCGACGGATCAAGCCTACCCGAGGTCGACTAAGGCTACTCGAGGTCGACGAGCGTCAGGAGCCAAGACCGAGCCACATCGAGCAGAGCTAGCCGGGAAGTCCAGTCGACGATGAATCCTACTCGAGGTCGACGAGCCCTTGTCGAGGTCGAGTAGCCCAGTTTCCAGAAACGCGTCGACGAAGTGCTGTCCGAGTAGAATTGAGAATCCTTGGGCACGAAGGAAGTTGAGCTGGCCGAAGATCTATCCGATTCCATCATCATCTATCCATGGAGGGAAATCTATCAACATCATGAAGACTTACCTAGTTTAGAATTATCTTTTCCTAGTTGATTTATTTCCATTATGCAATTTATTTATCTTTTATCCTTTTAGATATAATTTTAGATATAGATAGGAGATTATATCCTTGATTAGCAAGGACTAGAAGCCTATAAATAAGGCCCTTGGGGCTGGTTTTTCATTAATTCCAAGTCACACACAATTCAGTTCCAGTAGAGAAGTTTAGGAGTTCTAAGGTTTTTAGGGTTTTGGCATTCTGCGAAAGTTGATTGCCAGGATTGTAAAAGGCTTTGAATTTAGTTGTAATGCAAGTTAGTTCTTTTCAATCAATATCTGCGATTGTAATGAGGCGTGAGTAGTCCACCCACTTCTGGGGCTAGGGTGAGCCCGACGGTGGCTATGTAAGGTGATGCGGTAAAGGTCAGATCTTTTTGTGCAATTCATCTTCTATCCCTATGAGCATGATTCTTTTGCGAGAGTTGAAGGTGATCCTTGTTTGTATTATTGAAGCGAAAGTGATCTTAATGCAACTTGGGTTAATTATGTGAAAAGGGTTAGTAACAATTAGGGTTTATACGAAAGCCTCTATATGCCTATTTGTTAATGACGAAAGTTATTTGATGGAAAGCATGATCTTTTGTGCCTTTATGTGTTACTTTTCATGGTTATCGTTGTGGTGTTGATACCCTGGCTTTGGAAGTCTTTTATTATATTGAGTTTATTTCTGTCGAAAATCTGAGTTGTGTTCGAAATCTGTGAATTTAAGTTTCTGCATTCTTGTCGACATAGAGTAAGCCTTGTCGATCTCGAGTAAGACGTGGTCGATCTCGAGTAGGGACTGGTCTAGGTCGAGTTGAGTTTTCTTCTGTTCTTGTCGATTTTTCAGTTTCTGTTTTGCTGTTTCTTGTCGATCTCGAGGAGCTGTTTGTCGAGATCGAGTAGCCCTTTGCTTTACTTTTATTTTCTGCTTTGCTCTGTCTTTTCTGTCTTCGTTTAGTTTATTGCTTTTGTTATTTTCTGCTTTTATTTCTGTTTCTTTTCTGTGTTTCTGTCCTTTTTGCTATTCTGCCTGTGAGATCTGTTGCTACCTAAGAACTACTGACGTGCTTCCTCGAGGATTCGATCCTGACTATACTCTTACTACAACGGGAGGAAGTCTTGTATTTATTTGCTGAGACAGGGAAGTCAATCTGAACTATATTTCATATTTATTTCATACTTGACACATCCTCCTGCAACAACACAGGGCCCGTACTGGTTCCCCTTCTTCCTCCTCTGCTCTCACTTTCATCGTCCTTCCCTTGATGCATCGCCACTCACCCACTCAGATCTGGAGGCGCCACGGCGAAGCTCCGATGCCATCGAGGTCATATCAGGCGCCTCTCTCCTCCCTTGACGGGACTGCCGATGGATCTCCCGCACGCCTGAGATGAGTTGTCGATGAAGAACAGAGGGGATTACAACAATCTCCATCGACGGTAATGATCACCGGCGCCCCATCCTCCGTCGCTGCTACAATTGAGTTAGTGGTGCCGAGGTTGATCCCAACAACCTTCTCGTAAACCACCCTTAGGTAAAATCTCATAAACCTTCTACCAACAACCTTCGAGGCTTTTGTTTCGTTTCGATTATGGCTTGAGTTTCATCATATATATGCTGGATATTGAGATTGAGCTTTATGGATTTGAAATTGAGATTGAGATGAGGTAAATTCATGCCTTCTAGGTGTTTGATAAAATGCTTAGGAGAGAAATCGAGATTGATTTTTGGTTAATTCCATGCCTACTAAGTGTTTGCTAAAATATCTAGGACATAAATAATATTCTTGGCTGAAATTTTAGCTTCAATTTTGGAGCTTTTGTTTCTGAAATTTGGCATGTCCTACACTAGATTTCTTTATGAATAATCCTCTCATTGTTATGTCTGAAATTAGCATCTATCAATTCATCAGCAAATGTTGTTAGGTTAAGTAAATTTGTCTAGAGCTTGGAAACTAGGTGAGTTGAACTAAAGATATGTGCATTGTTCTCTCAAGTGTTTGTCATAGAAATGCTTTGATCAATTGAGGGACTGAGAGAGTATTTATTCAATTCTTATATGTATCTTCAAGTTCTAAGAATTGAATAAATTTACTGGAATGCTATATTGCTATGGAGCACCTACTCAACCCTTCATTAGTTTTGTATACATAACCCATAACTTATTTTACTATTTTGGCAATTGTATTGCAATATTTCCATCATTAATTTAGTATAATAGCTAACTGAGAGCTTTGCATCTGAACTGATTTTATGGTCTACTTGCCATTCATATGAAACTAGTGGATGTCAATCCAAATGAAGAGTGGACAAATGTAAGCAGCATTCCTTGGTTTTCTTCTACGTAAGTATCTCAATATTGTTTGCTGATATCAGTTTCATACTTGAACCAATGCCTCTGCGTCCTATCAATTTCTTGTTCTGAGCTTTGTCATATGCTACAGATGGCAATGGTTGGGGTGGGCCCATAAATCTGTATCCTTGACTCCCATTGTTTAGTGGGTTTTCTACTATTTGAAATGCCCTATAATTGCATATAGTAATGCTTAGAAGTGCCTAATGCATGTTGTTACTATAGACTAATCTTGGAAATATATATATCTTCTCCTTCCTTAAAACATGTCCAGTAATGAATAGTACATATAAAAGTGTGATGTTCTACATTGTGCAAATGGAATTGGAGATGCAATGCAAGCTGAACCAAGTTGTATCTCAGTGCCGACAGAAATATGAGATAGTGCAAGAGAAATTCACTGAAAAACTGGAGCAGGAGCACACTGCATACCAGAAAATGGCCAAGAGGTGCCAGATGCTGGAACAAGAGAATGAGAACCTGGCAAAGGATAAGCAAGAGTTACAAGAAAAATTTGCTGAAAAATCTAGGTTTGTGACAGCTTTTCTTGTTCCTTTTAAGATGTTTTTTTTGGCATATTACTTGAAGTTATTGGTTAATGATGCCAGACAGAAGAAGAAGCTTGATGAAATGTATGATCAATTGAGAAGTGAGTATGAGTCGGTTAAGCGTTCAGCCATCCAGCCTGCAAGCAGTTTCTATCCTAGACTAGAGCCTGATCTTTTCTCCAACCCAACCAACATGATGGGTAACATAGATCCGATGAGAAAAGGTTAATCCTGTTCATTTCTGGAAACTGATTATGACAGCTGCTTTAGTATTGGTTTTGTTTTCTCATATTAAGGCTAACAAAATGTGTGGATAGAAAAACCTATGAGGTATACAGAAAATGGAATTCACTCATGTTATTTGGCTCATTTAGGAAATGGAAAAGAGAGATTTGTAGAAAGTTGTAGCTCTTGCAACTCAGTAATTTATATCCCTCTAAGACTGGAAAGCCATGCCCTCTATTCTTGGTTGTCCAAAAATGGAAGGATTGCTTCTCTTCTTCAGCTTTCTCTTCACTTGAAAAAAAAAATTGTCCAAGCAAAATAAAAGGAATCAAAATAGATGCACATTTTAACATTTGTTGTTTGATTAGGTTGCGATTTAGGGAGAGAAGCACCTACTGGTTTTAATTCATATTTCTGAGAAATGCAAGGTGGATGAATTTAAACCTCCTATTGATTGCCCTTGTGTATTATCTTGTCTTTGTTTGATTGTCTTTGATGTTTTAATGGCTAAAAGATGAACGAATTTGAGCTGTCAAGTTTAGGATTACTTAAACCTATTATTCTATCTTGCACACTGTTATTAGGGTTGATTATCTGCTTCGAATCAGTTTATGTGAAGTAGATTCCATATTATGATCTCAGCAGTTGGTTGTTCTTTCATATTCGATGATGATCACATGGTTAAGTTGACTAAAGAACTTGAATTGGCGCAGCAGGAAAGAGAGATATGTTATAGTATTCAACTTTTTTGCTAGTTGTGTTTGTCTTTGGTTCAATTGGCTTTGTTTCATTAACGAAAAAACGATGTATGTCCCTTTGCTTTAATCAAATGTAAAGCTATGTTAGATGTATTTTTTTTTCTTGCCCAAAAAAAGTGATGTGATTTAAAGCCTATTAGCTCAAAATGGGAGAGCAATGTGCCTACGCACAAAGATGCGGGTTCAAACCCCGTATACGCTATCTATGTGGTATCTCTTATTATGTTTCTCTTCGTGAATAGTATAAGGTGCAAAAATAAAATTATAATGTGCATTTGTGCAACTGTGAAGTGCATTTGTGCAACTGTGAGGTGAATTTGTGCAACTGTGAGGTGCATTTGTGCAACTGTGAGGTGCATTTGTGCAACTGTGAAGTGCATTTGTGCAACTTTAAAGTGCAAATATAATAACACAATGCAAAAATAAAATTGTAATGTGCAAATTTAGAATACAAGTGTGCAAAAGTAGGATACAATTGTGCAAATTTAAACTACAATTGTGCAAAACTAAGATACAATTGTGCAGATTTAGAATACAATTGTGCAAAAGTAAGATCATAATGTGCATGAATAAGACAAAAGATGTGCTTTTGAAATCGATGTTTTTATTTTGTTTTTTTTTTTTACTCTTGAGAGTTTGGGTTCATCTCTCGCATAATTTAAGTTGATAGATGTGATGTTGAAATCGATTTTTTTACGTATAACAATTTCAAATTAAAGTGCATACTTAAGGTTAAAAAGTGCATAATTAAGGTTTAAAAGTGCATAACTAAGATTATAATGTGCATGCTTACCAATTTGGGATTGATGTGTTCTTGTTTATAATGTAACCTATGTGGCATTTGAACCCACATCTTTGTGCATACGCACATCGCTCAACCAATTGAGCTAATAGGTCAAAAAAATTTAAGGGTATATTGAGGGTTTAAGGCCATTGAGGAAGCACTTTCCTTCCGAGACCAGCAAATCCTAACTAACAGTTAAGTATGAGCCAAGAAAAAGGCTTAAGGCCATGTTTGTCATGCCAGACATGCATATTTTAGCTGATAAACTCCAGCTACTCATTGCTCTAGTGTCTTAGGATATGTTCACTGTTCAGTAACACATTTAGGAGATTGAGCTTTTTGTAAGAAATTATTTTGCCTTCCCGAGAAAGAAATGCACTAAATATGTAAATTGTATCTTCTATTTCGACTTCTTGTCCATACTGAACTAACAGATAGTTCATTTTCATAAGCTATTAATAATATCTTTCAAGCTTCTTTTTTATTTATCTCTATTTTAACAAGCTAGCTTATCAACTTTTGATACCAAAATCACCCTAAGTAGCCGAGAAGATGAAGGAGAAATTGAACTCTAACTATGCTAATCATAGCAGGGTTCAGATGGGCTAGAATGTAAGGATCTTAAAATGAAAGCTTTTCATTATGGAGACACCAGTGAACGTTTTGTTAAGTCAAATGGCTGGAAAAGGGGTTCCTTATCCTCACTTTAGAGGAGTTTTTTTTAATCAAAATCATGAACAATATGTAGCTTACATATCTTTAAGATAAATATAGAAAACAATACTCTGGGAAGAAATTAATGAAAAAGAAAGATGCAAAGGGTGATCCTTGCATATTTATGAGATCAGTGTCAGATAAATTTTTCAAGATAATTGATTAATTGGGATTGTGAAAAGGTCCTCAAGCTTTCCTCAGAAGCACTAATCAAATTCTGATTATCAGTTCTCTCTTTCTAGACTATTTTATTGTTAAAAATCTGCAGCTAGATGGTCTGCAGAGACTAGAGAGTACATGCTTTGTGCAAGGAAGGACGATGAGTTCTCAACTCAAATCCTATTTCATTGTCCAACAATTATCCAAGTATTTCTGGCATAAGGTAGGAAAAATATTTAGGATATATATGCATGGTTAAGAACTGGAGGAACAATGTCATGCCCCTTTTACAAGAACTTTCTCTTATTTGATAGGTAGCTGATTCATTATAAGAGTTCCATTCTCTGAATTAGAAGTATATTAATA
Organism: Persicaria tinctoria; assembly: GCA_037127255.1. Lineage (NCBI taxonomy): Eukaryota > Viridiplantae > Streptophyta > Magnoliopsida > Caryophyllales > Polygonaceae > Persicaria > Persicaria tinctoria. Next base: position 26,271,340 of record JBANSL010000004.1, read on the forward strand.
CTAATAACACCAGTTATTTTAGTCCACACTTTAAGAACTTTAAAAAAAATGCAGAGAGGAGAAACACATAAATCATACTTGAGATAACCACAAAGCATGTGCTTTGGCCACATATTCACTCTCCAATGAATAGGAATTAAAACATGAGGGGATAAGCCCATGAAATTGTATGTGGTCTGGAAGTATTCCTGCATGGTCAGACAAGTACGGTAAAATCAGACGAGTATGAGACCCAAAAGAACCGTCCAATAGGCAATTGTTCAAGTAAGAGGATAGTCTGCAGAGTAAATCACCAGCAAATAATTGAAGATGCTTCATTTGGATAAAAGCAGGAAAATACTTTCAAATTATTGACTTACGGACATATTTCCACCAGAACTGGCATCCAAGATTGCACTACCTTCCCTGCAAAAAGATGGACTTCAAAATACATACAGGACAAAGAATTGAAACCACAAGGTCAATTACTAAAATAAAAGAGAAAGTGGGGAACTACCATAAATTTAAACAAGAATTAGACAGCCAGGAGACCAGTCAACCCTAGACAAAGTCTAAGAATAAGGTCCATTACTATCAACCTGTGAAGCTTATCATTCAGCAAAGATGATGAGAAAACCACCCTAGACAAAGTCTGAGAATAACACATGATTATACCGGAGCAAAAATGACCCTAAGTCGTTCACCACCAACACAAATTTCATCATCTCCTGAAATAGATGTGTAACCAAGAGACCAGTCACCTGCAGTAGAACAAAAAGGTCAGCAAAAATATGTTTTTGATAAACTAAGGAAACATTAAGGGTTTTGAAATCCATCTCCACACGCTAGTGTTATTGTAAATCATCATGCCACTGAGCATAGACAAAAATAAAATTAAAAAAATGGCATCAATCTTAAACAATTGTGCTTGCCACAATTGAAACAATAGACAGATCCAGGTGGAGTCGAACCACCAACCTCCTGAACGATTCTTGTTCAGGCGCTCATTCCTAATTGAGTTTATGGATCTTAACACAAGTAACAAGCTAACCCAAAATAAGAACATTTAAGTTCTAAAATTGCACTTTTATGTTTTATATCTACACATTTTCAAACTAAAATTGCACTTTTCAAGGTAAGATCTTGAGAAAGGCCTTCGTGCGAGATTGGACTAATTTCAGAAGCATCGGTCTCTGCTATTTCTGATGTGTTACTTCTTGATATATCTGGCTCCTTAATCAAGGGTGCATCACTGCCTTTATAAACAAGAAAAAATCATTGAGAATGTTCTTAGTTTCCTTCTGTTTCTCTTATCAACAAGGGATCAAGCAATTTTGGGGGAAGGGTTGAGAATTTGAGATTAGAAAATAGAATGTGATAGCACAAACTATCTACATTATAAAAGAACCAAAACTAGATAGCAACTTTCAAGGAAAATATTCAATTAACCAATTTTCCTTAATAGCAGGGAAAGAATGGTATAAAGTACATCATGTGATGTCGTAATTGAGCATCCTTATCCTCCAAAATAATATGGAGCTGCGTTAACTTAAAATTTAGTTGCTTAATGTCACTCTTGAGATGGCTGCGTAGGCAGATTAAGAAAACATGTGTATATACAAGTAGTCCACTTGAACTGAACAAAGATCATCAAGAACCAGTACATGAGCAACAAATGGGAAAAACAATGAACTTGTCCAACTATCATAATATTGTTTTGATCCCAATTTGATCTGTTCTACTGCATTCCATGTAAGGACATTTCATTTGATCCCAATTTGATAAGTTCTACTGCATTTGAAATTGCCCTCTTTCTATCCGCGTTTAACTTTGTAAATTCATTCACGAGTGCATACTGAAGCAACCTACTCACAACACAATTGCCCTATTTCTATCTGCCAGCTTCACATATCTTCACAAATCCAATCACAAGAAATTAAGCACCGGAGCAACAAGTAGGAAATATGTCTTAAAAAAAGCTAAATCCTAAATCTGAAACTCTAAATCCAAATTCTAAATTCGAAATCCAAATCCGAACCCCCAAATCCAAATCTGAAACCCCTAAATACAAATCTGAAACCCTAAATTTTCGAAAGTAAACATGAAAAACGATTGAATCCACCCGGAACTATCACCATGTGACAACTACACCACCGTATTCATGATAGTGACCTTTATCGACGTTGAATTCAGCATTGAGTTCTTCTACGAAAACCGTTGAGAGCTGCCGAGCGAAAAGAAAGAGAGGAACCTGCCATGGGAGCGTGTAGGCTTTGTGCTTCACAACCGGTTAAGAGTTTTTTTTTTTTTTTTAAAAAAAACAGTCCGGTTCAGTTTTATTTAATTGTGACACGCGTGCCGGTTTTCACTATAAACCAAAATTTTACACGTTAAGCATATTTTACACGTTAAGGAGTTTTTACATTTTAAAGCTTCCCTATATATATATATATATATATATATATATATATATATATATATATATATATATATATATAGAGAGAGAGAGAGAGAGAGAGAGAGAGAGTATGGATCATATGTACTCAGCCCTTAACGTGTATCATGTACACAAATCTGGGCCATTGAATTAAGAATATCAACGGATGAGATTAAAAGTAACTTCTGATATGATTATTCGATGGTATTGAGAGATTATTCAGTAGAATGAAATTATTCTGATATGATTATTCGATGGTATTGAGAGATTATTCAGTAGAATGAAATTATTCAGTGGTATTGGGCGATTATTTGGTAGAATAAAATTTACATTTTTTTACAGATGAATAATTACGTGAAAACAGATGAATAATCATGAACAAATAGATGAATAATTTCTGAGTACATGATACACGTTAAGGGTTGAGTACACCTGAACCAACCTATATATATATAAGAAAAATTGCGCGAAGGCGTAAATTTTCGGTCAAATTGATGGAGTGTCCACCAAGTGTAGTAAATTGGGGTTTTGTCCACCTAAAATTTTCTGAACAAATTTTCCCTCCTCATATATAAACCTAGATCTCAAATCTCTCTTCTCTCCTCGTCGTCTTCTCTCTCACTCTTATTCCCGTCATCTTCATCTTTGCTCCTCCTCGTCTTCTCTCTCAGATCGTCTTTGCTGAAAGTAGATCTGACCGTAGTGGACCAAGCAGCCACGACGACGACCTTGCTGCAAGGCGGAGGAGGGAGCGGATTGCAAGTATATCTAGTCGTAGTGTACCAGGCAGCCGACATTGCAGAACGTGAAGGCATAGGCGACGACGACTACCGATGGCGGCCTCCGAGATGCGGTGCACCGCCGACGAGCTCCACTACGTCGTTGTCCCTAATTCCAATCGACAACACCGCTTCGGTGGACAGTGGGCTCATATCTGAATCATGTATTCTCTTCCGATTCCGAGATCTCTTTCCCCGTCAATTTCGTCATCTCCCACCGCACCCTCACGGAGGAAGACGACTTGGCCTTCTCTGCGCGATTTTCAGCAAGTTTTCATGGGACCGGATTAGTTGTTGCGTCAAGGCTTTCGTCCAAACCCTCGTTTGTTGTGAGTTTCTTCTTCCGTTCAAGTTCAACAATTCAACTTTCTACTTCTTCTTCTTCTTAGCTCTTTATTATTATTTATTAATTGAGTATTTAAAAGGATATGAAAGATAGTTCATATTTCAATGATATACTTAAATTTTTTAAAAAACATATATTAATAAAAATAAATGATTGTTATTTTATCAAAATATAATAAAACATTTTAGTGTTTTAAAGGATAAAAAAGGATGGTTCATATTTCAATGATATACTTAAACTTTAAAAAAAAATATTCATAAAAATAAATGTTTGGTATTTTTATCAAAATATAATAAAATATTCATCGAATTAAATTATACTAGTACTTTTTCAAATGAGAACATTTTTTAAAATGAGAACAGACTGTGAAGACACCAATCAAAATCCTCTATTTCACTCCCTACACCACTTCCTACACTACAAAATTATTTTAATTTAAAATATATCTTTCAAATTTTGAAAAATCATATTTACATTTTAAAGAACTATATTTTTTGTTTATAAACATTTATCTTGAAAATTTATGTTTTGAAAAAAAAGTAAAATTAGATTTTACAAAAAAATATCTTTTTAATTTTTACAAAACTGAAAAGATCAATTTTCAAAATAAAAGTTTATAAACATATGAATATAGTTGTTTAAAATAGAAATATAATTTTTAAATTAAAAAAAAAATATTCTAGACTAAAATAATTTTGTAGTGTAGGAAGTGGTATAGTATGTGAAGTTGATGATCTTTGTAGTTGTACTAGTTACTAGTAATAGATTTTTCCAGCTACGTACTGCTCAGTATTATGGAATAAAAAAATTTCATGTTTGAAATTGTCTCCATTTGCATCGAAATTTTGAAAATCAAAACAAACCAAGAGAAAATGTATGGGTTGAATTTTGAATGATACAACTCTCTAAACACGTTTTGTATTTCAGGCCGCCAAGCTGTCCTCAAGCGAATCGAATTGTGCATAGCATTTACACACTCGAATCTTTTTTGTTTGTATACATGATTATATGAATGATGTCACATTAACCAGAAATCTACAACTCGATAGACCAAAATAATTTCGCATCATCGCGCGATTTTTAATAAATAAAATTTTAATAATATAACAAATTAATATTATAAAATATTAATAAAAGTAAGAATAAAATAATGAAAGCAAACTTGAAATCTTTGAGAAAATGGTAAAAATGTTTACCATAAAGTTAGGCTTCATAAAAAAATAATTTAAGTGAAGAGATTATATTGATATAGATTATTATTATAATATATATATATATATATATATATATATATATTAATAGTAGACCTTAGTTATAATCTAATGTTTTGAATTAAACCCAATAGTTAGTAAATGGGTAAAAAATAAAAGGGAAAAAATGTAAATGTATGAAAGAGATGAAGAGAAAAAAGAAATAATAAGATAAAATTGTGATTAGTTGAAAAACCTTAAATTAAGGAGGTATTGACACATCATTAAAAAGTCTTATAAATTAAGATATTATATAGATAGTTAGTAAATGTGTAAAAAATAAAAGGGAAAAAAATGTAAATGTATGAAAGAGATGAAGAGAAAAAAGAAATAATAAGAGAAAATTGTGATTAGTTGAAAAACCTTAAATTAAGGAGGTGTTGACACATCATTAAAAAATCTTATAAATTAAGATATTATATAGATAACGATGTAGCATTACAACACACGGTTTAATAATATACTCCGTAAAAGATTACTATCTTTTGTCTTTTTTTTTAATATAAGGAAAGAAATTTAATTATCTAGACAAGGAGAAACCGAGAGATCGGATAGTCCAATAGATAGACTAACCATCATGTACAACTGAAAAGAAATTACATAAGCAAATGACATAAAGGAAAATACACAAAGCAAATGACAGAAAAAAATTGCTAAAAGAAACGTACAAGTCATTCTACACTGTAAATTACAAACTAGCAGAACAAACGAATCGACCGACCAAAAGAAAGACGCACACAGAGAATTCTGAGGATCACTAGCGGACACCTAAGATTAGGACTCCAACAGAGACATTAGATGTCGATCGCATTTCCACGACGTCTACAAACATGAGAAATTAACCACCGTTCAAATGAAACATGCACAACAATAAGAACATCAAAGCACACAAACCCACAAACCCAAACTCTAGCCACACCATCACCCATTCAAACTCCCAAAACTCATCTCAAGCCCTCAAGAACAATAACAAGATCGTGAATAGGCTAACACAAGGGTAAATCAAAATAAAGACAAATAATATGGGATAAGAAGTGTGTCTATGCATGATTTTGCGGTGGAGATAATGTATTTGCAAGCATATGGGCGATAAACACATTTCTTTGAATCAAAACACATATAGTCTGTTGCACCAGTGTCAATGATCCAGGAATCACAACATTTCTTTGAATCAATTTGAGCACTCAAAGCCATATCTTTGAGATAATTGGGAAGAACATAAGGGTGAGTACCTGCCATTAAACAACCAGCTAGATCCATATTCTGTTGCTGTGAATGAGAAACACCACCCTTAGTAAACATACTCATGAGCTATGCACACTGCTCGACTATGAATCCTGGAATAACAGACATCTGAGCATCACCATCAGTTTCTCCAGAAGCTTGAGCAACAACCTTCCTGTCCTTAGGAGCCTTAGAGTCTGAAGGATAACCAATGAGTTTATAGCAAAACTCAACTTTATGCCCGATTTTCTTGCAATGAGTGCAGACATAGGGAGCACGTTTCCCATGCACAGTTCCTTCTGATTTGCTTGACTTCGGATTCTGAGATTGATTAGAACTATGTGGTGGAGAAGACGATTTCTATCGCTGAGAATACATGGCAGAAGAATCCCCAGCAAACTGTGTGATTGACTTGAAATCTCGTTGTTTCTCCTCCTGGCTGAGCAAAGAATAGGCCTCTGCAATTGTAGGACTTGGTTTCATCATCAAGATTTGACCTCTAACATAACTATAGCAATCGTTAAGTCCCATCATAAGCTCAAGAAGCTTCTAATCCTCCTCATTCTTCCAAAATTCTTGACTAGCTCCACAAGAACATCGTGGAGCTGTCTGAAGGCCTTTTGCTCATCCCACAATTTCTTAATCTTGGTGTAATATGTCGCAAAATCATCGCTTCCTTGCGAGATTACACACAACTTCTTCCTAACAGCAAATCGATTAATCAAATTTGATTGCTCAAACCTTTGAACAAGATCTATCCAAATCTCAAAAACGGAATCAATGTGAATTATGCTTTCGGCAATTTCTCTACTCATAACATTCACCATCCAAGATGCTACCATATCATTGCATCTTTGCCAATTTCTCAAATCAACACCAGCAACATCAGGTTTTGCAATTGATCCATCTATGAATCCATTTTTATTTTTAGCAGATAATGCAATCAACATAGACTTTTTCCAGGTCGCAAAGCCAGAACCATCAAAAACTCTTGAAACAAACACCATACCTAGATTGTCGGATGGATGCAGATACAAAGGATCGTTCGTATCCATCCGATTCACCGTCTGCAAGCAATCATCGTTGGTGTCCATGGATCTGATGAGGAAAAGCGCAGAAGAAAACAGAGATCAAGATCTAGGAATTGATCTTGTGCTCTGATACCATGTAGAAAATGAGAGATCGGAATTGGAGAACCTAGAACGCAAGAGAGAAAGAGAGATTGAGCAAAACGAATTCGAGCTCTCTCTCCATTGCAACTGAATTGGGGAAAAAATCAAGTTATGTTACACAGATGGTTCATTCTATTTATACAAGGTGAGGTCACATGAGTAGCACGTGTGTACTAATTGAACTGATCGAAGAGAAAGGAACGGAGCGACGTCGTTTTCGGAGCGCGGGAAACTCCATCTCACCTTCTTTCTCCAACAATAAGTGCACATTTGATTAATTGAGCTATTTTTTATCATCCTAAATACATGAGTTTGAGTGTTCCACGTGAAATGACAAGTGAGGTTTTTGTCTTTTCAATTGTTCTTCAATTTCAATGGTCAGGATTGGCAATATATCGTCTTGATTTTCCATTAATTCGAAATCTTATTATTTTTATGAGTTAAGATTATACGCAATATATCGTCTTGTTTATTTGGGGACAAGTAAAGCTAGGGTATTTTGATGAAGTGTAGATTTACATTGTTTTATGGTACAGTTAAAGTTAGGTTTTCAGTCATTTGTGAGTAGTTAAGTGCCAAAATGTGCCAATTACCAAAATTTTGCCAATATGAATGTCTTTAATCTGTATTTGTGGCAATTGTAGTCTAAAAAGAGCCAAAGATATATAGAAAATGAAGAAAACAAGTGATAACATGCATTTAGATGATAGTATTTGTTCACATTTAGCTTAGTTAATACGCATAAACATGCATAATATAGGTAGAATTTGCATATTTACACATTTAGTGGTGGAGTCGGAATCCACGTGTTTTTATTTATGATCCCAGGTAAATGTGGATCTGAATAGGTGACATGGAATGATAACACACTGGTCGAGAAAGTCAAGTTGATCTAAGGAGGTCTTGAGAAGAAGAAGAAGAAGAGAGGCTAAACGAAGAACTAATCAGCAGAAGTTGTTGTCCGACAAACTGAACTTGTAATGCACTTTATGAATATCTAAGGGTGAAAAATATCTTTGGCGTATGTTGTTGGTGGCGGTCCTCCCATCTCTTCTATGCAACATATATGTATCTAGAAAGTCTTTTTATGTGTTAAAGACGAACTCAAACTCCAAATCTATATAACATGTATGTCACCATTCATTTACCAACTCCATTGACCGGTTCAAAGGTCAAACCACTGATCCCATGCACTTTCCATCCATGATGATCAAATCATATACAACACCTACACCATTGTCTCCTCCTCCATTTGTCCTCCTCTTGCTGGGGAACGCCTTACAACTCTCCCACTTCCAAAACCCCAAATGAAGTCTTTTTATCTCCTTACTCTATTGGTTGCTGCTTCTCTCCTCTCCCTTCCTGCTTCTTCATCTCTTCAGGTTAGTTTACCCATTTCCCCCTTTTCATTTGCCAAGAATTTCATGAATGCCATGATTTCATGCTTCTCGTTATATTGTTTACATTGTTCTTGTTGTTGTTGTTGTCGTCGTCGTTGTGGTGAAACAAACAGATAGGAGAGACATGTTCGAAGGACGGAGATTGTGGCTCCGGCCTTTTGTGTGAAACTTGTTCTGCCAATGGCAACACCCGGCCCAGATGCACTCGGATCCAACCCACCCTTCCCACCTCTAAGGTAATACTTCCCTCCATCCTTCCATCATCGGCTACCCGGGTTAAGAATATGATCTTAAGAGATTGACTATGTAACAATTCATCCTCAATTGCTAAGTGTTTGTGATAGAAGATGGATTTCTAACTTATATGAGCTTGATCAATAATTAATTGATCTAGTTTTGTCTTCCCAAAGAGTCACAACTTTGTTTTGTTTGGGCAGATCAAAGGATTGCCATTCAACAAATACTCATGGCTGACGACTCACAACTCCTATGCTCTCTCCGGCATGACTTCTGCCACTGGTTCGCCCATTATCGCCCCTACCAATCAGGATGACGACGTCTCTGCCCAGCTCAAGGTTCCTTCTTCTACCACATACCTTCATCTTCTTTAATCACTTCTTTTTGAAGAATCATAGAAAGTTTGTGTTTGTCATGTAGAATGGAGTTCGGGGGCTGATGTTGGATATGTACGACTTCATGGACGATATCTGGTTATGCCATTCCATCAATGGACAGTGCTTCAACTTCACAGCCTTTGTAAGTCTACCATCAAAACTGCATAAAACCGAATACTATAAGCCCCCATAGCAATACACTCAATATATGCTGCATTGCTGTTGTGATCAAATGCTTTGCAGCAACCCGCCATCAATGTGTTGAAGGAGGTTGAAGTGTTCTTGAGCGACAACCCATCAGAAATCGTCACAATCTTCATTGAGGACTATGTCAAAACATCACAGGGACTCACAAAGGTCTTCAACGCTTCTGGCCTGACGAAATATTGGTTTCCATTGTCTCGGATGCCTACAAATGGCGCAAATTGGCCTACTGTTGATGATATGATTGCCAAGAATCAGCGCCTGATCGTCTTCACTTCCATCAAATCCAAAGAGGCCACTGAAGGAATCGCCTATCAGTGGCGCTATGTGGTGGAGAATCAATGTGAGTTATATCTGTCAAGAACGCGTAATTTTGGCCTTTTTTTAGACTACAAGAGTCTGTTTGATGTTCTTGTTGGAAATGCAGATGGTGATGGCGGAATGGTGGCAGGGAAGTGTCCAAACCGCGGAGAATCACCAGCCATGGACACAACCGCTATTCCTCTTGTTCTTATGAACTACTTTGGAACCACAGCAAACGACACTGAAGCCTGTGCAGACAATTCAGCTCCCCTGATAAGCATGATGAACACTTGCTATCAACAAGATGGAAAACGGTGGCCAAACTTCATTGCTGTCGACTTCTACAAGGTTGAATGGAAACAGCTAAACTATATGTGATCTTTGATCAAAACCCTCATTCGCAACTGTTATTTCTGGACTTACAACATATATGCACCATTGATCTTGTGTTGCAGAAAAGTGATGGCGGTGGAGCCCCAGAGGCCGTTGATGAAGCCAATGGTCAGCTAACTTGCGCATGTAGCAGCATCGCCTATTGCAAGGTAAGATACGCTGCTTCTCTTTGCCACTTCTATCATTTGGTATCGTCCATCAAAACAATTCGTAAATCATCCAACATGATCCGTATAAGTCATTACATGAATGTACTACAGGTAACCGGAAATTCCACATCGTGCAATGCTCCAAGGCTAGCTCCTCCTCCTCCTGCGGCGTTGGCAACAGTTGATTCTCCAGGGTCTGGTGGTGCTGCTAGTTTTGGCAGGCCAGCTATGTTATTGAGTTCTTTGTTTGCTGTTGCTGCGGTCGTTCAATTGATTGTGTAATTTCACCTTGAAGCCAAAAAGAACTCTTGTTTGGGTTTCTTTTGCTATGTACATTTTCTCATCATTGATGAACCCACAGTTGTAGAGACTCAAAATCATATACAGGCCTTTCTGTTGTATAAGTTTTGATGAACCTTTTTATTTCAGAGATGAGTGTTTGATACATTCGACAAAATGTGAGATTTACACTAAGATCACTTTTTACGCGAGGTCTGAGAAATTTTGTGTTGTCGTCGCTCTGAAAAAAATGGTGTTGAGCTCTATGATGGCAGAAAAAATGTTTCCTCTTCGTCTCATCTCAGTCTTCCATGTTTTCAAGCAACAACTTTTTTGAGTCATCTACAAACCAAATTAAACCGGGCTAGGTTCATCAATCTTCACTTGGTTTACTCCCTGAATGCTCTTCGTCGGTTTATGGTCCTGAAGTATAAAACAAGCTGCGGTAAGTTGTCGATAAAACGATGGCAGACAAGTAGTTATGGTGCAAAGTGGGCAATGAGAATATAGAATACATACATGTCTAAAAGAAGGTTCCTCCAGTTCCAGCATATGGACAACTTGCCCCATTTTCGGCCTCTTCAAGGCATTCGGATCTACACAGCGCAATGCAACAAGAAGAGCCCGCTTTAACGCCCTTGTGGTAGGTTTATCTTGGATCTTCGGATCAATAACGCCCTCTGGATTCTTGTTAGCAACCATTGTCTTGAACCAATCCACTAGATTTACCTGGAAAGTCGAAGTCTCATCAAATTAACAGCAAAGAAAAACGAACAATGCAGTGTATTATGATGTTGGGAAAGAGGATGAACAGACCTCTCCTGGAGGCTTACTGTAATCAACCGGATCCCTTCCGGAAATCAACTCCATCACAAGAACTCCAAAACTATAGATATCGCTCCTCTCTGTCAACATGCCGGTGGTTGCATACTCCGGAGCAACATAGCTGCAACAAAAGACCAAACAAAATTCAAATGCTAACTTCATTTTAAGCTTTGCTATGTGTGTGACTCAAATGAAGTTCCCTTACCCAAACGTTCCCATAACGCGCGTTGCAATATAGCTATCATCGGAGCCAAGAAGCTTTGCAAGGCCAAAATCCGAGACCTTGGAGTTCCATTGCTTGTCAAGCAAGATGTTGCTTGATTTTATGTCACGGTGGACCACCTTTGGCTCCAGCCCTTCATGAAGATATGATAGCCTACAAAATCATTACCCAAACTATTCATGGCTCACTGAATCAAGCAATTACAGGAAAATTCGACAAGGCATTTAAAAGGTGGGGCTGGAGCTGTCTGTGTTGATTGTGTACCCTTTCGCTGTATCCAGGATGATATTCATCCTGATTTCCCAAGTGAGTGGACTGCAAGAGCCAACGTCCCCGTGAAGCCATTGCTCCAAGTTGCCGTTGTTTACATACTCGTATACAAGCATCCTAAGATCAAACCAAATCACAAACGAACATTTCATTATTCATATAACACGGAGATATTTGTCAAATTTAGTATAAGCTTGTTAAACACTATGTGATTGATAATTTGGGATGCATATCAGGTAGAAACACAACAGACCCCCTTCCCAGATTGAGGTGACTTTCCATCTCAACTCAAGTTGAGACGAAAATTCCATTCGAGTTTAAGAGGTGAATTAGATCTAAGGAGTGCTGATATGTCATACTACATCAGTAGATCTGAAATGCATCTCTCTATTCAAAATTTAAATAGGGGGTTTCAACTGATTTATCAATTAGATCAATTCAAGAACTGGAAGAGTTACCTTTGAGCTCCTTCAGCACAGTAGCCTACCAATCTGACCAGAGACTTGTGTCGAACTCGACCAATGGCTTCTACTTCTACTTTGAATTCCTTCTCAGCTTGTCCCCTGTCAATAACATAATAACAAGAACATGGTATTAGTTAGAGCACGTTCCTGGAGTGCTTTTGAAAATAGACCTGAAAAAATAAAGTCTGGTAAAGGCAAAAAAGATCACCTGTTGTTGAACAAGTTCTTGATAGCAATGTGGGTGTTGTCATCCAGCACACCATAGTAAACAATCCCATACCCACCTTCACCAATCACATTGCCATGAGCGAACCCATTGGTCGCATTCTCGAGCTCCCTGAGAGTGTACCATTGGCCCCACCCCAAATGTGAAACCTCCGGAGCTGCCCAATTCTCCACAAACAGGTTAGGCTGATCAACTAGCAACGCCTGACGCTCAATCCCCTCTACTTTGCCAGGATCACTAAATGGAAATGGTTCGGCCTGGACTTGGACACTAGTAGTAGGTTCCTTGGATTGAACTGAGGCCGCGGGTTTCTCAGGTGGATGTGTGGCAGTGGCAGCAGGCAGGGTGGGATCGAGAGGCTTGCGTTTGGAGAGGAGCCAAAGAGAGAATAGGAAAAGGAGGAGAACAGCGGCAGCTCCAACGCCGATGCCTGCAACGACCCATAAGCTCAGGCCAAACACAAGCGTCGGCCTGGAGAGTGAAGTGTCTGCCATGGACATAACATACCCAGAGATGTTCTTACTGGGTTTGAGTGATACATCAATGGATATGTAAGATCCCCATGAAAATCCTAAACCTGTCTTTAACTTTTTGAGCTAACAAGGTGAGTGTGGGCCACCCCATTCCCGCCAGGTATGCTGGTGCCGGTGGGGGGGGGTGTTAAAGGAAACATTAGCTGTATTCAAGGCTTTTATCCATTGCTTTTGGCTTACTGGTGTACTTTACACACTGAAGTATTCTTAATGCTCTTTGCATTTGCCTTTTCACACGCTACTGCTAAGTTTCCATTGGATCAATTGGGTAATCAAACCAACAGAAGTAGAAAAAGGTTGAATCTTACAAGTCACCACGAAGCTTCGGTGCTCTGTCAGGAAAGCTTACACTAACATGGTCCAGTTGTAAGCTGTGACAGTAAAATATAAAACAAACACAAAAGGCACAAATAAATGAGGTAATTTCAAAAAGAAACGAAACATTTGCACAACGTATTATATTTCCCACAATTTCAAATTTGTGAATCAGGTACCCAACTCAGCAACAGCCAGCAGGCCATAATGTATAGAATTAAACCACTCCTATGAAGCTGGATTATGTCTATTCCAAGGAACAATCATAAGATCATAAAGTAGCAGCACTTGTTATCCTAAGCAAAACTAGAACATGTGCTTCAAACTTAATGTACATAAATAATGAATTTTACAATGTGAAATGCTTAGTAATCCATTAGGTAATGTGGGATCGCTGCCACGTTTATGTACCCCTGTTTGCACTTGAACCCTCTGACATCAGTCTTATTGCAACTCTCCAACAGGTGCTTCGTTCAGCCACAGGAAATGAATAAAGTCGTATAACTTTGCGCTCACACTGACCTGCTCCATAGAAGTATCAAACCCAGTTAGGTGAATCCACGTATTGGTATGAAGCTATGTAAGACGGATCTTAGTTCAACAATAAATCACATGAACACGGATGTAATTTCCATCCATAGTACCTTGTATGGAGTTGGATTCAATCTCCTCATGTGATCAGGACGCATTTTCTCAAGCTGCTTCATGCACCGATCTCTGATGTTCTTGAGATCAGGCAGCTCTTCTCTAGCTTTGTCTGTGAGAAACAGAAGCTCAGTACCAAATACATGAAAACACACTACATACAGATGATCTAGATCATCCCTTGAAATCAAAAGGTACAGCAACAGCAACCACCTTGAATAACAATAGGTAAATCATAAATGGTATGCCAGAGAAATATACCTGAGCTCCCGCTCCAGTAACACTTCAACAGCTCCTCGACACGCTGTGGCACCACATAAGCTCTCTTGGATTCGATGAATGGATGACGGCACAAGATCCGCTCAGCTACCTATTAGTCATATTTCAATGTTTTTCTAATCTTGCTCCAGTTTTTTTTAATAAATCCTCTTATTTAGTCACATGATACAAGAAACAAATGAAAGGTCCACAGGAACAAGAAAATCTTTTGGTTTGCCATTTTAATACCTTTGGGGGTGGCTCATTTTCCCCAATCATCAAGTCCACTAGAGCATATCCTTCTTTTCCATATAATCTGAAGCACCGCTTTTTACATGGAATTGAGACCTATGACAAAACATGTCGCACTTCATAAATGTTGAGAAGGGGATAATCACATAATAATTACTCCCTCTTTTAATTAAAAGATGCCATTTATTATTCATGCATGCTTTTTTAGAATGATAAAAAAATATATAAAATAAACTTTTTTTTACAACTTTTTTTTTACAAATTAATACTTTTGGTAATAAGTATGAAATTATGTAAAAAAATATTTAAAAAGTTGATATTTTATATTTTTTAACACCTAAAAAGGCATGAGTAAATAGTAAAACATTGTGTTTTAATAAACGGAGGGACTATTAATGTATTTGGAAATATCAAAGTATCAAACCTTGGAAACATCTTCTGAAAGCTTGATGCGGGGTTGATTATTTATCTCAACAAGTTTGTAAACACAACCTAGTGCAGCTTGAGAATAGCATGTTACCAGATAGGTACCAATTCCAAATGCATCAACCTCATGACCCTACAAGATTTTAAGAGATCAAAGCTATTGAGAATTATATAAGACAATCTTGGCAAATGACCAAATCTTGATAGAGCAATTTATGGACTTGGCTTGTATAATTTGTTTTAGATGAAATAAAGTTTCATGTTATTTTCAGCATCATAAAGACAAACCGGGCCTAACCGGAGTAAAGGCCAACAGAAAGTAATTACTAAGGATATGTAGTTTTGAAAAGCTTTGGTATGTACTGCTAGTCGGGCTCTGGTTGAACGTATAAACTATTAGAAAAGTTTTTATTCATATAAAATAATAGGAATTTATTTACAAAAAATAATAAGTGTATAGTTGATTTTAACCTAACTTATTGTGCGACTAATTTTTTTTTTTTACATTTACGTAAGGTGAGGTTCGCGTTTTTTCAACCTTATATCTTAAGAGCATAAGTTAAAACTTTCAATCAAACTATTTTAACCTTTATAATTAAATTATTTCAATCAAACTAAAACATAATTTATTTAAATAACGTGCAAGCACGCAAGTAATAAGACTAGTATAATACATTAATACTAAAACCGATGCATTGAAACTTTTGTGTAGACTAGAAATAACTCGCGGGCATTTGATTCATCCGCTTCACCTGCATTAAATTTGCGGGCAAAAACCCGCATTAAAGTGGGTGATGCAACTCTCCAGCGGGTGATGAATAGATTATGGGTGAAGAGTTTTCACCCATTACCACCCCCCCCCCCCCCAACCCAATTATCCACCCATTAAACAACCCCGCATATCCGCATAAAAAACCTAAAATATGTGTTTTAATTTGTATTTCTTTACGTAATATAATGTCACAATGTATACTACTTATTTAACTTCCACTATGAACTCATATTTCTAGATGTTTCTATTACGTATGTTAAACAATAACATAACATATTATGCGTGTTTTAGTTGTGTTTGATGATTAAAATTTATTATTGTGTTAATCTTTCAATTTTACTAAAAAAATCATATTCCTATTTGATTCACCCATTGGTCACCCTCTCCACCCACATGAGTCGGATGAGGGTGAACATGTTTGCCGGTGATGGGTGAAGTGGGTGGAGCTATTTACCAATGGGGCGGGTGTTGGAATGGCTGAATCCATCCATAAACCGCCGCATTTCCACCCCTACCTATATAGTTATGATTTATAAAAAGTTACCAGAAACAATAATCTATCTATTAAATATTTTAGTTAGTTAAATATAATCTACCTATCTATTAAAATATATAGAGTATATTTTAGTTACTTTTCTAACTTTCTAGATTTTCTAATCCAATTGGCCAAATTGGTTTTCCTTTAAAAAATAAAACTTTTTATAATGTAAAAATTTCTGCTGCCCACTTTGCAGGTAGGTAGCTAAATATATTTTTATGTAATTTTTTTTATTAGTGTAATTTTTTATATTAATTTGATTACAATCTTATCTCCTGTCAAAAAATAAAACTTATCTAAACTATTTTTGGATGGAAGGATTTAATATAACCTAAATATATTAATAAAAAAATATTTCATAATCCCACTTGCAAAAAATAACAATAAAACAAGTTTGATAGTTGTAATTTTATTTATATCTAGATTAATTTTTTTTTGGAAGAAATTATTTATATCTAGATTTTTTTTATTGAAATCCATCTAATAATATATATTATTTGAAATATATTTTTATAAGTAATATATAATTTTAGAATATTGTGCTGATATATTCCCATGTACGGGATGGAACTTAAACTAGTTTATGATATTTTATAAAAGGTTTTATTACATACTAAAATTAATAAAATGAGTCCTCGTGAAATCAGAGAACCTATGCGGACCACTCGATCTTACGCAGGGCCGTGCCCAGAGCAGGTTATTGAAGGGGAAGAAGATGTCCATAAAAATATAACTAGAATAGTAAGCATAACTTATTTTACACATAAGCAAGACAGAAACACATTCGATATCTTATTACCTGTTTGTTTAGATGATCCAAAGTTTCCTCATTGAGGTCATTGCTAGCAGTGATAACCATCTTTCCAAAACCAGGCACTCCAAATTCTTTCTCTATCGTGTTGAAGAATTTCCGAGCCTCACAAGACAAATATGCAAGATCACCAGAGTCCAGCCTAATGCCTCCTGCTTTATGCCTACATCACAAACAAATTACACAATGGAGACTCATAACTAAACGATAGGTCAGTGACTTCTAATTAAGATTAGAGACATAGTCCCTCTTGGCAAAGGATTGTCCATTTTACAATTTAAAACATTCAAAAAAGAAATCATTTCGAAAAAAATTAAAAATAGTATGCTTAGTTTTCTTCTACCAAATTTAGCCTTTGCTAATCGGAAGAACAATATGTACTTGTTCGAATTAATTTTTTTTTTTCCACATAAATGGCTGTTTAACAATTATCCAACTAGTATATTATTAAGCACAACATTCTCAAAAAATTTCTTTCACAGATTAGGAGTTGGGTCAAATCTTTTGGCAACAAAGATATAAATTGCTTTTTCCTGGTTTAGCAAGTACTTTGCCTTATCATCTTTCATGAGTATCTACGAATTCATTTTACAATAATCGAACAAAATACCTATTGTTCCTTGTAAAACATATAAACAACTAAAGATAAGGGACGAAGGGGTTCAAATGCAGGGAAGGTTCATGTGAAAAGGCTACACTTTTTGCAAGAAAACTATCAGATATAAAAAATTTGACTATTCCATACCCCAGGTCATGAAGAGCCAGAGCAACAGCACAAAAGTTTGGGATTCCACTCCTCAATACCTGGAAGAAAAAAATTTCCGGCCAGCATATGAAACTTGTAATAAATGAAGATGCTGAATAGGAGAAAAATAGTCAATGGTGTTGTAGCACTATGTGCATCATGAAGAGGAATGAACCAGGGTAGATTGCTTGATGCCAAAAATCAAGTTCTATCTAAAATTAAGTGAACACAAATTTGCTGGAAATAAAAAAAGGAAATAGAGTACAAAAATTTAGCACAAAGATGAACAAAGTTAAGTGCAACCTTCTTTAGAACACACTATCATAGACAAAATAGACCCAGTGCACTAACATCGGTGTTCTAATTTCATATCAGGTACCTACAAACGTATTAAATGATATGTAACAACTATTGAGTACTCTGAGGAGAAAAACATTTCTGAATAAGCAAATCTTCAGCTACACCTACTTCCATCAAGTATATATCAAAGTAAAACAAAAGATAAAGATGAAAATCAGATTTTTGGATAAAGTTGCTCCAATAACTGTAATGTTAAGTAAAAAGTTCAGACGCAGCACTTACATCATATGTGTCCACAAGGGCCAAAAAGTTACTGGGAAATGCCAATGCATAAGAGGTAAAGGCAGCCAACTCACTCTGATTGGTCTCACCAAAGCCACATCCTAATGTAGTTGAATGCTGAAATGTGTAAGAAAAAAACGTAATTTACTATGGGTGAGAAGAAGATGCTAATAGGATTAAGCATGATGGACAAACTTAAAAAACTCATTGGAAAGCAAGAGATAGGTGGAACCATTGAAGATTGTAAAGGAATAAGCAGAATGATACAACCAAAAATGGAAAGGGAAAAGATCCAGCGTAGAAGCCAAAGTGAGGAACGGATTCATATGGACAGTGTTTAAAATAGCTAGAGGCGATGAAAAGCGATGGGACCAGCCTAGCGCTATAGCGCGCCTTAGAGGCAAAGGCGATCGCTTTTCCATAATTAATGTAAAAATACTTTAAACTTATGTAACTTTCAAATTTAATAGTATAAATATGTTAATGATGAAATAAAACCTAATTGAAAACCTAATAATATAATAAAACCAAGTCCAAAACATCATGGAAATTAAATGCAAGTCTAAAACATAAGAGATTAGAGAAAAGAAAGACTTCAAGTGGAATGGGTTGGAATGGAGGATGGTTAGGAAGTGGGTCAAATGAAGTCATCAAGGCCATCTTCATCATCTTTTTCCTCAATGTTGGGACACCCCTCATCTTCATCAATGGACTTGTATCCTTCAACTTCCTCCTCCTCCTCTTCTTCTTCTTGTGATCTTAGCTGTTGGGTATGTGAGCTACTACTCAGCAGCAGTGAAGACACAACAGCAGCGAAGAGCAAGCAACTCCCGAAGGGGAGAAGGATAGAGAATGGAGGGAAGTAGATTGGAAGGTGTGGGTAAAGAAGGGAGGAATCATACGTGAACAGGAATTGAGGAGGGCTGATCATATTTATTGAATCAAAGAAAGGATAAACAATGATAGAGACTAAAATATTCAAATTTTGTTGAAATATATTTTCCAAAACTACAAAGATATGAAAAGATTTTATAATTAAAAAAACTGGAAAGGATAAACTTCATTGAAATAGTAATCTGCACAGAATATGGAAAAGCAATAAAAGGCGTGCTATAGCGCGCCTTGTGCCATAGGTGCGCCTAGAGCGCTTTTGGGTTGCTATTCCACTCAATGGGCGCCTTTGTCAAGGCAGGCGGTGGGAGGTTCAGAAGTTGCTATAGCGAGCTATAGCACTGCTTTTTTAAACACTGCATATGGATATTAAGAACAGAACAGTTCATTAATATAGGATGTTTGACTAATTAGCAAGTTTTTTCAAGAATGTTATATATATATATCAATTTGTTATTACATTTAAAAAAAATGTACATAGTATTTATTAGTAATAAGTACTAATTTAAAAAAAATTAATATTTTGTATGATTTTTTATCATTCTTAAAAAGTATGTTGAATAAACACCTGACATTAATGATTAGAGGAAGTATTACATCAAGGCCAAAATAAATTAAAGAGAACAGCGCAAGTCAAAGCACCTGAATTTTGCTCAACCAATTCTGTACCAAGCTGAGAAAATCCTCACAAATTGTTGAGCCATCAGCTCTTTGAAGCGATTTCTCAATGATCTCATCAGGGCTCTGCACATTATCAGTAAATTACAGAAACCAAAGAAAAAACTCAAGCTTCAAAAGCTAGATATATATAACCAATACATTCATGACTCATGGACTTTCTATGTTTAATTAAAAAACTTCAAAGTAAATCCATGAATCAAACTTTCAAAATATTACAAAGAGATCAGTGGCAGTACTAAATGCTTGCAATGACGCATCTTAAAATTCATATCAGTTCATCAAAACATTTCCTAAATAGCTTGTTTCCGATGAGTAAACAGGAGAATTGAAGTATAATGATTAAAAAAAAACAAATTTTGATTTCAAATTTAATAGGGAAAACTAATTAAAATACCCCCACCTTTGGGGATATGGTAAAAATATATCCTCAACTTTCAAAAGTAATAAAAATATCCCGACCTTTGATAGTAGCGGTAATATATTACCACGATTTTTCTCACTTGTCAAAAATGCTGACAAGACATCCTACGTTGATTTTTTACAATGATTTTTTGAACGGGTTCCTTAGGAAAAAAATAAAGAGTTGGACCGGATTCATACACCACGTCTTTTCCCCTCTCCTACCATCTTTCGTGATCGCCTCTTGAGCGGTCTTCCGGTCTACAAGACAGCTCATAATTCCTCTTCAATGACAGTCTCCCTCCCTCGTGGTCGGCTATATATCTTGAGCTGCCTCTCACACATCTTCTTCCTCTTTGATTCGTTGACGGACATAGCCGGATAAGTTTTTTTTCCTTCTTTGTTGTTGCTGTTGTTTTCGGTTTAGTTTTGTAGTAATCAGTTTGGTGTTAGAAATAATCATGTTGTGTTAATTTGAGGCAATTTTGACCGGATTAGTTGCTTGGTTGAATCATTTTCATTTTTTCGGGTTTAATTTTGTTGTCGGTGCATTTTTCCCCTAAGGAGATCGTTTAAGAAAACCCGATTTTATTACTAATTTGTAAAAAGGCGTCCACGCAGGCTGCCTTGTCAAAAACAAAAACAACGTAGGCTGCCTTGTTATCATTTTTTACCCATGAGAAAACTCGTGGTAATATGTTACCCCTACCTTCAAAGGTCGGGATATTTTAATTACATTTGAAAGTTGAGGATATATTTTTACCATATTGGGGTATTTTAATTAGTTTTCCCAATTTAATAAGGCCCATTCTAGGCATCAAATTGTGCTCTAAATTCCTATTAAAGAAACAAGAAGACAGCCAATAATGAATAAAATAATACCACAGTACATACCGTGAAGGAGCTCACAAAGGCATGCGAATGTGTTCCTTTCAGTGGGATTCCAAATAATCTCCCTGCTGCTACATTGCTGCATCAAGGAACAAAAACAAATTTCCAGGGACATAAATGAAGAGCAAACAAGAGGGGAAAGGAAAAGGCAAAACCAAACGACCAGAAATCAGAAATTTCTTTATTTCCTAAGAAGTTAATGGGATCACTAAAAATAACAAACAAGAAAACTAATGGTACATGCCTATCAGTATTATGACTTGAAAAGGAATCAGTAACTTTTTTTAAATGCACTAAATGATTATTAATTGTATTCTCGCCACTCGGTCTATGTTTAGTTGCCTTTTTGTGACATTTTCAACATCAAAACGTGACTGCATTACAGAAAATGAACAGCTAGAGAGACTTGTAGGATTTACCTTGTTGCATCAAAACCACCGATGTAACAGTACTTTGATGCTCCAATTCCACCATCAGGCCCCTGTACATAAATATGAAAGCAATGAGTGGGAAGAAAAGGGCATAAAAAGTAAGTAATTAAGCTAAAGCCACATGAACAAAATCAAATTTCACCTGCGCTCTTCGAAGTCCAAACTCAAGCAAAAGTTTGGATTTTCCAGCAACAAATCTGTGCCTTGCAGCATTAGTAGCCACCAGCGAGGCATAGTTGACAAGATTTACAAGAGTAGTTTCTAGAAGTTGAGCCACCTTAATAGATACATAGAAGAAACCTTCTCAAATTAATCTCAGGCATCAATTTCAGGTTGGCACATTCAACAATCAACAGAAGCAAATTTATAAGAAAGTAACAACTACACAGTTTGAGTTTGATATCACATCTTTGGCAGAAGGAAAAAAATTCCTTCAGGGTTAGAAGAATCAGAAGGAAAAAAATTCCTTCAGGGTTAGAAGAATGAGCAAAATAGTTTTAGGACTTACTGCTATTGGACCTGCCACTCTTATCAGTGGCATCCGAGGGAAAACAACTGACCCTTCAGGGACAGCATAGACTTCAACATCTGAGCAGTCCATTGTTCTAAGATAATCAAGAAAACCATCCTAAGACATATGCATGAAGAGATCAGTCCGTTGCATTTGTAATAAGTGAATACAAAAGTATGTATATTTTATGAGCGCATCCCAAGAAGGATAAAGAAAAAAAATAAGCTCAATTTAAAATAAAACGTGACCAAACGAGGAAATTTCATCCCATCACTCCTTTACAAGTCCACATCACAATAAAGTCATGTTGCCTTTCCTTGTTTAATTCAGAGCAATAATCTTCCATAGCAATGGATTCAACTAGTACAGTTTTTAACACTTCGGGTTTAAAAAGGCTTTTACAATTCACTTATTCCTTTGAGGTTGGAAGGATTATGAAAAGATTCATCATCAAAATGGAGTGACTCAAACTTCAACATTTCACATTTAAGACGACTGAAGCCACATGCATCATCCAGGATAGTATTGATAAGCATTTTGTAAATGCAGAATGTACAGGTCATTTAAGCCAGCCAAATTAACTTACCTCACAATTACCAGCCAAAACCTCTCTAATGTATGAAATGTCCTCCTCTGTAAACTTGAAATTAGCAATGTATCTTATGCACTCTTCCAAACCAGCAAAGACTGTATATTCACCACCAAAGGGGCTCTTTCGATAAAATAAATCAAACCTGAAAATGGAATCACAGGCAGCAGTTAAGCTGGTGAGGATAGATCCCACCCACACATATAACAAGGTGACAGTTTCTTATAGCAAGGTGACAGTTTCTTTTTCCTTGTGCTTTTTTCTCTCTGCTCTTTTCCTTTCTCATTTGCAATGACTAGATTTCAACCATAGGCAAGAATGCAAGAAACCAAAATAAACTTTGTTTTCCTGAAAATTCCTAATCATGAAAACATAATGATCTCAACATTATAACGTCCAATTGGAAACATGCAGTTATTGCTTCAGAGACAATTTGAGAAACCTACAGAGAGAGCTTATTATGCACCTAGTGAAATTCACAAGCATTCAAAACCATCCCTCATTTCACAAATTATTTCACCGACGACAATTAAACAACGGAAACTGATTCAAACATCACACAGAAGCATAGCTGCAATTAGCGTCATATTCAAGATACTGAGCTATCACCGAATAATACAATACTCAGGAATTAAAACAGTCAGTCAGAATTGAAACACGAGAAATTCAAGATCATGGAGGAAAGACAGGATCCAGGGAGGATTAACACTCCGAAGAATCGGAGAGAGAAACTCACACTGCTCGCTCATTGTGCTTGCCAGCTTTCCAGTAAGCGTAGGTCATAGTGAACTGGTAGAGATCCGTGAGAAGAGGCGTGACCATCGGATTCGTCGGCTTAGGAATTGCGCCTACAGAGCCTCCACTGCAGCGTCCAGCCATTGCATTATCTGTGGACTCCATAACCAGATTCTAGGGTTTGCTCTACCTCGCCCAAATGGTAGAAGCGAGTGGAGAATCAACTATCAACTATCGTCCTGGTCCTGCCTGAGGAAGATGGCTACAAGCCTACAAATCGCAGTGCGACTTAACGGGGAGAGGTTAGAAAAATGAGAGGGAGTTGTTGTGGCCATGACCCTGCGGCTGCTGGGCCCACTCCTTTCCCCTTCCCCACGATTAAGTGAACACCAACCCGAAAACAATTTTTTTTTCTTTCTTATTTTGGGAGCAAATTATCATGAGAAAATTTGCGCCGGTTAAATTAGCCAAATATACACGTTTGTGTAAAAATTGCAAAACTATACAAATTTAATTTTAACCCTAATCAGATCCAATCCACCCCAAATGTCAGATCTGTGTCCTCTCGATCTCTCCCATTGCCGCTCTCCTCCGTTTCCAAATGCTGCTCTCGATCTCCTCCGTTTCAATCTCTCTCTCCCTTTCCAATCTCTTCCCTCCTTCTCCACCCCTCTGCAATCGAAGAGAGAAATCGGAGATACCATGGGTGCTCTACAATCGGAGACACCACGCTTGCAGATCTGTACCAGAAGAAGCTCGAGCAGTTCGTCGCTCTCGCCGTCTTCCAGGATCGTTGGCGGCGGCGGTCGCTTGGCCTGATTCGGCTCCGATTTCGGCGGTGCGGTTTTGACCGGCACCAACGACGGCTTCTTCAGGATCGGCTTCGGCAGCACCTTCACTTGCTCCGGCTCTTGCTCAACTTGCTTCGGCTTCGGCAGCATCTCCCTCGCCTCTCTCGCTCAACTTGCTCTCTCGCAATCAACGACTCCATTGCTGACAGCATCTGAATCTTTCGGTGAGTATCTCTCTTCTGGAACTTCAATCACTGCTGTACTGATCACCTTATCTTTATATAGTTTTAGGTATTGATTTCTGAAATTCGATATGGAAATGTCCTTGTTTCGAGATCCGATGTCGTTCGTCCAAATCGGACGCTCTCAATCTTCCGATCCTCGTTCCTCAATCATTAACTTCATTGAAACTTGTTTGGTTGTTCTCATTAATCCTTGTTCTGCGAATGAGATGCTGTCAGCAAATTCTTTTTGATTCACTCTTGTGTTAGTTGGACACTTATGTGGTTTGTCTTTCATTGAAACTTGTTGGTTCTGAGCCAAGGAAGCGAGGAGATTGTGCCGCCTGAAAAGAAGGAGGCTCCGCCGACGGCAGAGGCGAGGCCTTGGAACTTGAGGACTCGACGAGCTATTGGCAAGGCGCCGAGCTGACAGCATATTGAAGCTTCCTCCTCTCATGCTCCTCTTCCACCTCTGCTTCTCCATTGCTGACAGTAGAATGGAATTTGATTTTCGCTGTTCAGTTCCACCTCTGCTTCCATTGCTGACAGCAGATTGATGATATCGGTTAGTGCTATATCCCTGTCTCTAAAGGATTTTCTGTGTGAAAATATGTCTAATAGCAGATATGGTTCTGTAGTTGTTCGCTTAATTCCTGCTGTCCTTGAATTCAACAAGTACATTCTGAAATCTTCAATAATCGAGTGCAATGGTAGACTTTCTCTCAACTAATGCATTGCTCATGGCCCTAAATCGGCAGCTAGATTCCTAAAAAGGAATAGCCCCTACTGCATATTATTAATGCAAGGAATAAACAATGGCAATCAATTCTACCCACACATATGTTTTACTGTCATAACTTGCGATTTCATGTTAATTAGTTAATTACTTTTGAGATTTGATGTATGCAAGATATAAGGTGATTTACGGTCTTGCAGGTTGTCTTAAAATGTTTTTTTACAACTAGGAGTTATGTCACTTTTGGTGAAAGGTGAATGATTGTCATCAATTTGGTTTTTGTTTTTTTACACCAATATAGATATTTAGCAATTTGTTTTTTTAGTGCTGACATCGTTTTTAGTTGTATATTATATATGTATGTATATATGTATGCTTGAATCCTTAAATATTGGTTTATTTTTTAGTGCTGACATCGTTTTTGTGCGTATTTCTTAGTGCTGACATCGTTTTTATGCTTATTATTTACTGTTGACAGCGTTTTTAGTTGGATATTATATATGTAGTTGTATATGTATGCTTGAGTCCTTAAAAATTGGGTTATTTTTTAGTGTTGATATCGTTTTTATGCTTATTACCTTGTTTAGGTTGCTCTTTAGGCATATATGTATGATTGAGTCATTAAAAAATGGTTTGTTTTTTAGTGCTGACATCGTTTTTATGCGTATTTTTTAGTGTTGACATCATTTTTAGTTGGATATTATATATGTAAGTATATTTATATACTTGAGTTCTTAAAAACTAGTTTGTTTCTTAATGCTGACATCGTTTTTATGCGTATTTTTTAGTGCTGACATCGTTTTTAATTTGATATTATATATGTAAGTATATATGTATGCTTGAGTCCTTAAAAATTGGTTTTTTTCTTAGTGCTGACATCATTTTATGCGTATTTTTTAGTGTTGACATAATTTTTATCCGTATTTTTTAGTGCTGACATCTTTTAGATGCGTGTTTTTAATGCTGACATCGTTTTTATGCGTATTTTTTAGTGTTGACATCGTTTTATGCGTATTTTTATGTAGGTATATATGTGCTGATATCTTTTTGCAAAATAAGAGATGGAGGAGGTAGGATGTACAATGATTTTGAGCTATTCGGTGGGATCGGCGGGCGTCAGCGGAGAAGCCTTCAATGTCACGGTCGGTGGAACTAGGAGGAGGTAACAAACTACTTTTGAGTAGATTGAGAAGGGGATTGGGACTTCAATAGCTTCAATGTTTTAATTGCTCACCGATATTCTTTGTTTCTCACTAACCAAAATAAAATAAAATATTCTTTTGTTTCTTTTATATTTTATATAAAATTTCTAATGT
This sequence comes from Persicaria tinctoria, assembly GCA_037127255.1. Classification (NCBI taxonomy): domain Eukaryota; kingdom Viridiplantae; phylum Streptophyta; class Magnoliopsida; order Caryophyllales; family Polygonaceae; genus Persicaria; species Persicaria tinctoria. The sequence goes on from JBANSL010000004.1 coordinate 26,297,946, forward strand.
TATTTGATTTGTGAAATCCAAATTTCTAGTGCTGACGTCAGCATTCTCGGCGTCAGCGTCAACATTGGCGCGCGAAAAAAAAAACAAAAAAACCTTCCTTGTAAACGGTGTCAGTATTGCTGACGTCAACATTCCCGACGTCGGCGTCAGCATTGACGCGGGAAAAAAAAATAAAAAACTTCCTTGTAAACGGTGTCAGCAATGCTGACGTCATCATTTCTGACGATGACGTCAGCACTGACGCGAAGAAAAAAAAAACTGGTGATGTGGAGGGGGGGCACAGGGGGCGCGCATGAGGGGAGGGGGGGCACGCAGGAGGGGCACAAGGGTGTTGTAGTTTTGCAAATTTCCCAAAATCTTGTATATTTGGCTAATTTGGCCTTCATATTTGTATATTTGGCAAATCACCCCAATTATCATTGTTTGGGAGGTTGATCAAGCCGAGTACTTCAAGTTCGGCTCGAGTTCGAAAAAATACGTGGACTACGCGCCCGACGCGCCCCTCTCTCTGTTCTTGAGCGAACACACTTTCGTCTCAAATCTCCCCAGAAAAAACCCTAATCGCCATAGCCTGCCACCCCTAAATCCCTCCTTGAATCAAATCTCCTCCCACATCCAGTCTGCTCTCAGAAATAATGATGATTATCTCTTTCCCAAGAAACCGATTGTGTGGAGAGAAGCAAATCGATGCCTTGTTCATCGGGCTCTCTTGGCCAAATAGCTAAGCGATTCGAAAGGGCAGTTGGGAGCAAAGTTGTACGGCCTAAGATCTGGAAGTCGATCTGTTGTCGTGCTATGGTGGTACTGTAGGGATAGGGGCGGTAGGGTTTGGAGTAATCGTCCGCCTCCTTGGCCTCACCTCTTGCTGAGTGGTGTACGGCTTCCCTTGCGGCCCAAGTTCTTCTGTAAACTCCGTACGATCGAAGATGTGAACGATCGGGAGTACCTCTGCAGCAAGTTTCCGATGGGGTTGTACGAGTCTCGGAAGGTCAGCGTTTCAGACCGTCATCTCTCTCTCTCCTTCAAATCTTTATAAGGAAAACCGGGTGTGTGGGATCTCCTCACACCCTTACTTACCCTCTATTCTCTCATCTTCTAACTCTACTTCTCTGCTCTAACCATTGATGTGTTTCTTTTGTCTCCATGGCGACGCCTGTCTCGGACAAAGGAAAAAAACCCATGGGAGTCGATTCCTCCGGCTTTCTACCAAAAAACACCCGCAAGGGTCAACAAAACCCGATCTTTGGTTCCGATTCAGAGGGAACTCCGGTTCCTCCTGAGTCGGCGTCAAAGATTACACAAAAATCTCTGGAAAAACAGTTGCGAAAAGCGAAGATAGATGTGCAGATGCTGCGGGAAATCCAGGTAGATGTTCAGGCGAACATCTCGACTCTCAACAACACTTCCTTATTTGCTACGGTGATTGGGAATCCAATTGAAGCGAAGGAGATCGGAAGGAAGATAAAGATCGACTGGAAATTTTTGTCAGCGGGCTTCCAGCTATTTCCCCTTGCCAAAAGCTGGTTTGAGCTCCGTTTTGACCTCAAGGAAGATAGAGACAAAGTGTGTGTGTGGGGGGGGGGGGGGGGGGAGGCCCCTCCATGTGCTTGGACAACTTTTGCTGTTCCGGCCATGGAGACAGGACTTCTGCCCCTTCACTGAGTCGGTGGCAAAGCTTGACATGTGGGTTCGCTTTCCTAGTCTGCCTACAAAGTATGTGAGTGATTCTCTGCTGAAAGCAATTGTCGAAAGGAATAAGTTGGGAGAAGTGATAAGAGTAGCTGCCTTCAACCCCAACGGGGCAAGGCTTCGTTACCCAAGGGTGTGCATCAGTGCTGACTTGTCAAAAATTCCCAACAAGAGGGTGTTGGTGCCCAATGAAGCAGGGGAGCTGGAATCTTACCCTGTGTGGTTTGAAGATTTCCCCGTGGGATGTGGGAGCTGTGGAGATGTCGAGCACTCTTTTGAGAATTGCCCTGGAAGAAGGGTGTGCAGTAAAGGTGGAAGTGGACTCATGGGTCCTGGTCCTGAGGATACTTCTATGACTGACAACCCAGGGGAGCAATCCAATGATGGTGGTATATGGGTTAATGTTGCAAGGAAACAGAGATCTCTACCTCCTTCTTCTTTTGGTCATTTTAAGGAGGAGCTGTGGAAAAGCTTCGGTCGGAATGTTGAGCTGATATCGGATTCTTCCTCGAAAGATTCTTCCAATGCAACTGGTGAAATCTCTACAACCTCAGTCACTGCATCTGTAATTGTGGAAGCTCTTCCTCCTGTCCCGGAGATAGAGGAATACGTGGTGGTTGATGAGTTCCAAGAAAATGAAGAAGATGCCCCTGATGCCGAATACCCAAATGATGCAAACCCACTAGCAATTGAGGCTGATTTCCAAGATCTCGAGTATTACGAAGCCGACGGTGATGACATGCTTGAAGCTGATGGAGACTATGATGGTGAGATCATCTCTGGGGGTATCCCTGCGGATTTCACCCAGGCTGACTTTGATCGCATGTTGGGTAACATTCCTGCTTCTGCTGAATTAATTTTACCCAATCTTTATAATCCTGAATGTCATCCATCTGATGCCTTCAATCCCCTTGTTGCTCCCTCCATCTCCCCTTCGTCGCTGAGGTTCGAGCAGCAGGTGATTGAGGGAGCTGTCAAGTCGGAGTCGGGCAAGCGTAAACACGGGGTCGAGGAAGGAGAGACTGCATGCTCAAAGCTGATGGGTGCAGGCAACAAAAGGGGTAAGAATGAAGAGTAAACTTACATGGAAGCAGTTGCTCGGTATCCTTGGGAGGTGGGATACTGAGAAAGTTGAATTGCTTATCACCTCCTCTCTTGTGCAATCTATGAAGTACCTCAACGATGATCACCTGCTGCATAGTGGCAGCGCAACTTTGAATGGAATAAAACTTTTTGTTAGCTTTGTATATAGTAGTATGAATCTATGGTTTATCTCTAAGTTTGGTTGTAAGTGGCCTAAGCCTAAGGATTTGATGTTATTATGTTATGAAGTCTGTAGAGTATGCTATTTCCAGCAAGGTTCTATTAATGGTGTCTTGAATCCTACACTGTGCAGCTTGCGGTATTGTAAGGTGAAGGAAATGAAAGTAATCGATTGCTGGTGGTATTTCTCTCTAGATTATGTGTATAAGAGCAAGAATATCCTGGCTAATAGAGAAGCAAAGGGTACTAAATCAAATGTCCTAACACATAACCTCATGAAGCAACATGTTCTGGAAGACGGATGGCCACTGCCAACCTGTGCACTAAGGTCATTGCGAGGACCCCCCCCCCCCCAACAGATGAGACATGTGAAATATAGGTTTAATATTATAACTTCGAGCAAGTATTACATAACTAAAACCTCTCTAGTATGTGCACTTAATCAAAGCTTCCATTTGGCGGGATATAAGATTGAAACTAGAACTCGAGGTTTAGGTGCACTCTTACTTTGCTGTCAGGCCAAAAAATCTGGAGAAGTATGGGATATAATAAATCCAACTCAAGTACTTGTTAAAAGGGTAACAAATGGAATTGTCTTGAAATTCACATCTAGAAGGCATGGATGGCGAAAATATATTAGGGAAAGGGTAATATAGGGTGGTTCATGAAGATCGGATCATGGAATGTTCGTGGGTTTGGCCGACCCAATTTCTGGGCTGAAGTTAATAATGGAAACAAAATCTGAAACCATACCTGATGAGAAAACCTGGAAGTAGGCAGGTTTCGACTCTGCTTGTTGGGTCCCAGCTGGAGGAAAGTCTGGGGGGATAGGAGTATTATGGAAGGCGTATCAAATGACTCAAGAAGCTCTGTCTGTAGTGGCTATACGGGAAAGATACATATGCCTAGACTACGACAAATTCGAAATTAATTTCAAATGTAGAATGTTCTTGGTTTATGCCCCTGCCCACGAAAGTGAGAAATCTCGGTTCTGGGACGAGCTAAGCGGTATGATAGAGGAGTCTTCTTGGCCATGTATAGTGATGGGGGATCTTAATGAGATCGCGGAAAGCAGCGACAAACAAGGAGGAGTAGAGCCGTCAATATCTAGATTTCGGAGATTATCTGATTTTAAGGAACAGGGGGAATTTGTCGATATTCCCTTTATTGGAAATAGATTTACATGGAGAAAAAAAGAAATCTGGCGAGGATAACATTCTAGAAAGACTAGATAGAGCCCTTGTACAAAATGGAATTATTGAAAAATGTCCGTCCATTCGGGTAATGCATTATGCATTCTCTACGTCCGATCATTGCCCGATCTTTGTTGACTTGTAGCTAGGTTCACAACCAAGGCATGCCGCTTTTAAATTTGAGAATATGTGGCTACAGCGCAAGGATTTGAGGAATATAGTAAAACAAGCGTGGCGAGCAAGTTGTGGTGGCTCCGCCATGTTTCAACTAACTTTCAAGACAAAAGTTCTCAAAGCAAAAATCAAGGAGTGGAACCTAAAAACATTCGGGAACATATTCAAACAGCTGAAGGAGGTTGATGAGCAACTGATTATAATCCAAAAAACGCTGAGTGAACAAGAAGATAACATCACACTCAATAAGCAAATTAGACTTTTAAAAAAGAAAGAGGCCCTAATTAACTTCCATAAAACCTACTGGAATCAACGAGCCAACACGAAACACATTAAGCTTGCGGATACGAACTCCACATACTTCCATAAAATTCCTCCAGGAAGGCGAAATAGGAAAATCATTAGATCAATTAGTTTCGCGGCAGGAACCCAAATTTTAGGAGAAGAAAACATTATGGTAGAAATACAAAAAGATTTTGAAAAAAGATTTCGAAAAGAAAGGGAAGATCGAACAAGGGTGAAGCTCTAGACCTCATATCTCCAAACATTTATGAGAATGAAAATACAGAACTAGTAAAACCAGTCTCGAAAAATGAGGTTAAAAACGCGGTCTTTAGCCTTGGGAGGAATAAATCCCCGGGACCAGACGCCTTTACAGCTGAATTCTACAAACAATACTGGGACATAGTGGGCCCCGCGGTAACACGGGTTGTAAAGAATTTTTTCATCTTTGGGAAAATGCTTCGAAGAGTAAACCACACCTTCATCACACTTCTGCCAAAAAATAGATAACCCAACCACGACAAACCACTACAGACCGATAAGTCTATGCTCCACTATATACAAAGTTATTTCTAAAATTCTGACAGAACGATTGAAGAAAGTAATAGGTAAATTAATCAACCCTCTCCAGGCGGCGTTTGTAGCTGACAGGGCAATCCAAGATAACATACTTATAGCACATGAAATTTTCCACTCCTTCAAAACGCGTAAAGGGCTAGAGGGGTGGATGGCCATAAAACTGGATATGGAAAAAGCGTATGACAGGGTAAACTGAGACTTCTCATGGGAAATAATGAAAAGATTCGGCTTCCACCCGACATTCATAAACTGGATAAAAGAGTGTATTTCTACTACGTCTCTCTCTGTGTTAGTAAACAACTCGCCGACCCAAGTGTTTCTACCGACAAGGGGAGTTAAGCAGGGAGATCCTATTTCCCCTTACTTGTTTATACTTGGGGCGGAATTACTAGGACGAAGATTACAGCAAGAGTCAATGCAACCGGGGAGCAAGGTGGGGTTTAAATTTGGTAGAGGGGGGCCTTCGGTGCCTTTTCTGGCATTTGCGGACGACATAATCATTTTCTCAAAAGCCTCCTTAGAAGCCAGCCAAAAAGTGAGAGAGATAATTGACGAATATTGTCAGTTGTCGGGTCAAAAAGTCAACTATCACAAGTCTTCTTTCCAAACTACGAAGGGTGTACCGGGAAATAGAATACAACTTCTACAGAATTCCCTCCAGGCTCCCCACACTAGGGCCATGGAAAAGTACCTTGGGTGCCCAATCATCAGTGGTAAAGTAAACAAACAAACTTTCGAGGACATAGTTCTTAAAACAAAAAACCAGTTAACTAAATGGAAAGCAAATTCCATCTCGCAGCAAGAGCGGTCAATACTAATTAATGCGAATCTATCAGCGAAACCGTTGTTTGCTATGCAGAGTTTCATGCTACCTGATTCGATTCACAAAAACCTTGACCAGATCAATCGATCCTTTTTTTGGAATAAGGATCTTCAGCATAAACCACTTATAAGCTGAGACAGAATATGTAAACCAAAATGCAAAGGTGGATTAGGGATTAGAAAGTCAGAAACGATGAATGAAGCATTGCAAATGAAACTACTATGGAAAATACTTGCAGAGCCGGATAATATGTGGGTACAAATAATAAAACATAAATATCTAAAGCATTCGGACATCCTTAACTATGAAAACGTTAAAAACTCCTCTTGGCAGTGGAGGAATGCTGCATCTTTAATAGAAAATTTTAAATAAGAATTAGTATGGTCGATAGGGGATGGGGAAACGGTCCGGTTTTGGTCAGACAGATGGATTAACAAGACCGCTCTAAGCCATAGCTCTAGGGGAATACCAGCCCACAACAAAAGCACAACAGTAAGTGAATTTATTTCTAATGGACAGTGGGATAAGAACAAACTTTTGAGTGTACTAGACACAAATATGGTCCAAACAATTATGGATATTCCATTACCTTCGAAACCTATGCCGGACAGGCTTTACTGGTGGCCAGATAAACATGGGTGGTTTACAACATCAAGCGCTATCAAATTAATTTCAAACGTGGACGCCTTCACAGATGATCCTAATAGTTGGATATGGAAGGTGAATACTATGCCAAAATTCAAGAATTTCTTATGGAAAATTGCGCAGAATGGACTACCAACCAAAGACATGTCAAGTAAGAGAGGAACCCCAATCCCGACACAATGTGTGTTATGCGAAAGGTGTGTTGAGGATGAACAACACCTCTTGGTAGAATGTCCGTTTGTTAAAAAGAATTGCTTAACGGAATTAAAATTAGGAAAACTAGTTAGTCAGGGCACCAATTATAGATGGAATGGAAGAAGTCTAATGAATTTAGTTGGAATCCACTTGAATAAGGAGGAAAAAAAGGAATTAGCGATTAAATGGTGGACTCTATGGTACTACAGAAACCAAGTTGCATTCCAAGGAAAGAGTAAACCATCTCAGGGGGAAATGCAACAGTTTATACAAAATACTAAAGAATAATGGAAACGTGCAAGTACGGACGAAGAGACTCTGCCCTACCCTACCTCTAACCAGCATAATACACAGAAAAGGGCAATCAGCAGAAAAAATGTAAAATGGCGAAAACCGGAGAGGGACTTCCTTAAGATGAATTTCGACGGGGCTACTAATGGATCGGGGACGTCTTCGGCTGGTTACAAAACTTGTTATCGAAGGGGACTCCAAAACGATTATTGACAACCTCAAATATAATAGCCCTTGCCCGTGGGAAATAGAACTGATAATGGGAGACATCAAACGGCAAATAACTGAATTCCAAACTGTGATTTTCTCGCATGTGCCCCGTGAGGGTAACATGACGGCTGACAAGGTTGCACACCTTGGCCGCCTTGTTAATGGGGCGGTCTTGACATCTAATACTGATCTTAATGATCTCATCCATCGGGATGCTATCGGTTAGGTTTTTTTTCAACCGAATTATTACCTATTCAAAAAAAAAAAAAGTTCGGCTCGAGTTCGACTCGATAATGGCTCGACTCAAATTCGTTCATTTTCTAAACAAGTCAAGTATAAATATATTTTTAAACTCGATTTAAAGCTCAACTTGTTCGATTTAAACTCGAATAGCTCTAAATTTGTGAAATTTCTAAAATTTTCTTTAAGTTACTATGTTTTGAGAAAATATGACTACTTAATGCTCGAAAAAAGCTCGGCTCGAGCTCGTTCATTTCCTAAATGAGCCGAGTATATGAGCACATTTTTAAGCTCGAGTCCAAATTTAGACTCGGTTCGAGCTCGACTTATTTCTAAACGAGCTTAAATGAACAACGTGCCAATACTCGACTCATTCGGATCGAATAATAGCCCTAGTTGATCAAAGCAGATCCGACGTTATAAGCGATGTTGTGGCCTTCACTTTATTTTGATAATATAATATAATATACTATAATATAATATAATATAATATAATATAATATAATATAATATAATATAATATAATATAATATAATATAATATAATATAAAGTGGATGTTAGATAAACATTCAATTAGATGTTGCAATCCCGAAGCTTGTTGGGTTGGTTGAGTTCGAGCCTATTGGTATCCATGATTTGAAAGATCAATCTCTAATTAGACGTTGTTTTACACTATAATATTTTGAAGTCACACCTCGACGCTCAATAAGATGTACACATAATGTCGCTTTCAGAGTTTCATGTTGCTCTTAATTTTTGCAAAAAGAGAATCTCACCATAACTATGTTTGACTATATGGTTATGGATGGATTTTTTTATCATGGAAAAAAATGAGTTTTGTGTTTATTTAACCGCTCTTGAAAAGATGGGTATTGAACAAAGTGTTCAATCTGGGATAAATATTCATTACATGCAAGAGAAATTGTGAATAACAATCGAGCTTCAAAATTATTGTTAATAATAGTTGTCAAATGCATTGCTCATTATGAGGTGGATATTGAGCACGATGTTCAAATCCCAATCAACACACACCACCTTAGTGAACAATTGTAAACAAAATAGTTAGAATTTCATATTATAGTGTAGGTTCACTATCATCAAACCAATTGCCCTTTCGGGTGTGAGGGTTGAACACAAGGTGCAATCCCCTTTGGACGACCCCCACCGCCTGAAATAATAATTGGGAGACAACATCACCAATGACGTGAACAATGAGGACAATGCATGGTATTTCATTTACTATTATCAAATCAGCTGCTATTTCAGGGGTGACAATTCAACATAGGTCGCAATCCCTTCACTAATAACATCAGCTTCATAGACAGTATATATTCACTAATATATCAGAGCAACTAGCAAATATCATACTCTTAAAGTACATTAAATTTTGGATGCTTCCACCTTAATATATTTAACAACTTCCTACGAAAGATTCCGAGTCTTTGGTTTGATTTGAATCTTTAGTGTGTTGAATGTGATTGCTCCAACTTGTTGGTGGAGAACGATCTCAGACGTTGAATCCATTTCTCCCTAGGCATTATGTAATACGATGAGAGCATGATACAATAAAGGGTATAGTAGGCACATTCAAACTCGATAGATTCAGAAATATGAGTGCCATTACAAAACTCTACATGGAATAGTGCACACAAGAACAAAGCCAATGCAATCTCAATGTTGACAATGAAAATATCAGAAACTTTCAACGGACGTGGGTAATGAACCTCGGTAATTGTATAGTTGATACGATCGATTGATTTATGATATTCACTCTTTATTGCCATCGAACCCAGTGGGTTTTCATAGGTTCGACTGGGTTATCCTTTTGCAATATGTTATGATCTTCAAGAAATGAGGTTTGTTTCAATCAATAACGGAGGAGTCTTTCAAATGATGCTATTGGCGGCTTAACGTACTTAATTATTCCTGAGCAACCCTAATACAGTATGGTAGAGATTTCTCCTAGAGAATAGCATTAAGATTAAAGATTAATCAAGATTTAAGATACATGCAACACCAAATTATGAGTCAATGTTTCACATACAATTGATTCTCTACACACCAATTTAGTCCTATGAGTCCTAAAAAGGCATGCTTTGTTCTATGGATTAAGGATTCCTACGGGGAATCTACAAAATCCTAGAAATAATCTCAACTAGTTGCCTGGGGTAGAAGAAATCAACAATATGCAACAATAAGCGCAAAAGAATCAATAGGAATAACATAAGAATAAAAATCTCACAACATTATGAAAAATAAAACTTCAATTCATAGACGAAACGAAATAGTTTAGCACTCTATGGCCATGGAAACTCTCCTCTAGGGTTTTCTCAATTGTTAAATGTGTATTCTATTCTCTAAAAGCCCTAATTAACATCCTTATATAATAGTAAAATCGTCCTTAAAAGATAAAATATAACATAAAATATAACTAAACACAGATCCAAAAATGCATTCGATGACACCCTAACTCCCGACCGCGGCAAGTTGTCGTGGCCACGACACTTTTCACGCATACAAGCTTCCAATGATGATGTCGTAGTTGCATCAAAGTCTGTCACGGTCGTGGCTATTCTCCATTCGAAAATTCTTGGTCGGATTATGTATTAACATCAACATGAAAGTTGTAGCCCTTAGAAAGAGTTTTCCAACACATACTCATAATAGTCAATTGGACAACTGAGGCCTCCAAATAGTGCGTTAAAAGTTCAGCTTGTCGGACAATAACTTTTTCTGACTTGTTCTTCGTTTAGGCTATATTCTTCTTCTCAAGACCTCTTTATATCTCTATTATGCTTCTTAGATCAATTTGACTTTCTCGACCAATGCATTATCAGCTCAAGTCTCCTCATCAGATCCACATTTACCTGGAATAATAAATAAAGGCGTGTAGATTCTGACTCCAACAACCAGTGTTCTAAAAATCCCACATAGGCGCTCGACGGAGGGCACCTAGGAATTTTTAAGCCTAGGTGGGCCTCTCAGCGGAAATCCACCTAGGTGGGCCTCTCAGCGGAAATCGCACATCCGCATTGGCTCCACCTAGGCCGGCCTAGGCTGGCGATTATTCCGTTATAGCACCTAGGTAGGTGATTAGTCGGATTAGGGTTTTTTTATCCCCCAAGTCGAGATATATTTACTTATGAGTCAAACCCATGATTTTGGATTTTATGAGGTTTAAAGTCGCTAGTAAGACGCGTACTTTTGCATTTATTTACTTTAGCGTTAGTTAATCACCGCAGATGTGGCTTGATTAGTGATATTATGGATTATTATTACATTATATGAATTATTGACATGTGTTATACGTTAAAACATAAGAAAATAATCAAGTTTGCTCTAAGTTCGTCTAGGCACCCACCTAGCCGCTTAGGCGTTAGGTAGGCACCTGATAGCATGCATTTAGAGAGTTATAAAAGGTTGCATTTAGCTTAGTTATGATGCATATCATGCATGGTTTAAGTATAATTTGCATATTTGTTCTCTGTGTGGTTGGAGTTGGAATCTACACGCTTTTATTGATTATTTCAGGTAATGGTGGATCCGAGGAGGAGACATGAGTTGATAACGCATTAGATGAGAATTTCTAGTTGATCGAAGAAGCTTACATGAAGATCTGAAGAGGTCCTGAGAAGAAGAAGCGAACCTGAACGAAGAACAAGTTTGCAGAAGTTGTCACCAGACATGCTGAACTTGTTTTGCACTTTCTAGAGGCCTCGGTCGTCTGATTGACTATTATGACCATGCGCTGGAAAGCTCTTTCAGAGGGCTACAACTTTCATGTTGACGTTGAGAGCTGATTCAAGACGGATTTTCCGTAAAAGACCAATGCAGCGGCCGCCGCATGGTGTGCAGCGGCCGCCGCCAGGGACGACGCAAAAGGAATTCTAATGCGGCGGCCGCCGCATCTGCCGTCAGCGCGTAACGCTGCGTTTTGATTAAATAAACCCTAGATGAAGGTTTTTGTTTATGGCCGACTTTGGGATCTTTGATAAGGCCACTTTTTAGTTATTTTTGAAGGACTTCTATTCTATTCTATTCATCAGACATTTTAGAGATTTTGAGCGATGTCTTCCATGAGGAACTAAACTCATCTATTCTGCCTGCAATTTGAAACTTTATTCGGATTGATTGTGAGTTTCTAATTCTCGTTCCTTGTTTCCTATATTTGAATGCTTCAACTTCTTTGTGCTTGATTGTTTATTGTTTTGTTCTATTTTGTCTGTCCAACTTGTTAGATCGATTCAATTGCTAAGGTTTTGTAGAATCCTGATTGTGAACCTTAACCTAAGTGGCAAACTTGTTCCTTTAGGGCTTATTGAACTAATTGAATAAGTAGGAAGTTGAATGTGTTGTTAAATTCTTCTTTAGGGACTGCAAATACCTTGGCTAATCTCTGAACTTAAAGCTATCAATTGGGTTAAATCCTTCTTTAGGGACTGTTCGATTGATAAGGGTTTCTATGACTGATTGGACTAGTAACTATATTAGGTCGGGACAAGGGCATTCATAGGAAACTTAATAGGACGAGAAGAAGTTACAAGGATCGCTTCAATCCAATAAAGTGGAAAATTGTAGGTAGAATTACTTCTCAAATTTGTCTAAAACCAAATCCAATTACTTTGCTTTCTTTACTCCGCTTTGATAAAAGGTGGAACTTTTACACTCTCAAAACCCCCCTTTGGTTACTTTAATCGACACTTGAATCATACTTGAATTACAAATTTCCCTGTGGATCGACCTCTTGCTTATTGCTATACTTGCTATAGGTTTGAGTTTTCTTTGGCGGAATCAACGATAGGTTTTACCTCCGTCAGCACCCACCGCCTAGCAACCACCAAACACCTTTTGGAACAATTTCCAACAACATAGCGAGTAAAGATGCAAAATGCGAACTAAACTATGCAATATATACATCAAACCGATCAAGCTAAATGCAACCTATTATATATGTCTACCTAAATTCGTGCTATCAAATTCCTACAGACTAAGCATTTACTTGTCCTTAAGCAATGAAAATCAAGGTTAAATCAACGCCCCACATACAAGAATCCATGTAATCAATTCGTAAAACACTCAAGCTTAAAAATAGGGAATAAAATCAACAAATACTATCATCACAAGTATGTGCAATCAAAGGAATAAATGAAGCATATTGATGAGCGGTTTTTAGTCGCATAAACCGTATCAAAATAAAACTCAAACCTACAAACTAGTATAGCAAGCAAGTAAGAGGTCGATCCCACAGAGAATCAAGTATTTCTCAGCAATGTGTATTTACCAATTAGTAGAAAGGGGGGGTTTTGGTTGATTGAGATTGAAAAGAAAACAAAATAAAATAAAAACAAATAATGCAAAACAAATTAGAGAAGATCGCTCTACCTACAACTATCCACTTTATTTGTTTGAATTGATATTGTAACTTCCTCTTGTCCTTTTAGTCTTCCTATGAATGCCCTTGTCCCGACCTAATATAGTTACTAGTCCAACCAGTCCTAGCAACCCTTATCAATCGAACAGTCCCTAAAGAAGGATTTAACCCAATTGATAGCTTTAAGTTCAGAGATTAGCCAAGGTATTTGCAGTCCCTAAAGAGGGATTTAACAATACATTCAACTTCCTACTCATTCAAATAGTTCAACCAGACCTAAAGGAACAAGTTTGCTACTTGGGTTAAGGTTCGCAACCAGGAATCTACAAAACCCTAGCAATTGAATTGATCTAACTAGTTGGCGAGACAAGATAGAACAAATCAATAAACAATCAAGCACAAAGAAGTTGAAGCATTCAAATATAGGAAATAAGGAACAAGATTCAGAAACTCACAATCAATCCAAATAAAGCTTCAAATTGCAAGTAGAACGAAGAGAGTTTAGTCGCCCATGGCGAACATCGCTCTCTCTCTAATTGTCTGATGGTTCAAAGAATAGAATGAAAGGTAATGAAAAATAACATAAAAGTGGCCTAATAAAACATCCAAGTCGGCCTCAAAACAACATAATAGAAAACTAGGGTTTTTTCCAAAACGCGTTGCGCGCTGGCGGCAGCTGCGGCGGGCGCAGCATGAATACCGCCCCTGGCGGCGGGCGCAGCAAATTATGCGGCGGCCGCTGCATTGGGTTTTCCCGAAAATTCCGTCTCGAATTAGCTCTCGACGTCAACATGAAAGTTGTAGCTCTCTGAAAGAGCTTTCCAACGCATGGTCATAATAGTCGATCAGACAACCGAGGCCTCCAGAAAGTGCAAAACAAGTTCAGCATGTCTGGCGACAACTTCTGCAGACTTGTTCTTCGTTTAGGTTCGCTTCTTCTTCTCAGGACCTCTTGAGATCTTCATGTAAGCTTCTTCGATCAACTAGACATTCTCATCCAATGCGTTATCAACCTATGTCTCCTCCTCGGATCCACGATTACCTGGAATAATCAATAAAAATATGTAGATTCCGACTCCAACCACACAGAGAACAAATATGCAAATTATACTTAAACCATGCATGATATGCATCATAACTAAGCTAAATGCAACCTATTATAACTCTCTAAATGCATGCTATCACATATCCATCCAACCTCACTAGAAACAACGTGTACGTTTAACTCTCTTACTCATGTGTTTAGGGTTAAAACATTTACGCTCAAACTCAGTCATTGATACTTACCTACAATAAAATTATTTTAGTGGTCTAAACCTCCACCACTAGTGACTTCACATGCAACGAAAATCATGATGTCTTTTGAATGGGTTATAATGGGGTTATGATAGGAACATAAGGTATGGAAAATATTTAGGTCATGTGTGATGATGCCTTAAACAAAAAATAGTAAATATAAGCATAAAAGAGGTTCCCGCTATATAAATAAATCCTCACAAACACGACACGAGCATGAAAAATGATAAAGTACACGAGCTTTAACAGGCTCGCTAGTGAGAACCATGAAGCAAAGTAAAACACTATGATTCGTGTCAGGTTGTTCGTGGTTGGCTAGGTACACATAAAGATAACCGGTCATCGGTACAAAACCCCCCCATTATCACCTCACGTACCTAGACATTGTCCGCGGTCTACCTGCTCCATGTGGGAAAACCCACTCGCCCAACACAATGTACACATGTCCTACCTCACGTGACACATGTTGACAAACACGAGACAAGTGTCAGGCATGCTTCTTGTTGAATTGTTTATAAATAGGGCTCAAAGCCTCATTAACGAGGGTCGGTTTTTGGAATCTATAACTGCTTAGGAGCTTTAGACAAGCCCCTTTTTAAGTTGGAATCTTCTTGGCTAGTGAGAATTGACATTGGAGCTTTAGCCTCGCGGAGGGCCTCTTGCTCGTAGATGTAACTAATTCGTGTGGTAGGGCTTGGATTTTAATGGTGTTTCACATCAATTTTGCTTAACTTATTAAGAGAGAATTTGATTTGGGGAAAATGATACGGGGTTAGCCGTGTGATGGTCCGATCTTCGACAACAAGCAAGAAACTCCAAGAACTGAACAAGAAACGCAAGAACTTAATCAAGATCGATCAAGAACTATAAAAGACGCAGCAAGAATCACCAAGAACAAGGGTTCTTGATGTCGACAATAAAGAAAGACACAACGCAACAATATGATGAAAGAAAGACTCGAAATTTAAGAGCAAGAATTGAAAGACACGACCTGATATGGACTGAGTCGATCTATATAGAACAAGATAGAGACCTCAGGCTTCCGTAGAAGGTAGGAACCAATATCAATGACTATAAAACCCGCCTCTGCAACCCTACACAACCAAGCGGATAACTTGGAGGAACAAGGAGGGGGCTTGTGGATACTCGGATCACCAAGTCTTGCGAAGTTGATGAACGGCAAAGCAAACCAAGCTAGATCAATACCAATATTTGCAATTGAAGAGCACAGCTCTATTCAATCGACTTTCTCTCAATTGTGTTTCACACAAACTGAAATTTCATTCATAATGGAAGACCTCTTATGTTTTACAAGGAGATCAGCCTCTATTTATAACCCTAATGGCTGATTTTAGATAGAAATAATAATTAAAGATAAATTAAAATAAATCCCTAAATAACCTAAAATAACTTAAATAAAGAAGGTTACTAAAAATAACAAAAGAAAGTTCTTTATTCCCGTCAAAACAGTGACATCTTGCAAAGATGTTGATTTTCGACCAAGCTCCATGTTGAATCTGGAAAAACCTTTAACAGAAATGTTGTAGATCTCTTCGTCCTCGTTCCGACAAGGTATGGCATGCCTCAATCCGATTAATATTGAATCCGTAGGACTCAATTTACTGAAACGTCAATAAGCTGTCAAACTGCTGAACGAATGTAAGACGTCAAGCTTCCACCTTTGGACCTTCTCCCATGGTGGAGCCTTCTTCTTCCTCTTGAGGATGACTTCATTCTCATGAGCTTGAATTATAGGTCCATCCCCAAGTATGATATGTGTGTCCAGAGGTGTCTTGGATGGTCCCGCATCAATCTCCCTTTCTTGAAAAGGATTCGTCCTCGAATCCAAGGTCGCATAAGATTCAGCACATGCATCCACACGAGCTCCTGGATCGAAAACCTCATGCCCATGGAAACTCTTTTCAAGGCCGATTGTTGTAGGGATTGACCACTCCTCGATGGTTATTGTCTCAGCTTCATCTACAAAATCAAGAAAAGAAACTTGATTAGTGCATAATTCATAACTCATATCATCTTCATTATGTTCTAACTTAATATGTACTGTAGCTTGGTCATTAATCCCTAAGTTTCCATCCAATGCTAGCAAGTTTTCATTATTTTTCAAGGCTGAATTTTCAATTAATTCAAGGCTAACAATAGTAGAAGAATTTTCACCATCAATGATCAAATTAGAAACTTTGCCTTTCTCTAAGCACAAATCTTCTCTTTGATTATCATCACAAGGTGTAGATTGAACATTTAAATCAATCAAAGAATCATCATGCTCATATTCATTGCAATCATCATGATCGTAGGCAAGTAAATTAAGATCTTGATCATTATTAATAACATGATTTACATGGTCATTAATCAGCGAATTATTTATGCTAGAAGAAACATTAAGTTGAGTAGAAATAGGATGATTTTCTTCCCTTTCAATTGGTGGCACTTCATCTCTAGGTGGGACTCCTTGTACAAACACCATATTAGAGCCAAAATGCTAAAGATCTATTGTCGTAAAGCGTTTATCCACCTTAACCATTTCATTATTGAACTTTACCAACATCTCATTCATGGCGTTCATGGTGATCATCAAGGTGTTGAATTGCTCAGGAGTTATAGTAGTGGTCGAGTTGTTCCCATTGTTGGGCTCGTTGTTAACCTGAATATTAGACATGACAAAAAAAAGACAAACAAAGAACTATGTAAAAGTTAGAAAAATATAAATCACCTCACAAGTGTTTCGCTCACACTCCCTCTCTAATTGGTATGTCACGCTTGTTGGGGCAATCCGCCTTGGGCAAATCAACACTCAAGCAAAGACTTAGCAACACAAGGTAAGAGATCAGGAGAATGGAAAGAAACAAACAACCGAAAAAACCAACAGGACAAAAGTATCGAGTCGGTAGGACAGAGTATCGACTCGATAGTTTCACAACAGTAAGCAAAGTATGGACTCGCAGTTTCCTATTCAATAACTCAAAGCAAAAACTCTTAGGACAAAGCAATGATTGTAACAAGTAACAAAGATGTAAAAGTAATCAGATTTATGATTGCAAATAGATTGATATATCAAAGTAGAAAGAACATCTCACCTGCAATTCTCTGACAATGGTTGGAATTCATGGTCCTCGAATTGATCTATTAATTATTCATATTCATAGGTCTACTTGACTAAAGTTGAGAGATCCGCAGAGATTCACTCATCTTATTTAATATCACTAAAGAATAACATTAATGAGTCAAGTAATCAAGACCAATTAGCACATTGACTCAACGCAATTAAGACTAATAGGCGCATACCGAACTCAGCCCTAATCGAATATCCTCAACGTAGATCAATTGAAATCATCCACTACAAAGGCAAAGAGACATCACTATCATCAATCCTTTGTTTTCTATCGAGAAAACAACAACGAATTGACAGCTAAGATGTAATTCCTAACATGGTGATCAGACTTAGAAAGGAACACAAATGTAAAGGAACACAAATATAATAATTAAACACAAGATGAAAACTATGAATATGAATAACCAAATAGAATAAAATCCTCACAATCCAAACAACCATGTCTTCGAATCACAGGCGAAACTATGAGTTTAGCAACTCATAGGCCAATTCTCTCTCTCCATCTCTCTCTCTCTCTCTAATTGGTCAAGTTGATCATTGATTCTTTTTCAAATCATCTTTTCACCATATTATTGTTCTTGTCTCTATCTTATGTAACTTACTAGTCCTACGAGTCCTATTAACGTCCTTAATTAATTATTCTTAAGCAACCCTAATATAGTACGGTAGGATTTCACCTCGAGTAGCATTACGATTAGAGATTAACCAAGATACATGCAACACCAAATTACGAGTCAATGTTTCACATATAATTGATTCTCTACACACCAATTTAGTCCTACGAGTCTTAAAAAGGCATACTTTGTACTATGAAGTATGAATTAAGGATCGCAACAAGGAATCTACAAAATCCTAGCAATGATCTTAACTAGTTGCACGTGCTAGAAGAAATCAACAATATTCAATAATAAGTGCAAAAGAATCAATATGAATCAACAGGAATATAATAAGAATAGAAATCTCACAACTTGATGTCAATCAATGCTTCAATTCATAGATGAAACGAAATAGTTTAGCACTCTATGGCCATGGAGGCTCTTCTATATGGTTTTCTCAATTGTTGAAAGTGTATTCTATTCTCTAAAAACCCTAATTAACATCCTTATATAAAAGTAAAATCGTTCTTAAAAGATAAAAGATAACATAAAACATAACTTAACTTGAATCCAATTAACATGTTCGGCGACGCCCTAACCTGCGATAGCGACACTGTTCAGATGTACAAGCTTCCAGTGATATTGGTGTTGCAGTACGTTGCGATTACTGTTCATGCGGAAAATCTTCGTCGAATTTTGTCTTGACGTCAACAAAAAAGTTGTATATCTCATAAAGAGCTTTCAATGCTAAACCTATGGTTTAGCGTCGATTAGCTTGTCAAGCGACAACTTTTTCTGACTTGTTTTTCGTGTAGGCTCTCTTCTTCTCCCAATGCCTCTTTAGATCTTCATTAAATTGCTTAGATCAACTTGACTTTCTCGACCAAAGCGTTATGAACCTAAGTCTCCTCATCAGATCTACATTTACCTGAAATAATCAATAAAAGCGTATAGATTTTAACTTCAATAACATAGCAAGTACAAAAAGTACAAATACAAAATGCGAAATAAATTATGTAATATATACATCAAATCAAGCTAAATGTAACCTAGTATACCTAGCTAAATACTTGCTATCCGATGGATTTCAATCTCTAAATTTTCTATTCCATTTTGCTAGCTAGTGTATATACATAAAAAAGACCCCTAATTTTAGAAGATTAAAACCACCAATATTTGTTTACCGATAGGTTTGGGGCACAAAAACTTGACGCTAAACCATCATTTGGGTCCTCTTTGGTTGGAGGAAATGAAAAGAATCTTGGAATTCAAGGTTGATAAAAAAAAAATAAAAAATGATAAGAATAACATGCCACGTCTTACACGCCTGTAAAGCTGAAGAATCAAACTGTGCAAATTTCAACCCCTTTCCAATACGATTACAATATAAAAATATCTTGGTTACTGCAAATTGCAATTGCCATAGTTTCATGCCTTCACTCCTTTTTGGCACGGTATAATATTTGGATAAACAAAGATAAAAAGAGAGATGCCAAAACCGAAAAATGGGTTAACTTGCACTATCTATCTATCTATCTAGTACACGTAAAACAATTAGCCGAGCATCAATTAGATTCTCTTCACATATATATATATATATATATATATATATATATATATATATATATATATATATATATATATATATATATATATATATATAATGCCTTGCATGTTCAAGTGGGCAGATTCTTTTTCTCTTACCTACCTATTTGAATTGGGTGGCTGTGAGCTACATACTATATAGATGGTTAGCCAGAAATTAAACTCTCTTCCCTTAACCAGACTACATAATTAAGTCTTATTTGAATCTTAGAACGCGTCATCTTTAAAATATGTCTTATTGAATTGTGTGATCGACTGATCTGCATACTTAACCGGTTTAAGGATATGAGCGAAATTATTTTCTAAAGGTGCTTACTATTAGCACGGCGAATTTATCACCCTTTGCACGGTTTGCAATCGCGGATTGGGAGTTTGCAAAATCCGCAAACTCACAGTTCGCGATTGCAATTTTATTTTATTTTTTTTAATTTCCGCGACCGCGCATTGCGAGTTTGCGGATTTCACAAACTCGCAATGCGCGATTGCCAATGTTTATTTTTTAAAAAAAAATCGGGATATATATTTTACGGAGTATGTTAAATGCAATTATTTCCTAAATCAAAATTCCGGTAGATATATTTGGATCGATAATGATATTTGACGAAATCCCGTAGACATCAATTTTGGATCGATAATGATATTTGAAGATATCGCGTTTCAAAGATATTTGAAGATAGATATATTTGGATATAAATATATTTTATTTCCTAGAATATTCGTCAACGATCGCTATATATACCCTCCCCGTATTTAGAGCACAAGTATCTCCACACTTTAACGGTTCTTACGAAGCTAATATTTCCAACATCCTAAATTTCTTCCTATGTCGTCGTCAGATGAAGATGATATACCGTTCGATATAAACGGGATAATGTCAAATATCGTTAAAATTTATCCATAATCTGATTTAGGATTGGGATTAACGTAGTACTCCCTCCGATTTTTAATATATGGCATTTGACTTTTGAACACGTACTTTAAGGAGCTAAAAACTAAATAAAATATTAATTTTTCCAACTAATTTTTTTTACATCATAAGTATTATAATATAAAAAATTTAATTGAAAAAAATCAATATTTAATATAATTTTTAGCTCCTTAAACTATATGCTCTAAAGTCAAATGTTGTATATTAATAATCGGAGGGAGTGTATGGTAATCTGAATTTTATTTACAAAAAAAAAAAACCGCAACCGCGGATTGTGAGTTTGCGGATTCGCAAACTCGCAATCTGCGGTTGCAGAAATATAAAAATAAAAATAAAATTGCAACCGCAAACTCGCAATCCGCGGTTGCGGAATTTTTTTTTAAAAAATTACAACCGCGCATTCAGCCTACGCGATTGCGATGCCCATCCGTGTATCCGGCGAGATTTTCACCGTGCATATAGCAAAACCGTTTTCTAAATCCTCCTCAATTCAATTAATTTTTGGCGACTATTTGTGATTTCCTTACCTCCGGGTGAGATGCCTTGACAGAGCATCTTGATAGGGCTCCCGATCAATCCAAAAGGCATGCGACACTGAGATTTCAAGACGATTTCATTGGAGATCGTTGGTGAAAAACATCATTGGATGTTTTGCTTATGCCCTCGTTGAATCTCTTCTAGTTGTCTCCTTCAAACACATAGACACTTAGTTTCTCTTTGCCTTTCTCGTTCTTTCCTTGCGTTTCTTGAGCGTTCTAGTTGAGGCCTAAGTTTTGTATTCATTCTCGCACATGTATATTGAAATACATTGTGGATCCAATTGTCTATTGTTGCTTTGTTTGAGTTTTCAAACTGGTATCAGAGCTTTGTCGAGTTTTTCAAGCTACGATTTGAGTTTCCGACTACTTTCCGTGTCGAAAAACTCAGATCTAAAGTCTTGACGGCTTTCTTTCCTTAGATATGAGATAATCCATCCTAGATCCAAAGGATAAGGATCCTTGAGCTACGATCTGTCTCAGATCTAAAGTCTCAAGGCATGTCTCTTCGGTTTCTGGGAAACCTACATTGAGACTGCCTAATTGTTGTGGATCTGAGACTCACTGTGTCTTAGATCTGAAGGATTAAGGCTCCTAAATTTGGATCTAAAACAAGATATGAAGTTTAGGGTTTTGAGTGACGCGGGGTTCTCTTATCTAAAGGAAACCCTAAGTCATTTTCGTTGTTTTTGTTCATATCCTGCATTACTAACTCAAAGTTGTTTTGTTTTGTAGATACACAAAAAAAAATATGTTCCTGTTGTTTCATATCTGTGAAAGCTTTATCATTCACTAGATCCTGCTTCATATCCTTTATCTTAGTTGTTGCTTTTCCTTGTTTACTGCTTTTGTGTTGCCTTGCCGGCTTATTATATTTGTGTTTTTTGCCTGCTATGATCTGGTGTGATGTCTGAATCCTCTGTTAGAATTAAGCCCTTTGATGGGACCTCTGATTTTGCTATGTGGCAATTGAAAATGAAGGTTGTTCTTATTAAAGAAAAATGTTGGTCTGCTGTTGGATGAATCTTATCCTGCTACTCTTGACGCTCTGGCTAAAACTGAAATGGATCAAATTGCTCATTCTGAGTTTATTATTCGTTTATTTGATGAAGTTGCTACGCAAGTGATAAATTTTACCACTGCTAAATCTCTGTGGAAGGGTCTTACTGATTTGTTTCAAGTTAAGTCTCTGCCATCTAGGATAAGTTTGCTTTGTCGCATCTTTAATTTCAAAATGGATGTCTATGTGTCTCTGAATGATAATTTGGATATGTATCTTCGTATGACTCAAGAGTTAGAAAGATGTGATGATAAAATTGTTGATACTCATCAAACTGTTATTTTGTTGAACTCTTTGCCATCCTAATTTGATAATTTTAAAGATGTGATTCAATTTGGTATAGAGGAATTAACTAAAAAGAGGATTATTGAGGCTCTCATAAAGAAAAATAAGGTTATGAAAGTGTTTAAAGGAAAGGGTGATAAGGATAACAAATCTGATATTTTGTTCACTAAGGGTAAGAGTAAGAATCAGAAGAAGAAGAGCAAGAAGAAAGAGGATTCTTCTGCTTCTAATTCTGGTTCAAACTCAAACCCTACAGAAACTAAGGCTAATGAGACTAAACCTAAGATTGACAAGAGAAATGTTAAGTGTCATTATTGTGTTAGACTTGGTCATTACATTTCTGAATGCTTTAAGAAGAAAAAGGATGAAGGAAATGCTAGAAACAATAATGGCACTACTGTTGTCTTAGAGTTTCAGTCTTTTTACCCTGACGAGCTTCTCATGTGTGCTATTACTGATATATTTAATATATCTGATTCTGATGTCTGGATTTTGGATTCTGGTTGCACAATGCATGTTACTCCTTATAAGCATCACTTTGATCAGTTGCATTTGTTTGATGAGGGTACTGTTAAATTGGGTGATCATTCCATGTTATCCATTAAGGGCATTGGTAATGTTTCTTTTAAAATGCATGATGGGAGGGTTAGGGTTCTCCAAAAGGTCAAGTGGGTACCTGGTCTTAGGAGAAATTTGTTGTCCGTCATCATGCTTGATGATCTTGGTTATGACATTAACACTCGAAATGGCATTAAATCTGTGTATAAAAATGGTAAAGTTGTGTTGAAGAGTGTTAAGAAAGGTGACCTTTATTATGTGCTTGGTGAACCTGTCTTTCATGCCTATAACTTGTCTCCTAAGATAAATGCTTGCATGAATCTGAGTGATACTAAACTGTGGCATGCTAGGTTAGGTCATATAGGCAATAAAGGTCTTCATTATCTGTTCAAGCATGGCTCATTGAATCATAAATCTTCTGATTTGCCTTTGTGTGAAAATTGTGTGTTTGGTAAGAAATCCAGAACCAGCTTTAAGAAATCTAAGTATGTAGCTCTTAGGCAACTAGAGTATGTACACGCAGACCTATGGGGACATGCCTAGGTGGATACTATAGCCTATAGGTGGTATGAAGTATTTCCTATCACTTATAGACCACTATTCCAGGAAGGTCTGGGTGTACCTCTTGACTCAAGAGGTACACCCAGACCTTCCTGGAATATTGTCGTGTTTTACCGTTTTGTGTCATAATCGTGTCGTATCTATTTCGTTTCGTGTTTTTTCGTATCGTTTTGTTGCGGTTTCGTGTCGTGTCAACCGTGTCGTATTTTTCTGCACAGCCCTACTCTTGAGGGCCAAGAGTGAGACTTTTGATTTCTTTAAGCTCTGTAAATCTAAAATTGAAGGTGAGTGTGATTTTAAGCTTAAATGTCTTAGACCTGATAATGACCTTGAGTTTTGTAACCATGAGTTTGATACCTTCTGTCAGCTGATGTCCATGTTTTGTGTCATGTTTTATATCTACTTTTATATCGATTTATGTATGCATTTCATGCATTTGGGTTAGATTAATACAGAATCTATGTATTTTACACTTATTTGCCAAATTATGGAGTCTACACTAGTTTCTGTTTAATTTCGCAGAAATCGGACGCACTTTGGAGCTTAAAGGAAAGTCGTGAAGAAGCTAAGGATGGTGCAGATGGAGAAAACGCCATTTTTCACCATTCATTGTTCTTAATCAAGCTTTTATGTCTTCATGAAAGTTGTATCCCTCGAAAAGAGCTTTCCAGCGCATACTCATATGCGTCAATCCGACGAATGAGGACTCGGGAAAGTGCGTTTCAAAAACATAGCAAAATGCTGAGAGCTGACACGTTTACTCGACGTCGACCAAATTGGTCGAAGTCGACCAAACCAGAAACTCAACTCGAGTCCGACGAGGAGAAGAGAACTCGAGAAGACAAAGACAAGCCAACCTTCCTCGACGTCGACCAACTTTGGTCGAAGTCGACCAAGCCAAAAATCGAGCAGGGATCCGGAATCGACCAAGCCAGCTGAAGAAGGAAGGAAGAAGTCGATATCAACTTAGACTAGTCGATATCGAGTAAAAGTTGCTCGATTTGCCTCCTGGAGCCGAGATCAAGATGCTGAGCTGAAGCCGAGAAATGCTAGTCGATATCGAGTAAGCCTACTCGATATCGAGTTGACCACCAGTGGCCGATTTCGAGCTAGTCCGAGTCTTGTTAAGGTTCTATCCCTGATCCAATGGAGATATTTCCGAAAGAAGATTCCCAACACATGAAGATTTAGATATTTTTATCCTTTTTATCTTTTTATCTATCCTAAGGGTTGAACAATTAATTACCCTAGGATTTATCTAGTTTTACTTATTTAGATATATTTATTTCCTAAGAAGAATTATATCTTCTATGTTAGATAGAGATATAGATAGATATTCCTTCCTTGATTAGCAAGCATTGGAAGCCTATAAATAAAGCCTATAGGGCTGATTTTTATTCATTCCAAGCTAGAAGGAGAAGAGGTAGAGAGAGAGAGAGTGGAGGCCAAGAGGAGTTTGTGAAGCAAGAGCGGAATTGACTTTCTTTGGTTGTAAGCTCTGTTTATTTTATTAATGCAAGTTTATTTCCTTTTATTATTAATGTTTTAATTATGATGAAGCGCGAGTAGTCCACCCACTTATAGGGTCGAGGTGAGCCCGACGATAGCCATGCTTGTTTGAGGTACAGATCCGACCTTTATTATGTTTTGAGCATCAGCTACCTTTTATGTGTTTATTACCTATTTAATAGAGATCCATGTTAACAACTTGGATTATAAACATAAAATCGGTAGATACAATTAGGGTTTCTTGAAAGAGTGGTCTAATTGTTGGAAAAGGCGAAAGCTTGATCCTTCGATGCGATTTGCATGATTATCGTTATTTATCTTGCCTTATGCATGTTTGGTTATCGTTGTTGCAAACCCCGATCTTGGAAGTTTTCTTTCACCTAGTTTATTCCGAATTTCACAAAGTTTTGTTCTTTTATTTATTGTTCCTACTCGACTTCGACCACCCCTTGGTCGACGTCGACTACTGAATTTTGATCGAGCAACGATCGCTGCTGTTTGTGTCTCTGCAGGAACTCGAGGTCGACCAGCCAACTCGACTACGACCAGCCAACTCGGCTACGACAAAAGCTGCTAGAGATCGACCAAACTCAGTGTCTTCTGCTTGCTCGGATTCGACTTGCCTGGCCCCTGTCGACTACAACTTAGTCGAGGTCGAGCACCCTGTAGTCGATTTCTGCCCGTGAGATTTATCCGCTACCTGAGATCCGCTGACACGCTTCCTCGAGGATCGATCCTGACTTCCCACCGCTGCATCGGGAGGAAGTCTTGTAATTATTTGTGTGGGCACGAATCCGGTTTGATCTATTTTATTATATTTTGAACTCGATTTCCGCCTAACACCAGTAGAATGGGATCAAAAGGCACCTCACTGTGTTAGGCACACCTCAGCAGAATGACACTACTGAGAGGATGAACAGAACCTTGCTTGAAAAGGCAAGGTGTATGCTCATTAGTGTTGGGATGAAACACTCCCTTTGGGGTGAGGCAGTCACAATTGCATCATAAACAGATCACCTCACTGTATGATTTGGAGATAGAACAAATGGATGTTAAAACGACTTTCTTACATGGTGAATTGGATGAGAAAATTTATATGAAACAACCTAAGGGTTTTACTGACAAAAATAGACCTTATCATGTTTGTTTGCTTAAGAAGTCTATTTATGGCCTTAAACAATCCCCCAAGCAGTGGAATTTTAAATTTGATTGCAGCATGAAAATGATTGGTTTTATTGTTAGGAAATATGATCATTGCCTTTACTTGAAAGATGTCAATACTATTTTTCTCATGTATGTGTTGTAGTATATGGATGATATTTTGATTATCTGCAAATCAAGGGCAAAAATATCAGTTGTTAAGTGCTCTCTTAGACAGTTCTTTGACATGAAGGACCTAGGCCATACTCAGGTTATTCTTGGCATGAGAATTTTCAGGGATCGAGCTAAGCACTTGATATTTTTATCCCAAAAGGACTATTTGTTGAAATTCCTTGAAAGGTTTAAGATTTTAAATGCTAAAGCCTCTCCTATTCCTTTAGGAGGGCATCTTGATCTCACAAAGACTAAGATGCCACTCTCTAAGGAAGAGGAGCTATGCATGAAATTTGTACCTTATCATGCTGCTGTTGGTTCTTTGATGTATGCCATGATTTGTACTAGACCTGATCTAGCTTTTGCTATATTAGTGTCCTGAGTAGACACATGTCTAATCCTTGTGAAAAGCATTGGCTTGCAATGAAATATTTGTTGAGATATGTTTCAGGTACTTTTGATTATGGTCTTGTCTATGGTAAGCATTCTTCTAAGCTTGATCTCCTTAGTTATGTTAACTCTGATTTTGCTAGCAATAAAGACAATAGAAAATCTACAACCTCCTATATGTATACCTGGCATGGAAACTGCATTTCCTGGAATACTCAACAGCAAGCTATTGTGGCTTTGTCCTCTACAGACGCTGAGTACATAGCAGCTGTTGAGGTCTCTAAGGAAGCAATCTGGCTTCAAGGTATACTAAGGGAGATTGAAAGAAAACACTATGTGTCTGTATTGCATATGGACAGTTAGAGTGCCATCTATTTATGCAAGGATCCTGTCTACCATGAGAGGACCTAGCATATAGATGTCAGATATTAAGAAAATTGATGGAAAGTTAAATCCTATTGATTTTGGAACTAAAACTGTGACAATTGACAAGTTTGTTTTCTGCAGGGATTTCTTACACATCAAGGATCTCAAGGCACACTGAGGAGTTGTTGTAACAAATGGGCCGGTGGTAGAGAAGGATATAAGACACAAGAACATTTCATGCAAGTCTGTTTTACACTACTTAACTTAAGAATTTGAAGGGCAAATTGTAGAGACTATAGTCTCATGTTGTATAATCATTAAGTTTTTGGGTTTGTTTAAATGTTTGGGCTTAAGTGGTTGAGCTTTATTGTGTTGCAACCATATTTGGGCCAAGTGAGCCCAAATCCCGGAAGGCAGCGGCTAGCCCTCTTGTCTCTTGCCTTATATGCTTTGTGTTGTCTCATTTTGATAGGGTTACGACTCTGTTCTCATATTGTTCTAGGGTTTGCTCTCCCTCTTGCTTTGTCTCCTTGGCGACCATTTGTGGTTTCCTTGCCTCCGGGTGAGATGCCTTGACAGAGCCTCTTGATAGGGCTCCCGATCAATCTAAAGGGCATGTGACACTGAGATTTCAAGACGATTTCATTGGAAATCGTAGGTGCAAAACATCATTGGATGTTTTGCTTATGCCCTCGTTGAATCTCTTCTGGTTGACTCCTTCAAACACATAGACACTTAGTTTCTCTTTGCCTTTCTCGTTCTTTCCTTGCGTTTCTTGTAGGGGTGGAATTGGTATATTACCAATTAGTTTTCACCCTTACCGTCTACCAACCAATTAAAATTGGTAATGATAAATTTCATACCATTACCAACCATAAAAGCTCGTGTACCAATTTAATTGGTAACCGATATAATCGGTTGGTAATAGTTGGTAATGGTAAAATACCAAGTTCTTCGTAATAATAGCATGCAACTCCAAATTAAATAAAAAATAAGTACCAAAATAAACGCACTTACCGAATTAAATATCAATTCATACAATTCAGGAGGAACCCTAAATCTAAATATTAAAATGTATGCGGAATATTAATTTTTTATTCTTTAATGGATATTCTGCATCAAAAATCTATCCCCTCATTTCTATTCTTTTAGTAATATATATATATAATATAATTTTTTAAATATATTTATATATAATCGGTTGGTAATGGTAATACCAATTTCGCCAACTAAATTACCATTACCAACCAACTTTGATGAATTGGTTCGGTAATACCGTACCAATATAATTGGTAACCAATTTAATCGGTGCCAATTTAAATTGGTTCGGTTGGTACGGAATTGGTTGGTTTGTATTGGTAGTTTTGACCCAGCCCTAGTTTCTTGAGCGTTTCAGTTGAGGCCTAAGTTTTGTATTTATTCTCGCACATATATATTGAAATACATTGTGGATCCAGTTGTCTATTGTTGCTTTGTTTAAGTTTTTAGTATCCATATACGTATATCAGATATCAGATATGGGTATCAGATATCGATATTAGAGATGTGGATATCAAATTTGATATTTGATATCTGACATCATGGTTGGTATGTTATAGATTTGGGTATAAAAAATTAACAAAAATGTAAATATATGAGCACAAGGGTAGTTTAAGTTTGTATTTTTCATTCAAGGTTAGCTTAGGGTTGATAGGATCTGCCTTCCGATGGAGGGAGGGAAATGCAAGCTGTTATGAGAGGGAATACAACCTCGGTCTCATGGTTTGGGAGGGAAATCGTAGAGGGTAAGGAGGGGTAACCCAAGGTTGTATAAGGTTTGCTTGGTCTGATGGTTTGAGAGGACAATCTCATAATTTGGCGTCAGATTTGGAACTACAAGGGTTGCTCGGTTCTAATTGGAACTACAAGGGCTGCTTAGAGAAGGGAGGCAGCGAAATCACAAAAGAGCAAGAGAATAACAATGTACAAACCTTAACCTAGATCTGAAATTTTTTTCTATCAATTGAAATTTTTTCAATAAATAGAAGTTCAAACTAGAAAAGGAAAGACAAAAAGTGAAGAAAATACCTTGACTTGGTTGAGAAATCCACATGCGGAAATCTCACCACTCTACAGAGAAGCGAGGAGGGAAAAAAAGAGAAGCGTTTGTTTTGATTCTCGATTAAAAGGGTAAATGAAATTGGGAAAAAATACAAATGAAGGGAAATATGGGTATTATATTCATATTCCCACTTACCAAACACTAAGTATGGGTATAACTAGCTAGTGTTACCCATACTCAGGGGCGGAGCTAAAGGGGGGTCTAGGGGGTCACGTGCCCCCCCCCCGAATTTTTCCTGGCTCCGCCACTGTCCATACTCATATCTGATATACGTATATTAGTACCAAATGGGCCCTAATATCACTACCCACACAATTCTAACTTAATTACTCCCTAATTATCTTAATTTTGAATCATTAATCTAACATAACCCTCCACCGGTCTTTCTTCTTCGGTTGATGGGGTTCTGGCTGTTCGGAGTCGGGACAGGCTGGGGTCGTGGCAGTGTGTATCGAGGCGTCTCCTTTTTCCGGAAGACTGTTTCCTTGGAGGTTCGTCTTCACTACCCACAGGTGTCTCCTGATGTACCGCTAGTCTGCGGTGTTGCTTTTGGGTAGCGTTTGGCTTCATTCGTCGTCTACGTCCGCATCTTTTTCGGTTTAGTTGGTCTTGTTTCGCTTTGTAGAGCTATGTTGCCTGTATCTAACACCTTCGTTGTATTTTTGGTTTAGTATGATGGTTTCCGTCTGCCGACTTGTTGGCCTTCGGGGTTCAAGTATGTCTAGCCTTAAATTTTTTCCTAATAAAAAAAAAAAAAAGCAAGTTTGAAGGACAATATGTCCTTCAAATGCGATTGTCGTCTTTGTTGATTTTGGAGTTGTTTTCAACGTACAAAGTTTGATAAGAATATAAATTAGATGGGGTATGCTTAGCATATGCTTCCAAAAAGTATACATCTACCTTCACATATAGATTGTTATTATTCATCTGGATTCTAGTGTTTGTATGGATTCCGGAGAGGGCGTGGTTGAAAGGCCAATCTCAAAGGGACATCATGCAGGCATAGAGAATTCTAAGATATATTGATGCTTAGCTACCAGCTAAGAGCAACTTGCTTTCCGGTGCCCAAGGGCCATCCCAAATTGCTGATATCACAAATCTAATTTACAACCACATATTTTTTTATATATATATTGAAACGAAAAATACTGTGTAACAATTAAACGAATAAATATTGTGTTATGTTAATATGAATATGGCGTTATGTGTGGATATGAATATGTAAATGTTATGGTGTGTAAGTATGACTGTATTAATATTCATTTATTTCACCGTTACATCGTATTATCTCTTTCATTAGAACCTTACCCTACATATATATAAGGAGGGTGGATCTAAAGAGAACCTCTTACGGTGTGAATTTCTTTTTGATGGAACTTACGGTGTGAATTAGCTGTGAACAAACCGATTATTCATTGGTACTGTCATATTATTCGTCTGTCGTAACATGATTATTCATCTGTTGTAGTCTTTAAAAATCCCTCATTAAGGTGATGAGAAGGTCGTGTAATTCACACGTCTCTAGAAGTCGTCTATTGCCCTTGTGGATTTATGTTTTCCGTCTTCCAAGCGATGAGACGTTTTATTAGCTCCATCTTTCCCATAAGCTTACTATCCACACCCTATCTCCGAGTCTCTATTTGCCTAACGATCTCTCATCCTCTCAATTTACTAGACATTGTATTGTCTGTTGTATATCAGACATTGTAATTTTTTTATATAAGTAATAATTCGTATACCAACAATACACCACCACTGTGGCACTATATGCTTATAATAATATATCAAAATAAAATTATCAATTAATAGAACAAATATAGGTAATTAGAATAACAGAGGCGTGCTTGCTCACCATGCCCCTCCCGGCTCCTCCTTTAGTTCTCCCTATGGACAGCTCTGTACACCACCACTATGCAAATTGCTAGTTGATTTTGGTTGACATAGTATACTTGAAAGAAGTGGGATATGAATGCATATAACTTCGTAAGACACAATTACATCACTAAATAAACATCTCAACCCAAGGATACATAACAAGATGCTTTGAGATTACACTAAAGGATCCATACCTTCGTCTGAGCGAGTTAAAATTTTCACTCAGACCAGGTTTACCAGACAACAAACCCTTTATGACTTGTAAGTAAACTCAACATAACATGTAAATTCCCCAAGCAAATGTCAAAAACACCATTTGCAGGAGGCTCTCAAAGCTAAGTTAACAAGGACATTTAAAAAAACAAACAAAGACCCTAAAATGGTTTTACAGAGGTAGTGCCAGATTTGAAAGCAAAGCAGGAGGTGCATCGGAATCGCCCTTACAGAGCAGCCCAATCGATCTCCACCGAAGGGAACTTCTCAAGGGAGAGCATCTCCGGTGGTTCATCCCACGCCATCTCCCCGAAATTCAAGAACGAAATCTCTGGCTCCGGGGACAACGATGGTGACCACGCCCCACCGGAACCGGAGCATGAAGACCCCTCATCCGATGACAGAGCAGAGGAAGACAGATTCTCCGACTTCGGCACCAGTAGGTGGGAGTCCGATGAATTTGCAGTTTGATTATCGCTGTCTGTAAGACAGGGGATGGGCTCCCCTGTTTTCCCCTGTTCCCTCGATTTCTGGAGGTTTTGGCAGATTGCTTCAAGCTTGGCGTGAACGGAGGAGTGGAGGGGCTTGTAATCCCCTGAATTGTCTCCGTCATGCTTGAGGTTGGGGAAGTTGAGGCGCGCGAAGTCTCCTCTGAGCTTATAAGCCGCCTTGTCGTAAGCAAGAGCGGCTTCCTCGGCGGTGTCGAAGGTGCCGAGCCAGAGCCTTGTCCTGTTCTTGGGGAGTCTAATCTCGGCCACCCACTTTCCCCAGTGGCGCTGCCTCACCCCCCTGTACAGCTTCGGCTTGGCCGGGGGAGCTCCTGATTGCTTCATCGGCACCGGTTTGGGGGACAGGAAGGCGAGATGCTGCGAATTGGATGATGGATCCATTGAGATGAATTGTTGATGTTGCAGTTGGAGCTGGATTTGGAGCATCTGAGATGGGGTGAGCTGGTTGAGCCCGATCGGACCCGGAAAACCGGTAGGAGTGTAACTGTAGAAATTGGGGGTAGGAGGAAGAAGAGATTGGGAAATGAAAGGCTGGAGGGCTCTGTTATTTAGATCATCGCTGATCAGATCGGAGAAACCCCGTTTGCTACTGCTGCTGTAAAAATCGATAGCTGTAGCCATGTCAACTGAATTAATCGTTGTAAGTTGAGAAAAAGAAGAAGCAGGGGTTTTAAAAGGAACCTTCCTTCTTTCTAGTACCTGTGAATCGGCTAATAGAGGGGATTTGGCAAAAACAGACCCTCTGAAGGTGAAAGTTTGAAACTTTTCAAGTTTGTAAAAGCCAGAGATTGTTAATTTGGATTTCAATACAAGAAAACCGAACCAAATCCAGAATTTTCAAAATAACAACTTCAAAAAAAAAAAAAAAAAAACCTAGAAATATGATTGAGTTTTGGTTATGAAAGAGGGGAGATTTACAGAAAGGGATACCAAGAAGCGGGAAGTAGTTGGAGGGGAGAGAAAAAGAAAAACAGAACACAGCGATCGATTTACAGAGAGCTGAGCAAACGGGAACAAGGAAGAAAGGAGGAGAGGAATTTTGGTATATTTGGTGTTGTGAGGAAGTCAGGAGCTCCTTCCTCTGCTTTATATAGCAGTCTACAGTCCAATTCCACATTATATGCTTTGTTTGATTGTTTTGGTTTGATTAGTCTTCCCCAGTATGTTATAAAAAAAAAAGTCTTCTTCCCCAATAATAATAATAATAATAATCCTAATCCAAATCCAATAATCAAACGGAAAGACAATTATTGGGCGGTTTGATATGGATTTCCGGAAATAAAAAAATTAGAATAAAAACTTAAAATTATACTCCCTCCGTATCGCAATACTTGTTGTTTTAGCTCAATGCACACTTATTAATAAAACATATCTTTACTTTACTTTTATAGCTTAAAATACCTAAAAGGACTAATTATTACCTATAAAAAGAGCAATCATTACCTATAAAGACAATAATTATAGCTAAAACAACAAATTTTTTGATACAACTTTAACACTCTAAAACAACAAGTATTGCGATACGGAGGGAGTAATAGTTTCTGGAAATCATTCATTCCCAATTTTGGAACTAATTTCATTCTCATTAAAATATTAGCGAATCCTCCCTCCAAACTCATAAATCTATCCATTCTCAATTATTTTGGAGCTACAACAGGAGCTTGGACATCCTGAGATACCGAGAATTTCCGAATCTGTTTCAGCAAGGTAGCAGCATTCGTATCCAGCTCCCCCAACGAAGAGAAAGAGAATGGTAGGAAACCATAACCCGCTATCGTGAACAAATCACGATACTTGACACACTACTATATGAGCACTCACTCCCTCAGCGATAACAAAGAAATTGTGCTCCAACCCCTTTTTGAATAATAAAACCAATTCTATGAATATGAAATCGCCATTATTAGGCCCCATTCCACGACTTTTCGTAACTAATTGAACCCGCACCCTCGCTTCATAAAATCAATAACATCATCTCCTAGTTCCAGAAACGTAGAGAATGCAAATGCCTTGAAACAATACCCCTTAGCAACGCACAGTGGCGGATCTACGGGGGGGGGGGGGGGGGGCTTGGGTGGCTGAAGCCCCCCTACCCCGAAGAAGCGTATAGGTATATTTTTATCATATGTTAGTTTAGTAATATATATACATATATAAATAAAGTATAATCGAATCACAAAGATACATTAGCTGATTGGTAAAGGCGCGGGTATCATTCATTCACGTATACCATCATCCCAGGTTCAAATCCCTTTTCACACTTCTTTTCCCTGTATTCTTTTTTTTTTCTTCTTTTTTTGTATACATCAAAACCTCTTTTTTTTGACGAAACACAGAGACAGAGCAAACGGCTAAACCCCACTTTCACACTCACGCCCACATCGAAGGGCGAAGGTGAAGTGAAACCCCGAGCGGCCGAGCCGAACAGGCTGCCGGCGCCGCTGCAAGCTTCTCCTCCGGCCGACCTTGGTACTGGCGGCGCACCACCGCGTTCTGCTGTCTACAAAGGCTTCTACAGGCAACGCAACACTCCCGCTTCTCGCATCGATCTAGACTTCAAGGTTTTTTAGTTTTCTTCCTCTTCCTTTGAATTTGATTATTGTTAAGTTCAATCAATCAATTGATAATTAATTTAGATTACAATTTGTGGATTTGAGAATCAATTTGGGAAATTTTGATAAGGGTTTATGATTGGTGAGAAATAGGTTTGTTAGTTTCATTTATCTTCCTTTGAATTTGATTGTTTTTAAGTTCAATTGATTGATTGAGAATCAATTTAGATTATAATTTATCGATTTGAGAATCAATTTTGGGGAATTTTGATTAGAGTTTATGATTTGTGAGAAATTGGGTTGTTAGTTTTCTTCCTCTTCCTTTGAATTTGATTGTTTTTAACTTTAGTTGATGTTTTTAACTTTAGTTGATTGATTGAGAAGCAATTTAGATTACAATTTGTGGATTTGAGAATCTATTTGAGAGAATTTCGATTAGGGTTTATGATTTGTGAGAAATAGGTTTGTTAGTTTTCTTCTTCTTCCCTTGAATTTGATTGTTTTTAAGTTTAATTGATTGATTGAGAATCAATTTACATTAGAATTTGTGGATTTGCGAATCAATTTGGGGAATTTCGATTAGGATTCGTGATTTTTGAGGAATAAATTTGTGCGTTTGTGATTTGTGTATTTTTATTGATTGCGTACTTGCCCTAAACAAATTTCTGGATCCGCCACTGGCAACGCAAACATCTGCGTACTTTTTCTTCTCTTTTTCTGTGGCTTGGAAAACCGTCTTGCCGGGTACAAAGAAGTCATTGGCTCTAGTTGTAAACGGTGAATTAAGACCCAACCACATCAACAAAAAGTGTCTCTACCCTTGCCCCACCCATAAACCAATAAATTACCCGCGGCCCAAGCTCAACAACATCGTCAGTACTCATGCATGTACGTGCTTCCTTCTGAACTGCAATGCTTGCTTTAAAACGTACAAATGTTCGCCAAAACATATCGGACCATGTTGTGTCGGTGCATAGTCCTGATGCCTTGATTGCAGTGCATAGTATGATCTCCAAATGGGTCTATCCTATCAAGCTTACAACTGGGACAAGTCGGATAGCCACTAAACATAGCTAGGGATCGAGAGATGGTACAGGAGCACATACCCGGGACAACTGGGTCCCACTGCTTATTATTATTATTATTATTATTATTATTATTATTATTATTATTATTATTATTATTATTATTATTATTATTATTATTATTATTATTATTATATTTTTTTAATAATAATAATAACAATAACTATTATATTATATTTTTTATTACTATTATTTTTTTACCACTACTTTATTGGTTGAAATATATTTTATTTGTAATTATATTATTATTATATTGTATTTTGATTTCTATTATTATTTTTATCACTATTTTATTATTTAAAATATTTTTTATTTTATTATTATTATCATTATCATCATCATCAATTATTATATTATATTTCTTTTACTATTATTATTTTTGTCACTATTTTTTTATCTAATATATATTTTATTTTAATTCTTAATAATAATAATTATAATAATAATGTTTATTATTTCAATTCTTAATAATATTTTATTTTAATTATTTATAATAATTATAATATGGGCAATTTGCATAACTAGACTTTTTTTTTTACTTTGCAAAAATGTCATGGGTTTTGGAAGAATTGCAAAAGTGGATTAGGGGTTTAGTTTTGCCAAAAAAAAAAGTTAACCTCTTGGGCCGGTTGCAGGTTGAAGTTGAGGAGGAAACACATGAGGACGGGAGGAGATTTGGTGAAATTTGGGTTTGGCGCCAAAACAAGGTGAGTAAGAACGTTCCACTATGGAAGACAAGAGATGGAGAACCTTTAATTTTCTCCCTTCTCTCACATCTTATGCAGAAAACAGAGATGGAGAAAGAGATTGAGAACGTTCCACCATAGAAGACAAGCTTTCGGCTAGCAGTTCCAGTTGTAGAGTATTTGTCGCCTTCATTCGATACCCTTGTTAATGAACATAATTCTCGTGTCACCTTGATTTCCCACAAACCTTTGTTCTCATATGCAATGGGTAAGTGTATTTGACGAAATACTTCTCATCTATGACGAAAAGTAGATACCCATGAACCTTTGTTCTCATCTCTCGTTTCATTTTTCGGTGAGAACGTCTTGGTATGCGTCACTCTCATCTTCGATGATTGTTGGTTGTTCGAGGGATCCGAGTGTTTGCTACTCCATCACTTTCTCCCCCCCCCCCCCCCCCCCCGTGCATAATTTAAGACAAAAGAGATGGAGAAGATGACCACCATGGAAGACAAGCTCTCGACCTGAAGTTCCAGTTGCAGAGCACTTCTCGGTCGTATCACCTAAAGGATTTACCATGTCACTTGTTTGATTTTGAAATTTCACATTTATGAGTATGTTGGCCAAACCGGGTCATTTATACTAGATTTCAAGAATTAGGGCTAAAAGTGCAAACATTTTTTCCCGGTTTATCTACCACCATTCTGTCTTATAATATTATATCTAGTCCATTTTAAATAGAAATCGGTATTTTGGCCATTAAAGAAAATTGCTAATCCGGTGGATGAACAAAGCATGATCTGGCCAATGAGAGGGTGCCACGAAGGAGGCTGCAGATGCTCACTTGCACTAACATATAATGGTGTACACGTGACAGACTCCTATTAGTTTTATGGTTCGGTTGACTTAAATTTTTAAAACGTCTGACTTTGCTGAAATAAAAGCGCACTATGGCGGATTTTGTTGAAGTTGGAGAGCCACGTATATGACGTCCCAACTGATAAGTGAAGGGCCCCACTTTTGGGATGATGGGCGCTGAGCCGCATATTCCTCTTCTCCACTCTCTTCCTTCTTCTACACGAACACCGTAATTACGATTTAAAAATGAGTTTTCCTGAATTTAAATGAATAAACTTTACAGTAGGTAATATTTCATCCACTTCGTTCAATCTAAATGTAAGAAATCCAATAAAATTGAGAGCTCTTTCCTATTTTTATAAAAGGACAGGCTTCTACGGCGTTGTTTTTGTCTTGATTTATAGAATGAAACACGACCATTCATTTTTCACCTAATCTATGGAAGTTGACAAATACTCGGCATTATTTTTAAGGGGGGGGGGATGTTTTCGATTTTTTTAAAAGGTGCTAATTTTATGTGTAGGTGGATGGACCAATCAACAAATATTTGGTATATATATATATATATATATTTTTTTTTATCAGGTAATAATTCGGGAGGAGTAACTCTACCCAATAGCATCCTTGCGGATGAGGTCTTGGAGATCTGTATCAGTGTAGATGTCAAGGCCCCTGGCAGAGCGGCAAAGGTGTGCAACCTTATCAGCCACTCTGTTGCCATTTCGGAGCACGTGAGAGAAGGAGAATTCTCTCACACTCGACAACATTGTTTTAATATCGGACATCACCAATTCAATTTCCCATGGGCATGTGAAATTTGTTTTTAGATGATTTATGATGATAAGGGAGTCCCCTTCGATTTGTAATTTGTTTATTCCCAACGCCCGAGCTTGGCTTATTCCATGTCTTAATGCCAAAGCCTCAGCTTTTAGCGGGGTCTGCTTGCCAATTCTATCATAGCCAATGTGGATCGGCCTAGCCTCCCAATCACGAAGGATGTAGCCAATTGAGCTGTCATTGTTATCAAGTGTTGATCCATCGAAGTTTAATTTAAACATACCTATAGGTGGTTTTCTCCATTTAGCAGTTTTTTGTCGTTGCTTTGGCTGTGTGTAATTGGTAGCATTATCCTTTGGAGTATATTGAATATCATCTTCATTTCCATGCATGGAGGTTTTTTTCCAATTTTCCAGGTGAGTTGTGATGATGTGTTTAACAGATTCGTGATTCGGAATGGGTTCATTTCTAAAGATTGTTTGATTTCTGATATACCAAATTGTCCACCATATTACCGCTACTTTCTCTTTTTCAGTTTTTGTAAGAGTGCTTCCAATTAATGACAGGATAGGAGAGCGAAATCTCTCGAATTTGCAATTAAATCGATTATAGCCCGATTTGCGCCCACTGACAATGGAAGATGGAAATTAGAAAATTGGCATTCCACAAAAAGATGAGTCTCATCCTCAGTGGCACTGTTACAGAGGACACAAGTTGTTGGTACGGAGACCCCTTTTTGGGATAGACGGGTAGACGTTGGAATACCTTTCTGACCTAGTTTCCATAGGAAATTCTTAATTTTTGGGGTCGTATCAATTTTCCAAGTCCATGAATTATTATCTTCATTGTGGTTGTTATTTTTAGTGATGAGTTTGTAGGCACTAGCTGTTGTAAACCATCCCTCCCTATCTGGCCACCAATAGAGTCTGTCATCAAATGTATTCTTAGGAAGGGGGATGTCCAATATTTCTTTTGCTATATTTTGTGGGATTGTGTTATATACTTTTTCCTCCCACCATTTTCCTCCTAATATATAGTCACTCACAGTTTCGTCATCAATTCGAATGGTAGGACAATCGACCCTTTTGATTATTGGCGAAGTTGTAAGTCAGTTATTGGTATATATATATTTAACTGTTCGATATAATATGTCCTTTAATTCACAGATGCTTTTTAAAGATAATAAATGTATACTTGTAAAAATCTAGATCCAAACTAGAAATCGATTTTGATAGCGGAATCGAATAAGATCTATAACGATATTCGATAGATCACAGAGATTCACATGCAAGAGAACGAACAAAGCGATTTTACGTGGTTCGGTATAAATACCTACATCAACGGGGCCTCAAGAGTTGGCCGAATCCACTATAGAGAGTTCGTACAAGGGATGATATAAGCAACGAAAGCAAACAACCCTAATCTAACATGCATGTGAATCAGAGGTACAAGGAAGAAGAGAAAATCCCCCTGTATGGGATAAACCGGAAGATCGAAGAAGGATTCGATCTCTCCAAGAACCCTAGATCTCAGAAGGCACGGAGAGCGGCCACCAGGAGGACGCCGGAGCTCTATCCACCTTCCCAAAGACGCCAACACCGACCTTTCTTCTCTGACCGCTCGCAAGCCGACGGCAAGAGCAGGAGAAACTCCAAACCCTAGAAACCCTAGCGGAGCGTTTGTGAAGAGAGAGAGAATTGAAAGACGAATTCTGAAGTGAAGAGCTCCAACAATTGGAAGAGAGCTTTTATAGCTTGGTTAAGCCCGAGCTCCAAAACGCTGTGCTTCACATACGAAGGGTAAGGCAAGGCTTGTCGGATCCACTGGGCTACCAAGCTCTCCATGTGCCGAGACCAGATGGGCCGGGTTATGGGCTAAAGCTCAATTCGGAATAAATCCTTCTCCCTATAATACCTTATACATATGACATATATAATATACTTTATACATATATGTTAAACTCCGCTATAGTTATAATCCTGTTAGAGGATCAAGCTTAAATAAGCTCAATACGACTCAGTCGAGATTAACCTTATAGTGCATCATATATGTATAATATATACTATAAGTCACCTGTATAATCATCATACACACATACATGTCCATACACACATAAAACAATATTACATGACAAAGAAAAGATTAGGAAAGTAAACACATAACATTACAAACACCCCTCTACTTTTCTAAGTCTTGCACTGGGCAGACTCAGACTCTACTAATAAGTGGATTCTTCTTGGCTAGATCTGTCCTCATCCCAAGCACACATCACACACAAAGATCACTTAAGTTCCTCCAAGTGGAGGAAGTTCCTGCAAAACACAAATTTCTCATAAGGAACAATTTTAGTGCCAAAATCTACAGGATTAACTCTACCATCAATTTTCTTAACATGAATGGTGTTATCTTCAACCTTTTCACGAATGAAATGATACCTAACATCACTATGTTTAGTACGCTCATGGTACATAGGATCTCTACACAAATACAAAGCACTCTGGCTATCTATATGCAGTACAAATGTGTAGTGCTTCATTTCCACCTCTTTCAAAATACCTTGCAGCCAGATAGCTTCTTTGCAAGCTTATGTAGCAGCAATGTATTTTGCTTCAGTGTAAGATAATGCAACTATAGGATGTTTTTAGGACTTCCAGGAAATACAATTACCTGCCCATGTATACAAATAGGAAGTAATTGATTTCCTAGTGTCCTTGTTACTAGCATAGCCAGCATCAACAAAGCCATGCAATTCAGATGCAGGAGAATGCTCAGAATATAACAATGACAAGTTCACAGAGCCAAACAAGTATTTTAACAGATATTTCATGGATAAACAGTGCTTCTCAGAAGGATTAGACATGAACCTGCTTAGAGTACTAATAGCAAAAGCCAAGTCAGGCCTAGTACAAATCATAGAGTACATAACAGAAATATATTTCATATTTTTCATCTCATTAACAGATAAAACATCTTTATACTTAGTCAAATTAAGATGAGGACCTAAAGGAATGTTATTCACTTTGTCACCAGAAATATGAAACCTGTCAAGCACCTTGTGAATGCAATCACATTGATGCAACCATAATTTTTTATGTTGTCTATCTCTAAGAATGGACATCCCCAAGATTTTCTTAGCAATACCCAAATCTTTTCTGTCAAAATGCTTCTGTAAGTTCTTTTTAATGTCTAAGATGCCCTCTTTAGAATTAGAAATCAATAGAATATCATCAACATATAAAAACACATAAGCAGCAGGACCATTTCTTTTAATACCTTTGAAATACAAGCATGTATCAAACTTACTTCTTTTAAACCCTAAACTGAATCTCATACAGCTATCAGACTTAATATTCCACTGTCGTGGAGACTGTTTAAGACCATAGATAGACTTATTCAGCAAGCAAACATAGTCAGGATGCACAAAATCAACAAAGCCCTTAGGTTGTCTCATGTATATAGTTTCATCCAAGTCACCATGCAAGAAAGCAGTTTTAACATCCATTTGCTCAAGTTCAAAATCATGCACATCAGTCATAGCAAGTAAGAGTCTAAGGGTCTTATACTTGACAACTAGAGCAAAGATTTCATTGTAATCTTCACCCTCTCTTTGGGTGAATCTTTTAGAAACTGAAGAACTCAACAATGTT
Source organism: Persicaria tinctoria (assembly GCA_037127255.1). Taxonomy (NCBI): domain Eukaryota; kingdom Viridiplantae; phylum Streptophyta; class Magnoliopsida; order Caryophyllales; family Polygonaceae; genus Persicaria; species Persicaria tinctoria. Next base: position 26,339,339 of record JBANSL010000004.1, read on the forward strand.
GTTTATGAACCTTTTATTAGGAATGACAGTCCTAGGACTCCTATCCCTAGTCAACTGCCAATCAGTGAGATCATGCCTTTCAGAAACTGAAGAACTAGAGGAACTAGAACCAAAAGCAGGCACAAACTCAACAAGAGCATCCTCATTCACAGAAATAAGAGAAACAGAAGAGGAAGGCACATAAGGTTCAACAACAGGTTCATGAGCTCCCCCACCCAATTGGTGAGGTTGCACAATTAAAAAATCAGAAGGGGTAGGAGAAACAAAAGAGAGAGTGAGAGGAGGGGAGGGAGAATAACCAGTATCAAACTCATCATCTGAGTCAGTTTCATAGTTCTTAGGAACATAAAACTGATCACCATTTTGTACCTGCAGGTTAGAATCATGCACAGTAGGAACATAAATCATTTTAAAGTGAAACTCATTCTCATTAAAGATGACATTCCTACTCACAATAGTTCTATAAACACCAGGTTGAACAAGTAACAGTTTATAGCCTTTAACACCATGAGGGTATCCCAATAGGACACACTTTTGTGACCTGGGATTCAACTTACCTTGGTTAATGTAGGAATATACAGTACAACCAAAAGGTTTAAGATGATAAAGGTGAGGCTTTCTTTTATACCACAGTTCATAAGGTGTTTTAAAATCAATCACAGATGAGGGGGTTCTATTGATCAAATATGCAGCAGTCATAACAACTTCATCCCACAAATAATGTTTCAAACCAAAGGAAATAAGCATGCACCTAGCCTTTTCAATAAGAGTCCTGTTCATCCTCTCAGCAGTACCATTCTGCTGGGGGGTTCCAAGAATTGTCAAGTGTCTTTTAATGCCATTTTGTTTACAATATCCATCAAATAGAGAATTGCAAAATTCAAGACCATTGTCAGTTTTTAAGCAATTAACAGATAGGCCAGTTTCCTTTTCAACCATAGACTTCCAAGTTTTAAAAGTTTCAAAAGCTTCATCTTTAGTTTTCAGCAAATACACCCAAACTTTTCTACTAAAATGATCAATCAAAGACATAATCCAAAGGAGCAGTAGAAACATGAACAGATGATTTGAAACTTAATTTTTCTTGTATGCTTACCTAAAACACAGTTTTCACACAAGTCAATGGAGCATGGTTTAGAAGGAATAACACCAGATTTGTACAGGTTCTCAACACCTTTATTACCAATATGACCTAACCTAACATGCCATAACATGGTATCATGCATAGACATAGGCTTATCAATGGCAGTAAAAGCAGTAGCAGAGGTATTGACAATAGGAGTAGCAACAAGTTCATATAATCCAGCCTTTCTCAAGCATTCAATCACAGGTTTACCATCCTCAGAACAATCCTCACGCCATCAGAACTGTACACATCAAAATTTAATTCCTCAAGGGCACTTTCAGACAACAAATTTCTTCTTAAATCAGGCACCCATTTCACATCTTTTATAACTCTAATAACATTGTCAAACATTCTTAAAGCAACAGAACCAACACCTTTAATTTTAAGCACAAAATGATCACCCAACATAACAGTACCAACATCGTAGCAATTAAGTTCAGAAAACCAAGACTTATGGAAGGTAGCATGCATGGTACATCCAGAATCTGAAATCCAGGCATTGCAGTCACCATAATTTAACAAAGCAAGCACTTCATGAGTATAATAAGGATGAGATTCAAGCACAGCAGAGACATTAGGCTTTTTACCAGCCAACCTTTCATATTTCTTCCTCTTAAAGTAGTGTTTCTCAATGTGACCAGACTTAGAGCAGTAAGTACATATAAGGAGAGATTTATCAGGTTTACCATTTTGATGAGCATCATTTTTACTGGAATCTTTCTGAGGTGGTTTAGTGTTATTATTGTTGTTATTATTCTTATTGCCTTTAAACCTACCTCTAACAACAAGCACTTCATTCTTATTGTCAAGTTTATGGTCAGTTGTGAGCTCATATTTGTTTTTAAAGACTTTCAAAGCATTATTTTTCTGAATAATGGACTCAAGAATAACTTTCTTATCCAGTTTATCAGTACTGTATTTCACAACATCTTTAAAAATATCAAATTGAGCAGGTAAAGAATTTAACAACAAAACACATTGCTGAGTTTCCTCAACTTTATCATCACATCTTTGCAAATCTTGAATAATAGTAAGAAATTTATCAAGATTTTCAGACAGAGGGCAGGAAACACCCCTTTTGTAATTAAACAACTTATTAAACAAATTGACACGAGAAGGGAGAGATTTTACCAAGTACAAACCTTCTAGACCATCCCACAGTTTCTCAGCAGTGTCAAAATTTAATACCTGTCGAGCAACTTCATCACTTAAGCAAAGCATAACCTCACTGTGAGCCTGTTGTTCTGTTTCAAGGATTTTTTCCTTTGATGTTCCATCAGGAAATTTGTTGGTTATTGCAATCCAACATTTTTCTTTGATGAGATTTGCCTTCATCTTTAGTTGCCATATAGCAAAATCTGTGTGACCATTGAAAGACTTAAGATATATGCCTTTATCACCCATTGCTGTAAAATTGTACCTGTAAAACAACTAAACAGTTAGTAAATGATTAAAGAACACAAAGTTTGATTCAAGACAACATGAATCAAGCAGTGCAACTACAGATCCTATCAAGCCAAGCACATAACAAGTAAACTTGAATACCAGAAGCATCGGTAGCACAAGGACTAAGCACAAAACACCTAGAACTAGCAAACAAGGTGTGATATGTCATGCAGGGGGGGTTCGGTACCATCGATGTCGCCTTTTAGGTCCGTCCGAGGCCCTACGTCCAATCCATATCCCTAGAACTCAAGAATGAGCCAGGGAATCAAGATCATGACACTCAAGCTCTGATACCACGTTGTAAAAACCTAGATCCAAACTAGAAATTGGTTTTGATAGCGGAAGCGAATAAGATCTAGAACAATATTTGATAGATCACAAAGAATCACATGCAAGAGAACGAACAAAGCAATTTTACGTGGTTCGGTATGAATACCTACATCCACGGGGCCTCAATAGTTGGCCGAATCCACTATAGAGAGTTCGTACAAGGGATGATACAAGCAACGAAAGCAAACAACCCTAATCTAACATGCATGTGAATAAGAGGTACAAGGAAGAAGAGAAAATACCCCTGTATGGGATAAAGCGGAAGATTTAAGAAGGATTCGATCTCCAAGAACCCTAGATCTTAGAAGGCATGGAGAGCGGCCACCCAAGAGGACGCCGGAGCTCTATCCACCTTCCCAGAGACGCCAACAACAACCTTTCTTCTCCCAGCGTTCGCAAGAAGACGACAAGAGCAGGAGAAACTCCAAACCCTAGAAACCCTAGCGGAGCGTTTGTGAGGAGAGAGAAAGATGAAGTCTGAAGTGAAGAGCTCCAACAACTAGAAGCGAGCTTTTATAGCTAGGTTAAGCCCAAGCTCCAAAATGTTGCGCTTCACAAGACAAGGCTCGTCGGATCCACTAGGCTACCAAGCTCTCCATATGCCGAGACCAGATGGGCTAAAGCCCAATCCGAAATGAATCCTTCTCCCTATAATACCTTATACATATGACATATATAATATACTTTATACATATATGTTAAACTCCGCTATAGTTATAATTCCGTTAGAGGATCAAGCTTAAATAAGCTCAATAAGACTCAGTCGAGATTAAACTTATAGTGCATCATATATGTTTAATATATGTCCATACACACATAAAACAATATTACATGCCAAAGAAAAGATTTTTAGGCTAGTTAGATTCAGTCGAGATTAAACTTATAGTGCGGGCGGTCGACGGCCATGGACGTCGACGTGCCGGTGGATACATCTTGTCGAACGTCACAACATATGCAGTTGATAATGCATATCTTAGATAGGCATTATAAACATTTTTAGGCTAGTTAGATTGCATTTAGGTAATATTTTGTAGTTAAATTGCATCTCGTGATTATTTTGGAAGAATTCGGATTCTGCCCGAATTTGTGTTTATTTTGCAGATTGAATCCGAACACCATTGGGCGATGCAATATCGTGGAGAGGAGATGCAAATGACATTGGAAATGAGAAATAATTGAAGAAAGGAAAGAAGAACAAGTGGAGCTGCTCTCGGCTTAGACCATAGGAGCTGGCAAAGAGATTTGCCGTGGCCGCAGCAAAGGATGGGCGCATCAAGCTGTGGAGGATCCCGTGTCCGCATTGTTCACCTGAGCTCGCGTTTCATTTAATTAAACCCTAGTTGTGTTGTTTTGTTTTGTGGTCGACTTAGTGTTTTTAAAGGCCGAATGTTGTTAGTTTTCATTCACTTCTATTCTATTCCACGTTCTATCAGACAATTAAAGATTGAGCGATGTTTTCTATGAGGAACTAAACTCATATGTTCTGCCTACAGTTTGAAGATTTATTTGGATTGATTGTGAGTTTCTAATTCTCGTTCCTTGTTTCCTATATTTGAATGCTTCAACTTCTTTGTGCTTGATTGTTTATTGTTTTGTTCTATCTTGTCTAGCCAACTAGTTAGATCAATTCAATTGCTAGGGTTCTGTAGATTCCTGATTGTGAACCTTAACCCAAGTAGCAAACTTGTCCATTTAGGGCTGATTGAACTAATTGGATAAGTATGAAGTTGGATGTATTGTTAAATCCCTCTTTAGGGACTGCAAATACCTTGGCTAATCTCTGGACTTAAAGCTATCAATTGGGTTAAATCCTTCTTTAGGGACTGTTCGATTGATAAGGGTTTCTAGGACTGATTGGACTAGTAACTATATTAGGTCGGGACAAGGGTATTCATAGGAAACTTAATAGGACGAGAAGAAGTTACAATGATCATTTCAACCAAATAAAGTGGAAAATTGTAGGTAGAACTGCTTCTCACAATTGTTTGAATCACAACCATTTACTCTTGCTTTCTTCAATCCACTTTGATTAAAGACGGATCTTTTATTTGGTTACTTTAATCGGCACTTAAATCATACTTGAGCAATAAATCTCCCTGTGGATCGACCTCGTACTTATTGCTTTACTAGTTATAGGTTTGAGTTTACTTTGACGGATCAACGACGGGTTTTCCCTCAGTCAAATTTGGCGTCGTTCCCAGGGATTTTTATTGATTCTTGTGTGTTTTTGGTGCTGATTTTGGTGTGGACCGTCTTATATTGTCCATACCCGTTCTACTAATTCTTCTTTGTTGCCATTTGGTTCAGAGATTGAAAGGACCTTTGCCTCTTTAAGGAGAGAAACTCGTGATTGCTTTCGCGAGCTTCATTTCGATCAAGGAGAAAGCACTGCAGAGATGGCTAACGAAGAAAACCGCACTCTTAAAGATCTTTCTGCTCCTGACTTGGCATAACAACCTCTGGAAATCCAATTCCCTGCGCTAGGGGAAGGAGTCAATTTTGAGCTGAAATCGTGGGTAATTCATCTTTTACCCAAGTTCCATGGGTTGAGTGGGGATGACCCCCACAAGCATCTATCTGAGTTCCATACTGTGGTGGTTGGGATAAAACCTGAGAACGTTACTGCGGATCAAATCAAGCTTAGAGCCATCCCCTTCTCTTTGAAGGATGAGGCGAATGAGTTGTTCTTCTATCTACCACCTGGATCTATTTCTACTTGGGCTAAGATGAAGAGATTCTTCCTGGAGATGTACTTTCCTACAACAAAGCTTAATGCCTTGAAAAGGGCAATCAGCAACATTGAGCAGTACGCGACGGAGTCTATTCATGAGTACTTTGAGTGTTTGAAGGAGCTTTGCGCTAGCTGCCCATGCCATGGGTACTCTCAGAAGGATCTTGTTCTTTTTTTATTCAATGGTCTTACTGATGGAGAGCACAAAACAGTGAATTCAGCTTGTGGAGGAAACATGTTGAATAAGACACCGGCTGCAGCCTGGGATGTGTTTAAGGAGCTCTCTGAGGGCTCCAGATAGTTCAACAAGAGCACTCGTGCTAGGGGTGTACTCTCTGCTAATGCTCATGTGGCTGCACTTCAGATTGATATGGCAGAGGTGAAGGAGATGATTAAGAAATTGGTAATTGATAGAGCACCTCAATAGTTAAAAGCATGTGGAATCTGCAATCAATTCACTCATCCTATGGACAAGTGCCCGCTTTTGCAAGACCCTAATGTAGAGTTGAATGTCGTTGGGAATTTGGCTCCGCAAGGGCCTAAACAAGGCAATTTTGGAAATCCTGGATACCTCAACAACAACAATTACAACAGAGGCTATCAACAGGGCTATGGGAACTACCAAGCCCCTTTTAATCCGCAGGGGGGCAACAAGGAAGGCCCCAACAACAATTTGAACCTCGATAAGATGGCCAACCGCAAGCGAATGAGACTACTGAGGATCCTCTACAGACATTGTCATGATTAGTCTTGAAGGTTGAAAAGCAACAATCGGATCGGATCACAAATCTGGAGAATCAAATGAGTAAGCTCATTCAAGTCTTAAGTGCGAAAGAGGCAAATGACTCAGGAAAGCTTCCGTCGCAAACGATTGCGAATCCTAAGGAGAACGTCAGTGCTGTAACGCTTAGGAGTGGTAAGGAACTGAGTGCCACAACTCTAAACGACGACGAGGAAATAATTGACGAAGAGATAGAAGTAATAGACGAAGAGGATGACAGCTGCACGGTGCGGCGGCCGCATCACACATGCCGCGACCGCGTCACGGGGAGGAGCAGCGGCTGCAACACAATGCTGCGCTCGCAGCCACGGCCCCAGCCGGAACCCCGCCGCTAGGTACGCCCTTTGTCCCTTCTTCCTCTTCTTTACCTTCTTCTTCTTCTCCTCCTCCTTCTTCTTCCTTACCTCTGGAGACTCCAAAGTCGGTCCCACCTTTTCCCGAAGCTCTTAAGGATACACGGAAATTTGAGAATGACAAGGAGATCTTTGAGTCATTCAGCAAGTGCGAGGTAAATATTCCTTTACTCAAATTGATTAAGAGCATTCCTAGATATGCTAAATTTTTGAAGGAATTGTGCACCATCAAGAAGAAGCAAAGATTGAAAAAGAAGGAAAAGGTAACCTTGAATGAAAATGTCTCTGCTGTGTTGCAAAAGAAATTGCCTGAAAAGTGTGGAGACCCAGATATGTTTACAATTCCATGTGCAATTAGGAATACTAGATTCAAACAAGCCATGTTAGATCTAGGAGCTTCAATTAATGTTATGTCCTATAACTTGTACATGTTCTTGGGTTTGGGTGCTTTGACTGAGACTGGCGTTACAATGCAACTCGCTGATAGATCACAAATTAGGCCAAGAGGCGTTGTTGAAGATGTTTTGGTTATGGTGGATGATTTGATTTTCCCTGTTGATTTCTTTGTTTTAGATATGGAACAAGGAGCCCCAAAAACACCCATTATCCTAGGTAGACCATTCATGAAAACTGCGAAAACGAAAATTGATTGTTGTGAGGGTTTATTGACTATGGAGTTTGATGGAAGAAAGATAGAGTTCTCTCTCTTTAATCATGCTAAGCTTTCTCTTGAGAATTCTATAGATATGCCTATTGATAACAATATTGATCGCAACAATAATTTTCGTGATTTGTTAAAGACACATAAGGAAAATAGTTTCTTGAAATTTGAGCCCCTAATAAATTGCAATCTTTAGGAACAGAAGAACTCAAAATAGGTGTTGATGGTTATGTTGATCCGTTTAAGCCCACACTTTCACCTTATGAGAAACTAATTTCAAATGGTGTTGAAGCTTTTGTGATTTCAGGACAACCCCAAGTAGAGGTGGCAATCGGGCGGGTCTGATCGGGTTCGGGTTCGGTTAGTCGGGTTTCGGGTTATTCGGGTTTCGGGTAATTCGGGTTTCGGGTCATTCGGTTTCGGGTAATGTCTAATAATTTGGTCATTTGGTTGGGTCGGGTTCGAGTTTCGGTTGTATCGGGTTTCGGTTAATTCGGGTTTCGGTTGTCTCGGGTTTCAGTTATTTCAATATTCATTTTGAAAAATTTACTAGAATGTATCTTAAAGTTCGGGTTATATCGGGTTTCGGTTGTAGCGGGTTCGGGTCTTAATGGGTTTCGGTTGAATCGGGTTCGGTTCATTCGGATTTGGGTGAGTTTCGGTTATCGGTTATTCGGATTTTGGGTCCAAAATGGGTCGGGTTGATCGGTGTTCAAAACAATCGGTTCCGGGTCGACCGGGTCGGGTTTTCAGGTTCGGGTCGGGTTTTGCCAGCTCTACCCCCAAGACCAGCTCAAGGAGAAAAGCTAATGGTAATGGATGAATGCTTGGACAGAAAGCTACATCTTCCAAGGGTGCCCGTCCTTGTTAATGAGATGACAAGTGTAGGTGACCCTGGTGGAGGAACATAGGCCAATCAAGGGCAATTACGTCGAGCCAACGACTTGAAACAAAGGCGCTTCTCGGGAAGTAACCCGAGGTAAGTTTTTCTTTATTTTTCATTGCATCATCATCTTAGGTAGTTTTCATCACTATTTTGCTTTTGGTTGTTTGGAATTTGGAATTGGGAACGAGTTAAACGAAGGAAGAGAGATGATGCTGCATCGTATGCCGCAACCGCAACTTAATGTCGCGGCCGCAGCACCCCACCCGCAGCTCACACCTATGCAGCGGCTGCAACATCATGCCGCGGCCGCCGCATCACCTCCCCGTGACTCCTTTTGCCATTTTTCAAAAAAAAAAAAAAACAACAAAAACCGGAGGACCACACATTCCACCCTACCAGCCCCCTCACCAGTGAGTGGTCAGTTTCCTTTCCCTTCACCCTAATTATATTTTGTTACTTTTGTTGTCTCTACGATTTCATTGATGACAATGAAAACTTTAAGTGTGGGGGAGAGGAATTTTGTATATATAGTTCATGTAGATAGTTCATATTTAAATTTCTACACCATGTTTAATTTCTGTAATCATTTTTATTAATTTTTTGTTTATTTTCGTATTAAAAAAAATCCGAAAATTCAAAAACAATCATGCATTGCATCCATATGTGTTATTCAAATACCCATCTGGCTTAGTTTGTCTTCTAATTTAAATTTCAGCATGATCATATAAATCTCATGGAGTTCTGGATGTTTTGGCTTTGTCTATGTTCTTGTTTTTGTGGAGCATGAGCTAGAAAATATAATTGAGCATGTATGATTGAGCTAAAGTATGATGGAAATCCTATGAACAAGACCCTTGTAAGAATGTTTGGCCTTATTTGAAAATCATTTATAATTCTTTTGCTTAATTGTGTGATTACTCTCCTTGTGTTGCTGCATCTTGGCATTGACTGCAGTATCTATTTTTCAATACCGACTCACATGTTTGTTGCTTGTAGTGTTTCTGTTTATATTTTGAGTCTTTTGTTTAAATTTGTGCATATTTAGTGAAATAAGGTGGCAATGGTTGATGCACTTAGTAATCGGATCTACGCATGACAGCCATGGGTATGATTTGCGCAAAACGGTATTGAAAACTATCCACTAGGGAAGAAAGCTTGATCATTGAGTAACCAGGTTCATTCATGACACCCATGTTTGCAACTTGCGTCAAAAATGTTCAAGTGGACTTCATTTTAGTAGGTTGAGGTGTTGATAGACCGGGGCCATTCATGACACCCATGTTTGCGCCTCGCGTAAGTAAAGCACCAAGACAAGGAAATAAATAGAGAAAAAAAAGAAGAAAAGACAAACAAAGAAAAAAAAAGAGTCACATCTGATTTATTTTTCTTTATTGTGTCCCGCAAGTGATGACATTTCGGTGGAGATTTGATGATATGGTGGTCAATGTCTATGAGCTTAGTGCACGTTGGATTGAGTTGAGAGTTGTACCTTAAAGCTTAAACACATGAGAGCGTGAGTTAGACACATATTTCTGGTGAGGTTGGATGATGTCTACTTCTAAGTTTTGATCACTGGAATACATGCTAGGACGTTTGTTTTCTTGGTTTATGTTTGCACTTGTTATGATGTTGCTTTTTGATTAGGTTGAGACTTGAAGGGATTTCATGTGGGATGCATTGATCCATGTTCATTCTATCATTGCTTGAGGACAAGCAAAGGTTAAGTGTGGGGGAATTTGATAATGCATATCTTAGATAGGCATTATAGACATTTTTAGGCTAGTCAGATTGCATTTAGGTAATAATTTGTAGTTAAATTGCATCTCGTGATTATTTTGGAAGAATTCAGATTCTGCGCGAATTTGTGTTTATTTTGCAGATTGAATCTAAACACCATTGGGCGATGCAATATCGTGGAGAAGATGCAAATGACATTTGAAAGATGAAAGAATTGAAGAAAGAAAAGAAGAACAAGTGGAGCTGCTCTCGGCTTGGACCATAGGAGCTGGCAGCGAGATTTGCCGCGACCAAAACAAAGGATGGGCGCAACAAGCTGTGGAGGATCCCGCGTGCCGCATCCGTAGCATGTGCCGCGACCGCCGCGTTGTTCACTTGAGCGCCGTGTTTCATTTAATTGAACCCTAGTTGTGTTGTTTTGTTTGGTAGCCGACTTAGGGTTTTTAAAGGCCGAATGTTGTTAGTTTTCATTCACTTCTATTCTATTCCACGTTCTATCAGACAATTAGAGATTGAGCAATGTTTTCTATGAGGAACTAAACTCATCTATTCTGCCTACAATTTGAAGCTTTATTTGGATTGATTGTGAGTTTCTAATTCTCGTTCCTTGTTTCCTATATTTGAATGCTTCAACTTCTTTGTGCTTGATTGTTTATTGTTTTGTTCTATCTTGTCTGGCCAACTAGTTAGATCAATTCAATTGCTAGGGTTCTGTAGATTTCTGATTGTGAACCTTAACCCAAGTAGCAAACTTGTCCCTTTAAGGCTGATTGAACTAATTGGATAAGTAAAAACTTAGATGTGTTGTTAAATCCCTCTTTAGGGACTGCAAATGCCTTGGCTAATTTCTGGATTTAAAGCTATCAATTGGGTTAAATCCTTCTTTAGGGACTGTTCGATTCATAAGGATTTCTAGGACTGATTGGACTAGTAACTATATTAGGTCGGGATAAGGGCATTCATAGGAAACTTAATAGGACGAGAAGAAGTTACAAGGATCGTTTCAACCAAATAAAGTGGAAAATTGTAGGTAGAACTGCTTCTCACAATTGTTTGAATCACAACCATTTACTCTTGCTTTCTTCAATCCGCTTTGATTAAAGGCGGATCTTTTACATTCTAAAAAACCCCCCATTTGGTTACTTTAATCGGCACTTAAATTATACTTGAGCAACAAATCTCCCTATGGATCGACCTCGTACTTATTGCTTTACAAGTTATAAGTTTGAGTTACTTTGACGGATCAACGACAAGTTTTCCCTCCGTCAAAAGTGTAATTCTTTGGAAACATGATGAAGAGACAAGCACTGTGACAAATTTTACAAACCTTGTTTCCTATTGGATCTCATATAATTGGATAAACTCCCCGGAGGCGGGCTCGAAGAGAGGCTGGTTGGGGCCGTCGGGGGCAATAGCGGGCTGGGTGGCAGTGGAGGGGAGGGTCGCGATGCAGCTGGCCAGCCATAGAGGAATGGCGTGTAGAGGGTGGAAACACCGTCGTCCTTGTCAAGAAACTCATGGTATGCAAAAGAGATGGCATTTTGATGAGGAAAGGGGAAGGCAGACTCATCAAACGTGACATGTCTAGACACAATAAGCTTCTAGGTGGAAAGGTCCAGGCAGATATAGCCTCGATGATTGTTAGGATAGCCCAAAAAGACACAAGGAGTGGAGCGTGGCTGAAGTTTGTGAGAGGTTTGAGCGGAGAGGTTAGGATAACAGAGACACCCAAATACTCTAAGGTGATCAAAGCGAGGCGTCACAAAATATAGGAGCTGAGTGGGACACCGTTGGTTGAGATTAGGAGATGGAAGAATGTTTAAGAGATAAGAAGCCACAACAAGGGCAAAGGGCCAAAACCGAGCGGGCACAGAGGCATGAAACAAACGTGTATGGACCATGTTGTTGACTGTGCGGATAGTGCGTTCCACCTTGCCATTATAAGGAGATGTGTATGGAAATGAGAACCGAAAAACAATCCCGTGTTGTTTGAAGAAAGAGTGAAAGGCATGGTTATCAAATTCCTTCCCATTGTCACATTGAAATGCTTTGATGGCACAATGAAATTATCTCCAAACAAATTGATGAAATTAAACAAAGGTGGTGTAAACTTGAGATTTGAATTTAAGTGAAAACACTCATAGGAAATTAATTGGAGTAATCATCGATAAAAAAAAGATAGTATTTATGACCAACAGAGCTAACAATGGGTGACGTCCATACATCACTATGAAATAATTGGAAAGGGAAAGTAGTAGCATTCCTAGACGAATAAAACGGTAAACGAGTGTGCTTCCCCAGTTGACACGAATGACAAAGAGAGGAATCATACACTTTATTACAATGAGGCAAACAAAGGTTCCTAAGTAAATTGAAGACAGGTGCACCTAGGTGACAACAACGATCATGCCACACAGGAGACGATATAGCTGACAGAGACAAAGGACTGGACGACTTTGTGATGAGGTAGAGCTCGCCAGAGCTGGTGCATCTCAGCCGATGAGTTCCTGTTTGAAGATCCTTCACAGAAAAACCATAAGGGTCAAATTTAATAGAAACATTGTTGTCAGTGGTGAACTGACGGACATAAATAAGATTTTTGATAATATGAGGGGCTACCAGAACATGGCGAAGGTAAAGGGGGCGGGTGTGGCCGACTATGATGGCTTGACCAGATCCCAAAGTAGGTAGACGGGAGCAATTTCTGACTATGACAGAAGGTGAATTACTCTTAGAGGTAAGGGAAGAGAGGATACCTTGATTATTCGTCATGTGAAAGGAAGCGCCCGTGTCCATATACCATGAGTTGTCTGGGGGATACAACGTCATGGTGTTGAATGACTGAGACAAATCTGTAGGAGTCAGAAATCCAACATAAGGGTCGCCATAAGCGGTGTTGGCCTGAGGGTTGGGAGGCCTAGACGCAGCTCTAAGGATGCCCTGCGTCGGCACTGTCGAGAACGGACAAAGACTTGGATTCCACCCCTGAAGCTGCCACGAAGCCTACTGTTGCTGCTGTTGAGAAAAAGGTCAGAACTTGCATCAACCGAAGGGGGTGCGCTAAAAGTGGACGACACCAGACCCACCACCACGGCCGCGGCTACGGCCACTAGAGGACTGGCGACCGGAATTGTAGGGAGACAGGGGCTGTTGGGGTGGTTTCTCTGGTGGGGGTGCAAGCGGTGCAGAGGCTGTAGCGGAGGCTTTGACTTCGGCTGTGATGGCGTCACATTTCAGGTGACGCGCTTCCTCAAGGCAAATCATCAAACGTGCTTTGTCGAATTCGGGGAGCAGTGACTTTTGTTGAATGAAGCTCCCCACCATATCATATTCTGATGTCAGGCCAGCGATCATCTGAATCACCATTAGTCACTCAGTAAGAGGAGAGTCAACGTTGTTCAATTGATCAACGAGATCCTTTAGATGTTGACAGTATTCAGGGACGGAGGAGAAGGACTCCAAGCGGCAGCGAGAGAACTCGTTATGGAGGTAAACCGCACGAGACTCCTTATTGTCATGGAAGATGTTTTTCAACCGATTCCATGCCGACAAAGCAGTGGCATTCAGTTCAAGGATTGTGAGCAGAAGATTCGAAGAGATTGTGACATAGATCCATTGGAGAATGATGACGTGTAGTTGATCATAAAGAGCGTCATCAACTTCCGCCGGTCGAGAAACAACGACGTCGATGTGGTGAAGCACCCGATGAGCCCTAGCAGCAACTCGAAAGAGGGCAGCACACGAATTGTACTTCATGTCAGAGATGTCGAGCATGATCAAGATGAGGGTCTTGACATTGGAGATGGAGAGAGTGGAATGGAAGGGGGGTCGGGATATGCTAGAAGACCCGTCACCGCCATCAGAGGTGGAATTAATAGTCTTGCCTTTAGGGTCATCATCATTAGGGGTTGACATGGTGATAGAGAAAACATATTGCCGAGAAGGAGACGGAGATGGGGTGTGCAACAACCGGGATGAGGCCGTTCGTAAGGAAGAGGGCGCGTAGAGAGGGGCGGCGGCGGCGGTATAGAGGAGGGAGGGCTAGGGTTAGGGTTAGGCTCGTGATACCATATTGGATCTCATAGAATTGGATAAATTCCCCTTTGGGGTTTGCCTTTCTCATTAATTGACTTATATAGAGATTACATAACTTGTATGGTAAGTTAGGGAATTAAGATAAATATATACATGCTATTATTCCCAAAGGCACATTGTTCACTTTTACCATAGGAAGAGGCGAAGAGGGAAGGGATAGCCTGAGAGAGAAGGATCAAACTACGAAAGGCATTGGATCACCAACGATGAAAATTTCGTGGAAAGACATTGCGAGCGGAAAGGAGGCTGGGAGTAAACATAGGGTTGTTTTGGACAGTTGATCGCTGGTGGGGAAGATTGTCACCACGTTCCGGGCAGGCCCGAAGGAGATTCGGTCATAAAGGTGGCCAAGGACGTGGCTAAGGTGTTGGAAGATGTTTGGAGGAATGTGTTGTTTGAGACAATTAATTATATAGATCTATGTTTAGAAAGTCTATCTATAGAAGGTATTTTTCTATGGAAGGATTATTGTGAATGGTTTATCTACAATAGGTTCTAGATAAGATAGGTTTATTTAGATAAGATAGGTTTATATATATGGTTATCCATAGGAGGTTCTCTATTATAAATAAAGGCATGTAGGGTTGGAATTATGCATCCATCAAAGCAACACAATAATAAGAAACCCTAGATGCAGAGAGGTTTATTCTCTGCAGGTTGTTCTGTGCGGTTCTTACCCGAACATGGAAATCCTTTGTGTCCTATTGTTCAATCTCTTTCTCTTTCACAATATCCAGTTGGGGAAATTCACAACAATTGATATCAGAGAAAGGTTAGATGATGACATCTGGTGTGAAATTCGAGGTTCAGCGTTTCGACGGCACTGTAAATTTCGGTCTTTGGCAACGACGAGTGAAGGATCTGCTGACTCAATAGGGAATGTTAAAGGCGTTGAAGAAGACAAAGCCTGAGGCAGTAAAAGATGAAGATTGGGAGGAGATGTAGGAAGAGGTCGCATCAATCATTCGACTTTGTCTGGCAGACGAGGTGATATACCAGGTAATTGATCTCAAATCCTCGCAGAAAATTTGGGTGAAATTGGATATAGGTATATGTCAAAATCCTTGTCCGGCAAGTTGTATCTAAAACAAAGATTGCACGGGTTGAAGATGACGGAAGGCTCGGACTTGATAAAGCACATCAACATCTTTAACCAAGTTATCGGGGATTTGGCACGACTGGATGTAAAGCTTGAAGATGAAGACAAATCCATTATCTTATTGTGTTCTCTACCCTCTTCGTTTGAGAATTTGGTAATAGCGCTGACAGCAGGGAAGGAGACTGAAGGTTCGATAATATAAAACAATGTAATATAGAAATACTCTAGAAGGGGGGTTGAATAGAGTATGCCCGTTTTTCGCAGAAAGTCTCAAGACTTTTGGAGCTCGTATAAAACCCTTTGAGATTAAACCTGAATCACAAATCTAGACAATCAAACCAAGTGCGGAAATAAGGTAAAGCAATAGATAAAGAATACGAGTAATTGTTTATGAGGTTCGGCACGAACTTGGCCTACGTCCCCGCCTAGGGTTCTTCCACAACCCTAGGATTCAAAAGGCTTTATTGATTCGCTTAGCTTAGGATCCTAATAGCTCACCGAGAAGCCTCTCTCCTATACAATTGCAATCTAGTCAACTCACGTTCCCTTGGAGTCCTAGACCAATCTAGAAGAGCCCCACCTCTCTCAGCTATCTAGTACAATCTTCTTAGTTTCACAAATCAATAGCCTAGTGCAACTTCCCGAGTTACAAACTCTTGAGTAACACTATAAATGAATATATCCTATAAGCTCACAGTGACTCTCAAAGGCTTTGAAGTAAAACAACAGACTCTTGAGCGCTAGCAGAGAGTACACTTGGAAGACAGATCTCGCTTGAATGAATGAAAGCTTGTGTAGCACTTGTATATTCTGTCTTCTTCCTCCTTTCCTTTATAGAAGTAACATGGCGCATAAGGACCTTCAACACCAGATCTTCAACAATGGCTAGTTTGGATCATGATGCGCCCAGATCTTCTATTTTTGGACACTTCGAAGACATGATCTCTCAAAATGGATCTTCCTCAATATGCACCATTAGGAAAGAAGTGATTACGAAAATACTTCCTGAAAGATTAGTTATACATATATATAATATAAAGGAAGTATATAATAATATTAAATACTATTCGGACATATAGATCAGGTTTTGGATTTCATCAACTGTTAAAGCTCCAAGACCTTTGACACAAACATCCTGTCAAGGCCTTTGAACCTTTATTCCGATTTTCATCAAGGGAGGGAGTTATCAATCTCCCCCTTGATGAAAAACTAAACTTGTGCATCCCTGCAACTTAGTCAAGCATAAATAATATAAGAGAAATCAGACTAAGTACCTGCATGGGTTAGACAAATGTTGGATCAAATTTTTAAAGCATGCAAAAGCTATCCAACCGAAAACCCAAAAATAAAAAACCAAGGTCTTCCAAGACCTTCAAGCTGAAAGGTTTTCAAGTCTAAACAACCACAAATCATCTCCCCCTTTTTGTCTTTCAACAAAGGGAGGAGGTAAAACAGTCACCAAAAGTTTTGAAATTGTTTCCAAAAACCAGCAATGTATCAAGGATAGAGATAGGATAGGGTAGGGTAGGGTTTAAGCTTCGTCGTCCGGAGCATCATCAGTGAGCCTCATCCACAGTCCTTGCAGCATCTTGGATATCCCGCTCATCTCCATCATAACCTCCTTTTGCAGCTCCTTGATATCCCGGCGAACTTCCTCCAAGCCCAACTCTAGGTTGTCCATGCGTTCATCGAAAGCTGAAGCAGTGGGAAGAGCTTTTGAAGGAGTGGCAAGACTCAAGGTCCCTTGGGAAGACCGAGTGATGCCAATCTTTTCAAGGCCCTTGGAGTCGAACTTACCCATATGACACTGCTGTTCTTCATTTTTTTTCATCAATTCCAGAAGCTTTGAAGAGTGGGGTCAAAAGGGTGGCAAAAGGGAGGGGAGAGCCTTTTCTAGCTTTTCTAGCATGAGCCATGGTTCCAAGGATAGTGTTGGCCAGATCAAGGTCAAGGCCATTTAGGATGCGGTAGAGTAGGACCATGGCATTATCAGTAAGGAGTGAGCCAGAGTTAAGACGGGGTAAGAGCCATCGAACAATGATGTTGAAAATTATTTTTGCCTCAAGGGTTAGGGATGAGTGGGTAAGTTGCTTTGAGGTGCTGTTGGATGCTTCGGGTAGGAGGTACTTGGCTCGAGCAAGAATGATGCAGTTTTCTTTTGAGGGGTGTATTTCAGAGGGTGGACATGGGCTAGGTAGGCCAAGGAAATCTGCAAAGTCATTGGAGTTGAGAGAGATTCTAACCCCTTTGACAACAGACTCCAAAGACCAACCATTGGTGTCATATTTGGCTTTTAGGTTAATGTAGAACAGGCGGGTAAGGTTGGGGTAGTAGACGGTTTCAAGATTGAGAAGGGTCCAGGCTGTGGATTTTTTGAGAAGATCAATGCAGGGTAACTTCAAAGCTTCGAAGAACTCAAAATCTAAAAAATCAGAACAGAAAATCCTACGAGTTCGAAACTCATCTACCCACTTACCAGCAGTCTCAGCATCTTCAAACCAAGAGGAGGGCAAGGATTGATTTACCTGGATATAGGCGGGTGGATCAGCATTCTTCCTGCGAGCAATCGTTGGAGCAACTCTCTTGACAGGCGCTTCAAGACTTCTGAGGGTGCCCTTCCTGGTGCACTTGGGAGATGGAGGCTTGACAACAATTGGGGCTTTCCGCTTCTTTGGAGACGGGGGAGGAGGAGAAGGAGAGGGAGATTCTTCATCCTCTTTCTCAGACCCCGAGTCCTCACCAGACCCTGCTTCATCTCCTTCTGCTTCCTCATCCTCTCCAGATCCCTCTTGCTCTTCGTCTTCTTCCTCAGGCTCCTCCTCAGATGGAACCTCCTCGGCTTCGGCTTCCTTCCGAATCCTCTCAGCTTCCTCCTCTGCCAGTTTCCTTGCAAGCTCGGCCTCCTCATCAGCCTTTTTCTTCTTCAAGGGTTCCTCTTCGGCTTCCTTGGCAGCATCTCTTTCCAGAATAGCGTCGAGATCCTCTTCCTCCTCTTCCTCGTCCACCTCCTCAGCTAAGATCTTCTTTTTCCCTTGTTGTTTAGCACTGAGGGGCTTCTTAGTAGAGCGCTTTTGAGAGCCCTTGGTGCCAGTGGCCGTGCTATCAGTGATGGTGCTCTGGACAACAGTTGGGACAATGGCTTGAGGAGTGGGTTCAGGTGTGGGAGAGGTGGCAGTGACCTGATGTCCCTTGGGGGTGGCGCCAAGTCTTTTGGGTGTGGAAGCTTTCTCTGTTTTGGGTGCCATGGAGGAAATCGGATAGGGTTTTCTTTAGAATAGCTTGAGAGGTTGAAGGAGAAGAAAGTGAAAGGGTTTGGATAATTTTTGAGAGTGTGATGGAATCGGGTACAGACTTGGGTATAAGTAGAGAGAGATGATGGAGTGATGGGACGGGTTTAGAGTTCCAAGGGAAGAAATGATATCATTGCCAAAATTTGAAAGGTTTCCATTTCAAAATTCAAACTTTACCATTAAAATCGGACTGAATAACCGAAAGATTTAGTTCCAAAATTAAAATATCTCAACGGTTTTAAAAAAATAACATAAATAGGCAATTTTTGAAATCCGATAAAATTATAATTGATTAAATATCTAAAAATATATTAACCAAAAATATGTGATCCGATATATGTAATCCACCATTTAGTTCACACACCTTGACATAGTTCTCAAGGGTCTTGACACTAAGTAGAATTTATCTTTCGTAAAGGGAATGCTCCCCCTACGAAAGTGCATCCTTGTTAAGCATCCCAATCTCTCGTCTTATGAAGGTGAACCTGTCCTCTGCCAAAGGCTTAGTAAAAATGTCAGCCCATTGATAATCAGTTGAAATAAACGAAATGGACACATCACCTTTTTCGACATGGTCTCTAATGAAATGATGCCTTACATCAATATGTTTGGTCCTTGAATGCTGAACATGATTCTTAGTGATGGAGATAGCACTTGTATTGTCACCTAATTGAAATGCCTTTGAGGTTGATGCCAAGATCTCGCATTTGTTGAGCTATCCAAAGGATTTGGGAGCAACAGGCTCCAACTGCAATGTATTCGGCTTCTGCAGTGGATAGGGCGACTGAGTTTTGTTTCTTTGAGTGCCAACTGATCAAGGATGCTCCTAGGAATTGGCAACATCCTGATGTGCTCTTTCTATCCACTTTATAGCCTGCAAAATCTGCATCAGAATATCCAATTAATGTGAAATCCTTTTGCTTTGGGTACCATAGTCCAAGCTCCTTAGTGCCATTGAGATATCGAAACATCCTCTTCACAGCCACGAGGTGAGATTCTTTAGGATCAGCTTGAAACCTAGGACACATGCAAACACTAAACATGATGTCAGGTCTACTAGCCGTGAGATATAATAAAGATCCAATCATTCCTCAATACTCCTTTTGATTGACACTTTTCCCAGTCCTGTCTTGATCTACAGACAATGTTGAGCTCATGGGAGTCTTGGCTGCTTTGGATTGATCCATCTTGAACTTCTTTAAGAGATCCTTAGTGTACTTGCTTTGGTTGACAAAGATCCCTTTCTTGGATTGATGAACTTGTAATCCCAAAAAGAAGTTGAGTTCACCAATCAAGCTCATCTCGAATTCACTGCACATGATGTCAGAAAATTCGTTGGACAAATATGTGTTAGTAGCACCAAATAATATATCATCAACATAAATTTGAATAACCAAAATGTCGTTTCCTTTGGTCTTGATAAAAAGAGTCTTGTCGATCAACCCCCTTTTAAAATCATTTTCTAAAAGATATTTTGACAAGCGCTCATACCAAGCTCTTGGGGCTTGTTTCAAACCATAAAGCGTTTTGTCAAGTTTATAAACATGATTGGGAAATTCTGAACTTTCAAAACCCGGGGGTTGAGTCACATATACCTCTTCCTCTAAGAAACCATTAAGAAAAGCACACTTGACATCCATTTGATATAACTTTATGCTCATAAAAGATGCAAATGCTAATAAAATGCGAATAGCTTCAAGCCTGGCTACGGGAGCAAAAGTCTCCTCGTAGTCAATACCTTCCTCTTGATTGTAGCCTTGAGCAACAAGCCTTGCCTTGTTTCTTACGATCTTACCATTCTCATATAGCTTGTTTCGAAATACCCATCATGTGCCAATGACTATTTGATGCTTTGGCCTAGGCTTCATGGTCCAGACTTTGTTTCTTTCAAATTCGTTAAGCTCACTTTGCATGGCAATGATCCAGTCTGGCTCCTGAAGTGCCTCATCTACCTTTTTTTGGCTCAATAAGAGAAACAAACGCGTGAAAAGCACAAAGATCTTTAAGTTTAGAACGAGTTTGAACACTAGAAGTAGGGTTAGAAATGATATCCTTTAATGAGTGTGATGAAGAGTATTTGAATTTCCTTTTGCTAGTCTCAGCTCCTTGATTCGTCACACCGGTAGGATTGACTTGTGGTACATCTGACTCCGTGGTCCTGTTAGGTTCAGTTACAGCAGTTTCTGACGTCTCAACACTGTTGGATTGGACACCAAGGGCTTTGGACGTATCTTCAACACCTTGGGCCAATTCTTCTGTGTTAAGAATCTGTTCCTGCATGTTCCTCTTCTCTGTGTTCTTGGTAGCAGCATCATCACCTTCCTCGTTCTCTTCATGGATGTTAAGATCTATATCTGCAACACTTTCACTCAAAGCACCGTCATTGCATTCATAAAAAATAACATGTATACTTTCTTCAACTAACTGGGTCCTTTTATTGAAGATTCTATAAGCTTTGCTACTCGTGGAGTAGCCAAGAAATATATCTTCATCACTACACGCATCAAATTTCCCAAGGTTATCTTTTCCATTGTTATGAACAAAACAAGTACAACCAAAGGGTTTAAAATAAGATATAAGTGGTTTGCGGCCTTTGAAAAGTTCATGAGGAGTTTTCTTCAAGATGGAACGAATAAGACAATGATTCAAAATGTAGTTAGCCGTGTTAACAGCTTCCGCCCAATAGGTTTTAGGTAATGCATTTTTTAAAGCATAGTCCTGGCCATATCCTCTAAGGTGCGGTTCTTGCGTTCCACAACCCCGTTTTGTTGAGGTGTCCTAGAAGCAGAAAAGTTATGGGAGATGCCATATTTAGCACAAAACAAATCAAACTGAAGTTGATCAAACTCCCTACCATGATCACTCCGAGTTGACACAATGGGTTCGTTTCTTAAAGTTTGCAACTCCTTACAAAGTTTTGAAAACTCAAATAAGGCCTCTGATTTTTCTTTTAAAAATGCAACCCAAGTATATCTAGAAAAATCATCAACAACAACTAGCATGTACTTTTTACCATTGGGAGATTTGACTCGCATAGGACCACATAAATCCATATGTAAAAGTTCAAGGGGTCTAGAAGAACTTACAACCTTTTTGGGTTTGAAAGAGCTACGTGTTTGTTTACCTCGTGTGCATGCATTGCACATATCAATACCTTTGAAGTCCATCTCAGGTAGCCCTCTTACAAGCCCTTTGGACACAAGCTTCTGTAGTGTATATGGACTCACATGACCGAGTCTCCTGTGCCAGAGCTTTGGATCATCCGTCAAAGCTTTTAGACAGGTTAAGCTTCCTTGTGCCACTTGATCAGCATTTACAGCGTATATATTGTTGTAGCAATATGCAGTCAATATAACTTCACCTGTATCTTCTCTGCATACTATACATTTTTTCTTGTTAAATCTAACATTGTTGCCACTATCACATAATTGAGAGACACTAAGCAAATTATACTTTAAACCATTAACAAGATAGACATTTTTAATACTATGGCTGGAATCACTTCCAACACTACCAATACCAATGATGTCGCATTTTCCTTTGTCACCAAGAGTGATTGTTCCCGTGGATTGCTCCTTTAGATCATGAAAGAGAGAACTCTTCCCACTCATATGCCTCGAGCATCCATTATCAATAATCCATTTGTGTTTTTTCACCTTGGTGATCTCCTGCATGACAAACATCAACCTTTGTGGCTAGACCAATAAGGAAATTTAGATCCATTGTTGGGGTAAACCATATTTGGTAAAATAGTGCCTTTTGGAACCCAAACTTGTGTTATCCGTTATTTTCTCAAATGAACAGGAAATGTATTGTGAATAATATATGGATCCTTTCTTCTATAGGGGCAGGTCTCTTTTATATGTCCCTTTCTAGCACAATGGTGACATATAGGAGAGGTTCTGCTTCCTTTTGCCTTTACAAAAGTGGTAATGTATTTCTTCTTTGAAAACCTTGGATTGTAACCAATACCACTTTTGTTTAGAGAGCTTTGTTGCTCACCCAACATCCTATCGAGAGTACCTGTGGATTTGGTAAAACTTATGAGGACTATCTGTTGATCTTGAATCTTATTATTCAGGGAGATCTTCTCGTTCTCTAAGTCATGAGGCTCATTTCTTAGAGAGGAGAGATCTTGCTTGAGTTCAGATTTCTCCGAGTCAAGCGTCTTTACTTTAATGTCAAGACCTGAATAAGAAGTTTCAAGACTTTTAACCCTCACAGACAGATCCTCAATAGTTCTTTCCTGGTCCACAGTTCTCTTAATAAGAATGTTAGTTTGGGCAATAAGCTTATCTTCATTGGCAATCATATTGGAAAGGAATTCCGATAATACCTCTTTTGGACTTGCCATAAGTTCTCTTACAGTAGCTTCAAGCTTTTCATTGTGGGATTCATCTTCTGAGGCCATAAGACAAATATTGGCCTTCTCATCATCGGAGTCAGAGTCCGAATCGCTCCAAGTTGCCACCATGGCTTTCTTCTTCCATTTGTCACCCTTCTTGGACTGGCTTTTTGTCTTTTGAGGACAGTCCTTTACAAAATGATCCGTTTCACCACATTCAAAACAAGACAACGGTTTAGTCTTCGTTTCATACTTGTTGAATTGAGGCTTACCTCGAAATTTTGAAGACTCTGATCCATCCTTGTTGTTGAATTGCTTCTTCATTTTGAGAATTCGAGCAAGGCCTCTTGTGATAAGAGCAAAAGGGTCATCCTCATCGTCATCCTCATCTTCACAATCGGATCCATCTTTTGGCTCATCCTTCTTAGACTTGAGTGCCAAGTTCTTAGTGCTCGCTGGAAGTTCTCCATCGTCTTCATTAAGGATCATCTCATGCGTGATCAGCTTCCCAAGAAGATCATCAAGGGGTAGAGTGGTGAGGTCCTGGGCTTCCTCTATAGCTGTTACTTTTGGACCCCATTTCTCTTTTGGAAGGCATCTCAGTATCTTCCTCACTTTCTCAACGTTGGTAAAGCTCTTGCCGAGAGAGTCAAGGTTGTTGGTGATTTTTGTGAATCGTGTGAACATGTCCTTGATTGTCTCATCAGGCTTCATCTTGAAGAGCTCGTACTTTCGAAGGAAGATGCTGATCTTGGTGTCTTTCACTTGGCTCGTTCCTTCATAGGTGACGACCAGTTTATCCTAAATCTCTTTAGCTGACCTACAAGATGAAATACGGTTAAACTCATCAGTGTTAAGACCACAATAAAGTAAGTTAATAGCTCTGTAGTTTTTGGAGACGAGTTCAAGATCTGCTTGGTTGTATTCAGACTCCTTCTTTGCAATTTTGGTATCATTTGGTCCATCTTTCTCTGGAATCTTTGGACCATTCTCTATAATGTTCCAAAGCTCTAGATCTTGGTTTATGATGAACATTTTCATCAAGGATCTCCAGTTGACAAAGTTGTTTCCTACAAAGAGTGGTGGTCTGCTTGTGGACCTTCCATGTGCAAATCCTCCGCTTGCTTCACCAGACATGATCGAAAACTCACAAGATTGTTAGATCAAACGAAGTGAGTAAGGCTCTGATACCAATTGAAGGTTCGATAATATAAAACAATGTAATATAGAAATACTCTAGAAGGGGAGTTGAATAGAGTATGCCCGTTTTTCGCAGAAAGTCCCAAGACTTTTGGAGCTCGTATCAAAACCCTTTGAGATTAAACCTGAATCACAAAGTTAGACAATCGAACCAAGTGCGGAAATAAGGTAAAGCAATAGATAAAGAACACGAGTAATTGTTTACGAGGTTCGCCACGAACTTGGCCTACGTCCCCGCCTAGGGTTCTTCCACAACCCTAGGATTCAAAAGGCTTTATTGATTCGCTTAGCTTAGGATCCTAATAGCTCATCGAGAAGCCTCTCTCCTATACAATTGCAATCTAGTCAACTCACGTTCCCTTGGAGTCCTAGACCAATCTAGAAGAGCCCCACCTCTCTCAGCTATCTAGTACAATCCTCTTACTCTCACAAATCAATAGCCTAGTGCAACTTCCCGAGTTACAAACTCTCGAGTAACACTATAAATGAATATATCATATAAGCTCACAATGACTCTCAAAGGCTTTGAAGTAAAACAACAGACTCTTGAGTGCTAGCAGAGAGTACACTTGGAAGACATATCTCGCTTGAATGAATGAAAGCTTGTGTAGCACTTGTATATTCTGTCTTCTTCCTCCTTTCTTTTATAGAAGTAACATGGCGCATAAGGACCTTCAACACCAGATCTTCAACAATGGCTAGTTTGGATCATGGCGCGCCCGGATCTTCTATTTTTGGACACTTCGAAGACATGATCTCTCAAAATGGATCTTCCTCAATATGCATCTCAAGGAAAGAAGTGATTACGAAAATACTTCCTGAAAGATTAGTTATACATATATATAATATAAAGGAAGTATATATTAATATTAAATACTATTCGGACATATAGAGCAGGTTTTGGATTTCATCAACTGTTAAAGCTCCAAGACCTTTGACACAAACATCATGTCAAGGCCTTTGAACCTTTATTCTGATTTTCATCAAGGGAGGGAGTTATCAGAGACGATAACCCTAGATACATTGAATACGACGTTGCTTGCTCATCATGAGCGATGTCAAAATTCTACCAGCAAAGGTTCCCAAAGCAAAGGGTTATATGTTAAAGGCAACCAGGGAAGAGGAAGGAAGAAAGAGAAGCAAGATGGGGGTGACATATAGTCCAAATCAAAGTCCAGAGGTAAAAAGGCAGTTACTTGTTACTTCTGCAAGGAAGAAGGTTACTTTAAGCGTGATTGTCCAGTAAGGAGGAAGAAGTATGAGGGAAAGACGGATGATTTATCTTCGAAATCAGCGAACGTAGTGCAGAAAGAAGATTCAGATAGTGCAGACTCAGATATGCTTTCGGTAACGTCCGAAAGATGTTCAGATTTATGGATCTTGGATTCTAGTTGTTCATTTCACATGACTTTGAAAAAAGGCTGGTTCGAGATGTACAAGTCAGGAAGTTTCACATGACTTCTAAGAATTGTATTGCCAAACAACCCTATGAAGGGTTGCCTTTAGTGGGATCCGAGTAACAATGGTTGGTTTTCAACTAGTTCGGCAAATTCCTTGCTTTCGGAAAATAGAGGCTTACCAAATTTCGACTGTGGATGGATTTGGGATGTGGATGTACCGCCAAAGGTTAGTCATTTCCTATGGAAAATATCCCGTGACGACCTTCCGACGACGGAAAGGTTACAAAAATCTATGGTTGTCGTTCCCTCGAGTTGTTCATTTTGTGGTAATATTAAGGAGTCCGCTGCTCATTTGTTCACTGATTGCCCGGTGGATATCTCACTTCACAAAGCATTACATATCCATCTTCTCTCAACCATCTCCTCTCTTGTTAGGGGAGGTGGTACTTTTCCTCTCATTTGCCTCAAAAAAACGACAGGTTCCAATAGTTTTGCCGCTACTGCGTGCGCGTGGTGGACTATGTGGTTGTTCATAAATCAACTGGCTTTTAATCATATAGTTACAGTGACCATCACATAGATGAAGATGTTCTATATCAATTTTACCCATTGCTGGAAACAAACTAAACTAGTAAACATCGACATGTCAGACAAGGAAGGTAAAAAACAAATAGGTGTCCATAATGCCAGTTCACGTTGTCTCTTTGCACAGGGTGTCCCTCAGGGACGACTGACGGAGGAAAAACCTGTCGTTGATCCGTCAAAGTAAACTCAAACCTATAACTAGTAAAGCAATAAGTACGAGGTCGATCCCACATGGAAATTATTATTCAAGTGTGATTTAAGTGCCAATTAAGTAGCCAAAAGGGGGTTTTTTGTGAGTGTAAAAGATCCGCCTTTTATCAAAGCGGATTGATGAAAGCAAAAGTAAATGATTTTAATTCAGACAATTAGGAGAAGCAATTCTACCTACAATTTTCCACTTTATTTGGTTGAAGCGATCCTTGTAACTTCTTCTCATCCTATTAAGTTTCCTATTAATGCCCTTGTCCCGACCTAATATAGTTACTAGTCCAATCAGTCCTAGAAACCCTTATCAATCGATCAGTCCCTAAAGAAGGATTTAACCCAATTGATAGCATTAAGTTCAGAGATTAGCCAAGGTATTTGCAGTCCCTAAAGAGGGATTTAACAACACATCCAACTTCCTACTTGTTCAATTAGTTCAATCAGCCCTAAAGGAACAAGTTTGCCACTTAGGTTAAGGTTCACAATCATGACTCTACAAAACTTTAGCAATTGAATTGATCTAACAAGTTGGCCGGACAAGATAGAACAAAACAATAAACAATCAAGCACAAAGAAGTTGAAGCATTCAAATATAGGAAATAAGAAACGAGAATTAGAAACTCACAATCATTCCATATAAAGCTTCAAATTGCAGGCAGAATAGATGAGTTTAGTTCCTCATGGAAGACATCGCTCAAAATCTCTAAAGTGTCTGATGAATAGAATAGAATAGAAGTTAAGTGATTCGAAAATAACTAGAAAGTGGCCTTATTAAAGATCCCAAAGTCGGCCATAAACAAAAAACCAAAAAGCATCTAGGGTTTTTTAATCAAAACGACGCGTATCCGCGCTGGCGGCAGATGCGGCGGCCGCCGCATCAGATTTCCTTTTGCGTCGTCCCTGGCGGCGGCCGCTGCATTGGTCTTTCACGGAAAATCCGTCTTGAACCAGCTCTCGGCGTCAACATTAAAGTTGTAGATCTCTGAAAGAGCTTTCCAACGCATGGTCATAATAGTCGATCGGACAACCGAAGCCTCCAGAAAGTGCAAAACAAGTTCAGCATGTCCGGCGACAACTTCTGCAGACTTGTTATTCGTTTAGGTTCGCTTCTTCTTCTCAGGACCTCTTGAGATCTTCATGTAAGCTTCTTCGATCAACTAGACATTCTCAACCAATGCGTTATCAACTCATGTCTCCTCCTCGGATCTACCATTACCTGAAATAATCAATAAAAGCATGTAGATTCCGACTCCAACCACACAGAGAACAAATATGCAAATTATACTTAAACCATGCATGATATGTATCATAACTAAGCTAAATGCAACCTATTATAACTCTCGAAATACATGCTATCAAACTCCCCCACACTTAAGCTTTTGCTTGTCCTCAAGCAATCAAAAACAAATATAGAATTGATCATCCCACAAATAAGATCTTCATGCTATAGTTTTAGAAAAGCAACAGCAAGGAATATGAGCCATGAATAGGAGAACAAATATCCTAGCAAATATATGAGCGATCCAATAGTAAAAGCAAATTTAATCCAACCTCACCGGATAGTGTTTCACTCAAGCTCTCATGTGTTTAGTCTTTAAGGTCCAACTCTCAACTCAATCCAAAATGATTTATACACCGTGAAAGTCATTACTTGCAAACAACATAATGAGGACTTTTATACGGTTGTAATGGGGCTTTGGTAGGAACATAAGGCATGGAAAATATTTAGGCTTGTGGTGCTAAAAATCCGGAAAAAAGAAACAACAACCAACCAGAACAATCACCAAAACTTCCATACTTCGCAAACCATTCCAATAACATAAACTCCAATACACCGCAATAAGCTCTTCGATTTCAATAGCCATACAACTTATGCAATTTTTCCATTAAGATGATGACTTCTTTTCTTTTCTTTTATACTTACTTTTGCCCCTAGGTGAATTTTATCCTCCCTAGGTCCAAGCTTACTAGACTTTTACTCCTAAGTGAATTTTATCCTCCTTAGGCCCCTAGTAATAAGTCATCTCTATTATACAAGAAGGGTTACCTTATTTTGGCTATGCCTCTCGCAATGCACAACCATACATATATCATCTCCACTCAAAGCAACTCCAACCAGTGGCGGAGCCAGGGGGTGCTCGAGCACCCCCCGGCTCGGAAAAAAAATACAAAAAAAAATAATTTTTTTTTGCATATATTTAGTATTTTTAAGGTAATATAACATCTTTAAATGATATTTGAAACAAGATTGCTATCTAGCTCAAGTGGTAAAAGAAGGAAGGAAGGAAGGAAGAGGTCTTGGGTTCAAATCCCAACTCTTTCACTTTTTTATTTGTTTTACTCTATCATTCATTTTTCTTTATTTCTCTCTATATTTTTTTTTATCAACTATTTCATTAAAACAATGTCATTTATGTTTGAAATTAAATGTTTAAATTAAAAAAAAGTCAAAATCTTAGTGTTTTTTCAATATTTTTTTAAAAAATCTTCTTAATAAATATACACCAAAAAATAATATTTCACAAAAAAAAAAATTAGCACCCCCCTAGCCAAATTCCTGGCTCCGCCACTGACTCCAACATAAAGATTTTTCATCAATTCTCTTCCTAATTCCCGGATAGGGTCAGGCTAATCATTGGCTATGATATATTTTTTTCTGGAGCTATAAAAAAGAATAGGCTTTAAGGCTCAAATGAGCTTCAAGCAAAGGATAATATCTAAGGTAGACATGTATAATATGGCTAAAGAAAACATGTCTCAATCATTTGAAATTCACAAGCAACAAACATGTGCAATACGGTTTTGAAATAAGAAGCATATGGAGAGTGTAATCACACACTAAAAGCAAAAGGGAATAATGTGCAAAGTCCCTATAAGGCCAAAACAAACTCACAAGGGTTATGTTTTTTTTTTAGATTTCAATTAAATCTCAACTATGAACCATAATTGCTCAATTATATTCTCAAATCATGCTCCAAAAATCATTTTCAAGCAATTCAATCAAATCATGGTATTTATGCATTAAGATCATAAAAATAAATTAGAGGACAAACTAAACCAAGATGGGTATCTTTAATAACACATAAATGCAATGCATGATATTTTTGTGATTTTTTTTTCAAATGTGATATATGAGTAAAAATAAATATGAAAACATAAATAAATATGATATGCAAACTCTATCTATATGCAATGCAATCCCTCCTCCACACTTAAACCTTTCATTGTCCTCAATGAAACATAAAAGACAACAAAAAATAAAAACATAGAGGAAGAGATGAATAAAATACTCACAATATGGTGGATGGGTCTCTATAGGTCGGATCTGAGGATTTCGGTGGCCTTTCCTGAAAGCTTAGTCTATCCCAAACCAAAAAAAACTATCTAATGCCTAATGGGAAACCCAATTTATTGAAAAGAAAATTAGCTAACCAGGAATTGAAATAACTAAATTATAAAACATACCTCGGGTTGCCTCCCGAGAAGCGCCTTTCTTTAATGTCATTGACCTGACTTATTATCAATCTCAAGATCTTAGCTATCAGACATCGTCAAAGACCGCAATAGCCTATCATATTATTGTGCACACATCTTACAAAGAACATCATAACACAATAAATTGAAAGCATAAAATGTGAAACTCAAGAACCCTTTCAATCTATCAAAGAGTCTAGCACAACTCTCTGCAGAAGGAATATGATACCACCAACACAGCTCCGCTGGTGACTTTTCAAAATAGCAATCAAAAGGATCAACATATACACCATTACCTTCAAAATTGCAAAAGTTTACATTTATTACCTCTTGAGCCTTAGCTGATGGATCTAAACCTGGTTCATCAATGGGCAAGCTCAGAATGGATGTTGCAGATGGAGTAGGAGACACATCACATGTAACCTCATGCGTCGACTCATGAGATTCCAAGTCAGAAAGCATTATACCCTTTCCTCCATCGTCGAAGACACTATCGTTGTCTGCAACCAATTCCTCTTCTTCTTCTTCGAAGCTCCATTCTTTCTCACATTTTGCACTTAAAATTTGAATGAGTTGACTCATCTGATTCTCCAATTTTCCAAGTCGACTCATTTTTTCTTCTTGAAACTGATGCACCACTTGAGTAAGAGTGTGCAATGGATCCTCCAGGTGTGTGACAGATTCCTCCATCGGCGGAGAAGACGTAGCGAGCAAGACTTCTTGTGAAACATGGTAATCCATATAACAGAAAAAATCCCACAACCCAGACAATCCTCCTAACCGTTTCAGACCTCCGTTACTCAGGTGCTCAGCAAGTGCTCGTGTCTCAACAGTCATCCCATCAATTATGCACATAATCATATCTCGGATGCTGAATTGATAACCCCATGAACCAAGGTCGTCAACATACTCATGCAATCTACTGAAGTATTGGTGGAAGTTCTCACCTTCAAACTGCTCTAATCTCAACATCTTGAAAAAGTTAGTAGCAAGGGTGTTGTGAACCGTAAGATAGGCTCGCAACGGGTTAGATATATGCACAAAAATCAATAAATAACACAAAACAAAGAAATAAACTTGATTCCCCGACAACGGCGCCAAATTTGACGGAGGAAAAACCTGTCGTTGATCCGTCAAAGTAAACTCAAACCTATAACTAGTAAAGCAATAAGTACGAGGTCGATCCCACAGGGAAATTATTATTCAAGTGTGATTTAAGTGCCAATTAAGTAACCAAAAGGGGGGTTTTTGTGAGTGTAAAAGATCCGCCTTTTATCAAAGCGGACCGATGACAACAAAAGTAAATGATTTTAATTCAGACAATTAGGAGAAGCAATTCTACCTACAATTTTCCACTTTATTTGGTTGAAGCGATTCTTGTAACTTCTTCTCGTCCTATTAAGTTTCCTATGAATGCCCTTGCCCCGACCTAATATAGTTACTAGTCCAATCAGTCCTAGAAACCCTTATCAATCGAACAGTCCCTAAAGAAGGATTTAACCCAATTGATAGCTTTAAGTTCATAGATTAGCCAAGGTATTTGCAGTCCCTAAAGAGGGATTTAACAACACATCCAACTTCCTACTTGTTCAATTAGTTCAATCAGCCCTAAAGGAACAAGTTTACCACTTAGGTTAAGGTTCACAATAAGGAATCTACAAAACCTTAGCAATTGAATTGATCTAACAAGTTGCCAGACAAGATAGAACAAAACAATAAACAATCAAGCACAAAGAAGTTGAAGCATTCAAATATAGGAAATAAGAAACGAGAATTAGAAACTCACAATCAATCCAAATAAAGCTTCAAATTGCAGGCAGAATAGATGAGTTTAGTTCCTCATGGAAGACATCGCTCAAAATCTCTAAAGTGTCTGATGAATAGAATATAATAGAAGTTAAGTGATCCGAAAATAACTAAAAAGTGGCCTTATTAAAGATCCCAAAGTCGGCCATAAACAAAAACCAAAAAGTATCTAGGGTTTTTTAATCAAAACGACGAGTATTCGCACTGGTGGCAGATGCGGCGGCCGCCGCATGCATGCTGCGGCCGCCGCATCAGATTTCCTTTTGCGTCGTCCCTGTCGGCGGCCGTTGCACACCATGCGGCGGCCGCTGCATTGGTCTTTCACGGAAAATCCGTCTTGAATCAGCTCTCGACGTCAACATGAAAGTGGTAGCTCTCTGAAAGATCTTTCCAACGCATGGTCATAATAGTCGATCGGACAACCGAGGCCTCCAGAAAGTGCAAAACAAGTTCAGCATGTCCGGCGACAATTTCTGCAGACTTGTTCTTCGTTTAGGTTCCCTTCTTCTTCTCAGGACCTCTTGAGATCTTCATGTAAGCTTCTTTGATCAACTAGACATTCTCATCCAATGAGTTATCAACTCATGTCTCCTCCTCGGATCTACCATTACCTGAAATAATCAACAAAAGCATGTAGATTCCGACTCCAACCACATAGCGAACAAATATGCAAATTATACTTAAACCATGCATGATATGCATCATAACTAAGCTAAATGCAACCTATTATAACTCTCAAAATTCATGCTATCAACGACCTAAGAAACGTTCTGGCGTTTGGGACAAACCCCCACCGGAGTGCCACAAGCTGAATTTTGGCGGCTCGTTTCGCGCTGGTTCATCGACGTCTTATGGTTTCATCATTAGGGACTCTCTGGGAGTGGTTATGGCTTCCATCCGAGGCACATGCAATAATGTCTATGTTGCTTTTGCTGAAAACCTTGGGCTCAAGATGGGTATTTTATGTGCAAAGCAATTGCACATTACCAACCTTCTGATCGAGGGGGATAACCTTCTGGTTGTAAAAGCTATGCTGGGGAGTGGAAATGCCCCTGGAATAACGAGCTGCTTCAATCAGATATGTTGTTTGATATTTCATCCGTCTCTTATGTAGTTATTTGTCATATTTTTATGGAATCGAAGGTTGTGGCTGACTATATCACTCGTAGTGTCCATGCATCCCCTGCCGACATATGTTGCGATGATCATCCAGAGTTTCGTGCTCGCGTCCACAAGGATCCGTTAGGAAAGGCCTTTGCTTCGGCGGCCCTGGCCTAATCTTTATTCTGCGTAAAAAAAAAAAGAATTCATTTTTTAGACATGTCAATCGGGTCATTTGGGTCGGGTTCGGGTTGGGTCATTTCGAATTTCATGTAAAACGGGTTTTGGATAATACAGGCCCTAGGTATATTCAGGTTAACGTGAATTCGGGTTTGACCCAGTTTCAGGTCAAATCAGATCGATTTCGGATTTGTTAATTTTTTCTTTTTTAAATTAAAAAAATCATAATTTGATAATTTTGCGATAATTTTAAAATGTTGAAATTAAAGACGTGGTTCATAAGTTCTGGTGCTTGTAAATTATATACTATATCTGATCTAAAATATTTGATTTTATTATTTCTCATAATTTTTAATAAAATTTAAAAATATATAGAATATCAAAATTTTAAATAATTTTTAAAAAATAATATCATGCAATTAGTAATAAGCATAGAATTGTTTTTAATATTTTAATATTTTTTTAGAGTTTTTTTATCTTCTTAAAAAATGTGATGAAAAATTAAAAATCAAATACTATCGTTTAGAGGGAGTATTACAAAATAAAAATAAATATAAAAGTTGATTTGAAAATGAAAGATTAAGTGAGTGTAATTATAAAATGTGATAAATTGGAATCTCCATAAAAAAATTTAATCATATATAATTATAAATCAATCGGGTCAATCAGATCATTGGGTCAAAATTACCGGGTCAATCGGGTCACCGGGTCTAAACCCAGATGACCCGAAAAACTACTGGGTTTTCAGGTTCGGGTCGGTAAAATTTTCGAGTCATGACCCAAAATTTTCTGGGCGTTCGGATCGGGTCGGGCCATGTTTTAACAGCTCTGCATTTTAGACATCTTGCAACTAAATGATACTCCATCCAAAATATATGACGTTTGACTTTTCAACGCGTATTTTAAGAAACTAAAAACTATATAATATATTAACTTTTCTATTTTTTTATAATTTAATACTTATTACTAACAAATATTATGTTATTAAAAAATTAATAAAAAAGTTGATATTTTATATAGTTTTTAGCTTCTTAAAATACGTTATGAAAGGTCAAACGACATATATTTTGAATCGAAGGAAGTACTACAAGATTATTAAATCTCTTTCTTAAAAACAATTCAACACCATTCTTAGGTTTGTGTACCTAAGAATGTGATTATATTGTTGAGATAATGCAAATCAATTGATCTTGAAATCTGTTATATCTCTAGTGGATTATAACAAAGAACAAGGGAAATTGATAGGGGAAAGGGAGAGATTAGGGAAGAAGATGATGAAATAGGGATAAAGGGGTTAGGGAAGAACGTAAAGGAAAATGGAGAGATTAGGGATAGAGAAAGAGGTAGAGTAAGGGTAAGGAGAAAAGGGGTAATTGACATTTCATTATTTTCCATGATATCTATATACATGACATTACCTTCCCCTTAGAGAAGTTTTGTCCTCAAAGCTTACAAAACAATCACAAAACTAACAATTCACTAAACTATAACACTAACACGTACTACTTGGTGTGATGTTCCTGAATTAAGAGATATAAGCACCATTGCTATTGTAATTGAAATTTAGAAACAAAATCAAGCCATAGCTCTCACAATTGTCCCATTAAAGCAATTGTCTTCAAGTTGAGGTTGGCTACCATGCACTTGACTCTTCAATTGATGTCTTCACACTGACTTCATGCTGACCCAATTCACTCTTTCATAGTGCACATCCACTTGTAGTTGTTGCAAGTTTATCATATCATCTTTCCAATATGACAAATCTCATGCTTCACTAGCCCAAAGGACGCCTCTGTATACAACTACAACGTGGTCAAGAAGGTAGCTTCACTTGTTCTTGAAGTGCTTCCAACATCCCACATTATACAGATGCACCTGTAGGCATTAATTGGCTACACTCCTTCTGAATGCACCCTGAATCAACACTGGAATATATGGGAAATTATGTTTCACTGCTTGAAAACCACCAATCTTCCTCTCTCATATGGAAATCAGGTCTCCCTGTCCACTAACACCCATAACACATCTAACACCCTTTGTACATCACCAACAGAGGTAGTAAATGGAACCAAAATCAAACGATCTTTGATGTATGATGTCCATGTTTTGTGCCATGTTTTATTTTGACTTTTATCTCGATTTCTGTATACATTTCATGCATTTGAGTTAGAATAGTACAAAATCTATGTAGTTTATGCGTATTTCCCAAATTATGGAGTCTACACTAGTTTTTGTTTAATTTCGCAGAAATTGTACGCACTTTGGAGCTTAAAGGAAGGTCATGAAGAAGCTAAGGATGGTGCAGCTGGAGGAAAGCCCACTTTTCGTCATTCATCATTCTGAATCAAGTTCTGATGTCTTCATGAAAGTTGTAGCCCTTGAAAAGTGTTTTCCAATGCATACTCATATGCGTCAATCCGACAAACGAGGACTCAGGAAAGTGCGTTTCAAGAACAGAGCAGAATGTTTAGAACTGAATAGTGGTCGATATCGACCAGACATGGTAGATATCGACCTAATCCTGGTCGAAAATGTCCAGATCGACTCGAAATGACCAGCAGACAAGAAGACAACTCGATATCGATCAGTTTTGGTCGATATCGACCAACAAGCAACTCGATATTCTTCCAGGAGCCGAGATCGAGTGAGCTGAAGAGAAGCCGAGAAGATAGCTCGATATCGACCAACTTTGGTCGATATCGACCAATCCCTAGTGACGAGTACGAGGTCGATTCCGAGTCTATCTAATT
The DNA here is from genome assembly GCA_037127255.1 of Persicaria tinctoria. Taxonomy (NCBI): domain Eukaryota; kingdom Viridiplantae; phylum Streptophyta; class Magnoliopsida; order Caryophyllales; family Polygonaceae; genus Persicaria; species Persicaria tinctoria. The sequence goes on from JBANSL010000004.1 coordinate 26,374,919, forward strand.
TCGAGTCCGAGCGGAAGATTCCAAGAGAAGATTTCTTGCACATGAAGACTTTAGATATTTTATCTTTTTACCTATACTAAGGGTGGAACATTTAATCACCCTATTGGATTCATCTTGTTTTACTAATTTAGATTTATTTTCTTTCCAAGTATAATTATATCCTTAGATAGAAGATAGAGTTTCCTTACCTTGACTAGCAAGGATTAAGGCCTATAAATAAAGCCAATATGGCTAGTTTTCATTCATTCCATCTTAGAAAAAAATAGCGAGTAGGAGAGAGAGAGTGGAGGACGAGAGGGGTTTGTCCTACGAGAGCGGATTTGGCTTCAATCGGTTGTCAGCTTTGGTTTATTTTAATGCAAGTAGTTATTTCCCTTTTATTATTGATGTCTTTTGCTATGATGAAGAGCGAGTAGTCCACCTACTTCTAGGGTTGGGGTGAGCCCAACGATAGCCATGCATGCTTGAGGTAAATATTCGACATTTATTGTGTTTTGATCATCCACTGCCTTTTATATTTTTATTACCTATTTAATAGAGATTCAGGTTAACTACTTGGATTATAAACATAAAATTGGTAGATACAATTAGGGTTTCTTGAGAGAGTTTTCTAATTGTTGGAAAAGGCGAAAGCTTGATTCTTTGATGTGATTGCATGATTATTCCTCTTATTCTTGCCTTATGCATGTTTGGTTATCGTTGTTGCAAACCCCGATCTTGGAAGTTCTTTTTCATACATTGTTTGATTCGAAATCCGCAATTTATTTACGTACTGTTTTCTCCCTGATTTCGACCAACCTTGGTCGACATCGACTACTGATTCTCGATCGAGCAAGATCTCTTTTGTTTCTGTCTTTGCAGGTCCTCGACTTCGACCAGGCTTCCTCGACCTCGACAACCTTCCTCGACGTCGAGCAGACTCCTCGACATCGACTACCTTCGGTGACGACTTCTGCTCGGATTCGACTGTGCCCGGCCCCTGTCGACAACCCTTGATCGAGGTCTAGTACCCCTGGAGTCGCGTTCTGGACGTGAGATCCGCTGACCAGCTTCCTCGAGGATCGAACCTGACTTCCTGCTGCTATAACGGGAGGGAGTCTTGAACATTATTTGCTTGGAACGGAATTGGTTTGCCTATTTTATTTACATTCTATTTGCACTCTCAATTCTCTCTGTCAACAAATTGGCGTCGTTGCCGGGGAAGCAATCATTCGCGCCTTACGTAGTTAGATCTCACGTTTCCTTTGAGTTACTTTGCATGGTGTATGTGTCGGTCTCGTCAACCACCTGAGTTTGACGCCTTAGACGACCCGGAACGTCTTATACACATCCATTCTAGACTGAAAAGGATCATGGCGACAGCAGAAACACAAGCCCAGACGATCGAGAGGCTCTAAAGGGAGCTAGAAGCCAACAATATTGCTGCTCTCGCCACTGAGAGAGCACGCACTGAGCAGGAAACGGAACTGAGGAGGCAGGCAGAGGCTGAGCTTGCTCAACACCTTACCAATGCTGAGGACTACATGCACCCGACGCTTGTCGTGCCTGAATCGGCTATTCTAGTCCCTTCTAATAACCTTGAAATTCGCACTGCCTTCCTTATTGAAATTAAAAATAATGCTTTTCAATGAAGATTTAATGAATGCCCTCTCGAACATATTACTACTTTTTCTGATATGTGCCAAACTCTTGCTGAAGGTACTACTCTTGAATATGTTAAAATGAAAGCTTTTCGTTGATCTCTTATAGGTCCAGCATTGAAGTGGCTTTAAGGTCTCCCTGTGCGATCCCTCACAACATGGGCAGAGGTTAGGAATGCGTTCCTCAAAAAGTTATTTCCTCCAGCCAAGACAGCGCTCCTCAGACAAAATATTACAGCTTTCAAACAAAAGCCTGGGGAACCGCTAGCACGAGCATGGGATCGATACAAGGATCTACTGCGATCCTGCCCTACTCATGGGCAGCTACCATACGTTATTAAGGAGATTTTCTACAATTCTCTTGATCTGGCCGCCAAGGAAAGGATCAATCAATAAAGACAATATGAGTATCTGACGCGGACACCAGAGAGGCATGGGCTACTATCGAAAGGCTAACCAACTTCGACAACACTTAAGGGGCTCCAGCAAATTACGACGAAAACAACAACAATTATGCAAGGCCAGCCCCATCCATGCCTCTCTATGAGCCTCCTAAGGAGATTGATCCAGATGTCAAGGAGCAGTACTATAGAGATCAGAATCGCAAGCTCCTCAAGCAAGTCAAGTTTCTTTCTGTCAACCAACCCTGCATTGAATGTGGCTCACATCGGCACACCACTCCAGAGTGCCCAAATACAGAGCAAGTCAGGATGGTAGAAACTCACGAGGATGTAGTTTACGCAGGGTGTCCCAATCGCTATATGGGGGACCAGCGGTTCCATCAACCACAGTGGAACCAAGGTGCCCCTAGGAACCCCCCACCATATAGAGCTCCGGGACATCCAGAAAGGGACCAGCGGAAGGATGATCTACAAATGATCCTCGATGAGATGAGGAGAAATCAGGCACAACATCAGCAATCTACAAGCGCTATCCAGACTCAACTCCATGGCCTCAATACACGACTTGGGGAGATGGATATCTTGAAGAAGAACATGGAGACCCAACTGGGTCAACTCGCGCAACAGATCCCACGACCATCCGGAAACCTCCCTTGGCATACAGATCCAAATCCTAAGGGGCAATCCGGACACGTCGCTGCTATAAAGTTGAGGAGCGGGCACCAATTACACTAGCAAGAGAGCGAAGCTGAAAATCTACTCGACGTCGACCAACATCTCCCCGACGTCAACCAGAAACAACTCGACATCGACCAGAAACTCAACGGAGAAACTTCTTCTCGACAACAGCACTCGACGTCGACTACTGTAGTCGATGCCGAGGACACCCATATTGACGTGGAGGACTCTGCAACACCTCTTACATCTGTTCTGGCTCCGAAAAAGACGCTACCTTTCCCTTCAAAGGCGCTAAAAGATCCCACTGAATGGAGGTTTAAACGATTCGTTAAGATGCTTAATGAACTAAATGTTTCAATTCCTTTTACAGAAGCTCTTCAGGAGATGCCTGCATATGTCAATCTTAAGGAGAACCTTAGCAACAAGCAATCAATCACAAAAATCGCCAGTGACTGCAAAAGGATGGATTTCCCCGAGAAGAGACCTGACCCTGGTAAGTTTTCCATTAATGTGGGATTTGGACAATTTAAATATGAGGCATTGTGTGATATAGGTGCAAGTGTGAGCATCATGCCCTTATTAATTTGGCAAAAGGTGAAGATATGATCCATAGAGCCTGTGGATGCCAAGCTATACATGGCAAACAATACGGTAGTCATCCCTACAGGTATGGTTGATAATGTCCCTGTCCAGGTTGGTAAGTTCTATATTCCCGCAGATTTCCTTGTTATAGACTGTGCGGAAGATCCTACTTTCCCTATTATTCTTGGTAGACCTTTTCTACCAACTGCAGATGCCAAGATCAGCGTCAGGAAGCAATTGCTCACCTTCACGATAGGCGATGAGGTCTTAGATTTCTCTTTTGGGCCTACAAAGGAGGAAATTCCAAGGCTGGAGGTGAAGAGCATAAGCAACCACTGGGGCAAGCAAACAACAATGGATGAAAGCGCCAAAAAGCTGCTCGATATCGACCAAAGTTGCTCGACGTCGACCAGCCTTCTCGACTTCGACCAAGCCCACTCGATGTCGACTTCTCCTGTTGAGCACCAGACTTGCCAAAAGCCTAAGTATGGGGTGCTTGTACTCGACGTCGACCACCTCTACTCGACGTCGACCAACCATCAGCCCAAAGATTTCTGTTTTGGGCATGAAAAGGTAAGTTCAGGTATGATTTCAACCTCTCCTCCGTCCATTAATAAATTAAATAAGATTTTTAGAGGATACAAGGCCCCGTGGAGAGCTAACCTGCGCAGGACTAGGACTGGAAAGAAGAAAAAGGAAGGCAAAGGATTCTATGTAAACAACAACTTATCAGCGGAGCTTGCATACTACAATCAGGACCTAGATGATCCAAGAGAAGGGCCAGACACAGGAGGGCCCCACATTGAGGGTTCCTAAAGAACAAGCGGAGAAGTCGGCCTAGCGACTCTAAAATCTAGAGCATGTACATAAAACTTTTGAATTTTCTTTAGGACTTTAAAACTTATGGTTTTGGTTTTGGTTTTGAATACATCATGTGGGAAACCTTGTCTTCTTGTGAAAACTAACATTTTTCAAGTAAAAAACACGGGGATCGAGTGAAACTGTCGGACCAACCTAGTCGATATCGACCAATACTAGTCGATGTCGACCTCTGAGGCGAATTTCGACCAAAAGCTGAGAAGATGAAGCAGGTCGATTTCGACCAGACTTACTCGATATCGAGTGAGTTGGTCGATATCGACCAAAAGCCCCCAATTTTGACCAGCTGATCACGCTTGGAATCCGACAAATTGCAGTCAATATCGAGCTACATCAGGTTGATATCGACTCTTGGCAATCTACTGCAGCCTAATTTCGACCCTACAACGCGTTATTCGGTGAGTTCCTTCCTTTACCCTTGTGTTATTTTATTTATAAAGTGGGGACACTGTATATTCTAAGTATGGGGTGGGGGAAAACCTCATTATCATTACATTATTATTTTATTCTTGTTTTTGATATTACATGGTGAATTTTGGGTGAATTTTTAAAATTTATGCTTAATTGCTAAACTCAAAGTTTTATGAGACATCTCCCAATGCTTGCAAATTGTTCAAAGATTAGTGTCATGGAAGTTATATAGAACTCAACGATACAAAATTGGATTCATTAGAGATATAGCATGAAATTGCCTAGTAAAGGGAAGTCACAATGAAGTGCATTATTTTCTTGAAAACCATAAAATGAGGTAAAATTTGAAATTGCTTTTGACATGTTGCATAATAAGATGATGGAGGACTTTATATTTTCCATATAATGCTCATATTGTTATATCCTAGCCTTTACCTATGCTTATGCATCACAAAGCCATATTATGCCTTATTTCATATATGCTCCGCATATGCCTTATATTGTCCATTTTTAACTTATACCCTATCCAGGGATTATGTTGAGAATGGAAATCATTTTATGGAGATATCATATGGTTTGTTGCGTTGTTATGTCATTATTGGAGTTTGGCAGGAGAGATTCAAAAGCATAATATTGAAAAAAAGCAATGAGTGAATAAGTGAAAGGTGAGAAATATCAAAGGAAGAAGGAATGTGGAAGTTCCATTTGGAAATACTCCATTTCCCCGGATTACTGCCAAATATTACCCACCTTAAGCCTTTTACCAATCTAGCTACTCCTTATTGAGCTTAAATTAAAGTCTTCTTGATTATTAATGCTTTGTCACATGAATTGTTTTTGCATAACCCTCCTTTTGTGAGTAGATGTTGTTTTTTTATTGCACATGTATGGATTTGTGGCATTAGTACCTTTTCGATGATGGTAATTAATGGCAGGGACATATGAGAATGAATCTTTGATGTTGAGAGTTTGAATTCATCCCCTGAATGACCATCCAAGTTATTGCTTGGGGACAAGCAAGCTTAAGTATGATGTGATTTGATATCCATGTTTTGTGCCATGTTTTATATTGACTTTTATATCTATTTTTGTATACATTTCATCCATTTGGGTTAGAATAGTACATAATCTATGTATTTTATGCTTATTTTCCAAATTATGGAGTCTACACTAGTTTCTGTTTAATTTCGCAGAAATGGGACGCACTTTGGAGCTTAAAGGAAAGTCATGAAGAAACTAAGGATGGTGCAGCTAGAGGAAAGCCCACTTTTCTCCATTCATCATTATGAATCAAGTTCTGATCTTCATGAAAGTTGTAGCCCTCGAAAAGAGCTTTCCAACGCATACTCATATGCGTTAATCCGACGAACGAGGACTCGGAAAAGTGCGTTTCAAGAACAGAGCAGAATGATGAGAACTGAATAGTGGTCGATATCAACTAGACATGGTCGATATCGACCTAATCCTGGTCGAAAATCTCCAGATGAACTCGAAATGACCAGCAGACAAGAAGACAACTCGATATCGACTAGTTTTGGCGGATATCGACCAACAAGCAACTCGATATTCTTCCAGGAGCCAAGATCGAGTGAGCTGAAGAGAAGCCGAGAAGATAGTTCACCAACCCCCAGCGACGAGTACGAGGTCAATTCCGAGTCTATCTAATTCCGAGTCCGAGATGAAGATTCCAAGAGAAGATTCCTTGCACATGAAGACTTTAAATATTTTATCTTTTTATCTTTTCTAAGGGTGGAACATTTAATTACCCTATAGGATTTATCTTGTTTTACTAATTTAGATTTATTTTCTTTACAAACAACAACAACAACAAGCCCAGTATGTCCCGCTTAGAGCAGGGTCTGGGGGGTCGAATTGTACGCACCCTTACCCCGACTAGGTCGAGAGGGTGTTTTCTAGTGACCCAAATAATCAGACAACAAGGAAATATTAATACACGCCTCCAGAAAACCGTAAATCACAAAATAAAAGAAAGAAAACGATGAGAAGATGAGAAGAATGCGCATAAGAAAGTTGTGCTAGAAGGGAAAGGAGACATGATGCGATAAACGCTGCACCCGACTAGTGTTCGTCAATCCGGATAGCACTTCTCCACTGCATCCTATCGCGTGTCATCTCCTCAGTAAGTCCCAACGCGGTCAGGTCATGTCTAATCATTTCACTCCAACTCTTCTTTGGACGCCCTCTACCCCGACGAATGCCTTTGATAGTCAAGTTGTCACATCTTTGCACCGACGCACTTGGATCTCTCCTCTGCACATGCCCATACCATCGTAGTCTCGATTCTCGTAGCTTATCTTGAATAGTAGCCACTCCCATCTTATCTCGGATAGACTCGTTTCTGATTCTTTCGCGCAAGGACAACCCACACATCCACCTTAGCATCCTCATCTCAGCCACCGCGAGTTTCTTTTCCAGTGCCTTAGTTGTCGCCCAACACTCTGCCCCACATAATAAAGACGGTCTCACCAACACTCTGTAGAACTTACCCTTAAGCTTGAGTGGAACTTTTCTGTCACACAAGACTCCTGACGCAGCCCTCCATTTCTGCCAGCCTACTTGAATCTGATGCTTGACATCCATGTCTACACCTCCATCGCTCTGCATCATAGATCCCAGATACTTGAAACTATTTTTCTTCAGTACAAGGTCCCCACCCATGCTGACATCCCCGTCTTCTTCTTCCTCTCTGCCCAGCCTAAACACCACGTACTCTGTCTTCGTCCTGCTCATTCGGAAGCCCTTCTACTCAAGCTTATCTCTCCATAGATCCAGCTTGCTGCTAACCCCAACTCTCGTCTTATCCACTAGAACAACATCATCCGCAAACAGCATGCACCACGGGATCCCACCATGAATACTGCTCGACACCACATCCATGACAACTGTAAAGAGAAACGGGCTCAAAGCCGAGCCTTGGTGCAAACCCACTTGTACCGCAAAGTACTCAGGGTCCCCACCGTATGAGAACACACTAGTCCGTGAGCCCTCATACATATCCCTGATAACTCTCATGTAAGTTTCTGGGACCCCTTTAGCTCCCAAACATTCCCATATAAGGTCTCTTGGCACTCTATCATATGCCTTCTCCAAATCAATGAAAATCATATGCAAATTTCTCTTTCGTTCCCTATATTTCTCCACCAAACGCCTCATCAAATGGATAGCCTCTGTAGTTTACCTTCCTGGAATAAAACCAAACTGGTTCTCGGATATGCTAACCAAACTCCTCAACCGACGTTCAATAACGCTCTCCCAGATCTTCATCGTGTGGCTAAGGAGTTTAATTCCCCTTTAGTTGTTGCATTGTTGTACATCGCCCTTGTTCTTGTATATTGGGATTAACTTGCTGCGTCTCCATTCCTCTGGCATCCTCAGAGTTCTGAGAATGACGTTGAAAATCTTGGTGAGACACTCCACTCCCTTTGCACCCAAACACTTCCATACTTCGATCAACCGGAATCTCGTTAGGTCCCACTCCTCTCATACTCTTCATTCTGCTGATGACACCCTTAACTTCCTCGAAAGATATGCATCTACAATCTGTAACCTCCTCAAAGCCCCTACCGTTGAGAGTACCATCTGTTGTTCTATATCCCTCGTTAAGCAACTCGGAGAAGTACCTCTTCCATCTTTGCTGAATATGTGAGTCATCCACCAGTACTCTACCTGACTCATCTTTAACACATCTTGGTCTGTCCAAATCTCTACTCTGATGTTCCCTGGCCCGAGCCAGGGATAAAAGCAATCTTTCCCCTCCTTTCTCATCTAAAGCCTTGTACATCTACTCGAACGCCTTATCTTTAGCTTTTGCCACAACAACTTTGGCTTCCTTCTTAGCCCTTTTGTACTCTGCTAGCCGACCCTCTTTTTCAACCTCACTAGAACTGCTGACCACTCTTCTGAAAGCCATCTGTTTCGCCCTAAGCGCTTCACAGATGGCTTTCAGAAGAGTGGTCAGCAGTTCTAGTGAGGTTGAAAAAGAGGGTCGGCTAGCGGATAGAGTTTCCTTACCTTGGCTAGCAAGGATTAAGGCCTATAAATAAAGTCCATGAGGCTAGTTTTCATTCATTCCATCCTAGAAGAAAATAGCGAGTGGGAGAGAGAGAGAGAGTGGAGGACGAGAGGGGTTTGTCCCGTGAGAGCGGATTTGGCTTCGATCGGTTGTGAGCTTTGGTTTATTTTAATACAAGTGGTTATTTTCCTTTTATTAGTGATGTATTTTGCTATGATGAAGAGCGAGTAGTCCACCTACTTCTAGGGTTGTGGTGAGCCCAATGATAGTCATGCATGCTTGAGGTAAAGATTCGACATTTATTGTGTTTTGATCATCCACTACCTTTTATATGTTTATTACCTATTTAATAGAGATTCAGGTTAACCACTTGGATTATAAACATAAAATTGGGTGATACAATTAGGGTTTCTTGAGAGAGTTGTCTAATTGTTGGAAAAAGCGAAAGCTTGATCCTTTGATGTGATTGCATGATTATTCCGCTTATTCTTGCCTTATGCATGTTTGGTTATCGTTGTTGCAAACCCCGATCTTGGAAGTTCTTTTTCATACATTGTTTGATTTGAAATTCGCAATTTATTTACGTACTGTTTTCTCCTCGATTTCGACCAACCTTGGTCGATGTCGACTACTGATTCTCGATCGAGCAAGATCGCTTTTGTTTTTGTCTCTGCAGGTCCTCGACTTCGACCAGGCTTCCTCGACCTCCACAACCTTCCTCAACGTCGAGCAGACTCCTCTACATCGACTACCCTCAGTGACGACTTCTGCTCGGATTCGACTGTGCCCAACCCCTGTCGACAACCCTTGGTCGAGGTCGAGTACCCCTGGAGTCGTGTTCTGGACGTGAGATTCTTCCGCTACCTGAGATCCGCTGACCAGCTTCCTCGAGGATCTAATCTGACTTCCTGCTGCTACAACGGGAGGGAGTCTTGAACATTATTTGCTTGGAACGGAATTGGTTTGCTTATCTTATTCTTATTTTATTTGCAATCTCGATTTCCTCCCACAATAATGTATTGAAGAATAGACAAAGTGCCAGTGACGATCCCTCCTGGATCAAATACAAAACTGAAACTATTGCTTGCTTTAGAAACTAGGATCTAACAACCGATTCCTTCAACCCAACAACAAGACCATTGTAATTCGGCTAGTCGCACTCGATTGGTACTTTGCATTCCGACTTCCCAATGGATCAAAGTAATGAGCAAGCAAATATGCTGATCTATCACACCGACTGATCACCTTTCCCACTTGACACTTATCATTAGTTTGTATCCTCCTACGACATTCTCGATCACTACCACTTCCCGGATCGAAAATTACCATGGACGGAAGGTCTATCTCTATTGTCAATCTATGAATCAGATACGACTGAGCCTTCCCTGATTGAATTAAGGAACTTCTAATCTTGCTACTCCCACTAGGCCTTTTATCAAACAGTTGGTGTGCAGTTTTGGCTTCTACCAGATTGACTAAAAGTTCACCATTCTGAACTAGTTCACCCAACTTGATCTTAATTGGACCAATTAGAACATCAACCCTTTCATTCATTCCTTCTAATTCAGCTTCAACAATTACATCTAAATGATTGGAAATTACCTCGGAATGCTGGAGTTGAATTTGAAGATCTTTCTGACAATTGATGGGGTGATGATTCGTGTTTGTGAATGACTCATCCCGTACAAACTCGGATTCATCCTCAAGAACCCGATATGGCTTCTTGAGCTTTCGATCGATACTCCCTGGTAAATCTCCGTTCTGAATCGAAGATTCAATTACTTGAATCGTTTCTTCGAATTTATTGACAACCATTTCTTGTTCCGTAGAATATTCGCCAATTTGTGGGAATGAGGTTATTTCTGGAATCGGTTCGTCGGGGCTTCGATCAATATTTCTTTCACGTTCTTCTAGTTCGTCTTGTTTCCAAAGTTCCTCGCACTGCCTTCGATACTCCATCGGGGACTGCTGGTTTCTTTCGTACAATCGTTGTATCATGTGCTCTGTCTCATTCAGTGATGCGAGCAATTGCTGTTCTCAGAGATTTCCCTCCTCCACTATCCGCGCTTCTTCAAGACTATCTTGTTGTAATTCCTGGCGATTTCGACGCTGTTCATCCCATTGCCGTTGATTTTCTTCCATGAACAGCCGACTTTCTTCTCGGAGGCATTGATACCAGTCCTTGACCACCATGGTTGACCACCCACACAAGAATAGATCCAATCTCAAGGCCTAAAAAAAATCAGGAAATTTTGAATTCAAGATAGATGATTTCGAATTCGGGAACCTGCTCTAGATACCAATTTGTTATATCCCTAGTGGATTATAACCAAGAATAAGGGAAATCACTACTAAAAAAAAACAGGAAATAGCTACAGATAGTTAGCCACGGATTATAGGCGACCCTGTATTCGTGGCCATTATCGATGACATTGGCCACGACTGTTGCTGACCGTGGCTATATTCGTGACTAATACTCATCCTGGTATGACATGCCAAAACATTCGTGGCTATTAGCAACAACCTAGATATCCGTAGTTGATTTCGTGGCTCGATATGTGTCAGTGTCAGTAAATAGCCACGAACGTAGCCACGAATAGGATTATCATGTCTGTTTTCGACGCTGATATGACAACAACACAATATCCATCGCTAAATTTGTGGCTATTAATCATCGGAAATCAAATGAACATATGTGGTGAGTGGGCCTTGGGTCACTAATTGTAGGCGGGCCGGATATATATAATGAATGGGATATCCGATGACACTCACTCCGTGGCTAAATCCGGGTACAAACTCTCCCAAAATTTCTGGGCTTGGCCCATTAGAAGCTAGGAATATCCCATTCATGATATATATCCGATGATATATATCATGAATGGGATATTCCTATTTGAATATAATAGGAATATGTTTTTAGTAAAACTCATATAAGGAACGAATAAGTGTTCAATAAAACCTTATTTTAACTAATAAATTCTTATGAGAATACTATACGAGTATGTTTTTAGGAAAACTCATATAAGTAACAAATAAATGTTTAATAAAACCTAATGTTGACTAATAAATTCCGATTAGAATAATAGAAGATTATGTTTTGAGGAAAACTCATACAAGAAACGAATAAATGTTTAATAAAACGTTATATTAGCTAATAAATTCTTATTAGAATGCAATAAGAGTATGTTTTGAAGAAAACTCATATAAGTAACGAATAAATGTTTAACCCTATAACGATATGTTTTGAGAAAAACTCATATAAGTAACTAATAAAGGTATGTTTTGAGGAAAACTCATATGAGTGACTAATAAATGTTGATCAAAACCTTATATTAAGTAATAAATTCTTATTAGAATAATATAGGGATATGTTTTGAGGAAAACTTATATAAGTAACGGAATAAATGTTTAATAAAACCTTAAATTAACTAATAAATTCTTATGAGAATACTATAAGAGTAAGTTTTGAGAAAAACTCATATATGTAATGAATAAGTGTTGAATAAAACCTTATATTAAGTAATAAAATATATTTAGAATACTATAAAGGTATGTTTTGAGAAAAACTCATATACGTAAATAATAAATGTTGGATAACACCTTATATTAACTAGTAAATTCTTATTAGAATACTATAAGAGTATGTTTTGAGGAAAACTCATATAAGTTACTAATAAATATTTAATAAAATATTATATTAACTAGTAAATTCTTATTAGAATACTATAAGAGTATGTTTTGATGAAAACTCATATAAGTAACTAATTGGTTTTGAATAAAACCTTATATTAAGAAACAAATTCTTATTTGAGGAGAACTCATATAAGTAACTAAGAATACCTTATATTAACTAATAAATTCTTATTAGAATGTTCTAAGAGTAAGTTTTCAAGAAAACTCATATAATTAACTAATAAAACCTTAAATTGACCCTATAAGGATATGTTTTGAGGAAAACTCATATAAGTAACTAAGAAAACCTTATATTAACTAATAAATTCTTAGTAGACTACTCTAAGAGAATGTTTTGAGTAAAACTAATATAAGTAACTAATAAAACCTTATATTAACTAATAAATTCTTATTAGAATACTATAAGGGTATGTTTTGAGGAAAACTCATATAAGTGACTATTAAATGTTGAATAAAACCTTATATTAACTAATAAATTCTTATTAGAATACTATAAAGGTATGTTTTGAGGAAAACTCATATGAGTGACTAATAAATGTTAATCAAAACCTTATATTAAGTAATAAATTCTTTTTAGAATATTATAGGGATATTTTTTGAGGAAAACTCATATAAGTAACGGAATAAATGTTTAATAAAACCTTAAATTAACTAATAAATTCTTACGAGAATACTATAAGAGTAAGTTTTGAGAAAAAATCATATATGTAATGAATAAGTGTTGAATAAAACCTTATATTAAGTAATAAAATCTTATTAGAATACTATAAAGGTATGTTTTGAGAAAAACTCATATAAGTAAATAATAAATGTTGAATAACACCTTATATTAACTAGTAAATTCTTATTAGAATACTATAAGAGTATGTTTTGAGAAAACTCATATAAGTTACTAATAAATTTTGAATGAAATATTGTATTAACTAGTAAATTCTTATTAGAATACTATAAGAGTATGTTTTGAGGAAAAACTCAAATAAGTAAGAAATAAATGTTTAATAAGACCTTATATTGACTAGTAAATTCTTATTAAAATACTATAAGATATGTTTTTGAGGAAAAATCATATAACTAAGAAATAAATGTTTAATAAGACCTTATACTGACTAGTAAATTCTTTTTAGAATACTAATTAATTTTTGGGTGATAAATGTTGGGTAAAAAACCTTATAAAAATATATAGGTATCGAATTAAATTTGATAAATGTTATTATTTGAAACATATATTTTATAATAAATAGTTTTATTGATAGTTTTATTTTCTAAATATAAATTTTGAAAAAAAAAATCACACTATTGAAATTATTTTTTTGGTAAACACAATATCGAAATTATTTTACCGCCCAATGTATGTTTGGGCGGTAAATTTCCCACCCCAAATTTTGGCTAAAATTTGAAGTGCCTCTAACTCTATTATTTTCATTTTCTAGCACGACGCTTCACAAAGCAGAGGCTCCATCTCCGTCATTCCTCTTTTCGTCTTCCATCTCCCTCTCCGCCATTCCTCTTTATCGGAGACCCATCACCACCTTATCGACCTCCACACTACCCATCTCGGCCATTGCTCGCCACCAAAACAATCCCCAACCTCGCAGATCTGAAATCCCCAACCTAGCATGTCTGCAAATGATGACCTCCGGCATCCGCGAGCAACTTGGGCATGTGAGAGGACACGGCTAGCACGAGCAGTCCACTCATCCCCATTCGGCTTTCTATCCCCTCCAGCAGTGGCGGATCCGGGGGGTTAGGGGTGGCTAAAGCCCCCCCCCCCCCCCCCACAAATCCGAAAAAAATTATATATGTTTTTTATATATTTGGTTCTTTTGTAATATAATTAAGTAAAGTTAGTAAAGTATCATTAAAACACTTCGGCTCAGTGGTGGAGGGACGAGTATAATATATCAGGAGAAGCAAAAGACCCCAGGTTCGATTCCCACTTTTCCATCTATTTTTGCCCCCCAAACTTCAAAAAGCCCATTATTTTTTTTTTCCTTTCAGACCCGAGCCACATTGACAAACAGAGCAGCCGAGAATCGGAGATAGGAGGATTCTCTGATGCCATGACCCGTCGTCGGTGGCTCCTCCTCCGGATGACCTGCTAGCATTGGCGCACCACAAGCACCCGTCCTCCACAGCCGCAAGGTCCTCCCAGCAGGGGCGGCCGCAGGGGGGCGGCCGCCCCACCCTCCGGCGACGTAATTTCGTTGTATATATGTTAAAAAAATAAAAAAAATAATGTAAAAAAATAAAAAAAATGTGAAAGAGAACACTAAAATCATCTAGCTTAGTTGGTGAAAAGGAGAGAATGAGGGAAAAGGGATTAAAGAGGTCATGGTTCAAATCTCTTTCCTTCCCTTTTTCCACTATTTTTTATTCCAACCAGATTTTCCCTATTATAAATGTCATATTTAAATCAAGTTTTATATTTTTCTTTTCATATTTTCATAAGATTATTCTTTATGTTACACATATATTTTAAAAATCCTTCTAATTTTTATTCTTATGAAATTTTTTTAGTTAAACCACAATTTATGAGGATTTATGTCATAGTTTTCAATCTTATCAATTTTTTTTTCATTTACCAATGAAAAATTCTTTAAAAAATTTATAATTTTCTTTTAATATTTTAAAAAATCTTAATCATGCTACACACATATAAATTATTAAGTTATTGCATGAACTTTTATAATAAAATATCATATTTATACAACAATTTATAGTTTTCTTTCAATATATTTTAAAAAATCGGAAATTTCGCGAGGTACCCCTGAGGTATTGCAATTTTCGCGAGGTATACAACTCTTTTGCATATTTCGCGTGGTGCCCCTATGGTTTTCTTTTTTTTTTTCGCCTCGTGCCCTTTTGGGTTGAATCTAACAGTTTTTTAGATTCTCCGTTAGTTTGAAAAAAAGAAAAGAAAAAAGAACGAAGAAGTGAGAAGTGAGAACAGGAGAGCGAAGAGAGAACAGAGCGCTCGAGAGCAAAGAGAGAGCAAGAAGAACATCGAAGAAGGTGTCGCTCGAACAAGCGAAGAAGGTGTTGCGCGCCTATTCGAAAGGCGACCCAGACCGAGGTTGCTGCTGCTGTGTCTACGAAGAAGGGCGGTGGTGGCGAGGTTGTGAAGGGCTGTCATGGGAGGAGAAGCGGGAGGCGTTGTGCCTGAGAGCGAAGGTGGTGGCAGCCCATTGCCTCGGCCGGCGACCGGAGGTGGAGGAGAAGAACTACTGCTGCAGAGAGGTAAGTTAATGTCAATCGAAATTTTGGATTTAGGTTGAAATTGAAGTATTTGGGGTTTTTTAGTGATGTGAAATTTAGGGTTTAGGCTGAAATTGATGGATTTGGAATTCGATATTAGACGTCTTGTATTATTCTTGCCTCCATGTGATTTTTAAAATTCTGGAGCTCTAGGACACAGTTTATGGCTGTGCTCTCAGTTACCCTGCAGCATTATATACCGAAGAACTTGAACAATGACCCTGGTGGAGGGGAACGAAGGTTCGATATTAGATGTCTTGTATTATTCTTGCCTCCATGTAATTTTCAAAATTCTGGAGCAATCCTTCTGTATCTTTTTTCCCTCACCCTAAATGGCAGGATCATTTCTCTCTTAACATAATTAACCGGCTGCATTGGGTGGATATTTGAACTTTTGAAGGTTATATTGTCCGATGCAAATGTTCCTGGAGAGGGAGAGCATAAGATTATGTCTTAAGCTTGACTAATGTAAAACTGAATTTTTTTTAAGGATGCTGATTTGATCATGTTGTCTCTAGCTACACACGAGGTGCACTTCTCAATTTGGTAGATAATACTCCTATTCACAAGAAAAAATATTAGGTATCCTTAGTTGAGCTGTTGCAAGTATAAATGGTTTGCTATTACCATTGGTCTTAGTATGGATCAATGTGTTTTCAATTAGTCTATTAGCTCAAAGGTAGAGCAATGTGTGATTACACATGATGTGGGTTCAACTCCCACATAGACTCCAAATTTAAAGGATGAAAATTAGCACTTGGCTAAATTTTGTCGAACTTTGTATTTAATATTAACCCTTATTAAAGAAAGTCTATTGAATCTCTGCTGAACTCTCTTCTTTGCTAAACTCTCTTCTTTAGCTTTGAGAAATTTTTGCAATCAGTGGGACTAAAACTACCATAGCCATAACTTAGTGGAGTATTTGTCTATATTACTTCATCATAAATAACCACACAAACATAGAGAGCCTATGCAGGAGTTGAACCCGCATCTTTGTGCATGAGCACAATGCTCTTCCATTTGAGCTAATAGGCTTGAAACATTTTGTTGTCATGCGAAAGCACTTCTATTGACAAACAACAAACCAAAGATTCAACCAAAAGGAAGTAGTTTAACCAATGAACCCTTCAAGATCGAGCTCTATATTTACGACCACCTATATCAAAAGGAAGTAGACAGTTTGTCCATGAAAAGCAATCTATAACGATTTTGAGTAGACGTCTTCTAGTTAAGAAAGCAAGCTCTATGACCCATTTGATGAACAAAAGGGTTTAAAGGAGTCTTCGGTGATCTGTATTTAGACAGACTTGAGACCTCTCGTTGGTGACAGAAGTGTTGCAGCAAAGAAGATAGTACAAGGCAACAACAGAATCAACAAGAATTAAAAAATTAATCGATCTCGAGCAAATCCATGGAAACAAAGTCAACATACAAAGAGATTTAAGGGATAGACTACGGAAGGGGAACAATAGAGCACATAATACATTAAAAGCAGCAAATTAATCTCAACGGAACATACCGAATATTGCCAACCATGTCTCTCAGCAAAGGACCTTGCAGCCTCCTCACTATCAAAACTTATGCTAGCATCCCCAACATTGGCATATGGGTCTCCCGTAGATGTCCAGCCCATTAAAGGATTCTCCCATCTAATTAAATAACAAAGAAAGAGAGCAAGTTTATCCACTATTAGTATTAAGTACATAAGTTTAAGCCAAAATGACCCTTAGAAGATAATGTAATCTCTAAAGCGGAGGACTAGTGCTAAGCAATTCTGATGCATAAGTTAATGGATGCATTAAAAGACAACGAAATAATTGAGATGCTTGAGACTGTTGATGGAAATCATTGTCAAAAAAGAAACAAAAATCTTACAAGTAATGTTGATAAGAAAGATTCCTTTGCTGAATATTCATGTACCAAGAGGAAAAAATACTGCAAATTGTCTGTATTTTGAGTTAGGGGTTAAATCAATTACTCATTATTTTAAGCCTTAAATTCATATAATTCATTGCTGAAAAAACAAAAGAAAAAAAAATGAAATTTTCATACGATTCCTTGTAGCATTACCCTCCTGGCTATTGCATGTGCTAAACCAATATCATAAAATAAAACAACACATTTGTTGTCCATAGAATTCCAAATCATGGACCTCCCATTTGAATTTTTTTACCTATAATTGATAGTTTGTCCACTTCTATTGAAGCTCTGCGTCTCCATTTCTATCTGGCATTCAAGCAATCAACCAAAAAATCATTTTGATCTTGTATTCGTATAAAGCAATCAACAAGCTGATTTGTCAACACTCAAGCTTGTCAGTATGAAGCAAGCAACACAAAAAAAAGCTACAGTTTAGGAAAAGCAAAGTATGACTCATTTTGATTTCTTTCCAAATGATAATCAAGCACTAGCAGAGTCACATAGACCTGAACACAAGCTGAGAAACGAAATTTCATTCAACTGTTGAGAGTAAGTTACTTCCAAATGCATCAATTTTGACTTAAACCAAAAACTGAGAAACAAAATTGCAATTGTGAAACGAAATTTCTAATTCCAAATGCATCAATTTCAACTAAACCCTAAATTTCACATCACAAACAAACCCCAAATGATTCAATTTCAACCTAAATCCAAAATTTCAGTAAATTGCTAAACAAAGCTAACCTCTCCGCACCAGCAGCTTCTCCTCCACCTCTGGTCGCCGGCCGAGGCAATGGGAGGGTATCGGGAGGGCCGATAATCGTGACATTGCATTCAAAGACGTTGCTTTCGTCGACCAATCCAGCCGAGAATCCATCCACAGGGTTTTTGCAAAGATTTGACAGGAATTAATAGTAGAAGAAGAGAGTGGGTCAAGAGAAAGCATTCGAATTGAAGAGATCGCGAACCTCGAAGATCCGGCGGAAGAAGATTGGATAACAATGAATCGATCTAGAAGGGTGAGTGGAAACATACCTTTGAGCTTCTTCTGGAGGACGAGGATTGCTTGAGATTGAGAGCCCATGACATACCTCCATCTTCGCAGCTCCGACCGGAAGCAGCTCCGACTTGGTGACCTTCATCCTCTCTCCGATCACTCTGGCGTGAGCCCTTGGCCTTGGGTCTCTCTCCTCCGCTCTCTCCTCGCTTTCCTTCGTTTGGCGTTCTTTCTTTTTTCTTTTCTTTTTTTAATTGAAAACTAACGGACCATCATCTAAATCCGTTAAGTTTAACCCAAAAGGGCACGAGGCGAAAAAAAAAGAAAACCACAGGGGCACCACGCGAAATATGCAAAAAAGTTGTATACCTCGCGAAAATTGCAATACCTCAGGGGTACCTCGCGAAATTTCCGTTAAAAAATTCTTTATTATTTATACCGAGGAATTTTTTTTTCCCCAACAAACAATTTCGCCCCCCCTCTAGCGATTCCTGCGGCCGCCACTGCTCCCTAGTCCAGCGGACCCCCGCAGCCGCAACAGACAATTGGTCTTCACTTCTTCTTCTTCTAATCTTGTCCAAATCTACCGACTTCAAGGTTATTTTGCTTCTTTACCTTTTTATTTGATTGTTTTTATGTTTAATTCATTGAGATGAGAATGAATTTAGATTAAAATTTGTGAATTTGAGAATCAATTTGACCATTTGATTAAATTTCAATTAGAGATTGTGATTTTGATAATAAATTACGGTTTGTGATTGTGATAATACATTCCAAGTTTGTATGATTGGAATTTGTGGTTTTAGGAAATAAATTTGTGGTATGTGACTTGTGGATTTGAGAATCAATTTGACCATTTGGGTTAAATTTCAATTAGGGTTTGTGATTTTGATAATAAATTAGGATTTATGATTTTGATCATACATTCCAAGTTTGTATGATTGGAATTTGTGGTTTTAGGAAATAAATTTGTGGTATGTGACTTTTGGATTTGAGAATCAATTTGACCATTTGGGTTAAATTTCAATTAGGTTTCGTGATTTTGATAATAATTTCCGAGAAATTGTTATTACAATTTTGTGGTTTTGAAAAATAAATTTGTAAATTTGTTATTTGTGATTTGGAATTGTGGTTTGTGAATTCGTTTTTTAGGAGTATATAATATGAACAACTTTATTATTCGATATAAGTCATCTATTCAAAGTGATGGATCTTCAACGCCTTCAACCAACTTCCTAATCCATCTCAAAAGGTTGATGTGATTGCGGCTTAAGAAGATGTTTCAAGAGATATATAATAGAAGGAGCGAAACATGGAGATTGAGTTTTTGCCAATGAGGGATTTACAATATTGAACTTATTTGTAATATTGTACTCGTAAGATGAATTTTATTATCGTTCTTTGTGAATTTTAGCCTCCCCTTAAGATAAATCCTGGACCCACCACTGCCCTCCAGCATCAACATCCTTGGTCCCAATCGTGTTGGATTTCACGTCCTGAGACGCAGCCTGCTCAGCACTGGTCGGAGGAGTGGCCCCGTCAGGAGAGAGGTTAGGGTTCGAAGAAAACCCACACCCGAAGACGAGCCGCTTGTACCCCTAACCTCCGGATCCAAGCCACCCTTACCAGGACCCTGGTTCCGTTGGGAAGACGCAGCCCCTCCACCCACCGCACCGCCGTCATCGGCCTCCCATGGTGGCGCCTCCTGGTCGCTCACTCTCCCCTTCCTCAAAGCTTCCAGATCCGGCGGTTTCGTGCTTTGGTATGTTCTTCCTCACTGTGTTCAAGTGCAAATCCGGCGGTTTCGTGCGAGGTATTTCTCTTCCTTCTTCTCTGATCCGGAGCCTTGAATCTCCCTTTTCACTGTGTGAACCGAAGAATCAACAAACCCTAGAAGTCGGTATTTCTCTCCTTTCTGCAGATCTTTCGTTTTATCTCATTTTCGCTTCTCTCTCATTTTTTTCTCTTTTCAGTGGTTTGAACTTTGAATAGGAAGGAAATGGGGATTTTTTTTTTCATTTTGAGGCTCTTTCTCTTTGATTTGAAGAGGACCGAGTTTTCTGCTACAGGGAAGTGAGGGAGTTTTAGCGGATTTTATGTCGGCAAAATCTGTGTTGAAGCACTGGTTAGTTCTTCACTGTGTTCCAAGTGCATATCCAAGTACTGTTCTTATGTGTGTACCGGCACAAATTCCTCCTGTGTTCTTCCATCGGTTCGATGTGTTTGAGGCCACGAAGGTATGATTTTGTGTTTGATTTTTTGGGGTTTTTAAAGCTCTTCATGAATTGGGGGCTTTTCTAGTTCTCTGGTCTTCTGATTTGGTTTGTTGAATTTGATATGCAGGACTTGTTCAGGAGTAGAGTGTTTTGGAGGATTTCACATAGATTGGTTGTTGTCTCTCTTAGACAAAATCAACTCTCCTTAATTAGATTATTGTAAATTGTTTTTGGAAGGTTGGTCTGTACTCAATGAGTTGGGTTTGTTTCCCTTTCCATTAATATTTTTAAGACCTACTTATAATGTAATAAATTCATTAATGTATTTATATATATTTTTCATATCATATACATAATGTTTCCAAAATATGAGGATATGAAATATGCTATAAAATCATGAAACAAATGTTAACGAAATTAGCAACCACAATAGCCACGGAATCAGACACACATCCAGACCGATGGTCTATTTGTAGCAACAAAACCATCAACGAAAATGGCAATGACCTTAGCCACAAATTCAGCAATGGCCTCATTCTGAAGCTGAATTCATTGCCTCAGCCACGACATTCAAATGTCCATCACTAGCCACGGACTTAGCCATGACTTTTGATTCGTTGATAAATCCATTTCTAAATAGCCGTCACAATTAGTCATGAGGCATATGGCTACAGATGGCCCACCCGTGGCTATTTTCGTGGCTAAACCGGTTAGACACGATTATTTGTGGCCAATGCCGTTGCTATTTTCCGTAGCTATTTCATGCGTTTTAAGTAGTGAATTGATAGGGAAAAGGAAGAGATTAGGGAAGAAGATGATGAATTAGGGACAAAGGGGTTAGGGAAGAACGTAAAGGAAATGGGAGAGATTAGGGATAGAGAAAGAGGTAGAGGAAAGGTAATGAGAAAAGTGGTAATTGACATTTCATTATTTTCCATTGTAATGTCTATTCTAATCTTAAGCATTTGATCTAGGAACATTGGATGGCCTTAGATAAGATTAATTGGTAGACTTAGATAAATACACATGTGTATATATATATATATATATATATATATATATATATATATATATATATATATATATATATATATATATATATATATATATATACTAGCATATGTTAAAAGTGTAGGTTTAACTACTTATGCTCACATATGTTACTATGTATAAATATATGTATAAGTATATGTTATATATATGTACACTTTGTATGCACATTATGTATTGGGCCTGAAAAGCCCAAAACCCGCCTCGCTTCGCTGTACTAGGCCAAGCTAGCTCGTTTACCTGATGAGAGCCTTCAGCTTCTGGATGCTTGCAACGCAGTATTTCATTTAGAGCTCCCCTATATAACCGAAGCTGGAGCTAGGGTTGCCTCACTTCTTCTGGTCCGACTCTTCAGGGGTAAACAAAAACCCTAAGAGAGAGAGAATGCGACGGAGAGAGAAAGCTAGGGTTTCCTCCAACGAAGCTCACGGTGGTCCGATCTAGAGCGAATCTCTTCTGAGACTTTAGATGTCGGTCTTAGGAAGAAGACGAAGGTTCTTTTCCCTCTGTTCAGGCAAAGTTTCTCTTCTCTGGTCGAATCCGACGAAGATCTAACTCTGTTCTTCAGATCTAGGGTGTCCTCTTCCTTTACTTGCTTTGTTCTTGCTTCTCTCGTGCATACTCGTCTTGTATTGTGTGTTTCCATCTTTGTTTGCCTTAGTCTAGATCTAGGGCAACCTGTTCTATAACCTCGCTATTTGATTAGTGGATTGAGATCTCAAGTCGATCCGGCTGAGGCTCCGTGGACGTAGGCTCCGGCCGAACCACGTAAAAACCGCTTGTTGATTGCTTGTTTACTTTCTTGTTGCGATCTCCGATTGCGTATCCCGTTCTTGGCTTTCTATCTGTAAAGTCGAGGATGCTTGGGAATCACATCTATGATATCTCCATTACAACTAATAAGGGGTATTTATACTAATACCCTAGTTAATATCCATATACATAACAAAATCATCATCAATTAAACTCACTAGTACAAATTAAGTCATTAATAGCGAAAATTTAAAAGCGCTTATTCAAAACCGCTATTAATGTATGGGAAACATAGCGCTTTTTCTGAAAAAGCGCTGTGAATATATTTAGTTTTTTTTTCTTTTAATATTTTTTTTTTCAAGTATAGCGGTCTTAGAAAACAAGCGCTATTAATATATGAGAAGCATAGCGCTTTTTTAGAAAAAACGCTGAGAATGTATTAAAGTAAAACCTATATTAGCGGTTTTTAATTAAAAAACGTTGTGCAAAAGAAAAACAATTTTTTTTAAGGAAACAAATTTGATTTGCCCAAGCCCAAACTGATCGATCAATTGCAAATCCCTAATTCGATCACCAACAGCAGCATCGATCGAGTCCTTCTCTTGCCGGCTTGGAGGCGAGATCACCGGCACCGTCGACGAGCCCACTTCCGACCGCCCTCCCAACCGTCGATGAGCATCTACCAACCCCAATCGCTCCTTGTCGCCGGTCACCAACATCCCTTGACGATATCAACTGCAGGCTGCAGCCTTCTACTAGTATGTGTACAATAGTTCTCGATTTCCATCCCTTATCTGTCATATTTTTGGTTTCTGTAACAAGCACAATTGCCCTCCCTTTCTGCTGGTGTGTTTATGTTTAATTCGATCAATCGAGTAGCGATCGATTGCCTTTGGTGCTCCGGTCCCGAGTTAAAGTGCTCGAGAATTTTTTTGAATTAGTTGCTTCAGAATTCTTCGAGTGCTCTACTGCTGTTCGAGTGATTCTGAATTTTTTTTCGAGTGTTTTCTTGCTTCTGATTTGTGTTTTTCAGTGTTTTCGAGTGCTTTGGGAACTGATTTAACCCTTAGGTATGGACCTGTCTGGAAATTTCCTTGATGGTGCTCAACTGACTTGAGGTCGCAAGATAGGTTTTTGTTAATAAATTTTGCTTGAAATAATTGGGATGACCTTATTTTATTTTAATGACTACTATGATAAGATTCATTTTGACCCAGTCGTTGTGATGCAAACAATATTACATAGTTTTCTATTGGGTTAATTGTGTTGCAAACACTCTAGAGCATGTGCCGAAATATGCTCAAAGTATTTGAACTTTGTTGTTTGTATCTTATTCCCCTTTGATATTCAACAAACTTGTTTTATCTGCAGTAAGCTGATAACATGTTGCATGGTATACTTGCAGTTTCGTAACTGCCCTTTTCAACTAGTTGGCCCTCTTTGTTTGTGGTTCTCATTCTACTCATTAACTGACCATGTTCTTACTGCATCTAGGTGGGGTCCACTTATCGAGCAAGCAACATACAAGCATCGACAACGTCGACTTTACATTTCAGAATAGACAACTAACTTAATCATCTTAATATATGCATATGTAGTTTTTGATTGTATATTAAATGGTTATGTTTCTCTTTTGAGACTTGTTGATCAGAATTCAGAAGTTTCTTTGCCCGTGAAGATGGATCTGTGTAAATCCTATTCTGAGTAGCTATGAGCTTTCTACGCTGTGGACGGATAGAGTTCCATCTTTGTGATATATATTAGTATAATTTATAGTAATTATAGTGAAATTACATGAAATATTGATTTAGAAGCTACATTTAACATATCAATCAAAATCTCATTTCTTTTGTCCCCTTGTCCGACTGACAGCAGTGTTCCAAATCACTTGTCATAGCAAATGTGGAAGTAGTTAAACCAAGAATTGCTGCTGCTGAGCACATATCTCAGGTGAAACAAAAGTCTTTCTTGTCATTCTTTGGCATGTTAAGTGAGTGATGTTTATTTATTGACTTAAACATATATAATACATGTACTTTGGCACTTGATCTTCCAGTTTAATGAAGAGGCACGGTCTCCTTTTGCGAGCAAGTTCAAAACCATCATACATCCTTGAGGGATAATACCAAGTAATTTTATGCACATTATAAGTTCCTTGATTTGGTTCTTTGTTTAATGGATGTTGAATGAGAAGAAGATGTATTTTTTAGTTATATAAGTTGTGTGCTTGCAACCATGACTAACAAGCTAAGCTTATAATTTTGGCTATTGATGTGTCTGTTTTTATTACTTGTAGGTCAATAGGATCAGGGAACTTCCGCAGAACAGCAACATTGTTGCCACCCATACTGATAGTCCCGATGTAAGTAGTTTGTGAAATTTGATGGAGAAAGTACTAGCATAATAGCATTATCTGGTCAATGACCTGTCCAAATAGACCTTACTCTCTTCTAGTTTAGATGTAATTTTTTGAAATGTTTGTCCATGGAACTTTTATACCAGGTGCTTATCTGGGATGTTGATAGCCAACCCAACCGCGAGGTTGTGCTGGGTGCTGCTGAGTCTAGTCCTGATCTTGTAAGTATTATTAGAAGGGCTATCGTTCCGCTTACAATATGAAGTCTTTGCCAACTAGTAGTCTCAATGATCAGATATATACATTGTAAGTTGTAAATTCTTGTATAGGTTTCAAACTTTAGTATACAAACTTATGATCACAAAAGCTGAATTATAGGATGCATTTGCCCAATTTTTTTTAAATCTTGTATATTCACCTATAACATTTCTTAGCCCTTTCTCTTTTTTACTTACAATAAAACTATAGAATGCATTTGCCCACTTTTTTTTTAGCTGATGTTAGTTCTGTCGTAGGGATTAAATTTCTTTTAGAAAAACTATAGAAGAACTTCTAATTTGGTAGAGACTCCTTGTTCTGAAACATTTTATGTTGCAGATTTTAACAGGACATGAAGATGATGCTGAATTTGCCCTTGCTATGTGCTCCACTGAACCATTTGTGCATACTGAAGGTTGAACACTTCACTTTATAATTTTCTATTGTAAAATTTTGAATGCATGGTTCACTTGTATTCTAGAAATTGTTGTATATACGGTGCTTATTTGGTCATAGTAAGAGTTTTTTTACAAGTTATCTTGTGGCTGTTTTGTTTTCATTTTGTGAATATCTATGAATGATTATGCAATCCCCCTATCTATCACTTGTTTTACTTGTGTGATTTATAAGTAAGTTCTCGGTGGGAATTGAATTGTTTATCTAGGTAGATGATTTAGTCAATTGAGAGCAGCTATTGATGATAATATAATGATGACTGGGTATATGCCTATCATAGACAGCGGTTTTTAATAAAAACTGATGTCTATTAGCGAAAAAAAAAAAGAATAATGATAGCGGTTTTTTCAAAAAAACCGCTATCCTTGTAATTTTAACAACGCTTTTTCATAAAACCGCTGTCTTTTAGAAAACATTTTAAAAAAAATAAAAAAAGAAGTTTGACAACGCTTTTTATTAAAAACCGCTGTCCTTCCCATTTTAACAGCGCTTTTTTTTTCCGCTCTTACCCGTACTCATAGCGCTTTGATTAACATCACCTCAATAAGCGTTGTCCTTCCCTATAAAAAACCGCTGTTAATTAGACATTTTGTACTAGTGACTATATATAATAAAGGAGAAGTCATTTGTGTCATGTTAAAGTTAATATTTAACTACAAATTATTTTATATATTTTTTAATATCAAATGAATTAATATGAGCTTACTATTTTCACGTTTAATTTTTCTCCAGTTACTTGGTTTGCAATTGCGAATTGCGACCCAATGCGCGGTTGCTTTATTTATTTATAAAAAAAAAGGTTTGCAACTTCACATTACGAGTGCGATAATTCCGCAAACTCGCAATACGCGGTTCCTTTTAAAAAAAAAATACAATCCTCTCTCGCTCACCGCATAATTTAGCTCTAGTATTTCTTTGGGTTTAATTAGGTTACAGAAATCGAAAAATCCATCTCAAACTAATCTTTTTCGTCTCTACGAAACACTCAAATGTCACCTCCTCTCTTCTCTTTGTCTGGTGGTCGACTCCTTCTATCTCACCGCACAATTTTGTTCATAGTTTAAATTATGGTTTTGTTAGAAACTTGAAAACTTGTATTTCATCGGTTTATTGAGTTTTTTTTTTTTTTTGCTCATTTTTTAATATGAGTTTTTAATTGAGGTTTTTTTTTATTGTGGAAGTAAATGTTCGATTTTCTTCTTCTCTATCGCTTTGTTTGTGTAGATTTACTTTATGTTTTGATAACGTGCATGTGTATCACCAGGTTGCTGGATCCGCGAACCCACAGTCTGCGATCGCGATTCCACACATCCTTAGTCCATGTTCGACAATTCTTCATAGAGTTACTTTTTCAACCGCGTACTCGTACTACGCGATTGCCAAAACGAACCGTGCAAATGACGATAAATTAACAGTGCGAATAGCAAATTCGATTGATATTACAAAAATCGCACAAAAGTGCGGGTAGTTATATATATTTTGTAAGATTGGAATTTCAATTATCCGAGCGAGTCAATTCAAGATGCTTCATTTATGATGAATTTTTCATGTTATTATTATTATATTTTTTTAGTTCATTAACATTTCTTAATTCTTATCAATAAAAGATGAATAGCTCGCATCAGACCTAATTTAATACAACCTTTTTAAGGTTCGAATCAAATCCCGTGAGGGCTCGTATCAAACCTCGCTCGTATGGGTGCTCTTTTCTCAGGCAGTTTGCAACTCTGCGGTTGCGTGATTTGGCGCTCTTCTCCGTGGATTAGGTTCTGGCTGTTGGAGTCGGGATAGGTTGGGGTCGTTGTAGTGTGTTTTGTGGCGTCTCCACTACTTGGGTGACTACTTCCTTGGAGTTTCGTCCTCACTGCCCACAGGATGATCGGGTCCTGATGTATCGCTGATCTACAGTTCGGCTTCAGTGTGGGGTTTGGCTTCGTCTGTCGTCTTCGGTCTCATCCAGTTTGATTTAAGTCTGCTAAGTTTCATCTTTTGCACATTGTGTTAGTCTGTGTTTGCACCGTCATGCATTTATTGTTTTATGTTTTGGTTTGTTTGGCTGCTATTCATCTTTTTTTTTTTATCGGAGTATATAGGTGGCAAATATTATCGGAAGCAACCCTCAAAACATTTATTTAAAAGTTAGGTTAATTTGGTGAAAGGAAACTTGACAAGTTTGAATTTTATTTCAATTAGTTAGCCCGGCCCGAAAGAAATGAAGATGAAATAAATAGGAGGCACGTATAATTTAGAAATGTGTATTTCATGTGATGGTTGGGCACGCGTATCTCCGAAAGAAAGGGTAGGGGCACACAAATCCAAGCAATCGTCCATTGCGGCGCCCACGCCACAAACTCCCATCGGGATCGATATGCCCATACAATGTATCCTCCCACACTTCCAAAGGTCAACTTTTGCCTTCTTAACTATTGGCGATCCCAAATCGGTTAACGGGTCGGGGACTGTATAATCCTCTCCGGACGATTACTTGGATTTGTGTGCACTTTTTGTAAAGTTTTAATAGTAATATTATTTCATTTAATATTAAAAAATGTATAAAATAATTTATAATTAAACATTAATTCTAACTAGAGCTGGCAAATCGGTCGTTCGGGTCGGGTTTAGGTCATGCTTGCTCAGGTCGGATCAATTCGGGTAAAATTTATGATCAGGTACTGGTCGGATCAGTTCGGGTAAAATTTATGATCAGGTACTGGTCGGATCGCAAATTGAGATCCGAAAATCTCAGATGCAATCGCAAGCTCGTGATTCCAACTCGATTACGAAGGTGAAATCTAGGTGGATCTGCACAAAAACAAGCTTTTCCCTCCCCTCGAATTATGTCCTCCCTGGCCAACATCATTGCTGTGTGAATCAGATGAGAAATAAATTTCGGAAGATGACAAATAAATGTCGAAATCAAATAAGGACTCATCCAGATGATTAAATGAAAAAAGAAGAAAATGGAAGCAAATGTGAACAACTGCACAAAATTGGATACAATTGCATCCAACATGAAAACCCTAGAAATTGGGGACAAATGTAATCTAAATTCGAAACCCTATATATACACAAAGATGACAATAATGTTGACATCAAAGAATGCCTCAACAAGATATTTACAGTAAAAAAGAAGAAATTGGAAGCAATCGCAATCAATTGCACAAAATAAGGGGACAATTTTATCCATCATCGAAAACCTAGCCACACCCCTAAAAAAATAAAAAATACAAACTCAACTAGAATGGAAGCAACGAAATGCAATCAAAATCAGAAGATGACAACCGACATTTTTTAGGACAGTTGGGTGTCACCCGAACCCCGTGCTCAACTACAACGACAACGCCGCCACCAGAGACTGCTGAAGAATAGAGGATGAAGGAGAAGGACGCCACCGAAGACGGATTGAAGAACGGCGGACCGAATCGCTGACCACGGGAGCCAGAAGAGATCGTTTGGATAGAGGATGAGGATGGTCTAGCTCGGCAAAAAAAAAATGTAAGGGGTCTAGTGCGGCTAAAAAAAAGAGGGGAGAGTAATTACCTAATTAAAGTTGCTAAAGGGTATATTTGACCCATTTTTCTCTATAACTAATTACCTACCAATAAAAGAGATATAATATAATATATCCATATATTAACAAACACGGGTAAAATCTTGTAAAAATATATTGATATCTAACGAGATTTAGCAAAATATCTTATAAGCATATATTGCTAGATTGATCTTTGTAAAAATATATCAATATCTAACTAAATTGGGTAAAATCTTATCCTAAACATATATTTCTATATTGATTAAGTGAATTTGGATAAAAAAAAACACTTAGTAAAATCTTATCTTGAGTAAATATATTGCTATATTGTATTAAGTAATAGGGAAAAATGCAATTGGTTAAAAATACTATCATTAAGGAGAAGCTGACACATGTGACAAATGACTTCTCCTTTATTATATACAATAATAATAATTTATTATATATAATAACTAGTTAAATACCCGTACTTTTGTGCGGTCATTGCATTGTTCTAAAAATCCCGCTAAGGCCCTGCCTAGGCGCTAGGTGGCCCCCTTCCTTTGAGAGCTAGGTGGGCATCTAGGCATGTCTAGGTGACGCCTAGGCACTAGGCGGACCCTCAACACCTAGGATCCGCCTAGCGCTTTTAAAAAACGTATAAAATAACTTGTAATTAAATATTAACTCCAACTACAACTATACTATATATATTATTTGATTTTTAAAAAATATAAATAAATCTTATATAACACCCTTTTAACTAATTAATTTCTACCAATATGTTTAATTGAATACCAATAAAAAAGATCCAATATAATACATCCATATTTAACAAACATGGGTAAAATCTTGAAAAATTTATCGATATATAACAAAATTTGATAAATTATTATCTTAAGTATATATTGCTATATTAATCTTCTAAAAATATATCGGTCTCTAACTAAATTGAGTAAAATATTATCTTATGCATTATTTCTATATTGATTAAGTGGAATGGAATAAAAAATTAGTAAAATCTTATCTTGAGTGTGTGTGTGTGTATATATATATATATATATATATATATATATTGTATTAATTAATGGGGTGTAGCACTTTAAAATGATATTTTTTTTTTAAGAATTGATGGATTATAAATATGGTAGAAGTTTCAATGTTTGATCTAGGTAAATTTAATCTTGTTTCTATTTCATATGAATGACATATTTTAAATTCTAATTTTTTTTGGTCAAAATTTTGAATTGTTACGGTAAGACACGGGGGTCTTAAGAGGCGTCAACCCATGCCACCTAGTCCTCTCAGATCTGTTGTCCTCACATGGAGCCTGAAAAGGATTAGCTTTTGTGATATGAGTAGGACTTGAATCACTTATAAATCACTCCCAACATCCTTTTAATATCCGATATGGGACGGGAGTGTTACAATCTCCCCCACTTAAAGCATTGACAACCCCGTCAGGCCCAAAGGATTGACCTCCGGGGGGAGCGTACCCGAGCATATTGTCGACGCACCTCCGAGCCCGGAGTCGGCTGTGATACTAACTGTAAAATTCGGGGTCTTAAGAGGCGTCAACCCATGCCACCTAGTCCTCTCAGGTCCGTTGTCATCACTTGGAGCATGAAAAGGAAGAACTCTTGTGACATGGGTAGGGCTTGAATCACTTATAAATCACTCTCAACATCCTTATGATATCTGATGCGAGACGGGGGTGTTATAGTTACTCTAGTTCAAGAAATTAAAAGGGGTGGTGATAGGTACACCGCAAATGGTGGTTAAGGATTTGCACGTCCTTATTGACGTGCATGCATGTCGTTAACAACGTGCAATTGTGGAACTGTGCACGTCGACTAGCAAACTAGGGTTTGCACGTCGAAAGTAACGTGCAAACGCTAGTTATGGTTTCGCGTATAGGGTTTAGGGTTTAGGGTTTCCGAGGGTTTTTTATTGTTAATTGAAAAAATTGAAGGGTTTAGCTAATGGAGTTGAAGGATATAGGGTCTAATTAAATGGCAAGAAACAATTGTTAAGGTTTTCATTCGGATAATATGCGAATAATATTACAAGGAACGGAAAAAAAAGGTTTACATCCATAATTTTAATAAACTGGTGGAATAAAATCTTGGAAAAGTGTAACGGGCGACCGGACTCGACACGTAAGGCTCGAAATCTCTCAAACTGAGCTTGAAACTGAGCATCCCATCCTTCGACGCTCGGTTGATGATGTGCGACCCAGTCTGGCGGAGGCGTCGGAATAAGAGCGTTAGGATGCAAACAGATCTATGAGAACGGAAAATTAGAGTTAGAGTATTGACATATAGATGAAAAGCAAGAATAGGTAATAAAAAAGACGTTTGAAGTCGTACCGCGGAAAAATGGTCTTGGTTTCCGATGCAGGCTAAACCAAGGGTTGTTGATTGAGGGTTGTTAGCAGGTGTCGGCGAGGTCATGGGGAGACATGTGAACGGATGATGCCAAGCTAGGACGACGAGAGGAATCTGATATACCGTTGAAATACTAAACCCATGATGGGTAGCTCTATCCACCGTCTCCTATCATCATGCACATGTCCTGCCCATCTCTGGTAGTCGATAAACTGCTGGAATGGGTACCCTCCCATATAACATTCGGCGTAGAGATCGAAGTGATCCTCCAAGTGATTGCATAATAACGTTTTGAGTTCCGGGAAAGCAGACTCGCCGATCGGTGATGTCAATGACGCCAAAGCACGGTAGCCACAATTACCATCTCCAAAAGTGTCCCTCACACCCTCAATATGACCGAATATGAAGGGATCAACGTTGTTTCGACCCCAGTTGAACCCTCCGAACACATCATCACGTCCACGTCGAGCTGAGGTCACTTGTGGACGATGTCGAGCAGTATTTCGAGCAGCACATGCTTCTTCTCTCTCAAATATTTCCCTTAACTCCTCGTATGGCAACGGGTTGGTTCTACAGGCATTCCTCGGCCCCCGAGGCCTCCCTTTCTTTCGGACGCTTGTAGATGAGGGTGGGTGGAGCTCATCGTCACATACATCGTTGGAAGCCGTGTATGAAGATGACAGCTCATACGGCAGTGTGGTGTCGCCGATGTCAGTCCATGACAAATTCATCCAGAACGGTGGATGTCCTCGGCGGGTATCGGAGTACCAAAGTTGACGTATGCCTGAATCTCATGGACACAAGGGATCCCGTAACAAACCCTCCAATGTCGGTCCGTGCATTCCGGAGGAATGTTTTGGTTCACCACATCCTGCCACATCTTGTACAGATAATCGAAGCACTTTTTGGAGATTAAAGTCTTTACCTCATCAAAAAGGTTGACTTTATGCGCCGTTGTTGGCCATTTGAAGCGATCGATCTCCAAAGCAGTCTATAGCTCATGCATTTGACAATCGTTGACTCTATGGATTGCATCGATCACGATGCGAAAGTCACCAATCGATGAGTGCAGTGCCTCCTTCAGAACCTTGTGTTGACCCTCAACTCTGTACAAATTGAAGTGCATACAACTAAATGTTTGAAGTCATGTCATATTGTAATGGGAGATATGAAGTAAGGTGTACCTGTTTGTCGTACGGGTGTCAAGATGGAAGACATTATCTACGTAGCATCGTGCGATGCTCCTGCTGTACGGAAGCCACACCGCCTCTAAATACGCCACCACACCTGGGAATGGGTGCCATGCAGCGTGTAGCGCCCGAAGATGGCGGTTGAATGATTCCACCGACCTTGATTGGAACAACCCCCAACAGTTGCCCTTGAAGGTGCCAGCGTGGTTTAAATTCTTTGTGATCTTCAGAGTAGCTTCCTCCCATCTTCTCGTCACGTGTAACTGATGTCCACTAAAATAGCCATGTTGAAATGCACATTTTAGCTCCATATTTTATACATTTTGCATATTTCGTGATGGGAATATGTTGAATTTATGTAGTATGTGCTTATTTGCAAAAAATGGAGATCTACATAATTTTTGGTTTAATATTACAGAATTTGGAGCCATTCCGGGACAAAACCAAGAAGCAAAGACGGAGGCTGCACTTTACTCGATATCGAGTATAATTCATCGATATCGATAAAGAAGTCTGATTAAGGCTGATCGAGGACAAGCCAGATCGAGGAACTGAGAGACAGAGCCAACTCGACTTCATAAAGTTACTCGATATCGAGTACTTTACTCGATATCGACAAGACTTGAAGACCAGCCTGGACTCGAGGAAACATCGTCTGATCGAGAAGCGGAAGAGAAGACACATCGAGCAATATGTCCTCGATATCGACAAAATTAGTCGATGTCGGGTAACCCCAGCACCACATGTCCGAGCCAGATCGGGGAGCAGTTACTCGAGCAAGTCAGAAGCCCAAGTCGACAACAAAGTTCCTCGATATCGACGAGTTTTACTCGATATCGAGTAAAAAGATCCTGGGCCGTGTTACGCGGTTTGGGCTTTCATGGGAGCGAAGGAGTCCGAGATCTATCAAGTCTATCAAGATCCATCCATGGAGAGAAGATTTATCCACACATGAAGATATTTAGCTTTTTAGATATATTTTCCTTTTTATGATAAATATTCCTTTTATTAAAGTTTTATCTTTAGATATAGATAGAGATTTCTTTCCTTGATTAGGAAGGATTAGAAGCCTATAAATAAGGCCTTAGGGGCTGATTTCTATTCATTCAATTGAAGACACCATTAGTTACATAGAGGTAGAGAGAGAGAGAGCGAGTGGCCAAGAGGAGTTTGTGAAGCGAGAGCGGAATTGGCTTCCTTTGGTTGTAAGCTCTGTTTGGTTTAATGCAAGTAGTTTATTTTCCATCAAAGATGTCTGCAATTGCGATGAAGCGCGAGTAGTCCACCTATTTCTAGGGTTGGGGTGAGCCCAACGATAGCCCTGCATGTTTGAGGTAAAAATCCGACTTTTATCATGCTTTGAGGATCTACTACTTGTTATGTGTTTATTACCCATCTAATGGAGGTCCATGCTAACAAATGGATTATAACATAAAATCAGTAGATACAATTAGGGTTTCTTGAAAGAGTTGCCTAATTGTTGGAAAAGGCGAAAGCTTGGTCCTCCGATGCAATTTACATGATTATCTGTTTTATTCCTGACTTATGCATGGTTGGTTATCGTTGTCGCAAACCCTAATCTTGGAAGTTTCTTTACATTAATAGTTTACTTCGAGTTTCACCAAGCTTTGTTCTATATTTCTTTTATTTCAGTTTCTGTCTCCTCGATATCGAGTAATCTACTCGATATCGACTACTGATCTTCGATCCTAGATCGCCGAAGCTTCTGTTGTGAAGGAACTCGACCAAGAAACTCCTTGACATCAACAAAGTTACTCGATATTGAGTAAACCTTGCTCGATATCGACAACACCCAGGAGCTGCTGCTGCTTGTTCGACTTGCCTGATCTTCTGTCGACTACCCTTAGTCGAGATCAAGCACTGTGGTCGACTTCTGATCGTGAGATTCATCCGCTGTCTAGAATCCGCTCACACGCTTCCTCGTGGATCGATCCTAACTTCCCACTACTGCATCAGGAGGGAGTCTTGTAATTATTTGCAAGGGACGGAATCTTGTTTGCTTTACTTTACTTATATTTTATTGCAAGTCTCGATTTCCTCCAATCAACAAATTGGCGCCGTTGCCGGGGAAGCAATCATTCGCGCCTTAGGTAGTCAAATCTCACGTTTCTCTTGAGTTACTTCGCAGGAGTATGCGCCGTTCTGGTGAACCACCTGAGTTTGACGGCTTAGACGAGCCGAAACGCCTCTTACACGTCCACGCTAAACTAAAAAGAGCCATGGCGGCCGCAGAAACACAAGAACAGCTGATTGAGAGGCTTCGGAGGGAAATAGCCACCAAAGATACTGCTCTCACCACTGAGAGAGCAGCCAGGGAACATGAAGCTGAGCGTGCAAGGCAAGTGTTCTGTTGGATTTTCGTTGCCAGCGAATGCCTTTCCGCTGCAGCGAATCAAGTCAGCAACAACATGTGCGAGAAGGTTGGATTTTGGTGAGCGTGCAAGGCAAGTGTTCTGTTGGATTTTGTAGTTTCCACCTACAAAGTCGAGAACTTGTAGGCGGAAACTACAAAATTAGCCAAACATGGCTTACCTAAACTTTCTCTCTTCAATGGTAATTTCTCTACTTGGAATTAATTTAAACTTAATTAAACTAACCCTAGAACATCCTATTTATAAGTCTAATGTCTTCCATAAATAAGGTAAAAGATAGATAAACTAGATAGAAACTTCCTAAACAAACTAGATAGAAGATAGACTTTCCAAATTTAATTCAGCGTCAAATTCCGCTGGCAGCGAAAATTTCCGCTGGCAGCGAATAACGTCAATCAAGCTCCTGTTGGATTTTCGCTACCACACTCGCTGGCAGCGAATGTCCATGCCTTAGAAAATTTTCAGCTTCTTCGGTTCCGCTTCCGCGAGTCCACCCTTCCGCTGCCGCGAGAGTCTCCATTCGCTGCCGCGAGAGCTTACATCCGCTGCAGCGAATCCAGTCGTCCGCTGGCAGCGACTCCATTCGCTGGCAGCGAGTTTCCTTTCGCTGGCAGCGAGTCATGCTGCTCCTGGACATGCTTCCGCTGACTCCAGTCGCTGGCAGCGAGATGCCATTCGATGGCAGCGACTCATGCTCAGGCCGGCCACCTTCTCCCACATGTTGTTGCTGACTTGATTCGCTGCAGCGGAAAGGCATTCGCTGGAAGCGAAAATCCAACAGAATACCATCACGTAGATCTTCGAAAGAGCTTTCCAACGCATGCTCATATGCGTCGATCGGACATCCGAGGCCTCCGGAAAGTGCGTTACAAGTTCAGCTCGCCGAGCAGACAGCTTTCGCGACTCGCCCTCGTTTCCGCTCTTAGACCTCGATTTCGTTCTCCGTTGCTCCTTGGGTTGTTCCATTCTCTTCGGGACTTCTTCCTTAAGCTCTCCCAAGTCTCTCCTTAGCCTTACTTAGCTCCGTTCCTCGTGTTCGTTGCCTCGGATCTACGAATCTACATAAAACCATCGAAATAGCGTAGATTCCGAACTTTTCCACAAAAAATGAATGCTAATCTAATTAACACTAAAACATGATTATATAACAATGAAATGCACCTAAACTAACCTATAATGCCTATTGGAAACATGCCTTATTAGCAAGCAGAAGCTGAGCTTGCCCAATATCCTACCACTGCAGAGGATTACATGCACCCGACTCTCGTCGTGCCTGAATCGGCTATTCTAATCCCTCGGAATACTTTTGAAATTCGCACTCACTTCCTTATTGAACTTAAGAATTATGCTTTTCATGGAAGGTTTAATGAATGCCCTCTTGAACATATTACCAATTTTTCTAACATGTGTCGTACTCTTGCTGAAGGTACTACCCTGGAATATGTCAAGATGAAGGCTTTTCGCTGGTCTCTCGCTGGTCCTGCATTGAAGTGGCTTGAAGGGCTGAAACCACGATCCCTCATGACATGGGCTCAAGTAGAACAGGAATTTCTCAACAAATTCTTTCCTCCTGCCAAGACAACACTCATCCGCCAGAAGATCACAGCTTTCAAACAGAAGTCTGGGGAGCCGCTGGCAAAAGCATGGGAACGATATAAGGAACTGCTGCGATCTTGCCCTACTCATAGACAGCCACCCTACGTCATTCAAGAGATCTTCTTCAATTCTCTTGACCAAGTCACTAAGGATAGGATAAATCAGTATACTCGATATGAGTATCTGACGATGCCACCAACGGACGCATGGGGTGTACGGGACAAGCTCACAACCTACAACAACAAGTATGGGGCTACTACAAACTATGATGAATATGCCTACGCTAGGCCAGCCCCATCCATGCCTCTCTATGAGCCTTCCAAGGAGATTGACCCAGATGTGAGGGAGCAGTACTACAGAGACCATAATCGCAAGCTCCTCAAGCAAGTCAAATATCTCTCTGTCAACCAGCCTTGCATCGAATGCGGATCACAGTGGCACACCACTACTGAGTGCCCACACACAGAGCAAGTCAGGATGGGAGAGACCCAGGAAAAGGTAGCTTACGCAGGGGGTCCCAATCGCTTGAGTCAGTTATACTTGACGCCAGTGGCAGCAGCAAGAATTGCTGGAGGGTGGGAAGGGGGGCGAATTTTTTGGTTGAATTTTTTTTTCTCAGTATATATAATAAATAATTTTTTTAAAATATATATTGAAAGAAAATCATAAATTATGGAATAAATATGAAAGTTTAATACAAAAATTCATACAATAATTTAATATTTTATATATGTGTGTGCAGTATGATTAAGATAAGCTAAAAATAATTTAATATTTTAATACGATGATAAATTTGGTGGGCTCGTATAGTGTGGGGCTTCACACATTTGTACGGGTGCATCAGCGTCAACCAAATCCTAACACATACGGTTCAATGAGGTTCTTTTTTTTTTAGAACAAGACCATCAAGTCATTCCATTTCGTTAATCAAAACCAAAGCCATAAAGTCTGGTAGTGATTGTCAAGAATAGAACAACGAGTGACTAATAAGTCTTATGGTTGTTAATTCATGTCCTGCCATATTCCCTAATCTACTAACAAAAGACCAAACATTGGACTGAAAATAACACAAAAATGCTAAAATGTCAAAAATAAGATTAAAGAGAATGCCCTTTCCTTGGCACCCATTCCGAAGCTTTGTTACTAGTGTTAGACAATCAGACTCGATTTGAATATGCCGCAATCCTCTCTTCTTAGCTAGTTGCACTGCCCAACGCATACTCTCCACCTCGGCCACTTCGGCTGAACTTGTAGGTTCGATCTCCCTCTGGCCTGCGAAGATTAGCTCTCCCTAGTGATCTCGGCATACCACTCCTATCACTGGCATCTGATTAGGGGCCACACTCGCTTCGTAGTTGATCTTCAAAGTCTCCTCGTTTGGCTTGCTCTACCTTCTTCCGTCGTTGCTGTTGAGTTGCTCAAGTCGGGGTGCAGTCGTCACCTCTCTATACCTTTCTGCCACATGAAGTGCCTCCTTTGTGTCCCTTATTATTTCCTCTGCCTCCATGAAAACTCCTTCAAACATTCTCTTGTTCCGTGCACACCATATCTGCCAAGCCAACAACGCCCAAATCTGCCTATCTCCAGTTGATCCTTCAATGAAGGCCTATTGGAACGTGGAGAGAAACGTTGTTTGATGTAGCCAGAATCTCTCGAATTTTAGTTCCTTCTTCCATACCTTCAAAGCTGTGCTGCACTCAACAATGCATGAAAACAAGATTCCTCTCTGCCACACACATTACAAGTTGAATCCTCCGTAATTCTCCTCCGGTGCAAGTTTGTTTTGCAAGGCAGCACATCTGCAACTACTCTTCACACGAAGGAAGAGACCTTCGGGGACACCCGAGACTTCCACAAAGATTTCCATGCCCTTTCCATCGTAGGCTTGTCCGAGGTACTAGCCGCATCCCTCCTCTGCAAAGACTTCTCTAGTATCGCATGATACACTAACCTTACTGTGAAGATTTCGTTCTTCGAGTGGCTCCACAGGAGCTGGTCCTGAACCAGTGGGTCGACGAGCCTGATCTGACAGATTTCCTCTATGTCACACGGTAAAAGAAACCTCCTTAGCTGCACATCATCCCATCGGCCCGCTTCCCAGAAAATAAGATCTACTATCTGAAGCTCTGAGTCACCTCTGTAGAAGTTCCCAAGGACCTTGAAGCATGTCAGACGACTTATCCATTTATCTTCCCATACCCTTATCTTAGCACCGTTTCCGACACACCACACAAGACCCTCCTCTAGCGCCTTCCTCCCGCTGATAATACTTCGCCAAGTATAGCTCGAATTGTGCCCAATCTCAACCTCCAGAAATGTCCTATGTGGAAAGTATCTGGATTTCAACACTTTGGAAAAGAGTGAATCGGGTTCCTGTAGAATACTCCATGCTTTTCTAGCAAGCAAATCTCTGTTGAAAACCTCTAGATTTCTGAATCCCATTCCTCCTCTAGCTTTCGATCTACACATTCGTTTCCAACTCATCAAGTGTGTCTTCTTCTTGCCGTCACTCTCTCCCCATCAAAAGTCATAAAGCAACATTTCAATCTCATGACACAGCCCATTCGGGAGAAGAAAACAGGACATGGTGTAGGTAGGAATAGCTTAAGCGACCGCTTTGATTAGGACCTCCTTTCCCGCTCTGGACAATGTTTTCTCCTTCCACCATTTCATCTTTTTCCACACCCGTTCCTTCGGCTGCTCGAAAATGATCTTTTTTTATCTGTCAATCATATTGGGAAAACCTAGGTATCGGTCATGCTTGGACACCTCACAGATTCCCAGAAGCTCTTGGATCTCCTTCCTCATATTCTCCTCCACATTTCTGTTGAAAGCTCTGATTTCGAAAATTTTCCCTGTTATCCCGACGCCTCTCCATAAGTATGGAGGATATGAATAATTTCCGTGCTCTGTTGATAGGAAGCTTTCAGAAAGAGAACACAAGCATCTGCAAAAAACAGATGAGAGATCCGAGGAGCTGTAGGCGCCACTTTTATGCCCCTTATCCGGTTACTTTCCTCACTCACCCTAATCATTCCCGACAACCCCTATGCACATAACAAGAACAAGTATGGCAACAGAGGATCACTTTGTCTCAGCCCCCGATCCGATGTGAAAACAGGAGACGGGCCCCCTTCTAGTAGTACTGAAAAGCTGGTCGTCGTCACACACTTTATAACCAGCGATATCCAACTCTCCGCATACCCAAACTTCCTCAAACAGTGATGCAGGAACCCCCACTCAACCCAGTCATACGTCTTAGCCATGTCGAGCTTTAAATCCATATACCCCTTCTTGCCCCCCCTACGGGTTTTCATGTAATGGAAGAGCTCAAAAGTTGTTAGGACATTGTTGGTGATGAGCCTACCAGGAACAAAAGCACTCTAATTCGGATCCACAAGTTTCCTCATAACATGCTTCAGTCTATTAGTTAGCACTTTAGACACTAATTTATATATCACATTGCAGAGGCTAATTGGACGAAGGTCCTGCATCCTGGATGGGGCAGTTACCTTTGGGATAAGAGTGATGAAAGTATGATTGAGTCCCTTGGGTAACTGACCTCCATTCAGAATGTCTAAGACAAAAGTGGTTTTGTCATCACCGACAATATGCCAGCACCTTTGGTAGAAGAGAGTTGGCATACCGTCAGGTCCCGGGGCTTTTGTTGGGTGCATGGAAAACAAGGCAGATTTTACCTCATTCGTAGTGAAAGGTCATGACAGCTCCTGGTTATCTTATGTCATTAGTAAAGGTTCGATTCCTTGGGTAGCCATGACCGGATCTGCATTAGCTTTAGATCGAAACAACTTGCTAAAATAAGTCATTTCTATCTTTGTCATACCCTCATGAGATCTATGCTCCACCCCATCCTCATCGACAAGCCTCTGTAATTTTTTTCTCTTTCCCCGTCCGGAAGTCTTCTTGCGAAAATAACTAGTATTACGATCTCCGCATCGGAACTCGTTGGCCCTAGCCCTTTGAAACCATAAGACTTCATCCTTTTCCATCAAAGCTCTCTCCTCTTTTTCTAGATCCTTTCTCAACCTAACTAGACCCCCTGACATCCTTTTTCCTAGCTCCGCCAGTTTTTTCCTTACCTTTGCAAGTTCAGCTCGGACATTGCCAAAACTGCTTCTATCCCAATCCTTAAGATTAGCAGCACATCTCTCCAGTTTCCCCTTGATGCCCTCAGTTGCATGCACCGACCCGAATTTCTCCATCCGTTGGGTATGATTTCCATACAGTCATCCTCTTTCAACCAAATCGCTTCAAACCGGAAGGGCTTATCCACCCCTCATCTTCTTTTCGACACAACTCCATCTAAACTCACCTTAATCGGGATATGATCCGATCCGTACTTGTTCAAGTGAACCACCAATGCATTGGGAAACGTATCCACAAACATTTCATTTACAAAGGCCATATCAAGCCTTCCTTATATGAAGCCTCCGTCCTC
Source organism: Persicaria tinctoria (assembly GCA_037127255.1). Taxonomy (NCBI): domain Eukaryota; kingdom Viridiplantae; phylum Streptophyta; class Magnoliopsida; order Caryophyllales; family Polygonaceae; genus Persicaria; species Persicaria tinctoria. The sequence goes on from JBANSL010000004.1 coordinate 26,416,033, forward strand.
TCTATTGTTATCCCAAGTGAACCTATTTCCCGTAAACGGAATGTCCCGCAACTCACACTAGTGGGATGAAATGTCGTGTGTTTCACCTCACTAAAAGTAATAACCCAAACTAACAACTTAACTAGTAAACTACTATAGCGGATAAGTAAGGGGTCGAACCCACAGAGAAACAAGTACTTCAATGCAATATGTGTTTATCAATTATGACACTAACAAAGGACTAGGAACACGAATGAAGGTAAACAATAAGGAAAGCAAATAGATGATGATAAAGATGTTAGCAAGAGCGAATCAAAGATAGAAGAATAGAGCATATGGTTTCGCATACAATTCGCAACATTGGTTGATTGCTTGATCCTAGAGTTGATATCAATATTATTCCTAAGCCTATGTCGACTTGACTAAAGTTGAGAGATCCGCAGAGATTCACTCATCTTATTCAATATCACTAAAGAATAGCATTAAGAACTCAGTACATAGACCAATTGGCACATTGATTTAATGCAATTAAGACAGATAGGCGCAAATCGAACCCAACCCTAATCGAATCTACGCAACATAGATCAATTGTTATCATCTACTACAAAGGCATATAAATATCACTAAATCAATGACTTCGTTTCCTATCGACAAACCAACAATGGATTCATAGCATAGATATAATTCCTAAATAGATGGCTAGTCATGGAAAGGAACACAAATATAACATCATGAACAAGATGATAAATAAACTCATGAATAATATAGAAATCAAGTCTCACAACCAATCAACCAACTCTTGAATCATAGCAAAAACTACAAGAATTTTAGGCAAGCATAACTTGCCTCAAATCAAGTCTCACAACCAATCAACCATCTCTCTTTGAGGTTATAGGGAATAAAATGTTAGTTCACTGAATGAATACTGGAATATCACTAATATAGGCCTCCTTTCATCGGCCAAAAACCATAGAAAAGATAGATAAGAGTTTCCATAAAGATAGATTGGGCCCTGTATCGCAAATCCTGACCTGACGAGGCGGCGAGCGCCGTCCTTACAGTGTTGACAACTTCGGCAAACTAAACTTGTAACACACTTTCTGGAGTCGTCCTTTGTTTGATTGACACATATGAATATGCGTTAGAAAGCTCTTTCCAAGCACTACGATTCCCATGAAGACCTCAGAAGCTAATTCCGTCTTCTCAGAACCTTAAAGATAGGATTTCTCCATGTTCTCCATTTCCGCTCTTATTCCTTAGCTCTTCTTTGTCCATTTGCTCCATTCTTTCTCCACCTTTCGAGGCCGGATCTTATAACCTACAAATAAACACTAGAAACCATAGATTCCGCCCTTCGAATACCAAATAACCAAGAATATGAATACGCTTATTAAACACGCAATACGACTCTCTAATGTACGTAAGACCACCTATAAATGACCATATAAAATATGCATTATCACACACCTTCCCATTATTTCCCTAAACTCCACTATACTCCCAAACCTTGCCATATTACCTCCTTGCTTGTCCTCTAGAGATGTAACCAAATTAAAATCCCCTATGTAAAGCCCCCCTTTATGTGGCTTTTCATGCAGCCGGCTCAGTAGTGCCAATGTGTGGTGCTTGTCTTTGGTTTCTGGCCACCCATACACCCCTGTAAGCCTCTACTCTTCCTCCGATGCAATTCTGACAACACTATCAATATGGTGCTGGGTAAACGAATTCACCTCTACCTTACGGCCTTCATCCCACTATAAAGCAAGACCTCTCGGTCTGTCAACACTCTCCACAACAAACATCCCCTCAAAACCCATTATCAACCTAACCTTCTCCATCATGTGCTTGTTACTCTTTCTCTCAATTAAAAACACCATCCTCGGGGCCTCTCTACTTACCATGTCAGCAAGTTTCCTAACTGCCCGGGCCTCCCCCAATCCCCAGCAGTTGTAGCTTATACAACTCATTAGTCCCGGTGGGGGATATTATCCCCAGACGATCCTAAAATTGTGAGTTCCGACTGACTCTCCAACCTCCTTCTCTTCTCCGTGCTCTCCCCACCCACACCTCCACTCTCCTGATCCACTTTCATTAGGTCTCCCTCCACCTCCCCTCTCACTGTTGTCCTTCTTCTCCTTCTCACTCTCCCCGCCTCCCACTCTTGCTGCCCTCTTCCAGTTCTTCTTCTCTCCCTTTGTCCCCAAGGTCTCCCTCACTGATGTTACCCCATTTCCTCCTACCGTCACCCCACTCTTAGCTCCCCCCCTCTCTTGTTTCCCACCGACATTCCCCTCTTTCTCTCCTAGTCTCACTTTAGTCACTCCCTCTAACACTTGAACAACTTCAACCGGGAGATTTTTCTATATCCCTATCCCCCTCTCCTCATTCTCTTCCAACATTTCAATAAGTGTCTTCTTCCTTCCGGCCCTTCTCTCGCTCACTATTGTAGGAGAAAATTGAGACTTGCAATAAAATATAAATAAAACACAACAAGCCAGATTTCGTCCCTTACAAATGATTACAAGACTCCCTCCCTATGCAGTAGTGGGAAGTCAGGATCGAAATCCACGAGGAAGCGTGTTAGCGTATCCTAGGTAGCTGTAAATCTCACTAAAAAGCAAACAAAAGACAGAAACAAAGAAACAAAGACAGAAATAACAAACGAAAGCAAAGACAGAACTACTCGATCTCGACAAACAGTACTCGAGATAGACTAAAAACAGCGACGACAGAAAACTCAGATTCTCATAAACACAACTCGGTCTAGACCAAACCCTACTCGAGATCGACTAAAGTTTCATCTAGATCGACAACAGCAACTCTAGATCGAGTAAAAAGACAGAAAATTAAAAATGCAAACTTCTAACACAAAATCGCAGATTTCGGAAGAAATAAACTCAATATATAAAGAACTTCAAAAGCCAGGGTATCAACGCCACAACGATAACCATGCAAAGTAACACATAAAGGCATAAAAGATCATGCTTTCCATCAAAATAACTTTCGTTACTAACAAATATGCACATAGAGGCTCTCGCATAAACCCTAATTGTTACTAACCCTTTTCACATAACTAACCCAAGTTGAATTAAGATCACTTTCGCTTCAATAATACAAACAAGAATCACCTTCAACTCTGGCAAAAGAATCATGCTCAAAGGGATAGAAGATGAATTGCATCAAAAGATTGTACCTTTACCGCATCACCTTACATGGCCACCGTTGGGCTCACCCCAGCCCCAGAAGTGGGTGGACTACTCGCTCTTCATTATCGCGAAAGACATTAAATAACAAAAGAAACTAACTTGCATTGAATTAAATAAAGAAAGCTTACAACCAAACAAGAAAAATCCGCTTTCACCTTTCTTCCTTGCTCGCCACAAACTCTCTCTCTCTACTACTACTTACTTGTTCTCCCTGAAATTGAATGATTGAAAAACCAGCCCCTAAGGCTTTATTTATAGCCTCCTATTCCTTGCTATTCAAGGATAGAATATATCTATCTTTATCTAAATCTATATCTAAAAGCTAAATGATAAATAAATGTAATTAAAGAACTAAATCTAAAAGGGAAATAAATCTAAAATAGGTAAAATATCTTTCATGTGTTGATAGGTCTTCTCCATAGATAGAACTTGATAGTTGTTGATAGATCTCGGCCAAAATTGGATAGAATCGAATCCAAGGACTTCCAATCCGAGTAGGACAGCAAAACCGCGTTAACAAGGCTTCGGACGCGTTTTCCTCGATCTCGACTAAGCTTCCTCGAGATCGAGTAGGATTGGTTGTCGACTTTGGCTCGGGTGTGTGGTTCCGGTTCCTCGAGATCAAGTAAAGAACTCGAGATCGAGTAGGGCTGGCGTTGAGGATGGCTGGCTCGGTGATGTCGGGCAACTTCTCCTCGACAGGCTCGGACAGGCGCTGTGGTGGTCCTCGAGATCGAGGAGATTCCTCGAGATTGAGTACGGTGGTGCTCGGCTTCTCCGTCTTCGGCTTCTCGACTTGGCACAACTCGTCGACTCCGGACATGGAGTCAAAGTTTTGTCGATCTCGACAAAGTTTACTCGAGATCGAGTTGGCTTCCGGAGTCGGGTTGTCTCTGACTCAGTTTCTCGATCAGTGCTTAGTCGACAAGGCCTGTGCTCGGACACCTTCGTCGAGATCGAGTAAAAGTACTCTAGATCGAGTAAAACTGGGCTCCTAGCTTGATTCGACTGGTTCCGCTGCCTCTTAACCTTGGACTTCTGTAGTTGATTTCCGAGCTTTTTCGGCCTTTCTCGGAACTGTTGTAATTTTCCTTGAATTCTGCGAAATTAAACAGAAACTGGTGTAGATTCCATAATTTGGAAAATAAACATAAACTACATAGATTCTGTATTATCCTAGCCCAAATGCATGAAATGTATGCAGAAAATGATATAAAAGTTACTGTAAAACATGTCGAGTTAATGTATGAAGAAAATGATATAAAAGTTACTGTAAACATCTGATTCGGAGCCAGAACAGATGTCGGAGGTGCTGTAGCTTCCTCGATCTCGGGTTGGGTTTCCTCGATATCGACCAGATTCCTTGGTGTCGAGTTGCTGTGTTGTGCAGACGAAGGTTGGCCTAGCTGTTCCTCGAGATCGAGTTGCCTTTGCTCGAGATCGAGTAAGTGCTTGTCGACGTCGACTTGCTGCTGGTCGACTTGCTGTTCTCCTTCGTTCTGCTGCTTTCCGACTTCTGGCTCTTGCAGTTGATGGCCGCTTCTGAGTTTTACAGCAGCGATGTGTCCAGTCTTTCCCTTGGGATTTGGCTCTGAAGATCCTGGGAGTGAACCTGACTGTCTAGGGATTCATGCTGCTAGCTGGCCTATCTGTGTATCAACTAATTTCCGCCATATATCATTTTCCCCAAGCCTAGAGTTGACACCTTGCATCTGAGTGTAGACGGAATTGAAGGACTGCTTAGTTTCTGAATGATTCCTCCGTATTTCCTCTAGGACTGTCTGTAGATCATCCCTTTTCTGCTCCCTTTCTGGATGTCCTGGAGCTCTGTAAGGCGGGGGGTTCCTAGGGGCACCTTGGTTCCGTTGTGGTTGCTGAAACCTTTGGTCCCCCATGTAGCGATTGGGACCCCCTGTGTAAGCTGCCTCTTCATGGTATTCTGCCAGCCTGACTTGCTCAGTGTGTGGGCACTCAGTAGTGGTGTGCCTCTCTGATCCGCATTCAATACAAGGCTGGTTGACTGAAAGATACTTTACTTGTTTGAGGAGCTTCTTATTCTGGTCTCTGTAGTACTGCTCCCTTATATCTGGATCAATCTCCTTAGGGGGCTCATAGAGGGGCATGGATGGTGCTGGTCTGGCGTAGGGGTTCTCCTCATAGTTGACTGGAGTCCCATACTTGTTGTCATAGTTGGTCAGCTTGTCGAGATCAGCCCATGCTTCTGCAGGCAGCATTGTCAGATACTCATAGTGAGTATATGTGTTGATTCTGTCCTTTGCAGCCAAGTCCAGAGAATTGAAGAAGATCTCTTGAATTACGCAGGGTTGTTGTCCATGTGTAGGGTAGGATCGCAGTAGATCCTTATAGCGTTCCCAAGCCTTTGATGGCGTCTCTCCAGGCTGCTGTTTGAAAGATGTGATCTTTCGGCGCAAGTGTGCTGTCTTGGCAGGAGGAAAGAATTTGTTCAGAAATTCCTGCTTCACTTGAGGCCATGTCGTGAGAGATCGTGGTTTCAGCCCTTCCAACCATTTCAGTGTAGGACCAATGAGAGCCCAGCATAGAGCCTTCATTAGGATGTACTCCAAGGTGGTACCTTCAGAAAGAGTACGACACATGTCAGTAAAGTTGGTAATATGCCTTAGAGGGCATTCATTAAATCTACCATGAAAAACATGATTTTGAATTTCAATAAGGAATTGAGTGCGGATTTCATAGTTGTTTTCAGGGATTAGAATGGTCGATTCAGGCACGATGAGAGTCGGGTGCATATAATCCTCTGCAGTGGTTGGGTATAGGGCCAGATCAGCTTCTGCTTGCCTCGCACGCTCAGCTTCCTGTTGCCTGCCTGCTCTCAGTGGCGAGAGCAGCATCCCTGGCGGCTAGATCCCTTGTGAGCCTCTCGATCAGCTGTTCCTGTGTCTCTGCAGCTGTCATGACTCTTTGTAGTTTAGCTCTGATGTGTAGAACGCGTTCTGGTTCGTCTAAGCCGTCAAACTCAGGTGGTTGACCAGAACGGTGCATACACCTGCGAAGTAACTTAAAAGAAAAGTAAGAACTGACTACCTAAGGCGTGAATGATAGCTTCCCCTGCAACGGCGCCAATTTGTTGTAGGAGGAAATTGAGACTTGCAATAAAATATAAATAAATCACAGCAAACCAGATTTCGTCCCTTGCAAATGATTACAAGACTCCCTCCCTATGCAGTAGTGGGAAGTCAGGATCGAATCCACGAGGAAGCGTGTCAGCGTATCCTAGGTAGCTGTAAATCTCACTAAAAAGCAAACAAAAGACAGAAACAAAGACAGAAAGAACAAACGAAAGTGGAAACGAAAGCAAAGACAGAACTACTCGATCTCGACAAACAATACTCGATATAGACTAAAAACAGCGACGACATAAAACCCAGATTCTCATAAACACAATTCGATCTAGACCAAACCCTACTTGAGATCGACTAAAGTTTCCTCTAGATCGACAACAGCAACTCTAGATCGAGTAAAAAGACAGAAAATTAAAAATGCAAACTTTGAACACAGAATCGCAGATTTCGGAAGAAATAAACTCAATATATAAAGAACTTCCAAAGCCAGGGTATCAACGCCACAACGATAACCATGCAAAGTAACACATAAAGGCATAAAAGATCATGCTTTCCATCAAAATAACTTTCGTTACTAACAAATAGGCACATAGAGGCTCTCGCATAAACCCTAATTGTTACTAACCCTTTTCACATAACTAACCCAAGTTGCATTAAGATCACTTTCGCTTCAATAATACAAACAAGGATCACCTTCAACTCTGGCAAAAGAATCATGCTCAAAGGGATAGAAGATGAATTGCATCAAAAGATTGTACCTTTACCGCCTCACCTTACATGGCCACCGTTGGGCTCACCCCAGCCCCAGAAGTGGGTGGACTACTCGCTCTTCATTATCACGAAAGACATTAAATCACAAAAGAAACTAACTTGCATTGAATTAAATAAAGAAAGCTTACAACCAAACAACAAAAATCCGCTTTCACCTTTCTTCCTTGCTCGCCACAAACTCTCTCTCTCTACTACTACTTACTTGTTCTCCCTGAAATTGAATGATTGAAAAACCAGCCCTAAGGCTTTATTTATAGCCTCCTATTCCTTGCTATTCAAGGATAGAATATATCTATCTTTATCTAAATCTATATCTAAAAGCTAAATGATAAATAAATGTAATTAAAGAATTAAATCTAAAAGGGAAATAAATCTAAAATAGGTAAAATATCTTTCATGTGTTGATAGGTCTTCTCCATAGATAGAACTTGATAGTTGTTGATAGATCTCGGCCAAAATTGGATAGAATCGAATCCAAGGACTTCCAATCCGAGTAGGACAGCAAAACCGCGTTAACAAGGCTTCGGACGCGTTTTCCTCGATCTCGACTAAGCTTCCTCGAGATCGAGTAGGATTGGTTATCGACTTTGGCTCGGGTGTGTGGTTCTGGTTCCTCGAGATCGAGTAGGGCTGGCGTCGAGGATGGCTGGCTCGGTGATGTCGGGCAACTTCTCCTCGACAGGCTCGAACATCCGCTGTGGTGGTCCTCTACATCGAGGAGATTCCTCGAGATCGAGTACGGTGGTGCTCGGCTTCTCCATCTTCGACTTCTCGACTTGCACAGCTCGTCAAAGTTTTATCGATCTCGACAAAGTTTACTCGAGATCGAGTTGGCTTCCGGAGTCGGGTTGTCTCTGACTCAGTTGCTTTATCAGTGCTTAGTCGACAAGGCCTGTGCTCGGACACCTTCGTCGAGATCGATTAAAAGTACTCTAGATCGAGTAAAACTGGGCTCCTAGCTTGATTCGACTAGTTCCGCTGCCTCTTAACCTTGGACTACTGTAGTTGATTTTCGAGCTTTTTCGGCCTTTCTCAGAACTGTTGTAATTTGCCTTGAATTCTGCGAAATTAAACAGAAACTAGTGTAGATTCCATAATTTGGCAAATAAACATAAACTACATAGATTCTGTATTATCCTAGCCCAAATGCATGAAATGTATGCAGAAAACGATATAAAAGTTACTGTAAAACATGGCAGATTCGGCTCACAACACTCACCTTCTCTCCCACTTTCCTACCAAGTATATTCTCGACGGTAATCCGTTCAGCCTCCCTATCAGTGTTGCTTCGTTCTTTGATCGGCCTTGCCTAGGGAGCTCTTATCCAGTCCCCCGTACTCATCGCTTTACTGCTCGTCTTGCCCTTCATGCTCACACTTTGACTCCAAGTGTCCTAAGCAGCCGAACATATAGCAAACGTTCGGTAACCACTCATACTTCACCTCCACCTATATCTTTTTTCCTTCCACGGTCACCAATATTCCCCTTCGCAATTGTTTATTCACGTCAATCATCACCCTCATTCGAAGGTATTGGTTGCATGTTAGAAGCTCTTCTACATCAAATTCAAGAACCCCACCAAAAGCTTGCCCTAATTTCATACCCATAGAGTTGGTGTACATAGAAAGGGGGAGGTCATAGATTCTTACCCAAAACGTAGTACAGGAGAAGTCGATTGTGGATAACTTTTCCATTCTCGGCTCCTTCCACATCAGTAGTGACCGATCAAAGGACCATGGATCACTTTTCATCACCTTTTCTTTGTCTTCTTCTTCAACAAACTGAAAACTATAAAGATTCTCCTTTATCTCTCGAAACAGAAATCCACTCTTCGTCCTCCACGCCCCCTTGATTGTCGCTTTTAGCGCCTGGCCGTTTGGAGCCCTCTTTGACAATAGTTTCCCAAACAATGATAACTGACAGTTTACCGACCTTTCCTTTCATGTTGCCTCATCCCTGAAAACTGTGATTCCTTCCTCCTCAGTCGGATGTATCTCATTTCCCTTCCCTGACATTCTCGATAGCAGTGACCTAATTCTGCGAATTGAACCTGTCGAAACCCAACACAAACCAAGCCACGGTGAATCTCACCCCTATCAACAGCAAGAAGAAAGACCTAGCTCTCACAACCTTTGACTAGAGAGGACTCAGCCAACCGGAGATTGCCACAAGGCTGCCGCCGGATGTCGCCTGGGATGCCCTAGGGTTTTCCTTACTTTTTTTTTCATTTAAAAACGGTTCAACGAGGTTCTATCCTAAATTTAATGGTTAAAAAAGGAATATATCGTGCCCACCAACTGTACCTCATATATACTCCTTCTTTTTATTTTTATTTTTCATTTACTATTTATACACATTAAAGGATAACAAAACTACAGTATATAAAATATAAATTTTGTTATTATTTTTTTTTCCTAAAATTTCATACTTATTAGTTATTAGTAATGAATACGAAATTATTAAAAAATCAATAATAAAAATTTATATATTATACTTCTTCCGTTCGATAACTTATTTCATTTTATATAGTGTAATTTTGTTTAGAAAAATATTTTATTGTAGGAATTTAATTTATGAAAATGTTCTTATAATGATTGTCAAATTGTTAGTTGTATTATTTGATAAAGTAAACAATAGTGTGATATTAATTTATTAAATAATCGTGAAAGAAGCTAATAGAGAAAAGTAACACCCCAGTTTAATCTATCTATTAGTATCTATTATATTATATATAATATAATATAATAAAGGAGAAGTCGTCTGAGGCACATGACGGCTTCTCTTTAATCGTAGTTGTTTAAACCAATCATAAAATTCGATGGTCAGACAGACCTGGCTCATCGAGAGGCCGACAGAGTCGGCAGACGGCGAACAGTCGAACATACAATCTAAAGTAATCGGTGCAATACAAAAGTGACAACTAAACAACCCCGGACGAACAGTCGAACCTAACCAAAAAGTGCTGAGAACAACACGGACAAACCCCGGAGCCAAGCGTCACCAAGCGATGACACCGCTGGCCAGCGGTACATCAGGAGTCCCTCCTGTGGGCGATGAAGACGAACCTCCAAGAAAATTTCCGGAATACGGAGTCGCCTCGATGCACACCGCCACGACCCCAGCCAGACCCGACACTAGACACCGGAGTCCCAACTCAGACTAGGACCGCCAAGAACACTCGGAACCGTCGTCGAGAGCCACCCTGTATATAACGCACCAAAAGACCCTTACGGGAGATTGTCAGGACCCTTACGGGTGGATTACTCAGGCCCTTTCGGGTGGATTTACTCAAACCCTTTCGGGAAACGGTTCACATATATTTAAGTAAATATATAACCAGTATTTTCCTTCTCATTATTTAATTCTATACCAATGAGCTTGGCGTGCAAGCTTCCTTTAATCCGCATAGTACTACCAAAGAGCTTGGCGTGCAAGCTTACTTTAGTCCACATAGTACGGCAGAACGTGCTCAGCAAGCACCGCCAGGGAGGCAGCACAACCATAGGCGGCAAAGATCACCCCGGCAGCGAGCCCGAGACCGGGGAGAAGAAGGCAAAGGATGATGCCCAAGGAAACCAGTGTCGACCGAAGAGCGTAGCCAGCAACTGCGGCGAGTGGCTGGGGACGCATCCGGCAGAAGCGCAGCTAAGAGACAAGAAGGAGGAGGCGGAGGGCACGAACGACCACCAGCGACCAACAGGAACCAGTCGACAAGGAGCAGAAACAACCCAGAACCGGCGACGACCACCAATCGGAGTGAACCTGAGCCCTTCGATAACGGATCATCAGGACAGCGCGCGAAGCGCCCCAAAACGGAAGACGAATCACGGCAATCGGGAAGGCAATCGACCGAGAACCTACAAATCCGGCCAACAGTTTCAAGATGAAGACGATTTTAGATAGGGGATCCGAAAATATAAGGTTTGGAGGGGCTGATATGGCTGAAATCTGGTTTGATTTGGGGATGATGGCAAAGGAAATGGGTAGAGATTAGGGGTTTTTGGAGGAAATTTGGGTTGAAGAATTTTTGGCATGTCTAGAGAGAAGGCAGAGGCCTTCTCTCTCGGTTTTTCTCTTTATTGTAACTCTATTTAATCAATATAGCTATATATGCATAAGATAAAATTTGACCCAATTTCATTAGATATGGATAATAGCCGTATGAACCAATCACAAATTGTTTAAATAATCAATATATGTATAAGATAAAATTTGACCCAATTTGATTAGATATGCATATAATTTTAGAAGATATTAACTAATTTTAAATACTATTATATAAGATAAGATTTTACCTATTATTACATGGATAAAATCATATTCTAACTCTATTTAATCAATATATTTATATATCCATAAGATGAAATTTGACTCAATTTGATTTAAATAAATTTGATATAAATACTTGTTCAGAGAGTTAATTAATTTATTTCAACACTTTATCAATATATTACATGGTCGTACTAATTAAATAACTTTTATCAATATGAAGAAAATAAAAGGTTTTGGGTAAATTGAAATAACACTTAGTCGTGTAAAGTTTTTCATATGTTGTCAATTATTGTTTACCAAATTTTGTTAAATATCAATATATTTTTATAAGATTTTCCCCATCTTTTAAAAATTTATGGATATATGGATATATGATATTATATCTCTTTTATTGGTAATTAATTAAATATATTGCCAAAAAAATATGTAGTTAAACGTGTGTTAGCATAAACTTTAGGGCAATTTGCAAAAATAACCCTATTATCCGCTTTGTTTGCATGCATAACCCAATCCGAATTTTTTTTGCTGAAATGCGGATATCCGTTTGACAGGTAGAGCCGGTAGCAGGTCAGCCAGACGGGTACAACTGGAAAGCATCTCTGTTGCAGGTGAGACTGTCAGTGAGGGGGAAAAAAATTCTTTCAACTAAATTATAAGTTTCAGAGAAAACCAATTGAAGAAGGAAGGGTCTGGGGGTTTATTTGAAGGATCAGGTGTAAGCAGTAAGTTTTCACTGAACATCAACATTGGATTTACATATGAAAAACAGAGCATAGCGACATGCCAACTATTGGAATCGAATGGAGAAGATTTCTGGGAGAAGAAGATTCACTATGATAACATTTTTTTTCTATTTGTGCTCAATTATAATATGTACCCATATTTGGATGTCATGATTTTGTCGACACTACTATGCTTTACCCATATTGGAATCGAATGGAGAAGAGTGACAGTGAAGGGACATAAACACACTTATAATTAAATGTTAAGTTGAAGAGAAAAACCATCGAAGAAGAAGAAAGTGGGTGGAGGTTAATTTGTAGGCCGACGTGTAAGCGCTTGGTTGGAACTGGACACGGTATGCAAAAAACATGAGAAATATTGAAATATACTAGACATGATATCTCGGAGACAGAGCCAGTAGCATTAAACAAATACAACACATGAGCAAACATTCAAAAGGCAGTAGGAAAGAGTAGAAACATACACGACATTGAAATCGAAATTTACGGTAACAAGTACTGAAATTGCGGATGTGTGGTGAATCTGTACCCATCCCAGTCGAAGTGTAGGCGAATGTTGTAGAGACGATGATCAGTCGTTTCGTCGCTCAGTGGGAAGTTAACTGTGAATGTTCGATCATTCACATACCCGGACACACAAACGACCCTGCTCGACCTGTACCCATCGTTGACACGGTAGTCGACACGGTATTTGGGCATGTAGGCGTTATACAAGGTACGAGGTGGACGGGGACGAATTCGTTGAACCGGGATGATCTACCTCAGTAGGTCTCTTCTGTTGTTGCGTAGGAGGGTGAAATATTCGACCTCCCAGTGGCTAGGGTCCAGTTTCCATACAAGGGTCGCCTCGTAGAACGACCCGAGCAACCCAACCTCACCGCCGACGATCTTTACTCTTTGATTTCGTCGGTATGGCGGCGGCGAAATTGGTCCTACATAAAAGAACAAAAATAAGGTAGTATAATGATACAAGTACCACAACTGAAATCTACACGAATGAAATGATCGACAAACCTCCATCGTCTGATTCTTTGGATGATATAACGATGGGGACATGTCGGGGAGGGAGGCCAGATGAGGATGCGCGGTGGTGTGATGAGGATGCCATTTTATTGAAGGGTTGTTGGAGAGGTTGTTAAATGGAAATGGGGATTTAACTTCACCAATTGTGGGGAGTATGGATGGTGAATAGCTATCATATATAAGTGGGGTATATGGGAAATATCAACACTGTTCAGCATGTGACCGTAGAGGAAAAAAAAAAGCAATAGTAGAAGACATTAAATTGCAATGTTTTGTTGTTGTCTACAATTAACATGGCAGTGGTCTGATATATACATGACACCTGTATCCTTTTAACATGTCAGAAATGAAGGGGATTTACTACCTGTCGTTAAACGATACATGACACCCATAAAAATCAACTCCCCGGTCAATGCTTCCCCCCCTGGGCAACCAACAGTTATCTACTGGACATATATTCAAGGGTTTTTATTCAACGTTTGACCTTAGTATAAAACTGGGTTTTCCACTCGCACTTAATACTCATAAAATCCAAAATCGTAGGAAAATATACCCATATGAAATTCAAACCACTAAATACAATTTGAAACCATATGAAGTTTTAAGCAATGAATAAAATTTGTCCCAACAACAAATTTAGAGAGAGACAAAAGGGGGGGTCTTGCAGAGGATAGAGAATGACAGTGGATTAGACAAGGGGGAGAGAGAGAGAGAGAGAGAGAGAGGGGGGGGGGGGGGCGGGGGTGAGATTAAATTTCCCGCCCTGTCATTTGCGCCAACAGAGAATAAGAGGGGGATGAGGGAGGAGAGGGAGACTATAAATCCATTCAAGCGATTGACACCTATTGAGTTAACTGGACAGACACCGACTTCTTGTAGAAAATGAGTAAGTCTTCCTTCTATTTAGGTTTTGTGATACGTTTCTCCCTACAATAGGTTCATCTCCCTGTAAAACTGAATGTCCCCGCTCTAACTAATGGAACAGGGGAGAAATCGTCTGTGTATATCACTGTATTGTATGGCGGATGGTGGGCATGTGAAGAGGGCACTTGGGTAGCCAAAAGGTCGTACTGGTAGACGAAAGCATTGACTACGTCTCCCTGAAGAAACAACCGATGGCCAAGTTTAATGTCGATGGGAGGAGGCATGACGTCGAGCTAACATATATAAAGCCAAAGAAGGAAGGGTGCAGACCTTTTTCCATTGCAGATGACGAAGATTTGTAGGCCTACAAGTTTGTAAACGGTCTTTTTGGAGAACGATCCTCGCCTATCGACCTCCATGTCTCCCTGGTATGCAAGGTTGGCGGAGATTTCACCTCTATGGAATGATCCACAACGGCCCATTTAGTCGGGGGTGGCCCACCCTTGACCTAAGAAGATCGCCCACAATTTAAAACGGAACCCCGCTAGGCAGGGGATGAAGAAGTGGAAATTTTGGGAGCACAAAAGGGTCGATGGACGAGGAAGAGGTGTCCAGTTCGAAACGAACAATGTCCAGTTAGAAACCTCAATTTGGTAGATCGGATAAAGATTTTATTTGGAACATTGTGAAGGATGACCTATCTACCAAAGATAGATAACATCGATCTCACATTGATGTACGTGCATATGAGTTGCGTGTTCTATGATTGTCTATATGAATCTACAAAGCATCTACTTGTCAATTGTGCAAGGATTAAGCAAGTTCTTCAGGAATAGAAACTCCTGAAGTTGCCGGCCGATATGTTGTGTAACTTTGAAATTTCAAAACATAGTACAATTAATCCTAAATAACATTTGTAATTGGGCAGGCAATTCAAGAATGTGCGATATTGCTTGGTGTTGGTGGACGATCTAGTATTTTAAAAATCAGTTGGTGTTTGGCAATATGCATGGATGTGATTTCTCCTATTTCCGTTCAGGGTTTTCTTTTTACGACAAAATGATCATGGAGGTATGCCCTTTCCTACGATATTGTCCTACGTACTAGGGGAGCGGCGTGCGACCTGTGAGGGAACAAATAAGTATACGACTAAGAGGAGAAGGGAAAACGTTAAATGGGATAAAATCCCAATTGTTATAAACTAAACTTTGAGGGCTCTAACAACCATGCTAACAAGGCAACTTATGGGTTTATTGCGTGATCAATTTGCAAACACGGTTTATATGTTTTGGAGAATGTACAATAACAATTCTATTGATCTAAGGCACTGACCCTTCATGTGAAAAGCAAGATCGAGTCTATATGGATTCACAAGAACAAGACAAACATGCAAGATCAAAATATAGAGGTAGAACACGAAACTTTTACGAGGTTTGGATCCGCAATCCTACGTCCTCGGGGCCTCAAGAGTCAGCCCTAATCCACTTTCAAATAAGGGAGAAAGTACAGATCAGGCAATCCAAAGAGTACAAGTATATATCTATGCAGAAACCAAAACGAAAGCCACGAAAGCAAACAAGAAGAAGAAGATCTTCTTTAATAATCTCATATCTTAGGATACAAACTCAGATCTGAGAGCTAGAACCCAACACCGAGTGATAATGCATATTTTATATGGTCATTTGGTATTTGAAGTGCGGAATCTATTGTTTTTAGTGTTTATTTGTAGGTTATAAGATCTGGCCTCGAAAGGTGGAGAAAGAATGCAGCAAAATGGACAAAGAAGAGCTAAGGAACAAGAGCGAAAATGGAAAACATGGAGAAATCCCATCTTTAATTGTTTGAGAGATTGGAATTAGATTCTTATGTATTCATGAGAATCGTATTGTTTAGAAAGAGCTTTCCAATGCATATTCATATGCATCAATCGGACAAAGGATGGCTCCAGAAAGTGCGTTACAAGTTCAGTTTGTCGAAGCTGTCAGCACTGTTGGGACGGCGCCCGTCGCCTCGTCAGATCCCGGATTTGCGATACACGGACCAATCTATCTTTATGGAAACTCTTATCTATCTTTCCTAAGATTTTGGCCTACGCCTTTGAGCCCTATATTAGACATATTTCCAGCATTCTTTCAATCAACTAATTGAGAACTAACACTCCAATAATTCATTAACTATAAGAGAGATGAGAGGATTTAAGTTTAGGGATTGAAAATTTGTTATGCTTGCCTAGAATTCTTGTGGTTTTTCTATGATTTAAGACTTGGTTGATTGATTATGAGACTTGATTTCTATATTATTCATGAGTTTATTTATCATCTTGTTCTTCATTGTTTATATTTGCGATTCTTTCTATGACCGCGCATCTAGTTAGAGTTCACATCTATGCTATGAATTCGTTGTTGGTTTCTCGATAGCAAACGAAGTCATTGGTTTAGTGATATTTCTATGCCTTTGTAGTGGACGATAACAATTGATCTATGTTGTGTATATTCGATTAGGGTTGAGTTCGATTCGCGCCTATATGTCTTAAGTGCATTGAGTCAATGTGCCAATTGGTCTAAGTACTTGAGTTCTTAATGCTATTCTTTAGTGATATTAAATAAGACGAGTGAATCTCTGCGGATCTCTTAACCTTAGTCAAGTCGACATAGACTTAGGAATAATATTGCAATCATCTCAAGGATCAATAAATCAACCAATGTTGCGAATTGTAGGCAAAACACACTCTTACCTTTTGTCTTCTCTTTGTTCCTATCCTTATCTTTGTCTTTGTGTTGATAGGAGGAAATCGAGTATGAAATATAACAAAATAAATCAAACCAGATTCTGCCCACGCAAATAATTACAAGACCTCCTCCTGATGCAGCAGTGGGAAGTCAGGATCGATCCACGAGGAAGCGTGTCAGCGGATCCTAGGCAGCGGAGAAATCTCACGAAAGTCGACTACAGGGGTCCTAGATCTCAAGTACAGCAACTCGACAGAAGATCGAACAGTCGAACACAGCAGCAGCAACTCGGCAGTTTCTGGTCGGTCTCGACAAGGGCCTACTCGAGATCGAGTAGAGTCTTGGTCGACGTCGGCTTGGCTTTTCGAGTACCTGCACACAGAAGCTACAACGAGCTTGGTCGAATATCAGTAACTCGAGATCGACCAGACTTGGTCGAGATCGAGTAAAGGCAGAAAACGAAACAAAAGAAATAGAGTAAAGGCAAAGGCTTTGGGAATTTCGAACTAAGCTGTATGGAAAGGGCTTCCAAGATTGGGGTTTGCATCAACGATAACCAAGCATGCATAAGGCAAGAATAAAACGGATAATCATGTGAATCGCATAAAAGGACAAGCTTTCGCCTTTTCCAACAATTAGACAACTCTTTTAAGAAACCCTAATTGTCTCTACTGATTTTATGTTTACAATCCAAGTTGTTAGCATGGACCTCCATTAGATGGGTAATAAACACATAACAAGTAGTAGATGCTTAAAACATGATAAAAGTCGGATCTTTACCTCAAACATGCAGGGCTATCGTCGGGCTCGCCCCAACCCTAGAAGTGGGTGGACTACTCGCGCTTCATCGCAACCTCGGACATTGACTGATGAAAAGAAACTTGCATTAAACTAAATTCAAAGACTTTACAATCCCGGCGATCCAACTCTCGTTGAACGCCAAAACCCTAAAACCTCTGAACTCCCAAACCGTCTATGTGGAACTACTTCTCTAGCTGAAATTGAATTCTTAGAAATCAGCCCCATGGGCTTTATTTATAGGCTTCTAAACCTTGCTATTCAAGGATAGAAACATCTATCTATACCTAAAACTATATCTAAAAGGCTTAATGATAAATAAAAGCAACAATATAATTAAATCTAAATAAGGGAAATATATCTAAAAGGTCTTCAAGTAGATAGATCTCTCTCTTCATGATGTATCTTGATAAAATCGGATAGAATCGGCAACCTTCGGCTCCAAGGAATCCAAATCCGAGTAGGACAGCTCAAAACGCGTAACGCGGCTTCTGGAGGCATCCACGATCTCGAGTAAGGCTACTCGATCTCGAGTAGAAGTGTCATCGACTGGGCTGGCTCGGCGTCTCGGGTTGTTGGTGCTCGACATGCTCGGACATGGCTCCTGGGCGTCGTTGATCTCGAGTACCCTTACTCGATCTTGAGTAAAGGTGGCTCGTCGACTAGCTCTTCTCGGCAGCGTCGGGTAGATCTTCTCGACATGGCTCGGGTGCCGGCTTCCGGGTTCCTCGATCTCGAGTAGAGTGTAACCCGGCATGTCTTCGTCTTCGGCTTCTCGATCAGCTCCCCCTCGACCAGGCACTCCTTGGACATTTTTGGTCGATCTCGAGTACAACTACTCGATATCGAGTAAATTTCTTAGCTTTCTGCTCTGTTCTTAAAACGCACTTTCCTGAGTCCTCGTTCGTCGGATTGACGCATATGACCATGCGTTGGAAAGCTCTTACCGGGGGCTATAACTCTCATGAAGACATAAAAGCTTGATTCAGAATGAAGAATGGTGAAAAATGGCCTTTTCTCCAGCTGCACCATTCTTAGCTTCTCCATGAGTTTCCTTTAAGCTCCAAAGTGCGTATGATTTCTGCGAAATATAACCAAAACTTGTGTAGACCTCCATATATTCACAAATAAACATAAACTACACATATTTTGTATTATTTTAACCCAAATGTATGAAATGCATGCAGAAATCGTTATAAAAGTAAGTGTAAAACATGGCAATTTAGGCTCACAACACTTTGTTTATTTGTGTTGTCTTTCTTCATTCATATCCCTAGTCCATTGTTAATGTCATAAGTGATAAACTCATATTGCATTGAAGTACTTGTTTCTCTGTGGGTTCGACCCCTTAGTTATTCGCTACACTAGGTTGCTAGTTTAGTTTATTTGTTTGGGTTATTTCTTGGCGAGGTGAAATCTAACGGCGTTTCCCTTCCTTCATCGAGCTATTGCCGATAGCCAAGGGATCTCTGAACACCAGGGAATCGTCGGAGAAGAAGAGCTTCGTCGATCGGACGTGGGAAGAGCTTGAATAGCGAACCCCAACCCTAGCTTCTCTACGCTCTCTATCTCTCTCTCTCTCTCTCTCTCTATCTCTCTCTCTCTCTCTCTCTCTCTCTCTCTCTCTCTCTCTCTCTCTCTCTCTTTATTTCTATATAGAAGGAAAAGTGAAGCAGCTACCAGACACCAGAGGAGAGCACCTCCTTTTATAGACAAACCCTAGTAGCATCCGGGAGAGATCCACAAAGCTTCCAAGCAACCGGCCACAAAGCTTCCAAGCAACCGGGCTCGAGGTGTTGTGTCGTGTCACATGTCATGGGCTTCAGGCCCGAATCTCGGCAGCTCTCCTATGTTGATGATCAAGCCATCTAGGCTCAATGCTATCCATCTAGGCTCGAGCTAACTCCCAAGAGCTTGGTCTATAACCTTAGCCATGTTACACTTAGCCTTCCATGTCACATATACATAATACATACATTACATACATATTATAAGGTAAAAACACTTAGGAAAATATACAAGTTCTCAACATCTTCACCATCAGGCACATAGAAGTGGGTTACAGATGATCATGTGGGTACCTGCAAAGTTTTCTCAAAAGTAGGGGTAAACACATTTTTAAAGTGAAATTCATCCTCAACAAAGACAACATCCCTGCTGACTATAGTTTTATAAGCTCCATGTTGAATAATAAGAAGTTTATAGCCTTTAACACCTTCAGGATATCCTAACAGGACACATTTCTGAGACCTACCATCACTCTTGTGAGCATAGGCAACACAACCAAAAGGTCTAAGATAGCTCAAGTCAGGTTTCCTATTATACCACATCTCATAAGGAGTTTTAAAGCTAATAGCAGAGGAGGAAGTTCTATTTATGAGGTGAGCAGCTGTCACAACAGCTTCACCCCATGCCAGCAGAGATCAACATGCACCTTGCCTTCTCTAGGAGAGTCATGTTCATTCTCTCAGTAGCGCCATTCTGCTGAGGGGTGCCAGGAATGCTAAGGTGCCTCTTGATCCCTGCATCTTTACAATAAGAGTCAAATCTGGAATTACAAAATTCTAAACTATTATCGGTTTTTAAACACTTAACAAAGATACCAGTTTCAACATGGACACTTGTTACCCAATGTTTGAACACCTCAAAAGCCTCATCCTTTGTCTTCAGCAAGTACCTTCTGCCCCCAGAAGATTCAACCTGTGCAGGGCCCCAAAGATCTGAATGGACATACTCAAGAGGTTTGATAGCAATATAAGAAGACTTGTTAAAGCTCTTCCTAGTTTGTTTACCCATCAAGCAATTATCACACAAATCAATAGTAGCAGGTTTGAAATTTAAAATGCCATGCTTATAGAGATAATGCAGACTCTTATTTCCTATATGTCCTAATCAATTATGCCAAGTAACAGATTCAGGAAGGGACATACAAGCATCAGAAGCAATCAACATAGAGGAGAAGTTCATCTCATGGGTAGCTTGGACCTCATAGAGGCCATTTTTTTAGCACACATTTGATAAGAACTTTGCCATCCCTTGAGACAGTTCTAATCCCATTGGTACTGTGAATATCACAGCCCAGGGACTCTAATGCATTTTCAGACATGAGATTTCTTCTAAGCTCAGGAACCCATCTAACATTTTTAATGACCCTAATCACACCATCATGCATTTTCTTAGAAACAGAACCAATACCTTTGATTTTCAAGACAAAATGATCGCAAAGAATAACAACACTGTAAAGACTGGAATTTAATTAATATTTATAAAATATCCGTAGGATAATCCGAATATTATCCTCCCTTATGATTACGAAAACCCAGAAAATTTAAAATTTATGGATGGCTTTAGATTGGTTTAATTATGGATTTTATGAAAGAAATATATACCCGAGCCACTTTAGAGGTGGATGAGCCACCTATACCGTATGAGAAATTGGGAAGGAGAAGCGTGTAGATGAGATATCTTTGGTAAGATCATATGTTTGATCCTTAGAGTTGGATGATAATCCACCCTCTTGTTGGGAGAATAGATCTTGTGATAAGTATGGGTTTTGACCTTAGAGGCGGACGTCCACCTCTCGAGGGTCGAGTTGAGTTGAGACTAGGAGTGTCGAGGTCTAAGATCGTGTCGGGACACCAAACACCTTGAATTCTAAGATTGATTAAAAAATAAGCGAGTTTAAGGTTCCATTATCCGGGTAAACCAGTTATGCTTCGCGAAGTGGATACGGGCTTTTCATGGGGGCACTTGTGGAACTTTCGCTAAGACCTAGCGGTAGTATGATGAACCCTCTCGAGTTGTGATATTTTCGGCGGTCGATGCGAGATGTGATGGGGGCGCCCATCACATGCTTGGTAAAACCGTTCGGGGATATTACGATCGTGGCAAAGGTGACATGAGATTCTTGGACGACGCATCCAAGATGATTGTGTGCCCTTCGACCCGATTCAAGGACTCAAATTTTAAAACCTTCTCCACTGGTTTAAATCTTTTTGGTCTCGAGGACGAGACTTGTTTTAGAGGTGGATGATTGTAAAGACCGGAATTTAATGAATATTTATAAAATATCCGTAGGATAATCCGAATATTATCCTCCCTTATGATTATGAAAACCCGGAATATTTAAAATTTATGGATGGCTTTACATTGGTTTAATTATTGATTTTATGAAAGAAATATAAACCCGAGCCACTTTTCTTGTATCTTGTAAACGTAACGGAGTTTAACGCGTCACATACTCGGGATTTACGTCTTGCTAATATAAGGGAAGCCACCCCATCCATTCCTTGAACACATCTCACCCACTCCATTTGATTTGATCATATGACAAGCTAGGATCCAATTCATCTCACCCACTCTCTTTCCCATCACCCCTCCCATTCTTTGACCAAATGAGATCTCTCCCATTCTTTAAATCTGATCCCCAAGACTCAGCCTCACTCATTCACAAAGAACAAGCCATCACTTGAGAGGAAAGGGAGAGAAAAGAAGCCTATCTCCATTTCTAGTCCTTTTTTGCTGCCTTCCATTCAAAAAGCCATACCTCCCTCAATATTGATCCAAATGGAGTGATTCTTGAGCCCTTCGCTCCATCTTTGAATCAGATTTCAACAAATGTATCAAACATCCAAATCCAAGGTGATTTGTCCCTCCAAACTGACCGATCTGTGGGGCTGTAGTGGAGTGTTCTAGAGAGGACCTTGGGTTTTTCAACTTGATCTTTGGTAAGTCCTCTTGGTTCCTTTCAAAACTGAGTTCCAACATGTTATATAACTCCTATTCTTCCACTTTGAGTAATAATCGAAATCATGTTTTGGGATTTTTGGTAACAAAATGGCAAGCTGTTCTGAAGGACTCCCGAGGGGGGGTCTTGAGTCGTTTGTGTGGTACTCTTCGAAGGTAATCTCTCATCCGCCTTCCCCTCTCAAGGACAGATGTGTTTTGGTGTGGAAAAGGCTTAGAAAGTGGAGCCTCTATGTGTTTTGGTTGCATTTTGTAGCAAAAACGTCAAAAAAACAAAATGGATATATGTGCCTCTGTAATTTGGACATTATTTCCAATCCAACGATCTGATCCGGCTGAAATATTAATATGATGTTCATGGGAATGTTATCTAAATTCCCTTAAAAAATGAGGACGGTCCAACTGGTGGATCAAGAGTTATTATAATTTTAGTAAACAATGTTTATAATGACTCGATTAAAAACTTGGTTAAGGGAATGCTAACAATATGGTTAAATATATGATGGCATAACCGAAACTTTGAGCATATAAAATACGAAAATGAAGTATACCCATAACTTGGCCAATAATAAGGATGAAAAGGTTAGGATTACGTGACGATATGACCCGGATTATAACTTCTTAAGTGTGGATACTTAACCAAGCTTATAAGTCCTTAAGCCATTAACCTTATGTGAATGTGTGTGATTATCTTGCGGTATAGGTTTATGTGATGCATTAATAAGAATAACCTAATGTGAAATAATTACAATTGTTAGGCGCTTGATTCGTGTTTACACTTGGTGCTTGTTGGTTTCCGTGCTTACCTTCGGATTTCAGGTAAGTCCCCTGGACTTACTCATGAGGTTACTCGTGACACATGAGTGTCGTAACGAGATAGATTCATGCATATTTTACGACATAGAATTGTTGTAGGGTATAAACCACAATTATAACATAGAACGGAACATAGGGAATGAAATGAACCCTTGTGTTCTCTTTGTCTTTGTTATAATAGGTGGCCATCCTATTCTATGTTGCTGTGTGGTGATTATCGGGATTCCCTAAAGGTTGTGGCATAGCCGACCCTTCGAGCATTCGATAAAGGTTGGCACATCCTCCAAGAATTTGGTGATAAAGGGTGGTGTAACTTCCAAGCATTCGGAAAGGGATTATATGGTTGATTGTTATCATTTGGGTACCCATTACCGCACTTATTTATATATTCAAATTATGTCTTAGGAGCATGATACTGTATTTACAGTTTTATCGCATCACGTTTATATGCCTTTTTACATACTCGCAGAGTCTGCTGGTGCATAGGTGTATGAGTAATAAATGATTGACCCCATTATCTTTCTTGTTTTTAGATTCAGGTACCCCCGATACCCGATATTCGTGATCATATGTGGATGTTTGCTAGGCATAGCCTATGGGACGATAGAGTGTGAGAAACATGGACCATGTTTTAGTATTTTCTCGCTACTTATTACTTTTGCGTTTTGACCCAGCTAGGCCGTGGCATGTGTTGTACTTTAATTCTGCCTTTATCTTCCGCTCAAAAACCGTTTTGCGATAGTTACCTAGGACAGGTTCTAGCCTCCAATGGGCATGTGTTTGCTTTAGGGTTTGAAATCCCCGTTTTAACAACTTATCTACGCTTCCGCTAAATAAATAGTCTAAGTAATAACTCGTACTCGGTCATAAGATCTAAAGCTCACGGAAGAATTCAAAACTCTTCCTTAACGATTCAAAACTCTTCCTTAACGTACCCCGAATAACCGAATCATCCGAACCTTATTAATCCTCTGAGTGGACTAATAGAGGCATATTCGGATATCCAAAATTTTGGGTCGTTACAATCACCACCATCAAGCAATCTCAAATCAGAAAACCAAGACTTATGATGAGTAGCATACATAGTACATCCAGAGTGAAGAATCCAACAATCATAAGCATCATTCACAAGCAATGCAAGCACTTCATGGGTATAGTAGGGGTGGGTTTCACACACATCAGACACAACAGGTTGTTTAGCATCCTTTTCCTCGTCTCTTTTCTTTTTATATCAATCCTTTTGAAAATGGCGAGTTTTAGAACAGTAATGACACTTGAAGTTAGACTTATCAATGCCATTAGTTTTATCAACACCATTTTCATATTTAGGTTGCCCGTGTTTATCCTTTTTCTTGTTGTTATTCCTTTTGTTACCCTTACCTTTTGACTTAGCCATAAGGACCTCATCCTTGGCTTCAGCCTTAGGCTCAGATTTAACACCATTAGCAGTTTTCAAAACCTTCATAGACTCATTCTTCTGGATCAGAGACTCAATGATATCCTTTTTAACTAGAGAGGTATTTGCATACTAAATAACATCCTTAAAAGTATCAAACTGACTAGGCAAGGAATTCAACAGAAGCACACATAATTGAGTTTCATCCAATTTATCACCACATCTTACCAAATCTTGAGTTATAGTTAAGAAACGATCAAGATTATCAGCTAGAGTGCAAGCAGTGTTCATCTTAAAGCTAAAAAAAGCTTGTTAAACAGATTCACACGAGATGGAAGAGACTTTACAAAGTACAAACCTTCTAGGGCATCCCATAATTTCTTAGCAGTGGTATGCCCTAGTACCTGTCGTGCTACTTCATTAGAGAGACGAAGCATGATCTCAATGTGAGCCTGAAGATCAGTCTCCATGATCGTTTCTTTGTTAGTTCCATCTGGAAACTTATTCGTTATAGCCACCCAACATTTCTCCCTGATGAGTATGGTTTTCATCTGCCACATAGCAAAGTCAGTGGTGCCATTGAAGGGTTTCAAACGAATAGAATCAGACATATTGCAGAATGCCAACAACTCAGCAAGAACACAAAGAAAAAACTTAAGGCAGACAAATTGTTATATCACAAATAACAAACACGGAAGCAAAGTTTTCAAGAACAAGAGGTAATTGAAAAAAAGAACAGATCATGTTGCGTCGTGTAGGGGGGAATGGCACCAGGCGATACACCCTATTTAGGCCCACCCGCTTCCTATGCTAGTTTCCGCTCTCTGAGATCTATGAAGACTCAGCTAGGTTGGGAAGAGGAGACTCAAGCGCTAGCAACGGAACGCATGCTCTGATACCACATTGAAAAGCAAGATCGAGTCTATATGATTTCGCAAGAACAAGACAAGCATGCAAGATCAAGATATAGAGGAAGAACAGGAGATTTTTACGAGGTTCGGATCCGTGATCCTACGTCTCCGGAGCCTCAAGAGTCATCCTTAATCCACTAGTAAATAAGGGAGAAAGTACAGATCAGGCAATCTAAAGAGTAAAAGTATAGATCTAATCCGAAACCAAAACGAAAGACATGAAAGCTAGCAAACAAGAAGAAGAAGAACTTCTTCAATAATCTCATATCTGAGGATACCGACTCAGATCTGAGAGCTAGAACCCAACATCGAGCTATTGCCGGTAGCCAAGGGATCTCTGAACACCAGGGAATCGTCGGAGAAGAAGAGCTTCGTCGATCGGAGGTGGGAAGAGCTTGAATAGCAAACCCTAACCCTAGCTTCTCTACGCTCTCTCTCTCTCTCTCTCTCTCTAGAGAAGGAACAATGAAGCATCTAGCGAACGCCAGATGAGAGTACCTCCTTTTATAGACAAACCCTAGTACCATCCGGGAGATATCCACCAAGCTTCCAAGCAATCGGGCTCGAGGTGTAGGGGCGTGTCACATGTCATGGGCTTCAGGCCCAAAGCTCGGAAGCCATCTAGGCTCAATGCTATCCATCTAGGCTCGAGCTAACTCCCAAGAGCTTGGTTCACAACCTTAGCCATCTTACACTTAGCCTTCCATGTCACATATACATTTTTTTTTTATAAGGTAATAATTCGAAGGTCAGACAGGTCTGGCTCATCGAGAGGCCGACAAAATCGGCAGACGGCGAACCGTCAAACATACAGCCAAACAAACTAAAACATAAAACAATACATAACAGTGCAAACTTGGGCAAACAAACTCTGCAAAAGACACAACCTAGAAGACCTAAACCAAACTGGATGAGGCCGAAGACGACGGACGAAGCCAAGCCCACCCTGAAGTAGAACCGTAGGCCAGCGATACATCATCACCCGATCATCCTGTGGGCAGTGAGGACGAAACACCACGGAAGCAGTCAACTCGAGTAGTGGAGACGCCACAAAAAAAACACTACCACGACCCCAGCCTATCCCGACTCCGACAAGCTGAACCAAATCCACGGAGAAGAGCGCCAAACCACGCAACCACAGAGCCGCAAACCGCCTCAGAAAAGAGCATCCATAAACCCAATCGGGATTTAGACAACCCTGATGGGATTTTGATACGAGCCCTCACCGGATTTTTTTAAGCCCCTTTGGGATTTGATTCGAATCTCTATCAGAATTTTTATTTTAATCTTTTTTTCCCTTGGCCTTGTTTATATAAATAAATAAATATTTATATAAAAAATTAAACCGAAAGATCCCCTCAGTTTTTTTTTAAGTAATGGTGCAAGGCTAAAGAAAAGCCTTGCACGCCAAGGAAATGTACGAGCGACAGGATCGGACCAAAACACTAGTGAGGGACGGCGGCGACGGACACCGCAATTCCGGCGCTGGAGAGAAGCCACACAGCCAGGGAAAAGGAAACGACGGCGCAGGAGGTCGGAAGAGGCCGGGTGAAAGGCGACAAGGAGGAGAGCTTGAGCCCAACACCAGCGCCACAAAGGATCGAGGCAGAAGGATGGCGACGAAGGGGAGTATACTGATAAACGGCAAACCAGGCAGAGCCCCGGGTAGCAATGGCGCCGACGGCGAAGAACAACGCCACCACCACCCAAGAGGATGAAGACGGGGAACCGACAGGACGGGTTGAAACTTCGAGCAATATATCAATCGAACCAGAGATTCAAAATTATGGGAAATGAAACCTAGAATTAGATAGGAAATTGGTAAACATGGGGAAAGAAACACAGATTCGCTAAAGCCCTCTCTCAATTTGTGTTTTGACTGATGTCCGAAAAGGGATTTTCGGAGTTAGGGTTCGCCGAGCATGGTTTTCTCAAACCATAAGAGTTTGTTCTTGTGAAAGTCATCAGAGTAGACGACGGCTGTGGTAATCCAGGAGGAGAATGGGAAGGGGATCTTGTGTCCCACAAATTGTTAGTTCGTCGGGAAGCAAGTCCCAGGAATGGACATGATGAGAATGGGTGTGCACCACGGTGGCCCGAAAGCGACCGGAATTAGTTCGAGGCGGCCGAAGCCGAGATCGGACGACCGAAGCCGAGATCGGACGGCCGAAGCCGGGGTTGAGGCTCCCACTCTCTCTAGAAAAACTAGAGAGAGGAGAGAGTTTCCAACATTATAAATTGGTAGATTTTCCATGTCACATATACATAATACATACATTACATACATATTATAAGGTAAAACACTTAGGAAAATATACAAGTTCTCAACATCATGACACAAGGTGTTGCGGACCAGGAGTTGGGTGTGGTTAATCTTCTCATCAAAGAAGATAATCTGAGTGTTGTAAAAACACTTCTTGGGGAATAGAAGTGTCACTGGAACATTGAGCTTCAATTTTACAATTAGATACGATCTTGGCCTTGACTCTTTCTCTAATATTTCCGTTCGTCATATTTTTAGAGAAGCGAATACCGTTGACGATAGGTTCTTGCATCTGATCTATAATATCTGTGTTCATAAAGCTTTGAATTTTGCAAGGGTGATAGTTGACGGTAGACTGTAGGAGCGGTTATAAACTTATACTTCGTAATTTTCTTTAAAAAAAATTGGGGGGTGATGGTACATGCAACATGATGCATGCTACCTAGGGTTGCTCAAATTTTCCGCGTGTGGACGGAAAGGTTGCGTATGATTGAATCCTGGGACCCACTAAATATACTCCCTCCCTCTCATATTAAATGTCGTTTGTCTTTTTCTGCACGATTTTTAAGAAGCGAAAAACTCTATGAAATATTATTTTTTTAATTAATTTTTTTATATAATTTGATACAGTATCAAATTATATAAAAAAATTAATTAAAAAAATAATGTTTCATAGAGTCTTTCGCTCCTTAAAAAGTGTTCCGAAAAGTAAAACGACATTTAATTTGAGACAGAGGGAGTACATTCTTAGGAGTTTGGGACCCACATACGTCCTTCACAGCGTGGACATCCCTCTC
This sequence comes from Persicaria tinctoria, assembly GCA_037127255.1. NCBI lineage: Eukaryota > Viridiplantae > Streptophyta > Magnoliopsida > Caryophyllales > Polygonaceae > Persicaria > Persicaria tinctoria. Next base: position 26,444,448 of record JBANSL010000004.1, read on the forward strand.
AGCTTCCAAACATTGACATGACCCGCGCGATTTCAATTTTAGCCTCGTTTATTTGCCCTTTTGTTTTCGTCTTCTAATTTCTTGAAGGCTTCTAAGTTCTATTTTTTTTTTTTGAATACAAGGAAATAAATTAGGAGAGGTAGACCCCGTACGATCTAACCCCAACCTAGAGCGTCCTTCCGGACGAGAACCTTGAGCTCTGCGTCGCACATGAAATCCTCGTCGGCGGGGATACAGTAAGCTAGATTCGTGATCCTATCTGTAACCGTATTCGCTTCCCTGAAAATATGACGAGTGAAAACCGAATTAAAGAAGACCAATAATTGTTTAATGTCAGACATCAGAATTTCAATATTCCAAGGGCATTTCCAATCTCCCAAAAGGGCATTGATAACTGCTAAGTTATCTCCTTCTATAAGGATGTTATGAATCCCTAATAATTTCGCACGTAAAAGACCGTTACGAAGACCAAGGGCTTCTGCGAAGATCGTAGGCATATCATCGCATAACCCTCCTCCCAAAGCGACTGGATGAGCATCATGATCTCTGATAACAAAACCAAACGAGGCCTTTCCACAGGCCAGTTTTGAGCCATCAAAGTTTAGTTTGTACGAATTCGAAGGAGGTCTATCCCAATTGGAATTTTTTGGACGAAGTTTCCTCGTAGGGCAAATATTTCGATTAGAACATGTGAGTTGTTTATCTGACTGGTCTTCCCAGTCATCCAAAAGGAGGTTGAATTTAGAAGCCTGAGCCCAGGACTCGTTAACTGTCAGTAATAAAGCTTTGGTACTGGCCAGATTAGGTTTATCAGAGGGCGAGAAAACTAACTGATTTCGTTGAACCCATAAGGCCCACCATCCAAGAGCCACATCTGACATGGCACGAGGCCCAACAAGGGAACGAATACTATCCAGAGCATAATCATTTCTATGTGTATCAAAATTATAAGCAGCAGTATAAGGGATAGAAACATTTAGGATGGCTAGAACTTGTTTACTCATAGTACAGGTAAGTAATATATGATTTGTCGATTCGTGTGAACAGTCACAGAACATACACCCCATAGGCACTGAAATATGAGAGCGTTGTAGTCTGTCTTTAGACGGTAGACCGTCACGAGCAATCTTCCAAAGGAAATGCTTTACCTTAGGTGGAACATTTAGTTTCCAAATCCACGGACAATGGAAATCGGTAAGTGCGGCTCCATTAGGCACAATTGATGTAGCCGTTCTAACCCTATTTACTGCCACTCAAAAGATAGTTGATTTAATTTTTAGCTTATTTTCTAGGGGAGGGTGTGGGGCAAGATGGGATGGGATGAGTTCATTTCGCATTTCATTCCCATATAATTTTTTCGTTTTTGTGTGGGCCTTGTCCCTAGTAGGACGGGACATACTTATCCCTCAAATAAAAAAAATATTTTAAAATTTTTAATCAATATCAATATCAATACTATATACTAAAGGAGAAGTCACTTATGCCACGTGGCCCCTTTTCTTTTACTATAGGTATATTAACTAATAAAATATATTTTTTCATATTTAAATATTTTATTAGTTATTATAAATCAAAATAATTATTTAAATAAGAAATTAATTAATTAGTTTTTTTCCTAAATCTTCATTTAATAAATTTCTTTGAAATAATTTGATTATATATTTAATTTTAATCAATTATTGTCATTTCAATAATAAAAATAAAGGTTATATATAACACTCCACCCGTCTCAAAATAGTTTTTGTTTTTCTTTTGGCACATTTTTAAGAACGATAAAACCTATATAAAATATCAATGATTTTATTAATTTACAAAAATAATTTCATATTAAATACAATTATATATGAAATTATTTTAAAAAAATTGTTTAAAAAGCTAATATTTTATAGAGTTTTTAGCTTCTAAAAAACCGTAAGTCAAAATGTCTAAAAAATAATTTTTGTGAGACAAAGAGAGTATAATATATAGTCAGGATATTTGGATAACACATGATAATTTTCATTTACAATTACAAACCATTTTGTTATACGTGGTATAAATTTATCTTACCGGCCTATTATTATAAATAATCTTCTAAGTTAATCTATTTTTACCAATAACTTTTTTAAAACAAATAACCTTTGATTTATTTGTTTTGAGCTAATTATGCATTTTATTTGAATTTTAGAGCTATGTAATATTGAAATAAATAGTCAATTATAACACTAAAAATTATTGTATTTTAAAAGGTTATAATCTTAATTATAATTGACATAAAGAAAACTCTATAAAGAATCAAATATTAAATATGAAGTATCTTTTATTTATATTTTTAATTAAAATAAATATTTATTAGAATTAACCCAATCTTTTGTAATCTATTATTATTATATATAATAAAGGAGAAGTCCTCTGTGCCAAATGTCGGCTTCTCCTTAATCGTAGTATTTTCAACCATTTGAAAAAAAAATCAAGAAAATATAGCAATATGTGTTAAATATTGTATATAATTTTTATCCAACACCACTTAATCAATATAGCAAGATATGCTTAAAATAAGTATGAGACTATTTAAAAAAAAAATTAAAAAATTAAATATTGTATATAATTTTTATCACCTTAAAAAACGTGCATGAATAGTAAAAAGACAAATATAATGGAACTGATGGAGTATATGGATATATTACTTTCGATTATAGATCATATGAGAACAAGCCTTATTGAGTAACATGAGAACAGATCTAGGCCTTTGATGGATGAAAAATGGAGGGTTGTGATTATTCCTGGATAATTTATTATTTTAATTAAAAAATTAAAAAATGGATTTTCCTTCTCATTAGTCGCGCGTGTAACAATCCCTCATCTTCATTAAAAACCGTCGACCGTACTCCCATTCCGAGCATAATGCTCAACTCTAAAAGAGAGATCCAAGGTGGGCGGCTCGGCGGCTCCTAGCTAAATGCGAATTAGGGTTAGTTCTGAGAGGTGCGGCGAAGGCAGACGATGAAGCCGGAGCCAGAGGTGCAGATCTGGGAGAATCGATGGTGATTTCGGTGGTTGCGAACAGAGCCTGGATGCGCGATTGGTAGATCGAAGACGACAGCGACGGAGACGAGGCTTTTTTTGGCAGTCGAATGCGGAGGGCGAAAAGCTGAGTGGAGGGCAGCGAAGAACTCATCGCACAGGGTGCTTCACTTCTCTCATCTGTCGTCGCCAAAGAATTGCGCAGGTTAACGCTTCACTACCCTCCCTCTTCCCCTCAGATCTCGATCTCTCTGGCTCATCTGTATCACCTCGTCTCCGCTTTGCCGCATCGGAAAGAGAAACGAATCAATGCTATTGTTCCCTCGTCCTCTAGAGTTGCCATATTGAAGAACCAGTGTTCGGCACTCATTTGCTCCACCTTTCGATTGTTTTTTTTTAAGTAAGTTAATTAGCCCTAATCTATGCATTCTATGCACAAGAGAGATCCGATGAGGGAGGGAACCTGTGCAGATCGATCTCCCTATTGCATATTTCACTAGATCTGCATTTCTTAGAATTTGTACGTAGGTTTCTATTTGCATTTTTTTTTCCCATCACACTCTCTTCATTAGAATTTGTACATGAATTATAAATGTTAGTGATATTTAGGATTCATTGAATCGATATGTTATCTTGTTCGGATTGTAGATGATCACCTTCGGACTCCCATGGCCGAAGTGACGATCGGATTATTCGATGCCCATGGTGGCAGCGGCGGTTAGATGCCCAGATCTGCAATTTCATTTTTAAAGGTTGAATGTTCAAATTCAAATGCATCTTGCCTGCAATTTCAATTTCATTGTTGCCTGCGATTTCCTAAATTGTCGGTTCATTATTCAATCTCAGAGGTATTCGGGAGAAAAATCGAATTATTCAAGGGTATGAACCGAATTATTCACGTGTATGAACCGATTTTGTGTTTACGGAGATGAGTTTTTTTTAAATGTGCGGTCATATAAAGGAAAAATGCATCTATACTATTGAATAAGCATGTGATACTATCGAATAATCCAGCGATACCATCGAATAATATTAGTTATTTGTTAAAATGACGTAAGTAATCGAATAATATTATAACACCATCGAATAATTAAGCTATACCATCGAATAATCAAGCGATATCATCAAATAATCAAGCGATATTATCGAATAATTATTAGTTAAAAGTTCAGGACGTTTTTAAGGTGGTAGCCTCTTAGAATAATCCATCGATACTATCGCATAATCCGTCGATGCGATCGAATAATCCAAGATATATCATCGAATAATCCAGATATACCATCGAATAATTTCAAGAGAGTGCATCACACACTCCCCCAATTCAGCAAGTGGGCATTAAAAATTGTGGGTCCCACTTATTTTTAATTTATAAAAAAGGCTAAAATTGCCTTTTAATCTCGACCATCCATTTCATCCAATCAACAGCCCGGATGTGTTCTCATGATACACAATAAGCAATGAGTACACTTGAACCATCCCCTATTACTTTCTACCTCTTTTATTTGTAGTCAATGAAAACATTATCTACTATGATATTTGAAGGTTCGGTAATGTATAAGAAAGTAGAATAAAGATAATCTAGAAGGGGGGATGAATAGAGTATGTCAACTTTTCGCTGATAATCTCAAGACTTTTGAAACGCTTGCAAAACCCTTTCAGAGTCGACTTAATTCTTTCCTTTGGAAAACCTAAATCACAAAAGAGTTATACAATTCGAAACAAGTGTGGAAATATGGTAAAGCAATAAGTAAAGAGCGCAACGAATTGTTAACGAGGTTCGGCTCCTTAAAGGCTTAGTCCCCGCCTAGGGTTCTTCCACAACCCTAGGATTCAACCAGCTTTATTGATTCACAAGACTTAGGATCTTAATAGCTCACCGAGAAGCCTCTCTCCTATACAATTGCAATCTAGTCAAATCACGACCCCTTGGAGTCCTAGACCAATCTAGAAGAGCCCCACCTCTCTCAGCTATCTAATACAATCCTCTTACACTTCGTGAATCAATCGCCTAGTGCCCACTTCCTGAGTTAGAAACTCTTGAGTATAACACTCTCTCGAAATATATCATATAAGCTCACTTTGTAACTTTCAAATGTTTTGAAACAAAATATACAACTCTTAACGCCTAGCAGAGAGTACACGAAGAAGACAAATTGACTTGAGGTCTTGTGTGCGATGTAGATCAATGAGGTTTGTGTTCAACGCTTGTGTGTCTGTCCTCTCTTCTTCATCTCCTTTTTATACTTGATCAAATCGGCGCCAACTTTCAAAGAAGGATATTCTCTTAGCGGCTAGAACAGATCACGACCTTAGAAGCAATCTTCACAATCTTCTATTCTGGGAAACTTCGAAGTCATGATCCTCCAGATTTGATCTTCACGTCTTTTAGCTTAAGGAAGGAGATTTCATTCAAAATTCTTGCTGCATTGTTAGTGCATAATATATAGAGTAAATGGTACTCAATATACCAAAAATTCTCACCCTTTGCAAAATTATCACTCCCCCATAAAAAATGTAGTAAATGTGAAAAGGTGAAATTTTTTTGCAAAACTAACCGGTCATGGTGACCTTGTATCATGGGTTAATTAATTTGGGCGGGCTTTTGAAATTTTGGAAATCTTTGGGTGAGATTTAAGGGATTAGAAAAGGAGAGAGAGAGAGAGAGAGTTCATTCTCCCAAAATCAAATCTACAGATATGGAGAGAGAGAGAGAGATCACGAAGGAGGAGGAGAGAAGTGGAGGAGGCGATTGAGAGGCGGTGACTTCCGGTGGCGGCGACTGAGAAGCGTAGACGGAACCCACCCCACCACCACCGTTCGAACCGCTACCCTCAACCGCCCATCCAACGGAGAGAGAAGCCCGGGAGGCGATTACATAACGGAGAAGACAATGAAGAAATTAAAGGAAGAAACTTTGGAGGAGTTTCGAAGAAGAAGAAACCCCACCCCCAGAGAAATATTGAAGGCGATTGAAGAAGACCAATCCCCCGCCCACGCAGAAAGCAAGTAAGTACTCATCCTCCCTCTATTGAACTCGAAAATTTTGTAGATCGTCCTATTGTAGATAGTCAGCCAGTTTGGGGAGAAATCGGATTGAAATTTTTTTGAAACCCTAACTTTGTGGGAGTTGGAAGGTTTGGGGAAATTGAGGAAGTTGTGATTTTCAAATGGACATGGAAGTCATCGGGGATCTGAAGACGAAATTGAAATTGAAGGTCTTAACATGAGTGAATCGAACTGAAAATCTCGATTAATTGGTGGATTTTGGAATGGGGCAATAGTTAACGTCACTGATTTTTTACTGTCATACATTTTTCTGTCACGCATTTTTTCTTTACTGGCACATATTTTTTCTTTACTGGCACGGATTTTTGTTTGACCAGCAACAATGGTGATGTTGTGTCTTTTCGTGTGTGTTTTGTTGTCCTGCTGAGATGGGTATGGAATGATGTTGAATGTGGTAAAGGGGAAGGTGAATGGTAGACAGAATGGGTGTGTATTATTTTGGAAATCGGAAACTTTTTTTGGATTTCAAGATCGGGGGTGTTTAGTGACTAATTGCCTTCAAAATATAATGCTAATAATGGGTTATACTTGTACATCGTTGTAAGTTTGTTTCTATGTGTTGAAGTATGTTGTGATTGAAACCATTAATGTTACACTGGACGATGTCATTTGAGAGTAATGTAGGTTTGTTTCTAGGGTTGTCATATGTGTATTACATAAGTTTTTTTATTGTTGACACTATTGTGTAGTTGTGTATGTGTGGTGTTTGTTTCATTCTTTCTTTGTGTCAGTTACCATTTTGAGATTATTTGAACATGTGTATTTGTCGGACATATGAATATGTGAACATTTGTATTCGTGACATTTGTGTAGTTGTGTCATTTGTGTAATGTTATCTGTTTTGACATAAACATTATTTTGACTGGCTAGACACATGTATATACTGGCTAGGATTATTGTTAAAATGGCTATTATTTGAACACCTGTATGACAGATAAAGTAGACAATGAGAAAATTGAAAAGAAAAAAAGTAGCGAGACCGTCGAACAACAAGGTATTAACTGTAATAACTTCTCGGACAGATTAAGGGCCTTCTTTTTGTCTCGGTGATGTTAAACATGTCGTGTCGTGTGATATTTGTGCAGCCGACACTAGCCCTTCCTCTGGAAAAGTATTTCAGAGGTGTGAGACATGATACGAGCTCCAGGGGCGACTCCTCCGGTTTACCATCAAGGAATTTTGCCTCGTCGCCGACCTCAAATGTGCTAGAAGAAATCGGGACTTTGAGGAGGAGAATCACAAAGATGACATTCAAAGCTTCTTTGGAAGGGAACTTTAGTACTTTGTAGTGTTTGGTTTACTTGTTAAACATTTAATCGTTTCCACCTTTTGGATGACTTGTATTTGATGACCGATAAGTTATGTTGTGGACACTTTTTTATATTCATTATGGATGGTTGTTGTGAATATTGCGTTATAACGCATTTCATTTGGGTTTAATGGCCGATATTCTTAGGTTGGGAAGTTTCTGAGATAGATAAAATATGTCAGGTGTTATTCTTTTATCGGCTAAGCCATCATTGTCACTGGCTAGATAATAGTATTTACTGGCTAGTAAGCATACATCGCAATGAGTTATACTTATACATCGTTGTAAATTTATTTATATGTGTTGAAGTATGTTGTGATTGAAATCAGTAATGTTACAATGGACGATGTCATTTGAGAGTAATATAGGTTTGTTTCTAGGGTCAGTTATGTACATTCAAAACCACCAAAACCCTAAAGTGTCAGTGAGTTAGAAGCAAACTAACAAAATACTACATTCGACTACGCAAAAGAAGAGTTATCCCACTAGACATCGATTTCTTCACCTTACCACCACACGCTTGCTTATGTCCTCCGACGCTTCCGGCGAAGGAACTATCCTCGAGACGGGTACCTGCTTGTCTCTATTATCTTGCTCCTGACGGACCCAAACGGCATGCTCTCCTCTATGAGCATTGCGCCCTCCTCCATATCCACGTCGGCAGCTTTACCTTCCATCTCCGGAGCAACGATTGTCGGTTCTGCCCAGGTTTTCTGGTTTATCTTGCCAGTTGTGTTAATTTCCGTGCCAGATAAATTGTTATCTTTGCCATCCAAATGGTTATCCATGTCATACTCCAAATTGAGATTAAGATACGATATACACCCAACTTTAGTTCGAAATATTTTTTTTCATAAACATATATAAAATGGGTGTCTATAGATAGATAAAATTAAATTAAGTTCAAAAATAAATTTATTTTTTAATTTTAACAAATAAAAATTGCTGAAATTTAGTTTAAAACAATTAAAATTGTTCTCTTTCTCTCCCCCCTCACCCTGTAGCATTTACCTTCCACCGGCTGTGTAGGTGCCCAATTTATTTGCAAAAATAACATTTTGCTACCCCCTTGCAAATTCTACACTCAATGGTCATTTTTGCAAAGTTGATTTTTTTTTGGTATATCCATGCAAATTGGCCTAATATATATAATAATATCTGGAAATATATATAATAATAACCAGAAAAAATATATGCAAATACATGTTTTGAATTTCATGAACACAGTTGTAGCTTCAAGACCATTGACACAAGCTATGTGTCAAAGCCTTTGAAACCATTTCTGATTTTCATCAAGGGAGTGGAGTTATCAATCTCCTCCTTGATGAAAGACAAAACCTGTGCATCCCTGTAACTTAGTCAAGCAGATATATCATAAGGCAAAATCGGACTAAGTACCTACATGGGTTAGACAAATGTTGGATCATATAAGTTTTAAAACCAAAGAAAGACATCCAACAAATTAAAGCAAAATGAGGTCTTCCAAGACCCTGGTTCACAGCAGTTTCAAAGTCTAAACCATCAAACCATCTCCTCCTTTTTGTCTTTCAACAAAGGGAGGAGGATAAAAACAACCAACAAAAGTTTTGAAAAACCAATAAAACCAGCAGTGTTTAGATCATGTGCTAGGGTAGGGGTTTAGGATTCATCGTCTTGAGCACCATCCGTGAACAGCAAGTTCAGCTCATTCAGCAACTTAGCCACCCCTCCCATCTCCAGCAGCAACTCTCGGTGCAGCTCCTTGACGTCCAGGCGAACTTCCTCCAAACCCAACTCCAGATTCTCCATGCGCTCATCGATGGCAGAGGCAGTGGGAAGAGCTTTTGAGAAAGGAGACGCAAGACTCCAAGTCCCTTATGAGGGTTGAGTAATGCTAGTCTTCTTAAAGCTCTTGGAGTCGAATTTACCCATATGATGTTGTTGTTCTTCATTTTCAAAATCAATTTTAGAAGCTTTGAAGACATGGGTCAAAAGGTTTGCGAATGGGAGGGGAGTTCCTTTTCTGGATTTGCGGGTGTGAGTCATGGATCCTAGAATTGTATTGGCCAGATCAAGATCATGGCCATTCAATATTCGGTATAGGAGGACCATAGCGTTGTCAGTGAGGAGGGAGCTAGAGTTGATTCGGGGTAAAAGGCATCTCACAATGATATTGAAAATGATTTTGGCTTCGAGTGTGAGGGACGAGTGGGTAAGCTGTTTGGTGGTGATGTTTGATGCTTCGGGGAGAAGGTATTTGGATCGGGCAAGAGCAACACACTGGTCTTTTCTGGGGCTTTCAGGAGAGAGTGGACAAGCTTTAGGAAGGCCAAGGAGACCAGCAAAGTCAAGGGAGTTGAATATGATTCTAACGCCTTTGACGACGGACTCCAGAGACCAACCGTCAGCAGTGTGTTTGGCTTTGACGTTTATGTAGAATAGACGGGTGAGTTGTGGATTGTACACAGATTCAAGGTTCAGAAGAGTCCAGGCAGAGGTTTTTTTTAGAAGAGAGATGCAGGGTAGGTTTAAAGCTTCTAAAAAATGAAGATCAATAAAATCAGAACAACAAATCTTACGAGTTCTAAACTCGTCTACCCACTTTCCATCCATCTCGGCATTCTCAAACCAGGAGGAGGGTAAGGATTGGTTTACCTGGATAAGTGCAGGGGGATAGGCGTTCTTCCTTCGAGCTTTTGTAGGAGCAGTCGTCTTGGCATGCGCGTCAAAGCTTCTGAGAGTGGCTTTCCTCGAGCGCTTGGGAGGTGGAGACTTCTTGGCCCTAGTGGCTTTGCGCTTCTTCGGAGACAGGGGAGGAGGAGGAGTAGTAGGAGAGGGAACAAGTTCTGGCTCCTCTTCCTCTTCTTCCTCAGACCCGAGTCCTCAGCAAACACTTCAGCTTCATCTCCCTCGGCCTCCTCGTCATCATCAGCAGTCCAGTCGTCCTCCTCTTCCTCTTCCTCTGGTTCCTCTACGGCGGGAACCTCCTTCTCTGCTTCTCTTTGGGCCTCTTCCTCGGCCTCTTTCCTTGCTTTCTCAGCCTCTTCCTCGGCCTTTTTCCTTGCTTTCTCAGCCTCTTCCTCAACCTTTTTCTTTCTCTGAGCTTCTTCCTCGACCTCCAAAGGATTTGAGAGCATCATGCTCCAGCTGAATCGGATTCTTTGTAATGGAGTTGGCACTTGTATTGTCACACTTAATGGGAATGTCTTTGAGGTTGATGCCTAGATCTCTCATTTGTTGAGATATCCAAAGGATTTGAGAGCATCATGCTCCAGCTGCTATGTATTCGGCTTCGGCAGTGGAAAGAGCAACTGAGTTTTGTTTCTTTGAGTGCCAACTAATCAAGGATGCTCCTAAGAATTGGCAACATCCTGACGTGCTCTTCCTATCTACCTTATAGCCTGCAATGTCTGCATCAGAATACCCAATGAGTGTAAAATCTCTTTGCTTCGGGTACCACAAGCCAAGCTCCTTAGTGCCATTGAGATATCGAAAGATCCTCTTCACAACCACGAGGTGAGATTCTTTAGGGTCAGCTTGAAACCTAGCACACATGCAAACATTAAACATGATGTCAGGTCTACTACCAAGATATAATAAAGATCCAATCATCCCTCAATACTCCTTTTAATTGACGTTTTTCCCGGTCTTGTCTTGATCTAGAGATAAGGTTGAGCTCATGGGTGTCTTGACTGCTTTGGATTTATCCATATTAAACTTCTTTAAGAGATCCTTGGTATACTTGCTTTGGTTGACAAAGATCCCTTTCTTAGATTGATGAACTTGCAACCCCAAAAAGAAGTTGAGCTCTCCCATTAAGCTCGTCTCAAATTCACTGCACATAATATCAGAAAATTTCATGCACAAAGATGTGTTAGTAGCCCCAAACAATATATCATCAACATATATTTGGATAACAAATATGTCCTTTCCTTTGGTTTTGATAAAAAGAGTCATGTGGATCAACCCCCTTTTAAAATTATTTTCTAAAAGATATTTTGACAAGCGCTTATACCAAGCTCTTGGGGCTTGTTTCAAACCATATAGCGCTTTGTCTAGTTTATAAACATGATTAGGAAATTCTGAACTTTAAAAACCTGGGGGTTGAGCCACATAGACTTCTTCCTCTAAGAAACCATTAAGAAAAGCACACTTGACATCCATTATATATATATATATAACTTTATGCCCATAAAAGATGCAAATGCTAATAAAATGCGAATGGCTTCAAGCCTGGCTACGGGAGCAAAAGTCTCCTCGTAGTCGATACCTTCCTCTTGATTGTAGCCTTGAGCAACAAGCCTTGCTTTGTTCCTCAAGATCTTACCATTCTTATCTAGCTTGTTCCGAAATACCCAACGTGTGCCAATGCCTGATTGATGCTTTGGCCTAGGCTTCAAGGTCCAGACTTTGTTCCTTTCAAATTCGTTAAGCTCACTTTGCATAGCAATGATTCAGTCTTGCTCTTGAAGGGCCTCATCTACCTTCTTTGGTTCTACAAGAGAAACAAAAGCGTGAAAAGCACAGAGATAGTTAAGTTTAGAACGAGTTTGAACACTAGATGTAGGGTCAGAGATGATATCCTTTAATGAGTGTGATGAGGAGTATTTGAACTTTCTCTTGCTAGTCTCAGCTCCCTAGTTCGTCACATCAACAAGATTGATTTGAGTTACATCTGACTCCATGGATATGTTGTGCTCAGTTACTGCAGTATATGACGTATCAACAGCTTTGGACTGATTGTCAAGGGCTTTGGACTGAGTTTCAAGACCTTGAGCAAACTCCTTGGTGTTAAGAATCTGATCCTACATGTTCCTCTTCTCTGTGTTCTTAGTAGCAATATCATCGCCATCCTCATTCTCTGTATGGCTGTTAAGATCTAAATCTGCAACACTTTCACTTAAAGAACCGTCATTTCATTCATCAAATATAACATGTATACTTTCTTCAACTATCTTGGTCCTTTTATTGAGGATTCTATATGCTTTGCTACTTTTGGAGTGGCCAAGAAATATACCTTCATCACTACGTGCATCAAATTTCCCAAGGTTATCTTTTCCATTGTTATGAACAAAACAAGTACAGTCAAAGGGTTTAAAATACGATATTAGGGGTTTGCGACCTTTGAAAAGTTTATAAGGAGTTTTCTTTAAGATAGAACAAATAAGAAAACGATTCAAAATATAGTTAGTTGTGTTAACATCTTCAGCCAAACGGGTTTTAGGTAATGCATTTTCTAAAAGCATAGTCCTGGTCATGTCCTCTAGGGTGCGGTTCTTTCGTTTCACAACCCCATTTTGTTGAGGTGTCCTAGGAGCAGAAAAATTATGGGATATGCCATATTTAGCACAAAATAAATCAAACTGAAGTTGATCAAACTCCCTACCATGATCACTTCGAATTGATACTATGGGCTTGTTTCTTATAGTTTGCAACTCCTTACAAAGTTTTAAAAACTTAAATAAGGCTTCTAATTTTTCTTTTAAAAATGCAACCTAAGTATATCTCGAAAAATCATCAACAACAACAAGCATGTACTTTTTACCATTGGGAGATTTGACTCGCATAGGACCACATAAATCCATATGTAAAACTTCAAGGGGTCTAGAAGTACTTACAACCTTCTTGGGTTTGAAAGAGCTACGTGTTTGTTTACCTCGTGTGCATGCTTTGCACATATCAATACTTTTGAAGTCCATCTCTGGTAGTCCTCTTACAAGCCCTTTGGACACAAGCTTTTGTAGTGTATGTAGGCTTACATGACCGAGTCTCCTGTGCCAAAGCTTTGGATCATCCGTCAAAGCCTTTAGATAGGTTAAGCTTCCTTGTGCCACTTGCTCAGCATTCATAGCATAGATGTTGTTATAGCGATAGGCAGTTAGAACTACTTCACATGTATCTTCTCTGCACACTAGACATCTTTTCTTGTTAAATCCAACATCATTACCACTATCATATAGTTGAGAAACACTAAGCAAATTATACTTCAAATCATTAACAAGATAAACATTTTTAATGCTATGGTTAGGATCACTCCCGACACTATCGATACCAACGATGTCACACTTTCCTTTGTCACCAAGAGTGATTGTTCCAGTGGATTGCTTCTTTAGATCATAGAAGAGAGACCTCTTCCCACTCATATGTCTCGAGCATCCATTATCAATAATCCATTTTTTCTCTTTCACCTTGGTGATCTCATGCAAGACAAAAATCAACCTTTGTGGCTAGACCAATAAGCAAATTTAGATCCATTATTGAGATAAACCATATTTGGTAAAATAGTGCCTTTGAGGACCCAAACTTGCATTATCCGTTCTTTTCTCAAGTGAACAGGAAAGGTATTGCGAATGATATGTGGATCATTTCTTCTATAGGGGTAGGTCTCTTTTACATGTCCCTTTCTTGCACAGTGGTGACATATATGAGAGGTTTTGCTTCCTTTGCCTTCACAAAAGTGGTAATGTGTTGCTTCTTTAAAAACCTCGGAATGTAGCCAATACCACTTTTGTTTAGAGAACTTTGTTGCTCACCCAACATCATATCAACAGTTCCTTTGGACTTGGTAAAACTTATGAGGGTTGCTTGTTGGTCTTGAATCTTCTTATTCAGGGAGATCTTCTCGCTCTCTAAGTCATGATGTTCACTTCTTATAGAAGAGAGATCTTGCTTGAGTTCAGATTTCTCTGAGTCAAGAGTCTTGACTTGAATGTCAAGACCTGAATAAGAGGGTTCAAGACTTTTGACCCTCATCGACAGTTCCTCAATAGTTCTTTCTTGGTCCACGGTTTTCTTAATAAGAGTGTTGGTTTGGGCAATAAGTTTCTCTTCATTGGCAAGCATATTAGAAAAGGATTCCGATAGTACCTCTTTTGGAGTTGCCATAAGCTCTCTTACAGTTACCTCAAGTTGCTCATCGTGGGATTCATCTCCTGAGGCCATGAGACAAATAATGGCCTTTTCATCATCGGAGTCTGAGTCACCTGAGTCCGAATCACTCCAAGCTGCCACAATGGCTTTCTTTTTCCATCTATCACCTTTCTTGAACTGGCTCTTTTTCTTTTGAGGGCAGCCTTTCACTAGATGGTCTGTTTCACCACATTCAAAACAAGAAAAAGGTTTAGTCTTCTTGTCATATTTGTTGTGTTGAGACTTACCTCAAAATTTAGAAGACTTTGATCCATCTTTGGTGTTGAATTGCTTCTTCATTTTGAGGATTAGAGAAAGACCCCTTCTAATGAGAGCAAAAGGATCGTCCTCATCATCATCCTCATCTTCAGAATCAGACACATCTTTAGGCTCATCCTTCTTAGACTTGAGTGCCAAGTTCTTAGTGCTTGTTGGAAGTTCTCCATCGTCTTCATTGAGAATCATCTCATGTGTAATCAGCTTCCCAAGCAAGTCATCAAGGGGTAGAGTGGTGAGATTATGGGCTTCTTCTATAGCTGTCACTTTCGGGCCCCATTTGTCTTTTGGGAGGCACCTCAATATCTTCCTCACTTTCTCAACATTCTCAAAAGTCTTGCCGAGAGAGTCAAGGTTGTTCATGTTTTTCGTGAACCGTGTGAACATGGCCTTAATAGACTCATCAGGCTTCATTTTGAAAAGTTTCTACTTTTGAAGGAAGATGCTGATCTTGGTGTCCTTCGCTTGACTGGTTCCTTCGTAGGTGACAACCAGCTTGTCCCAATTCTCTTTAGCTGACCTACAAGATTAAATACGGTTAAACTCATCAGTACTAAGACCGCAGTATAGTAGGTTAATGGCCTTATAGTTCTTGGAGACGAGTTTAAGATCCGCTTGGATGAATTCAGCCTCAGTCTTCGCAACTTCGCTTCCATTTTGTCCGTCTTTCACAGGAATCTTCGGACCATTATCTATAATGTTCCAAAGTTCAAGATCTTGATTTATGATGAACATTTTCATCAAGGACCTCCAATGGACGAAGTTGTTTCCTAAAAAGAGTGGTGGTCTACTGGTAGACCTCCCTTGTGCAAATCCTCCGCTTGCTTCACCAGACATGATCAAAAACTCACAAGATTGTTAGATCAAAAGCAGTGAGTAAAGCTCTAATACCAATTGAAGTTTCGATAATGTATAACAAAGTAGAATAAAGATACTCTAGAAGGGGGGTTGAATAGAGTATGCCAACTTTTCGCTGATAATCTCCAGACTTTTTAAGCGCTTGCAAAACCCTTTGAGTGTAGACTTAATTCTTTCCTTTGGAAAACCTGAATCACAAAAGAGTTATACAATTCGATACAAGTGCGGAAATATGGTAAAGCAATAAGTAAAAAGCACAACGAATTGTTAACGAGGTTCGGCTCCTTAAAGGCTTAGTCCATGTCTAGGGTTCTTCCACAACCCTAGGATTCAACCGAATTTATTGATTCACAAGACTTAGGATCCTAATAGCTCACCGAGAAGCCTCTCTCCTATACAATTTCAATCTAGTCAACTCGATATCCCTTGGAGTCCTAGACCAATCTAAAAGAGCTCCATCTCTCTCAACTATCTAGTACAATCCTCTTACACTTCGTGAATCAATCGCCTAGTGCCCACTTCCTGAGTTTGAAACTCTCGAGTATAACACTCTCTCGAAATATATCTCATAAGCTCGCTGTGTAACTCTCAAATGCTTTGAAACAAAAGATACAACTCTTAACACCTAGCAGAGAGTACATGAAGAAGACAGATTGACTTGAGGGCTTGTGTGCGATGTAGATCAATGAGGTTTGTGTTCAACACTTGTGCGTCTGTCCTCTCTTCTTCATCTCTTTTTTATACTTGATCAAATCGGCGCCTACTTTCAAAGAAGGATCTTCTCTCAACGGCTAGAACAGATCACGACCTTAGAAGCAATCTTCACAATCTTCTATTCTGGGAAACTTCGAAGCCATGATCCACCAGATTTGATCTTCACGTCTTTTACCTTAAGGAAGGAGATTTCATTCAAAATTCTTGCTGCATTGTTAGTGCATAATATATATAATAATATCTGGAAATATATATAATAATAACCGGAAATAATATATGCAAATAATACAGGTTTTGAATTTCATAAACACAGCTGTAGCTTCAAGACCTTTGACAAGCGCTACGTGTCAAAGCCTTTGAAACCATTTTCGATTTTTATCAAGGGAGTGGAGTTACCAATATTGATAATACATATTTTAATAGGCATTATAGAATAATTTTAGATGCATTTCATTGCCTTATAATCATGTTTTATAGTTAACTTCATATTATGCACTTTTAGTGATGAAGTTCGGAAACTACACGATTTTATTGCAATTATGCAGATTCGTGGTTCCGAGGTGGTGAAGAGCTTGAGAAGAGTCCAAAAAGGAATTCAAGGACCTTGGAAAAGCTAAGGAAAGTCCCAAAAAGCAAGCAACAAGCCAAGGAAGCATTAGAAGTCGAATCGGGAAGCTTAGAAGGAACGAGCCGAAACGGAGAAAATGGAGAAATCTCATCTTTTGGCCTTTTATCTTTCCAAATAAGTTTATGGTGCCTTCATGAGAGTTGTAGGCCTCAAAAAGAGCTTTCCAACGCATTTCAAGTTTAGTATGTCGAAGCTGTCATAGCACATGAGCGGCGGGCGCCGCTCCTAAGAATATGTCTGCGATTCTACGCAGATTTGTTTCTTGGTTTGCAAGCATGAAACTCTAGGTATTCTCCATGTGCAACTAAACTCTCGGTGTTCTGCCTACAGTTTGAAGTTTTATTTGAATTAAGTTGTGAGTTTCCAAATCTCGTTCCTTATTTCCTATATTGAATGTTTAGACTTCTTTGCACTTAATTATTTATTGTTTTATTTTATCTTGTCTGATCAACTAGGTAGAATTAATTCAATTGCTAGGGTTTTGTAGATTCCTGATTGCGAACCTTAACCCAAGTTGCAACTTATCCCTTTAGGGCTAATTGAACTAATTAGATAGGTAGGAAGTCGAATGTGTGTGAAATCCTTCTTTAGGGGTTGCAGATACCTTGGTTAATCTCTGAACTTAAAGCTATTGATTGGGTTAAATCCTCCTTTGGGGAATGCTCGAGAAATAAGGGTTTCTATCACTGATTTGACTAGTAACTAAATTAGGTCGGGACAAGGACATTCATAACAAACCAAAAAGGACGAAATGAAATTAAAAGGATCAACTTAATCAAATAAAGTGGATAATTATAGGTAGAACTATTTCTCTCTATTGTCTACATAAAGTTCTCTATTACTGCTATTATTATTCCGCTTTGATAAAAGGCGGAACTTTTGCACTCTAAAACACCCCCTGGTTACTAAATCGACAACTAAATCCTACTTGAGTTAAAAAGAATTCTCTGTGGGATCAACCTCTTACTTACTTTCTATACTGGTTTGTAGGTTTGAGTTTGTTTGACATGAACAATGGCAGTTTTCCTCCCGTCAAATTTTGGTGCCTAGGGAATTCATATTTTATTCTTGTGTGTTCACTATTCCCTGTACCATTGGAAACACTAGATTCAAACAAGCTATGTTGAATTTAGGTGCTTCAACCAATGTTATGTCTTATAATCTTTACAATTTTTTGGGTCTTGGTGCTATGAATAAAACTAGAGTAGTAGACTAGTAGTGCAACTTGAAGATTGTTCGCAAATTTAGCCTAGAGGTATTGTAGAGGATGTGTTAGTTATAGTTGATGAACTAATATTCCATGCATACTTCTTTGTCTTAGATATGGAACAGGGTGCACCAGAGATGCGTATCACCTTGGGTAGGTCATTCTTAACGACTGCAAAGACTATTGTTGTGAAGGCTCCTTAACCATGGAGCTTGACGCTAGGAAGGTTGAATATTCTCTTTTTTATTCTATAATTCCTTCTACAGACGAACGTCCTTTGAATTTGGTGGATATGTCAGATACTAAACCTATTGATTTAAGTAGTGTTTCACAGGTTACTTTAGAGGTTCCTCGTTCTGAGGACCCTCCCAACTCTGTTTTGAGTAACAACGTGAAGGAGTTGTCTTTGGGGAAAGAAGTTAAATATAACGTTGAAAGATTTCAGGAAACAAAAAAGCTTATACTACTTCCCTATGTAAAAATTGTTTCCAAATAGTGTGTAGGCTTTTCTGCTTACAAGACAACCACCAAGGCCAACTCAAGAACATGAGAAAAGGCTACTTGAGTATCTAGATGAGCATACGAATCGAATGATGCATCTTCCAATGGTGCATACACTTGTCAAGAAAATGATAGGCATGGGTGACCCGGGTGGAGGAACTTAGCAAGAAATCAAGAACGTCGGGCCAACAACGTGAAGCATAGGCGCTTCTCGGGAGGCAATCCGAGGTGATTAGTTATGTTTCAATTCTTTCCTTTGTTTTTTCCATTTCAATAAAAGTATGTTAGATTCTCCATAGTTTGCATTGTTTTCGTATATTCTACATTGGGACTAAGTTGCAGAAGAAGGTCGAAAAGAACAAAGAAGAGGAAACCAAAATAAATGGTGCTCGTCGCTCCAACCGACGCATGCCGTTCAACAGGTGATCCCAGTGCACGTTGTTAGAACCGGTACTTCGCCATCATTTGGGTTTTTAGAAAACACGAATGATGAATGGGGGGCATTGGCCCATCTATTTCTATCTTTTATCTAATATCCCAATTACCCTTCCATATAAATTCAAAACCCATCTTTCTCTTCTCTCCCCTTTTCTCAAACCCCTTCCCCAAGCAACCAAAACCCTAAATCCTACCATCGCCAATTCCGGCCACCTCATCTCAAAACCTAATATAAAAAAAGCCCACCTTTTCTGTCTCACCGCCATCCAAACACCCCTATTCAGCCTATACACACCATCTTCATCTCCATTAATCCCTTTTCCATCACCTTCAAGTTCAAACCCACAAACCACCACCAATCTTCATTTTCTCTCATCCACAACTACCATCACCCATGCATTCATCACGACCATCGAGGGATCTAAGGTCAGTTTCAAGCAAAAAGGAAGCTTTTAGAAGGGTTTTTGATGTCCACACAATGCCATCGGAATTCGAACTGCGCGCAAAAACTGCCTAGAAAAAACGACGCCTGCCATTGTTACCGACGTCCGTCGTTCCTGCAGTTTGGTGTTTTGTTCGGTTTTGTGAGTTTCTTTCGATCTCTCCTCTTGTTTTGTCCAATATGGTAGTTGTTCCCGATATGATTATGTCGGCATACCTTACTGGAGTACAAAGAAAATAATGGATCAGGTGATAAGGAACTCAATGCTACTCATCGACAAGATTCTTCTACACGGATACTTTGCAGCGCCTTGGATTGCGTGGTTCTGTGTTTGTATTGCTTGAGAATGGGGGTTTGGGTAACTTTTTGACAATGAGCTCTTTGACATATCCAGCATTAGTCCACGATTCTAGCAACTCTAGACATACTATTCGACGGAGATGCTCGCTTTAGGTTGATGGGAAGAGAATGTCTGAAAACCAAGAGCATTTTGGCCTTTGCTTTTAGTATAACGAGACGTTGTACTTTGGCTTGGCGAGGTGCTATAGTCTTACCACCACCAATAGAGACATGGGCAACAGTGAATGCAATACCAGAGGGATACGAGGGTGGTGACTATGACTATCTAATTAAACACCACGCTCTCCGCATGTTGTTGTGATGTGGGAAATCAGTCACAAATAAAATACCTCAATTCCCACTATGTAGATAGCGGAAGTCGGGATCGTTCCACTGGAGAGAGGACAGCACTTTCTAGAGTAGTTCCTGTGATCTAACAACACACAAAAATCAGTAGCAAAGGCGGTCGATATCGACTAGAGATGTCGATATCAAGGGGATGGTCGAGAGAAGTGATGAATGTCGAGTGATCTTTTGTTTTCCAGCAGCAAAATAGAACAAAAATCAAGGGATTTTATGGATGTAAACAATATAAAAAGAACTTCCAAGGTCAAGGGATAACCACAACAACAACCATGCATAAACCACACAAGAATTATAGAACAAAGATCATGTTTTTATCATCAAAAGATAGCTTTCGCATACTTCACAAATAGAGAATAGAGGCTTTCGCATAAAACCTATTCGTTCTACCTTTTCTTAATTAGATCCCTTTTACTTTCGTCAAAGATCTCTAATTACTATCCAAATTCACAATTGAATCCACTTTCGCTTCATAATCATAAACATGGAATTGTCCTCAACTTTCGCAAAGGATTAAACACAAGATAGATGATGATAAACTCATAAAAACATCATAGATTCAAGCTTTCATACATGGCTATTGTTGGGCTCACCCCAACCCTAGAAGAAGAAGAACTACTCACACATAGCTATAGAAAACATGCTGAAAATTGAATTAAACATAATCTGAAATTGCAATTAAAATCAAACCTCAAAACCAATGTCAAAACCTTCAACAAAAACTCCAAAACTCTCGTCCCTTGCTGCTGTAAATTCAGCGTCTCTTTCCCTCTAAGATGCTGTAAATTCAGCGTCTGTTCTATGATGTGGAGAGAGAGATACCTAATTAGCCTTTAATTGGATTTATTTAAAGATAGAAATTCTAACCTAATCTCTAAGGAAAGAGATTTTATCTTAGGAAAATAATATAATCTATCTAAGGAAATATAAAATATTCCAAGTCTATCTAACTAAAATATCCTCAAAATGAATTAAATAGAAACCTTAATTAAAAAGCCCAAAATCAATTAAAACAGCCCGCAGAAATTTCTCCTGGTGCGCAGGGTATCGGCGTCGAGGTCTGAGGTGTCGGCGCCGAGGTACCTGTGTGAATGCAGTAACTTCTGTTTTTCTCCAGCTTTTCGTCTCTGTCTTCCATCGCACTTTCCCGAGTCCTCGCTAATCCGATTGACGCATATGAATATGCGTTGGAAAGCTCTTTTCAAGGACTACATATCTCATGAAGGCTCCAGATCTTGAATCGAAGTGATGGATGGCGAAAATAAGGCTTTTCTCCAGATGCACCTCTTTTCCCTTTTGCTTGGCTTCTCCATTGCATTCATGATTTTTCATTAAGCTCTAAAGTGCGTCGAAACTCTTCCAAATCAGCTCCAAAACCTACAAAAATCACACCAAAGCTTGTGTAGACTCCATATCTTGCAATATTAAGCATAACTACACATTTTCCTTACTTTCCCAACACAAAAGCTAATAAAATGACTTAAATGGAATGAAAACATGATGTAAAATAAGACTAAATATGCGGACATCAAAACACCCCATACTTAGACTTGCTTGTCCTCAAGCAATAACCAAACAATAACCACTACCTACAACACATCCTTCAAGTCTTCGCCTTTGCCAAAAAGCAACATCATAAGCGCAAGTGGTCTAAAAGAATCAAGCAATCAAATGTCATCACACGTATATAAGAAACTCTAAGCAAAAGCAATCGAAATCCAACCTCACAAGGATATATGTGTTTCACTCAACTCTCAATGTGTTTAGGCTTTGAATAACATCTCACAACTCAATCCTTAATGCAAAAAGCTACATAGACATTGTTATTTATATCACCAATCTCTCCACCGGAGATGTCAACGCAATCAAAATCATCAAGAAGAATTATGGCTCAATGAAAGACTTCAAAGAAGACTTCATTCGGCCGGGTTGTAATGTGGCTTGGTAAGAAATAAAAGGTATGGAATTATTTAGGCAAAGTGGTGCTAAAAATCCGGGAATCAAGACTTCTAAACTTCCAACTCAACTCAACCAAACAACTCATCTCAAAATTCAGCACATAACCAATGCTCATCAACAATCAAGATCATCAACCCATAAAAATACTTCTCAACCAACAATTTCATCCGACTCTCACATATAATAAACTAGGCTCTTAATAAACACTTTTGTTTTCTGCATTTTTTTTTTTTCTGCCGACACTTTTCATTCTTTTTTTCTTTCTTTCTTTCGGCAATCATACATATATATAAATTTTTGAACCCTCTAAAATATAAGAACAATATGAGGAATAATGCACAACCTTACATACTTTCGCTCAAAGCATCTCAACAAAGCTCATCACATAGCTTCTTCTCCATCAAACTCAACTCAATCAAATTCCAACCAACTCTAAATCCTAATTCCCGGATAAAGGGTCAAGCTTATAATCGGCTAGGAATAAATTTTGTGGAGCTAACAAAGAATAGGCCAAGGCTCAAAGGGCTTCAAGCAAAGATAATATGTAAGGTAGGTAAATGAATGGATAAAGTATGGCTAAGAAAATATAAGTCCTCCATCATCTAATTTTAATAAGCAATGAACTAGTATCTCATAATCGGTCTCAAGAAATAGATAACCACATCAATGTCAAGAGGTAATCACATAAGAAGAGTAAATCACACATCAAAAGTGGAGGGAAATATATAAATACGAAGAACATTTCCTATAAGGCCAAAATTTTCTCACTAGGACATAGATTTGGATTTCAATCACCTCTACCTAGAATCATATGTGCTCAATTATAATCGCAAGTCAAATTACCACATAAAAATCAAACTTTCCAGGAGACTTAGGCTAAACCATCCAAACATATCATAGGATTTACATGATCAAGTCGATTATTATGCATCATCATAGGACATCTAAGTTAGGTGTTTCAAACTAAACTAAAAACTAAAATAAAGGCTAAAACAATAAATAAACATGCATTTTTTTCTTTATTTTTTTCGACAATTTTCAGTTTTTTTTATGGACTCAATAAAAATGCAGAATATGCACAAATACAAAATAATGCAAAACACCACCAAAAAAAGACAAACTTCAAACCATAAGCATATAGTAAGTTTTTACCCCCACCCCATACTTAAAAAATTACTTTGTCCTCAAAGTATAAGCTCAAAAATAAGAGATGGGTGTAAACGAAAACTTACAAGATAGAATTGGAGCTCATTTTGACCGAAAATAGGTGCTACTATCGTGCCTAGGAGTCGACGTCGACATGGAGTGGTCGATAAGCTTCTCTTCTCCAAGGTTGTCCTTTCGTCATGCTCAGCACCTGCCACCTCATTAACAACCAAAACCAAAACCTCCAAAAACAAAGTTTAAAGAAAAACCAAAACAAAATCCAAAACCAAAACCAACAAAAATAAAATCCTAAATAATCATAGGTCTATGTACAAGCTCTAGATTTTTAAGTCGCTAGGCCGACTTCTTCTCTTAAGCTCATGTGGGCATTTGCAAGGCCCATGTGGCGCGGGCCTCCTCCTCCGGACTTTCAAGTTCGACCTTGAATATGACTCCTTCCTTGTCCTTAAGCTCCATTGCACCGGGTCGAATCTTGTGAATTTCGAATGGACCAACCTTCTTCTCTTTGAATTTGCTAGGGAACCATTGATTCTTGGCCTTGGAGATGTACACCGTATCTCCTACCTCATAAGCTTTTGGATCTTCATTGCATCCCCTACATAATCTAACAAACCAAGGCATACCTCTTCCATTCGTAATAGATAAGTTCTTAATGGAAATAGGGGAAGAGAAACTCATACCTTGACTTACCTTGTTGGGACCGGGATGGTGGTCTTCGGCCCAACTCTTTCCTTTCTCATCAACTCTTCCTTCCATGGTAGCGCAACCATCTTTTTCATGTTGTCCAGCTGCTGGAGGTGTCGATGCCGAGGCTGAAGGTGTCGGCGCCGAGGCATCAGTAGCTTTTTCAGCGTACTGCAGGAACATTTTATCCTCCAGGGGTGTCGACGCCGAGGGTGAGGGTGTCGACGCCGAGACACCTGTAGCATTTTCAGCATGGTGTGGAATCGATGTCGACAGAGGTGGGTCGATGTCGAGGACCCCATACTTAGCCGTTGTCGTGCTCTTGATTTCCACTTCTTCATTATCCAAAGTAGCCAATAGGTTGTTGATTTGATCCTCCGTGGGCGTTGGCTCCTTGGCTATTATCTCCTTTGTAAGCTCCTCACATGGAATGACGTCCATTCGTGCATATAGGGCATTGACCTCCATCCTTCTTACCTCCCTCATAGTCGTATTAAAACGAAACTCAATTACCTCATCGGCTATGGTGAAAGTAAGTAGGCCATTCTTGACGCTAATATTCGCATCCGCCGTGGCCAAGAAAGGTCTACCCAAGATGATTGGTACGGTGGGGTCCGGTTCCATATCTAGCACAATGAAGTCAGTTGGGACGAAGAACTTCCCCACCTTGACGGGGACATTATCCATAATCCCTGTGGGCTTCACCCATGTGTTGTCAGCCATAAACAACTTCATCTCCACCGGCTCCAATGTTCCTAGCTTGACTTGGTGCCAAATAGATAGAGGCATAAGACTTACACTTGCTCCCAAGTCACACAAGGCTTTGTAACGATGATTTCCAAGCCCAATAGAGATGGCAAACTTCCCTGGATCAGCCTTCTTTTCGGGGAAGTCCATCTTGTTGCATTCCTCCGCAATATCCACTAGAGACCTCTTGTTACTCAAGATCTCTTTCAAAAATTTCACATAGGCGGGCATCTCTCTAAGTGCTTCGGTGAGGGGGATAGTAACGTTGAGACCTTGAAGCATTTTCATAAATCGCTTGAATTTCCTATCAGTGGGGTCCTTTGGCACCTTGGAGGGGAATGGGAGTGGTACCTTAGGCTTAGGAACAACCTCAGAAGCTCTCGTTTTTTCTGCAGCAGGGGTCGGCGTCGAGGCAGGAGGGGTCGGCGTCGAGGGGTCTGTAGTGTTGGGAGAAGTTTCTTGAACAGGTGTGTCGGCATCGACACTGGAGGGGTCGGCGCCGAGGGGCTGTGCACTTCCAGCAGCTTCTGCAGTAGGTTTGTTCACTGTCAGGGTGTCGGCGCCGAGGGTAGAAGTGTCGACGCCGAGGGTGTTTCTAGGCTCATCGTCCTCTTTTTGCGAGTTGTGTTGGTCTAGTAACTCGCGTCCACTCCTTAGCTTGATGGAAGCAACATGTCCGGTTGCAGGGCCCTTAGGATTAGCCATGGTTTGGCTTGGTAGGGTGCCGGGTTGCTTTGGAATTTGAGCCGCCAATTGACCCACTTGAGTCTCAATGTTTCTTCTCCATATGTCCATCTCCCCAAAGCGAGCATTGAGACCTTGCAATTGAGTTTGGACAGCCGAGTTAGCAAGGTCATTCTTTGCTTGGTTCCTCCTCATCTCCTCAAGGATCATGCTCATATCATTGCGTGATTGCTCACGCTCCGGATGGCCTGGAGCTCGATAGAAGTTGTGTCCGCCATAGTTTTGTTGGGGTTGTCGATTGCCCCAAGTGTTTTGGTTTCCTCCTTGGCTAGGACCTCCCACATAATGAGCATCCTCATATGTCTCGGCTAGGTGCACTTGATCGGCGTGAGGACATTGGACCGTGGTGTGGGAAGTAGATCCACACTCTATGCATGCTTGATTCGCCGATAGATGTCGAACTTGGTTTTGTAGCTTTCTCACTTGATCCTTCCTAAATTGCTCACGAACATCCGGATCAATCTCTTTAGATGGTTGATAGAGAGCCATAGATGGTGGGGGCCTCACATCCGAAACTTCGGAGGTCCCATAGGTGTTGTCATACTCAACCAAGCGCTCTAGCTCTTCCCATGCTTCCTCCGGAGTCATCTCAAGGAACCGGAGGTTGGTGTGAACATTAATCCGATCCTTTGTTGCCGAATTCAGCCCATTGAAAAAGATCTCTTGGAGCACATATTCCGGTTGCCCATGCGTAGGGCATTGACGTTGAAGCTCTTTGAATCTTTCCCATGCCGCCGCCAAGTCTTCCACCCTCAATTGCTTGAAAGTAGTGATTTTTTTCCTTAGCTCCGATGTCTTTGAAGGTGGGAAGAACTTGGTTAAGAAAGAATCATGTAATTGCTCCCAAGTGGTGATGGTTTGGGTTGGCAAGCTATCTAGCCAATGAAGTGCCTTCCCCGCAAGTGACCATCGAAAGGCCTTAAGCCTCACATACTCCAAAGTTTCACCATGAGCGATGGTGTCACAAATATCCAAGAACTCGCGCACATGCTCCATAGGGCACTCCGTTGGTTTCCCCGAAAATTGGATCTTCTTGACCATGGCAATGAAGCTTGTCTTGATCTCAAAATTAGCGGGAGCGTCGGGGAAGACAATAGGTGATGCGGGCACCCTAAGAGGTGGGTGCATATATTGCCGAGCATTGCGAGGAATCCTAGCAAGTTGTTCCTCCGCTTGACGTGCCCTCTCGGCCTCTTGTTCTCGAGCACGATTGGCCTCTTGGTTCTCCCTTTGCAGCCTTTCCACCGTTTCCTCAAGGGTCTCACCTTCGGCCATGATTCCCTTTAGCCTTTCTCTTAGATGAAAGTAACGCTCCGGTTCGTCTAAAGCCTCAAACTCAATTATGCGATCAGCGCGTCGCATACACCTCTCAAAACAAACACAAGAAGCAAACAAGTAGCGTTAGAAAACAAGGAGGAGGTGGGCTAGTCCCAACTCCGAAAATCAGCTACTCTAGATGGCGATTGTTACCCTCCCCGGCAACGGCGCCAATTTGTTGTGATGTGGGAAATCAGCCACAAATAAAATACCTCAATTCCCACTATGTAGATAGCGGAAGTCGGGATCGTTCCACTGGAGAGAGGACAGCACTTTCTAGAGTAGTTCCTGTGATCTAACAACACACAAAAATCAGTAGCAAAGGCGGTCGATATCGACTAGAGATGTCGATATCAAGGGGATGGTCGAGAGAAGTGATGAATGTCGAGTGATCTTTTGTTTTCCAGCAGCAAAATAGAACAAAAATCAAGGGATTTTATGGATGTAAACAATATAAAAAGAACTTCCAAGGTCAAGGGATAACCACAACAACAACCATGCATAAACCACACAAGAATTATAGAACAAAGATCATGTTTTTATCATCAAAAGATAGCTTTCGCATACTTCACAAATAGAGAATAGAGGCTTTCGCATAAAACCTATTCGTTCTACCTTTTCTTAATTAGATCCCTTTTACTTTCGTCAAAGATCTCTAATTACTATCCAAATTCACAATTGAATCCACTTTCGCTTCATAATCATAAACATGGAATTGTCCTCAACTTTCGCAAAGGATTAAACACAAGATAGATGATGATAAACTCATAAAAACATCATAGATTCAAGCTTTCATACATGGCTATTGTTGGGCTCACCCCAACCCTAGAAGAAGAAGAACTACTCACACATAGCTATAGAAAACATGCTGAAAATTGAATTAAACATAATCTGAAATTGCAATTAAAATCAAACCTCAAAACCAATGTCAAAACCTTCAACAAAAACTCCAAAACTCTCGTCCCTTGCTGCTGTAAATTCAGCGTCTCTTTCCCTCTAAGCTGCTGTAAATTCAGCGTCTGTTCTATGATGTGGAGAGAGAGATACCTAATTAGCCTTTAATTGGCTTTATTTAAAGATAGAAATTCTAACCTAATCTCTAAGGAAAGAGATTTTATCTTAGGAAAATAATATAATCTATCTAAGGAAATATAAAATATTCCAAGTCTATCTAACTAAAATATCCTCAAAAGGAATTAAATAGAAACCTTAATTAAAAAGCCCAAAATCAATTAAAACAACCCGCAGAAATTTCTCCTGGTGCGCAGGGTATCGGCGTCGAGGTCTGAGGTGTCGGCGCCGAGGTACCTGTGTGAATGCAGTAACTTCTGTTTTTCTCCAGCTTTTCGTCTCTGTCTTCCATCGCACTTTCCCGAGTCCTCGCTAATCCGATTGACGCATATGAATATGCGTTGGAAAGCTCCTTTCAAGGACTACATATCTCATGAAGTCTCCAGATCTTGAATCGAAGTGATGGATGGCGAAAATAAGGCTTTTCTCCAGATGCACCTCTTTTCCCTTTTGCTTGGCTTCTCCATTGCATTCATGATTTTTCATTAAGCTCTAAAGTGCGTCGAAACTCTTCCAAATCAGCTCCAAAACCTACAAAAATCACACCAAAGCTTGTGTAGACTCCATATCTTGCAATATTAAGCATAACTACGACATGGTAGACTCGTGCAGGGTGACGACGAGGAGTTAGGTTTGGTTGTACTGTTTGACACCAGAGCCCACAATGATTCCAGATTAGGTCAAGCTGTTTTTTGGTGCCTGCGATGAGATGCTTCGTCAAAGCTGCCAAACTCACCCTCACGTTATTCCCTTCGAATGGATGATTACACTCATTACCTATCGCATGTCGATCGACTTGAGCACACTGAAGCTGATAATTCATATTTCATATAGCCATTATAGGTATTTCTTATTGCAATTAGGTAGTGGTTTGGATATTGTTTGAGTCTAGTTTCGTATATTGCTTGTGAAGTATTCGAGTTCGGAATATATGCCTTTTTAGTGTTTATTATGTAGAATTACATTTCGATCTTGAATGGGCTTTGGAAAAGCTTAAGAGACATGTTTTGGAGCATATGGAGGCTAAGGAGGAAGCTCAAGAGGAGCAAGGAAGCACGACATTGGAGATTATTGAAGTCATTCGAGGAAAGTCGGACACCACATAAGTGGCGCCCGCCGTGAGCCGATTTCCAGCGTTTGCGATTTTGAATCAGGAAACATTATTTCCTATTATGTGATTCCTATTTCCACTAGGGTTTGGCCGACTCTTTGAGAGTCTTTATTAGGTTTATTTTCATTTTATTCACCAGAGAGTGGGTATTGTGTGTGAGACTATGAACACAATTAGAGAGATAGAGAGAGAATTGGCCTATGAGTTGCTAAACTCATAGTTTCGTCTGTGATTCGAAGACATGGTTGTTTGGATTGTGAGGATTTGATTCTATTTAGTTATTCATATTTATAGTTATCATCTTATGCTTAATTATTATATTTGTGGTCCTTTCTATGATTGATCACCATGTTAGGAATTGCATCGTAGCTATGAATTCGTTGTTGTTTTCCTGATAGCAAACAAAGGTATTGAGATAGTTATGTTTCCTTGTCTTTGTAGTGGATGATTTCAATTGATCTATGTTGAAGATATTCGATTACGGATGAGTTCGGTTTGCGTCTATTAGTCTTAATTGCATTGAGTCAATCTGCCAATTGCTCTTGATTACTTGAGTCCTTAATACTATTCTTTAGTGATATTGAATAAGATGAGTGAATCTCTGCGGAGCTCTCAACTTTAGTCAAGTAGACCTATGAATATGAATAATTGATAGATCAATCCGAGGACCGTGAATTCCAACCATTGTCAGAGAATTACAGGTGAAATGTTCTTTCTACTTTTATATCAATCTACTTTGCAATCATAAATCTGGTTACTTTTACATCCTGATTATTTGCTACAAATCATTGCTTTTTCATAGAAGTTCTTGCTTAGAGTTATTAAACAAGAAATCGCTTCTCCCTGTGGGTTCGACACCGGACTCCATCGATATACCAGTAGTTATTTGGTTTATCAAGCGATTGGCTTTATTACCTACCCCCATAAATCATTACTACTTGGGTGCAATTCAAGAAAGCTTTCCTGCAAAAGTATTTTCCTGCGACTCGCCTCAACAAACTTAAGAAGGAGCTATCCAGTATTGAGCAATCACCTACGGAGAGTCTTTATGAGTATGTTGAGCAGTTCAAGAAGCTTAAGGGTAGTTGTCCGCAACATGGTATACCCAAGGATGATCTAGTGCTATATATTTATGAAGGCTTGCTTCACACTGATAGGAGTTTCATCAATGCTACTAGTGGAGGAGATATTTTGGATAAAACATCTCAGGAAGCAATGCAGATTTTTGAAGAGTTGGCTAATGCATCGCAACAATATGGGAGACACCAAGGAGTTAGAGGAGTTAATAAGTTGGATAGCTCTAGAGATGGTCACAAGGATTATATCAATAGGCTTATGGAGATAGTGAACAAGATGGTTATGCAAATGAATCGATCCCAACAGCCTAGACCTTATGGTGATTGTGGAGATCCAACTCATCAGAATGATAAGTGTCCCTTGATTTAGGAGGACACCGTTGATGTGAATGCTATGGATTATGGACCTCGCCGCAACTTTGGTAACAGTTACAATCAGGGCTACAATACAAACTATCAAAGTGGGTTCAACGACAGAGGCCAGCAGCAAAAAGTTCCTTTTCAGAGAGGCCAATTTGAGAATCGTCCTAGAAACACTCAATAAGATGATAGAGATAAGACATTGAGGTTATTATTGGACAAGATGGGTGTTCAAGAAAAGTTGCTGAGTCAGATGGCTAAGAAGATTGGTGAATTGAAAGCGAAAGATTCGGGGAAGTTACCATCGCTAGTGATTGTGAATCCGAAGGAGAATGTTAGTTTCATGACCCTTAGAGAAGGTAAACAACTGAATTTTCCCACTAGGAATGTTAAGGAGAGGTCTAGGGAAGAAGTTGATTTGGGAAAAGAGGACGAGACGGAATTGGCGACACACTGCATAGACGGCGCCCGCCGCCCCTTACCATGGCGCCCGCCGCCTGCGCAAGTGACAGATCCAATTTCTAACATTGTTCATTCCCCGAAGAAATCTTCTAAAGAGTGGTCTTCTGAGGTTTCAAGACATGCACCACCCTTTCCTCGTGCCTTAAGGTCTGATCGTAAGTGGGAAGATGAACAAATTCTTTATGACACCTAATAGCATGCATTTAGATGGTCATAATAGGTTTAAGTACAATTTGCATATTTGCTCTCTATGTTGGTGGAGTCGAAATCTACATGTTTTTATTTATTATTTCAGGTAACTGTGGATTTGAGAAGGAGAAATGGGTTGATGATGCATTATATGAGGAAGTCTAGTTGATTGAATATGCTTAAATGAAGATCTAAAGAGGTCCTGAGAAGAAGAAGCGAGCCTAAATGAAGAACAAGTCTGCAGAAGTTGTAGTCAGATATGCTAAACTTGTTTTACACTTTTTGGAGGCCTTGATTGTCCGATCAACTACTATGACCATGTGTTGGAAAGCTCTTTCAGGGAGCTACAACTTTTCTGTTGACGTCGAGAGCTGATTCAAAGTAGATTTTTCGTAAAAGACCGATGCAGCGGCCGCCACATTATATTGCGGCCGCCGCATATTCCAGCAGCGACGCGTTTTGCGCAGTGAGGTTTTATCTATCCAAACCCTATTTATGTATCGAATCCTCTTTTGGATGATTGGTGGGCGATTTTAGAGAGGCTTGGTCCTAGGTTTTCATTCACTCATTAGATTAGGATTCAAGACGATTTTAATTGGAGATTGAGAGCGATGTTCGTCATGGGAGACCAAACTCTCTTCGTTCTATCTATGATTTAAAGCTTTGTTTGGATTGAGTTGTGAGTTTCTGAATCTTGTTCCTTATTTCCTATATTGAATGTTTCAACTTCTTTGTGCTTGAATGTTTGATTGTTTTGTTCTATCTTGCCTGATCAACTTGGTAGAATCAATTCGATTGCTAGGGTTTTGTAGATTCTTGGTTGTGAACCTTAACCCAAGTAGCAAACTTGTTCCTTTAGGGCTGGTTGAAGTAATTGAATAAGTAGGAAGTTGGATGTGTTGTTAAATCCCTCTTTAGGGACTACAAATACCTTAGTTAATCTCTGAATTTAAAGCTATCGATTGAGTTAAATCCCGCTTTAGGGACTGCTCATGAGATAAAGGTTTCTAGGACTGGTTGGACTAGTAACTATATTAAGTGAGGGCAAGCGCATTCATAGGAAGACTAAAAGTACAAGAGAAAGTTACAATATCAATTCAGCCAAATAAAGTGGATAGTTGTAGGTAGAGCGATCTTCTCTAAATTGTTTTGCATAATTTGTTTATAGTTTATTTTGTTTTCTTTGTTATTTCAATAATCAAAACCCTCTTTCTATTAATTGGTAAATACACATTGCATAGCAATACTTGATTCTCTGTGGGATCGACCTCTTACTTACTTGCTATACTAGTTTGTAGGTTTGAGTTTTACTTTTGATAGGAGACACAACGATTTCCTCCCGTCAAATTTTGGCATCGTTCCCGGGGAATCAAGTTTATTTCTTTCTTTTGTGTATTTATTGATTTTTGTGCATATATCTAACCAGTTGTGAACCTATCTTACGGTTCACAACACCCTTGCTACTAACTTTTTAAGATGTTGAGATTGTTTCAGTTTGAAGGTGAGAACTTTCACCAATATTTCACTAGATTGCATGAGTATGTTAATGACCTTAGTTCATGAGGTTATCAATATGGTGTGCGAGAGATGTGTATTTGCATATTTGATGGGATGAATGCTGAAACACGGAGTATTGGTGAGTCCATGAGTAATGGAGGCCTATTGGATATGGGACTCTTTGAGATTTGGGATTTTTTCTACAACATGAGTTGCCAGGTTGAGCGGGAAGTATCAATTCAAACTCTCACACAAGTGTTGCAGCAGTTCGAGGAAGAAAAAATTAGTCGAATTGGAAAATTGGAGAATCCGATTAGCCAACTCATTCAAATTTTGAGTGAAAAAGTTGAAAAAGAAGTTATCCAAATAGTTCAACCCATCCCACCACCCATTGAGGCTTTAAAGGATGCAAGAATGGAAGATCCTATCGAAGTCATTACACTTAGTTCATTCCCTCCTATGTAGTTTCAACATTACAATGATATGCCGAATGAGGAGGAATTGGTAGCAGACAACGATAGTTTCTTAGATGATGGAGGAAAGGGTCTAGTGCTTCCTGACTTGGAATCTCATGAGTCGACGCATGAGGTTACATGTGATGTGTTTCCTACTCTATCTGCAACATCCATTCTGACGGAACTATGCACTTTTCAATTTGATTAAAACTTTAAAGCCTCAAGGGTTAGTTTGTTTTGCTCATTGTGAGGTAAATATTCCACTTTTCAATTTGATTAAAAATGTGCCTCGCTATGCGAAATTTCTGAAAGAACTATACACGATGAAACGCAAGCAAAGGATGCAAAAGAAAGAAAAGGTAAGTCTAAGTGAGAATGTTTCTGCTTTACTTCAAAAAAGATTGCCTGGAAAGTGTGGAGATCCAAGTATGTTTACTATCCCATGTGCAATAGGTAATGCTAGCTTCACCAAAGCTATGTTAGACCTAGGTTCTTCAATCAATTTTATATCTTATAACTTGTACATGTTTTTGGGTCTCAATGCATTATCTGAAACTAGTGTTACCATACAACTCGTTGATCGTTCTAGTATTAAGCCTAGAGGAGTTGTTGAGGATGTTTTGGTTAAGGTAAATGATTTGATATTTTCGTCTGATTTCTTCATTCTAGAAATAGAATAAGGTACGCCTAAACCCCCAATTATCTTGGGAAGACCATTCTTGCGAATGGATAAGACTAAGATTGATTGTTTTGAAGGTTCACTAACTATGGAGTTTGATGGTAGAAAGATTGAGTTTTCTATATTTGAGCATATTATTTCTTCTGCCAATGATTCTGTAGATGTTCTTAACTCTAATGAAAGTAATCATAGGAATGAATCAAATGGTTTGTTAGAAGCTTATGTTGAAACTGAATCTATGAATCTTGAGTTTTCTAATAAAGATGAAATTGGATTAGGGAAAGATGACATTGAGAGGAAAATTGAGAATTTGTTTAAGTCACATGGTAGTGTGTCTAATTCAAATGATTTTATTGCTATTCCATACGAGAAATCGATTCCTAACAATGTTGAGGTTTTTGCAATTGCAGGGCAACCTCCGGGAGTAACTCATATCAAGAAGGAATCGACGGATGCAATTGATGGATATGTTGGAGGAGTTCCGCAGTGTGTCTAATTCAAATGATTTTATTGCTATTCCCTATGAGAAATCGATTCCTAACAATGTTGAGGTTTTTGCAATTGCAGGGCAACCTCCAGAAGTAACTCATTTCAAGAAGGAATCAACGGATGCAATTGATGGATATATTGGAGGAGTTCCTAAAGTTCCCCCTCTTGTCTTGTAAAGGACAAGTGTGGAGGATCTTGGTGGAATAACTTAATCAAGAAATGCATCACGTCGAGCTAAAGACGTGAAACAAAGGAGCTTCTTGGGAGGCAACCCAAGGTAGTTTAGGTAGAATTATTTCAATTTTGGAATTAGTTTTCAATTCAATAAAGTAAGATAAATCGTGTCGCTGAATGTCGGAACTAATGGTAAGTTGAAACCTATGTTGGAAATGAGTTTTGCTTGATTTGGAGCACGGTACCCGCTGCCCCTGTTCGCCTGACGAGTCTGGACTTTGGTAAATTTAGAAGTGAAGTTTTCTATCTTTTTATTTTTGGTTATTTTCGTATTAGGTTAGTTTTTCTTTATCTTATGTTTATTAAGATTAGATTATTTTCTTTTTATCTTGTTTTAAGTTTAGATTATTTTTATCTATTTTTAGGGTTAGATTATTTCTATCTATCTTAGGTTAGTTTATTTTATCCTTTTATCTATTTCCATCTATCTTAGTATTAGATTTTTCTTTCTAGGGTTAGTTTCCTTATTTCTTAGTTCTAGGATTAGATTTTTCTATCTTTTCCATTTTCTATCTATCTAGCTCTAATCTATTCTATTTTTCTTTTTGATAGATATATTTCCATTCCCAATTTTGAATCAACCAAGCTTACTTCAAAGTGATCTACAAAACCCCAAAAGCGTACTTGAATCCATTCCAAAAACCTAAAGCCTTGTTTTTCAATTGATTTTGTCCACCAAAACACTTTCCACCATTACCCTACATCCAAAAAACTCAACCTTTCACATACCATTCCCCTACCTATCACCTAAGAAGCGGTTGAAACCAAGTTGTTCGTAAAATTTTCAAGTTTGGAGGGGTGGGGACGTCGGCTATCCAACGTTTTCACTCGGATTCGAGGTTCTGTTCACACGGCGCCCGCCGTCCCTGCAGAGAGCCCGTCTTTTGGTCGTTTTCATGGTTTTCTTCGATCTTGCCCTTGAGTTTGCACCATGTCTTCTGCTCTTGTTATGAAGATTCCCCATTTGTTGTCTTGGAAAGAAAAGGATTGTTGGCTCAATCTTGAAAAAAGGGAGTGTGAATCCACCCTATTTTACCTATCTAGCATTAGTGAGAGAGTTCTTGCCTACCCTGGATTACCGTTCTGATATGGAGATTCGTTTTCAGCTGAGGAATCGGAAGTTCGTGGTAACTAAGGATCTCATTGCAAAAGCTTTTGGTGTTACCAACACGCATGCTGACGCCATATTTGGGGACGAGTTAGCTGCTCCAAATCCTTTTGATATGTGGAAGGAGGCTTCAAATCAGTTCTTTGAGTCGAGCCGACAACGATGTGCATCCACAATTACTCATCATGTGTTGAGGTTGTGCTATTTGGTACTCTGTAACTCTTTCTTGGGTGTGGAGAATTCTTCCATAGTTACTATGAGAGCCTGGAGCTATATTTGTTGCTTGACTCCGGAGGGGGTGCATATCCCTGACTGGGTTCAGCTATTTTTTGGAAATTGTATGGAGGTGACTAGAGCTACTCATGTGAGGCTTGAATGCCTTATTGTTTTCGGAGGTTTGATATCGCTGATTGCTCACCGAGTGGGTGTTTGTCTTGATGATCTACATTCTCTCGATGGAAAGAAAGTTTACAATCTTGTCAGCCTGAATTGGTGGGGCATGACTAAGTGGGCCCAGCGTCCGGATGGAACATGGTGTTTCAAATGAAAGTCGGGACCAACTGAGGAGCATCACAATTATCTACCTACGAAACTACCATATTGCCTGAGGATGTCAGATTTTAATCTCTATCACAACAAGTTTCCATTGGATCTGGATGAGCGTAGTTTAGAGAGATGATGGCCTGTTGTTGCCGATGAGGCCATTGATGATGAGCATGCTGAGATTACAGAAGAAGAGGTAGTAGCCAGAGAAAAAGTTGCTGAAGATGACGCTGGTCCTATATGTGTTACTTTGGATGATCTTGAGCGTCGGTTTGCTGATTTTGAGGCGAGCACTGCTGACAAACTCGCTAGTCTTTTGGAGAAGCTCTCTAGTCTTCATATGCATTTATCATTAAGTATTTCCATGGTTATCTATTTTCAAGGCCGATTATATACATGTTCATTGCTTGATAAGTTCAAATGATAGAGGCAACCTTTTAGCCACATATTTATCCATGTCTACCTTATGTTATATCTTGCTTTGAAGCCAATTTGAACATTTAGCCTTTTTATTGATACCTCCACAAAATTATTATTCCTAGCCTATGACGAGCCTTACCCTTATTCCGAGGGAATTGAGATTTTGAGTGGGTTATGGAATCTATTTTGGAGATTGAGGAGAATGAAGCTAAAATGTGATGTTATGGTTTATGGTTTTGAGAAGATGTAATGTTATGTGCCTATTTATTCCCTCATTTGTCTGCATTTGATTTACATGTATTTTGGCTCAAGAAAAAAAAAAGTTTGGACCTAGGGATGATAAAATTCACCTAGGGGTAAAAGTAAGTTATAAAAAAAATCGAAAAAAAATAGAGAATAAAGAGTCATTTTGTTTTATTTTTTGCATAATGACGAAGAATTGGATGTATGTTGGTTAGAAGTTATATTGGTTGGGTGTTGAGATTTCATGATATGTAAGATGATGAGATGGTGATATTTTGAGATGTGATGAGTTATGAGATGATTTTTGGAGATTTGATGATGATATTCAGAGATGTTGTGCATTTGTGAGCTTGATGTTTTTTAGTTGATTTGTGTTATATTGGGAGTTGTTGGAATCTTGTTTTCCCGGAATTTATAGCACCACATGACCAAATACAATTCATTGCCCTTATGTTTCTACCAAGTCCCATTACAACTAGGGCTGGGAAAAAGTTGGATCAGAGCGGGATTAGACCGGAAATTACGATCTTTGGATCAGACCGGGATATTACGATCTAGTCTGTGGTCCAAGAAATTTTAATTTTTGGTTTCCGGTCCAAACCCGGGACCAGACCGGAATTTCCGGTCCGGATCGGAATTGGACCGGTTTCTGTTTTTTTTTTTAAGAAAGAAAAAAAACCACAGGCCCACACCGTATGTAACTATTAAACTATGTATGGGCGATTGGTCTTGC
The DNA here is from genome assembly GCA_037127255.1 of Persicaria tinctoria. Taxonomy (NCBI): domain Eukaryota; kingdom Viridiplantae; phylum Streptophyta; class Magnoliopsida; order Caryophyllales; family Polygonaceae; genus Persicaria; species Persicaria tinctoria. Next base: position 26,481,768 of record JBANSL010000004.1, read on the forward strand.
CAAGTTGAGCCGCTTCTTCAATCTTCACTTCGCCGTCGAACTTCGCACAGAAAAAGTCACAGATCTCCTCCCAAAGCCGCTTCGCACTGACAGAGTCCCGAAGGCGAAACCATCTGCCCACTCCTCCCTCAGTTGTCCCTCCTCCCTCCGACCCTCCTTCCTCAGTGCTCAGCCGGCATCCGCTCCAAGCCTCCAGTGTTCTTCTTTTCTTCTTCTTCCCTCTCTTTTCACTTTTAGATTTAGATCTAGGTTTGTTTTAGATATATTTTGATTATTTTCAAAAATTAATGTCGATTTCAATCTAGATTTGAATTATCGGAAATTTCACGAGGTACCCCTGAGGTATCGCTTAATTCACGCGGTGACCAGTTGTTTGACGCCTTTCACGTGGTACCCCTGAGGTTTCGATTCCTTTCACCTCGTGCCCTTTCTTCCTTTTTTTTAACAGTTCTGTTATAATTAAAACTTTTTTAACAGCTCCGTTATGAAGCGGAGGTGGATCCCTTTTTCTTCTAATTCAATCCCTTCCGAAATCTCGGACGGTAGAACGTTTTGAGGTTTCTTCTAATTCAATCCCTTCTAATCTAATTCAATACCTTTTTTTCTTGTGCTAATCTAATTCAATACCTTTCACATACAAAGTGACAAATATTGCGATTGCAAGAACAAACATGAAAGAACTTCTTTGAGGAGGTTTCGGAAGACAAAGGGAGGTGGATCCACAACAGTAGTTAGTCGATGAGGAGGTTTCGCAAGAAGGGGAGGTGGATCTGAGATTCCAGTCGTCGGAGTTGCATATTTCGGCGGAGCTTTTGGCGTTGTGCAATAGGCCAGTGAGACCTACCTGAGAGAGATCCAAAACCAATCGAACCTGGTTGAGGAACTTCCAGGATGCGGATGCGAAGCCGCAGGCAGAAAGGGTAGTGGATAACCATTCCAGAATGGCTCACCGGAAAGGACTTGTGGGTAGTAGGTTCCCGATTCGAACCCGGAATGGTGGCTCTTTATTTAACAATTCAAGGAAATGGTAGTGGATTGGTGGTAGACATGGATGGTTGAGGAGAGGGGTTTCTTGTTCTTGTGGGAGAGGAGGAGGCAATCAAGGTCGGATCTGGTGAGAGGGAAGGAGAAGGAGGCGGTGGTGGCGGCGGTGGCGGGGGTGTCGGGGGTGAAGAGAGGGAGGGTGATGGTCTGGAGGGGGAAGTTGGGGAGCTTGATTTTGCAGTAGAAGAGAGAAAGGCTGGAGATTAGAGGAGCTCAAATCGAACATTCAAATTCGCAATGAATTGAGATCACCTCCGTCAATGGAGCCAGACGTTAGTATCAAATTGGCGTGCACAATCAGGGTCGTCGTCCTCCCCACCGACGGCTCCCTCCACTTCCGCTTCATCACGGCGGCTCTCCTTTTCGATTTCGTTTCCGATCTGTTCGCCGCCAAGGGCTACAAAGCATACAGTTTCGCCCTCGCTTTGCGCTATTTCGGATTATTCCCTAGGAAGGGCCGGTGAGAATGTGAGATTCGATTCTTTTGTTGAAATTAGGATGCAATTAAAAATGGGGGTGAAGGAGAGCAGTTAATTAAAAGGAGAAGCCTCGTTTGATTTGATTCGACGGGGCCTGGATGGAGTTGAGTTCTTCTTCACTTCAATTTCAATAGGAAATGAGATAGGGAATGGAAAAGGAAACAGCGGGTAGGGAGAGGTTTTAATTTCCACGGAGCTGTTAAAAAAAAAAAAAAGGGCACGAGGTGAAAGGAATCAAAATCTCAGGGGTACCACGTGAAAGGCGTAAAACAATTGGTCACCACGTGAATTAAGCGATACCTCAAGGGTACCTTGTGAAATTTCTGTTGAATTATTTTTCACATCTAGATTTAGAGAAATATTCAAGACTAATTTTGTTCTGATCTAGAGTGGAGATATTTTTTTCTGTAAAAAAAAAAAGAAAACAGGGCTGCTTGAACCAAACTGGTCCAACCGGCCATTCCTGTCCACGGACCGGAAAACCCGGGATCATAATTCTCGATCCCGGTCCGATCCATGGTCCATGTTCTCAGAAATTTCGGTTCACCGGTCTTGGACCAGACCGGCATTCCCGGTCCGGTCCAGCCCGGAAGCCCAGCCCTAATTACAACCCCGTCGAATGGAATGTTCTATGAAGGTTTCCATTGAGAGAAAGTCCTCTTGATGTCCTTATTTTTTCATTGACGTATCCGGTGGAGATTTTGTGATATAAATATAAATATTTGAGTTGATTCTTGTATATGGAGTTGAGGTGAGTGTATGCTTAAAGCCTAAACACATGAGAGTGAGAGATACACATTTTATCCTTTGTAAGGTTGGATTTTTTAACATGCAAGCAACTTGATCCCATATATACATGTTATGACGTTTATATGCTTTTATTATATTTGCACTATTGATGATGTTGCTTTTGATGAGTAAAGTTATGAAAGAATTTCCTGTGGGATGCGTAGATGATGTTTTTGTCTTATGGTTCCTTAAGGACAAGCAAGAGTTAAGTGTGGGGGGATTTGATAATGCATATTTCATATAGGCATTATAGGTATTTCTTATTGCAATTAGGTAGTGATTTTGCTATTGTTTGCATCTAGTTTTGTATATTGCTTATGAAGTATTCGAGTTCAAAATCTATGCCTTTTTAGTGTTTATTCTGCAAAATTACATTCCGATCTTGACTGGGCTTTGAATGAGCTTAAGAGACATGTTTTGGAGCATAAGGAGGCTAATGAGGAAGCTAGAGAGGAGCAAGAAAGAACGGCATTTGAGATTATTGAAGTCATTCGAGGAAAGTCGGACACTGCATAGGTGGCGCCCGCCGTGGGCCAATTTTCAGTGTTTGCGGTTTTGAATTTGGAAATATTATTTTCTATTATTTTATTCCTATTTCCACTAGGGTTTGGCTGACTCTTTGAGAGTCTTTATTAGGTTTATTTTTATTCTATTCGCCAAAGAGCGGCAATTGTGTGTGAGACTATGAACACAATGAGAGAGAGAGAGAGAGAGAGAGAGAGAGAGAGAGAGAGAGAGAGAGGGAGAATTGGCCTATGAGTTTCTAAACTCATAGTTTCGCCTGTGATTCGAAGATATGGTTGTTTGGATTGTGAGGATTTGATTCTATTTAGTTATTCATATTTATAGTTATCGTCTTGTGCTTAATTATTATATTTGTGTTCTTTTCTATGATTGGTCACCATGTTAGGAATTGCATCATAGCTATGAATTCGTTGTTATTTTCTTGATAGCAAAGAAAGGTATTGAGATAGTGATCTTTCTTTGTCTTTGTAGTCGATGATTTCAATTGATCTATGTTTAGGATATTCGATTATGGCGCCGGCTGAGTTCGGTTTGCGCCTATTAGTCTTAATTTCATTGAGTCAATCTGCCAATTGGTCTTGATTACTTGAGTCATTAATATTATTCTTTAGTGATATTGAATAAGATGAGTGAATCTCTGCAGATCTCTCAACTTTAGTCAAGTAGACCTATGAATATGAATAATTGATAGATCAATATGAGGACCATGAATTCCAACCATTGTCAGAGAATTACAGGTGAAATGTTCTTTCTACTTTCACATCAATCTACTTTGCAATCATAAATCTGGTTACTTTTACATCCTGATTATTTGATGCAAATCATTGCTTTGTCATAAGAGTTTTTATTTAGAGTTATTGAATAGAAAATCGCTTCTACCTGTGGGTTCGACACTGGACTTCATCATTATACTAGTATTTATTTGGTCTATCAAGTGATAGATTGTCTAATCTATTGGTTTTGTGTTTAAGTTTGGATATTATTACTATTTGATAAAAGGCGAAAGTGCCAACGACGTTCATCCCGCGTCAGAAACCCTTAAGATCTCCCTACATCTATGATATGTCTACGCTGATAGGAGCCCGCATGCTCGAGAGGGTGAGTATTCCACATGCCAATGAGGGGTTCTGTTGGTTATCAGGCCCATGTGGGGAACATCATCAGTATCTCCCATCTCTTTTGACAATTGGGCCCATGCTGGCAGCTTTTCAAATCTGTTATATCATGCTTGATGAGGATATGATTCACTCTCCTGGGCTGCCTTTGGATTCTGATGGCAGAGATCCTAAGCCTGAGATGGACTATGACCATGTGTCTGCTCTTGAGTGTCACTTGGCTGATCTGGAGTGTTAGCAGACGCTCTGTTTCCAGGAGTTGGATCGTTAGTAGGACGCCCTTGGACAGTGAATCGATGCGCTGAATTCTCACCGGTTTGATCGGACAATTCCCGTTGGGTTCACCATTCAAGTCGCCGCCCACCCAGTGAGTGGTACGTTTCTCCCTTCTTGCACCTGGTCTTTCTCATTGTTCTTTATATTTTTTCATTGAGGACAATGCAACGTTTAAGTGTGGGGCAGGAGATAGTTGTTAGTAGTTAGTGCATGTTTATGTTTACGTTATTTGCAGTTTTAGTTCTTGTTTATCATGCATCATGTTTATTTCTAGCGTATTAAGTTTAGAAAATCAAAGAAAAAAATTTAAAAATGTCAAAAATCCAAACATATCATGCATTGCATATATGTATTATTCAAATACTCATCTGGCTACACTTTTGTGTCCTCTATTCTATTTTAGCATAATCATATTAATCCCATGACATTTTTGGAGTGCATAGCTAAATCACTTTAATATTGATTTTCATAAAGAAGATATTGAGATGTGAGAGTAATTGAGCTATGAGGTGGCAATCGGGCGAGTCGGGTCGGGTTCGGGTCAAGTTATTCGATTTCGGGTCAAATCGGACTCGGGTTGATATCAGGTGTGATAACAATTCGGGTCGGGTCCGGTCAGATCGGGTTCATTCGGGCACTATATTTTTCGGATACAATCGGGTTTTCGGTTGCAATTTGATCGAGCAATTTCGGATTTCGGTCAAATCGGGTTTCGGTTGAACCGGGTTTCGGTCAAATCGAGCTTCGGTCCAATCGGATTTCGGTTAAACCGAGCTTCGGTCCAACCGGACTTTAGTTGAATCAGGTTTTGGTTGAAACGGGTTTTTGTCAAATGGAGTTTTAGTTGAACAAAGTTTCGGTTAAATCGAGTTTCTTTTTTTTGGAAGAACCAAATTTCGTTTGAATCTAGTTTCCGTCAAATTGAGTTTCACTTGATTCATGTTTCTATTAAATCAGACCGAATGACTTAAATTGGATAAATAAAATAAAATTTTGTTAAACCAAACTTTAATTTTATTGAAACTTCAATTTGATTCAAAATTTGCATTATAAGTTGTAACTCATCATTAGTCAAGATGTTTTAGATTGTTAGTCATATTTATAATAATAATTTATATAGGAAATGTTAATCTTTTTATACAAAAAGCTATTTCTTATCAATTCTTAATCAAATTATATATAAATACACACACAAAAAATGTGTATCTGTACTATATAGTAATATTAATAGTGATCAATTGATCATATATTCATACGTGACACTAAAATCAAGTGAAGTAAATGAATATATAAAATTTATCAGTTTATAACTGTTAAAATAAGTCAGCAATCTTATTCAAATTATTTAAAGTTTTAAATGTAGGGATGAAAATGGGTCATGGATTGATACATAGACATAATTCATAGACCAGTTTGTTTGCTATCATATCCCGTTTCATCCGTCGCATCACATATCTACCCTTTCCATACATGATAATGATAGCATCGTATTCTACGTGTTATAGGATATAGTTTTAAGTCATTCAATTCTTATATATTTTGCATGTCTTTTATATAGTTTTTAGTTTCGTTTTTAGAATATATGTTTACATTTGTGTTTTAAGGTAATTTGGAGCTTGTTCGATGTCATTTTGAAATCATGATGAAATAACATGCATTAGTACACCACTTAAACGAGACAATATTCCTACCATTTAGACGAGAATGATCAAATGTTATGACATTGCTTCAAAGTAAGATTTATCCAAACATTATATAATTTATATATCATGCATCTAATTTGATAACTAAGATTCAATAACTATAATATATTTTGAATGGTTAGTTGAAAATTTATTATTGCTAAAGAATGAATTCCTAGATAAATAGAGAAGAAAATGTCCACTAAAATAGTTTTAACTTATATTTTCCTTTATATCGGCCTTAAAAGGTTAAGGAGTATATTTCTTCACCGATCATGTAATATATATATTCTATAACAACTAAAAAACTTAACCAAAGTCCTCTAAGTTACCGTGTTTGTAGCAAATAGGATTGCTTAATGCTCGAAAAGAGCCCGGCTCTAGATACGTTTTATGATTTTATTTTAAACTAAGTTTATATATAGGTTGTTTTTTCTTGATTAACAATAAAACATGCATAACCAATGACCTATTGCCCTAGTGGTAAGGGAGAGGTAACCCTTGCAAGAGGTCAAGGGTTCAAATCCCATTACTTACACTTTGTGTAATTAAGTGGGTGCTCAAGCCTTCATTGGCTTGGGTGAGCCTGCCTGGTGGCTTGCCGCCTGGCTTTCCTGGTTCAGGTCCTTTGCAGGCTAGGGCTCGGACCCGTGGGGGATTAGTCGACAACCTCGGAACCCCCACGTCATTAAAAAAAAAAAAAAAAAAAAAAAAAAAAAAAAAAAAAAACAATAAAACATGCATTAGTACACCACTTAAACGAGATAAGATTCCTACCATCTAAACGAGAATTATCAAATGTTATGAACTTATGACATTGCTCCAAAGTAAGATTTATTCAAACTTCATATCATCTAATTTGATAATTAAGATTCAATAAATATATATAATATACTTTGAATGGTTAGTTGAAAATTCTTATTGCTAAAGAATGAATTATTAGATAAATGTAAAAAAAATGTCCACTAGAATAGTTTTAACTTATATTTTCAATTATATCGTCCTAAAAAAAATACTTACAAATCTATTGTTAAATAGTTTATTAATTTCTTCACTGGTCATATAATGTATATTCTATAACAACTAAAAAACTTAAATATTTTTTAAATATATAAGTTTTAAAAAGGAATAAAAATTATAAAACAGAAAAATATACCACCTCGGTAAGAGAATTAATAAAAAAAACATGGAATAAATTTAAAATTATTTATAACTATAACTTAATATTTTAAAGTTACATAATAAAAAAAAAAGAAATTCAAGAATATGTATTACTATATCATTTGATCAATAAACTAAAAAAAAAAAAGATAAGAAGATATAAAATAAATCAAGTAACGAAACTTTGAGAGGGAAATGAAAATTTGGGAGGGAAATAAAAGTCAATGTTAATTTGGGATGAGAGAGAACTTGAAGGAAATGAAAAGTTTTAGGAGGGAACGTTTTACTTCCCTTTTCATTTACTTTTCCTTTTCATTTACTTTAAATTTGTATATAAAATATACTAAATTATAACAAATTCATTTTACATTTACAATTACATCTCTCAATTCTCTCTCCTCTTTCTGCTAATTTGGGGCTCAATTTGGAGGTAGGGCTCAAAATGAAATAGATAATTAATCACTTAACTAAATATATCTTATTTAATTTGTGATAATATTATTGGTATAAGGTGGAAAAATGAACCATTACGAGGGAAAAAAATAATGTTAAAGGGAATTAAGTTCACTTGGAGGGGGAATATTCAGGTGTCGAATATAATCGGGTTATGGTGATTTCGGGTGTCGGATATAATCGGGTCGGGTTATTCGGTCTTCGGGTTGTTGTCGGGTCGGTTTATTCGGGTATAATCGGGTTCCAGTTAATATCGGATTCAGTTTGCTATCGGGTTCGGGCGGAGTTCGGGTCGGATCGGTCGGTCTCGGTTATGTACTTTTTAAAATTTATTCGGGTGTCGATCGGGTTCGGTGTCGGGTCATTCGGATCGGGTCGGGTATTGCCAGCTCTAGATTCATTACAGAAGTAGATTGGAAATCCAACATTGAGTGCCTAGTGAGATAGTTTTAGCCATACAGGGATATTTATCATGTTTCCTTCTACTTTATGTGTGTGATTAGACTCTCCATTTGCAATTACCTCTTGATATTGATATTGTTATTATATTCCCTATTTGAGGGTGAGCTTACATGTTTGTTGTGAATGGATTTCAAGTTATTGAGGCGCTATTTTTAGCCTATTCATATTCTTATCTGCCCTGCATTATTATCCACTGCTTGTAGCCACTCTGAGCCTAGTTTTTCTTTGAAGCTCCACAAGATTTATCCTTAGCCGATTATAGCATGACTCATTTGGGAATTAGGTCTATAATTGGATTCTATTTGATTTTGTTGGGTGGATGAGCGAGTGTTGATTTGTATTGAGAATTATGAGAGTTGATGATGATCTGGGGAGAGTTCTCACAGTTTATGTATTGCTGGCTCCATTTATTGTCATTTTTGTATTTTTTTTATTTCATGAAAAAAAGGGAAAGAAAAAAAAAAGTATGCACTTTGTTTGAAATAAAGAGCCTTTATGTTATTTGTGAGATTTAGATATGGGTTGAGTTTAGTGAATTTCATGAGTTTGTACTGAGTTTGTTTATATATTTGAGTGGTTTGTTTGAGTAATGTTGTACTCTCTAGGATCTTAATTCTCGGATTTTAAGCACCACAATTCTAAACTCACTCCATGCCTTGTATTCCTATACCAAGCCCTATTACAACCTCGCCGAATGGAGTCTTCTTCGAAGTCTTCCATTAAGGGAAAGTCCTCTTGATAATTTCTATTTGTAATGACTCTTTTTAGTGGAGAATAGGGTTATATAAGTAACAATATCTATGTAGCTTCTTGCACTTGGGTTGAGTTGAGAGTTTGCAATCAAAAGCTCAAACACGTTTAGAGCAAGTAAAAACACATTTTCCTCAGTGAGGTTGGATGGAAGGTTTACTCGTTGTTTTGAGTTACCTATATGCAAGCTATGATGTTGTTTCGCATTCTTGTTGATCCTATCTACATTTGAGGTGTTACTTTTGATGAAGCGAATACATGAAGATCTTGTCTGTGGGAGATTGATTATTGCAATGTTTTGTTTTGCTTGAGGACAAGCAAAAGTCTAAGTGTGGACGAGTTTGATAATGCATATTTTAGATAGACATTATATGTATTTTTAGGTGCATTCAAGTGTGCATATTGAATGTTTAATAGTTAATTAGCCTTATTATTCTTTAGGGCATTCGAGTTCAGAATCTACGTGTTTTTTGTGCTTAATATACATATTTGTATTCCGAGCTTGGAGAGGAGGCAAAGGATGGATTGTGTGAGCTAAGAAGAGCTAAAATAGAGCTAGAGAGGAAGGAGTAAGAAACACAAGAGGAGCTGATAAGACAAGGAACGAAGACACAGAAGAATATATACGAAGTCTGGCAAAACGGCGTGGCGTCCGCCAATTTCCCTGTTTTTAGAAGATTCGATATCTTTTTGAATAATTAATTAGACAGTAATTATATTCTTTCTAGGGTTATATGAGGGCTTAATATAAGCCTATTTAGGTCGATTTTGCATAAGTTTTAGAGACATACATTCTACTCCCTCTATTAATTAAAACTTGTTGTTTACTATTCCTGCAGTCTTTTTTTAGAATAATAAAAACCATATAAAATATTAACTTTTTACATTTGTTTTTATAAATTCATACTTAATAATGAAATTATTTAAAAAGTATTTTATATAGTTTTTAAGACCTCAAAAAGCGTGCATGAATGGTAAAACGTCAAGTGTTAATTAACGGAGGGAGTATTATTCATCTTTCATAATACGCAATTAGATTATGAGCAACTAAACTCATTGTTTCGCCTGTGGTTCGGAGACACGGTTGGTTGAATTGTGATACTTTGATTTCTATGTTATTCCTATTATTATTTCATTGTATGTGTGCTGATCTTATGTTGTCAATTCTCCCTTGATTGATCACCTTGATAGAATTGCATCTTGCTAGGGTTTTAATTCATTTGTGAGAATAATTATACTTTTGTAGCAATCATAGTCAAGTGATTCCGCTAGGAGGATCTTGATTGTGTAGGGTAATGACAGCTTAGTTAAATATCAGTTTCTAAGTGATTAGGGTTGATGGAATGACAACTCGATATTTACTAGCTGCTTAGGAGGGTTGGTACTGTCATTCGTTCAAGTACATTGGGAATTTGTGCTATTTGTATATTAAATCCTATAGGATAGGGTTGCATGTAGACCTGGGCAAACGCGGGCCGGCCCGCCCGGCCCGTCCCGCCCGTCCGCAAAATTGGGCAGGCTTGGGTAGAGGCAAAAGCCCATGTGGGCCGCTAGGCCCGGCCCGCGCCCGCAGCGGGAACGGGATTGGGTAAGCCAGGGTACCCGTTGCGGGCCTAGCGGCCCGCAACGGGTACCCGCTAATTTTTTTAATATATATTTTATTAAATATATATATATATATATTATTAATTTAAAAAAATAAAATAAAATACCTAGGTTTACTCTACCTACCTAAAACCCTAACTTCATTTGCTGAACAAGTGAACAGACAGCCGCTCTCCCATCATCCTCGTGCTCCCGTCTCCCATCTGTGTATCTGGATCTCCCATCGTCCTCGTCCTCTTCCTTCTTCGTCCCCGCGCTCCCACTCCCTCGCCAGTCGCCACTCCCTCTTCCGGCGCTCCCTCGCCAGTCGCCACTCCCTCTTCCGGCGCTCCCACTGCATCGTCCTCGTGCTCGCCTCGTGTTCGCGTCGGCTCTCCCTCTTCCGGCGCTCTTCAACCTCCTGCGCCACTGCTCTTGAAGGCCCCTCAAAGACTCTCACGATTGGTGATGAAGGCGCAGAAGAGATGGAAGATGAAGAAGACGAGTCTTCTGAATCGATGTAATCGATCAAGCACTTATGTTGGACTGTTTTTGTTTGTTTGTGTTTGTGTGAGCAAGAGTTGGACAATTGTTGCAATTATTGTTAGACTTGTCACTTTATTCTCTATTTGTGTTTGAGTTTGCAAGGATTGTCACTTTGTAGCTCCAACAATTTGTGTGAGCAAGGGTTGTTGTTGGACTTTAAACCTTTTATTCTATGTTTGACTTTTTCTTTTGCATTACTAATTTGTACAACAAGTTCAGCTGTAACTTACAGCAAGTACAACAAGAAATTAAGCGGGTACCCGCGGGCTGTCCGCAACCGCAATGGTGGACGGGATCGGACAAGATTTTTAGCCCGTTAAGCGGGCTTAGCCCGGCCCGCGCCCGCATCAACGGGACAAATTGTTTGACCAAGCCCAGCCCAAGCCCGGCCCGCGCCCGCGTTTGCCCAGGTCTAGTTGCATGTGAGTGCAACGGGTTAACATATTTACAAGGAGTATCAATCTATTTAAACCAATGTCGGAATAACTAAGACAAATTGGAATAACTAGGAATCGAGCCAAGGATCATGAATATCAACCAGTGTTGAGAAATCATAGGTGAAGCGTGTCTCTCTTACTGTTATCGAATTCACAACCATTACTCTCTTTATTTCTTTTGCTTATTTCATATTTCTCAATCTTGTTATTTTGTTACTTTTGACAAAGAAAATACATAAAAACAGTGCTCTATGTGGATTATCTTTGACAGGAACTAACGACTTTACGCCTCGTCACAAATTTTGGATAGCATATCAAGAATACCAATACCAATACCAGTTAATAATATCATGGATAGACTATACTGGAATTGGAGTAAAAATGAGTGATACTCTACTAAATCAGCAATAGATATGCTATACATACCACACTAAACAACACTCACTAGCTGACTTCAGATAGATTTGGAATCTAAACACTTTTCGTTCCTCTGGAAAATCTAAAAGGGGGTTTACCAACTGCACACTATAATTTCCAGAATTGGATCCGGTGGAGTTGTATATTAACTCCATCAAATCTCAACCGTAAAAAAAATAACCGACGATTAGATTTGGCCCCTCCTTCGCCCCCATCCCCACCCACACCCTTTTTTTTTTCCTTTTTCTTTTAATTTCTTTTTTGTGTGGGTAAAACTCAACTCCACCCATGAATTTGATAGTCAAATTCATGGAATCCAAACCCGCAATCTTCCCAAAAAAAACACACAAATTAACAAATTGTCCATTTATGGTTAAAGAGCTGCTATGCTAAACCTTCGCACGAAATAAAGAAAGAAAGGCAGGGCACTAGGCATATTTGTGCACCCATATACAAGGTACAAATACAATTACCCAGATTCAGATTCGGATAGGAAGAAAGATTTAAAACTCAACACGGCCTCTGAGAAGAAGTAAAAGGAAAACAATTTGGATTAAATAACTTTGAAATGGTTATTCCATCCTCCGACCACAGGATGGATCAGTAGAAGTAGAGTGGTGAACATCCAGGGGCATTTCATGTATTGTCCCCGCATTCGTCTTCATGTCTTCCCTCATTCCCTTGAGAGATGAAATCTCAGCTTCCTGCAATTTGAATGATCGAGTTTCCAAGTAAATAAAAAGACAAAATCCGTAAAAGAGAGGGAAAGAGATATTACTGCTAGAGCTTACCAGTTGGCTGCATTCCTTGCCAAAGGAGTTGTCCATAAAGACAAAGAGCGACTTGCACCGGTTCATGAGGTCCATGTCCATCTGTGTGGGACTACTGCTGGGGCTCTCTCCACTCCTTCCAATGTTACTCTCAACTGAATAGGTTTTTACAAGATCACTTGCTTTTTTCTTACTCTTCGTCAATGCTGCAAATGTAGGTGGAAACCAATGCCAATCTGAATTCAGTAAACACGGGTCAAGCGACAATACTACTAACATACAGCACCATTTAACTTGCCTGATATCCGACCCTTCGCATCCGCATAGTGGAGATCTGCCCATATACACGCAGCTGAAAAGCACAAAATAGAGGATTTCAACTTGTTGAAAGTATATTCAACTATAGAAACTTAAGTTGTTGAATTTGCCTATAACTTTCAATTAGAAAATCCAAACAGCGAACCTTAGCAATTGCAGAATGCAACATCAACACAATTACAGCAGTGCAACGATTGATGAACCACGCAAGCAAGCAATAGCGATTTGATAATGCAAACTATACCTTTGGCGCAAAACGAACATGAGCAGGCCTTAAGTGAGTTGGCATCAGGTACTGCATCAGAGGCAGCATCATCCTTCAGCAACACACACCTCTCCAGCTCAAATGGTTTAGAACCCGGGAAAGGAAGGTATTCAGTAGATGGCATAGTACCAAGGCCAAAATCCTTACCGTCAGTGCTTGCTATTTGTGAACCTAATGTATCAAGAATGGGCTCTTCAGGATCTTGGCTCTTCCCAATCCCACCCATCTCGAAAAGGTCTTTAGTGCTCTCAGAAGAAGACTGGGAATTAGCGTGAGTCCCCTTCACACTGGATGAAACACTAGCACTACCCATCAGACTCAAATTGGCATCTGCAGAACCAATCTGATTTTGAGTTTTGAGGCTGGGATCCAAAGCAGAATCAACATTGCCGAGAGAGAGCAAGCGGTAAGTCTTGCCGCCCTTCAACAAGGGCAATGACTTCTCAGGGTTTGAGATTTTGGGGCATTTAGCACCCGCAGTTTCCGATCCAGAGTCCTTGCTGCCTAAAGAAATTCGCTTAGTTGACTGGGAATCATTTTCCTTGTCAAAACTTTTAGCAGATTTAGAAGCAGGACTTCGAGAAATCAATGAGAAACCCCTCTTTCCAAGCTGGTTGGTCAAATCACCCAGTGAAGTTCGGGGTTGGCTTGACCTGGGAGGAGGACTATCCTTCGTCATGATGTAATTAGCAACCACTGATCTCAAAAATGCAATCACAAATTTTCAACAGATGGTACTGCCAGATTGAACAGCTAAAACAAATGCATCGGATCTGCAGATCACATGGAACATCAAAACTAAATCAAGATTCTGGACTCCACCGACAGATCATTTGCAGCTAAAAAGAAGAGTAAAATGGATTGAGAATTGAAAACCACGATCTTAATCAGATGAAGAACAGAAATTGGTAGTTGAATTTGTGAAGGGCAAATACTATTACTAACCTGCGGAGAGTGGAGATTAGGTGAGAGATGTCGCCATGGGGGAGAGATCTGCTGGGAAGGGAAGCGGAAGTGGAGATAATCAGGTTGGAAGAATTTATTAGAAATTTGGGGGCGAAGGCTGGAAAGGTAAAGGGTTTGAATAATTGAGAGGAGGAGGACGCCATGAATTAGGTTTTCTTTAATTGAGAAAGAGGAAAGTGCAAAATTTCAATTTTGAGGGAAGCGGGAAACCCTATCTTGCCGGATACCAAACCCCTCTTTTGGTCCCCTCGCCCGCCAATCATCCTTTCCAAAACATAAGGGTATCAAAATGCCTATTAATAAGATGATTTCAACTTAATTACCTCCTCCGTTTCAAATTAAAATTTGTTAGTCTTTTGGTGCACACTTTTTAATATAGTAAAAACAATATAAGATATTTTTTTAATCAATTTTTTTTAATAATTTCATAATTGTTAGTCATAAGTATAAACTTATAAAAATAAATTCATTAAAAAACAATACTATTTTATAGAATTTTTACCTCCCTAAAATGCGTGCTTAAAAATAAAATGACTTTTATTATGGAACGGATGTAGACATTCAAGGAATTTATTACTTTATAAAATGCTTTGTAATTATAAAGGGAGAGTATAACGGCAAGATGTCTTTCGTCTATTGCCAAGGCGAAAAGTAAATATTTACGCCGAGGTCCTTTTCATTTTTTACAACATTATTACGGAATAGTCCGAGAGACAGAAAAAAAAAACACCGAAGTGTTAAAAATTACATCAATCTTGTTGAATGAAAAACAATTGATAAGAGTAGCGGTTGAGTTTTTACATTGAGGTTGGTGGGTTTCGACAATGAAAATTTTGTTTCGGCATGATGCATATCTCGACAAATTTCTTTGAGACTCTGATATAAACCCGACAAGTTTCACCGTAGTATGAAACCTCGGCCAAACTTAACGAGACTAATGCTTCACCTCGGCTATTTTCCCCAAGCTTATTGTGCGAAAATATCTTCCAAAAACCGATCCTGTGATTTACGAAATGATTTGGCGCCAGAAAATTTTGGAGGGAAATTGAATCCACAAGAGGAGGTTTATGGAGGGAAATTAGAGGTGGGAGGAAAGAAAGAAGAAATTTAGGGTTTGGTGATGAATTAGTATAAATAGGGCATCATGTATGAGATCTTGTTGAGGCTCGCATATTTATGCGGACAAAGGCTGAAGCACAGAAACATCATGTATGAGATCTTGTTGAGGCTTGCATATTTATGCGGACCTTGATTGAAGACGAGAAAGTAGGTCCCAAAAAAGTTGCATCAGCGCTTGACAAAGAATTCTCAACGTTTAAAACCCTTGCAACAATCTATAAAGAAGAAATGAACTATCAGGAATACATCAACGACCCTGAAGTTCGGCAACAAGTTCGTAGTGGGAAACGCGTGATGGCCCTCCCGGTGGCGGATCTATCCATAGTGAAAGTTGAAGGCCCGAGGAGATCCAAACGTTTACAAAAGTAACTATATTTGTATTTATTTTTAGGGTTTTCTAGATATTTAGTATTATTTTCGAGTTCATTATGTAATCTCATTTCAAACTAATCAGACGTATGTCATTGAACTAGTGAAATATTTCCGTCTGTGTTAGTTCTATGAGGCTTTACCATAACCTCACCAATAGCTGATGAGATTTATAAATATCTTCGGCCCATATTACTGAGACTTTTCTTTTTACACGACCAATGTTACCGAGACTATATATTGGATTTTCCTAATATACTCTCGCCTTTATATGGTTCTTAAGATAAAGTTACTCAGTTTTATCCATAAAAAATCACCGATGTTTCCATAATTTTATATCTCTATAACTATAATTAAGTATATGATGAGATAAATACTTAACAAAATTTTATATATTTTTAATGAAGATATAATGAGATAGACTTTTTAAAAAATCATCAATAATAAATTTTATATCTTTTGTATATTTGTTGCACTTGCCATGGCAACGAACCATAGATTGTCATCACTTTCCGTGCCCGATGATTCACTAGGAATATTCTTACCCCGTCTCCTTCGGGCAAAAGCATGACAATCTCCTTGCTACTCATCTGCATATTCATACACGAAAAATAATTAATCTAACATTTTTCAATTAACAAACACAAAATTCCTTGTAAAGCTAAACCAAATACTAACAACATTCTAGTCTAATGAGCAACATCATAACACTCGGCTCACGTAACCGAGCAAAACATATAAACTCGGCCCAGAATTATGACCTAAAAGCATCTTCTCGTGTAATCTAGCCGAGGTTCGTATGTATCCTCAACCCAGAACACCGAGCATAGATACTCAAAGATAAACAGTTGTAGGGAGAGTAAATGTAAACTACAAACACAAACAGAGATACACGATGACAAATAACAAAGAGATTCCTCATGTTAAATTGCCAAGGAGATTATATGATGGCAAATCAAGCTTGAATTTGAAAAATGATCAAGCTCGATCTTCTGAACATGAATGAAGAAAAGAAAAGCAAAAATAGAGAGAATGATTTCTTGTATTTCATATTCAGGAGAATGAAAAACTTTTCTTTACCAACTGAGAATGGAAAAGTATATATATACACAAAGTTTACACTTGTGTAGAAAGCACCGTAACTCATTCAGTAGGTTTAGAATCTCAGTTTAGTCAAGTGCCACCGCAACTCATTCAACATTGTAGAACCAAAATCACAACACAAAATCTCTGAAGAAGATGAAGAATTGAAAATCTTTCGGTAAAGAAGTTTACAAACGAATTTTAGAGAGCACCTAATGCAAAACTTAGATCTAAACCAAAATAGGGAGGAGATAAAAAAATGTCGAGTTTCTTCTTCTTGTTCGGCCCAAATCTGTGAGTATAAAGCACACCCTCGTGTAATCTAGCTGAGGTAAGTGCCTTCCCTCAACCTAGAATATCGAGCAAACATAGGAGTCTCAGCCCAGACTGTCGAGTTCTTTCCGCCTAAAATTAGCCCCAAATCCAACCTCCTACCACCTACAATGGCATTCAATGTTCCAAATCAACCTCCTATGTCAAAGACAACAAGAAAACACACAAAAAAGATCCCAAAAACAACACAAAAGAGGTTATTCTTCTTGCTCGGCCCATATATGCGAGTATAAAGTACAACCTCGTGTAATCTAGCCAAGTATAAAGCACAACCTCAACCCAGATTGTCATGGAAACATAGGAATCTCAGCCCAGATTGTCGAGTTCCTTCGACCTAAAATTCGCCCCAAATCCAACCTCCTACCACTTACAATGGCATTCAATGTTACAAATCCAACCTTCTATGACGAATTCGAAGACAACAAGAAAACACATTAAAAAAGCTCCAAAAACAACACAATCGATCGAAATCAATGAAGTTTTCACTATTTTGGTCAAATTTCAAAACCCCCAATTTTCGTGTTGAATCATCTGAAATAAAAGAAGTTTTTACAATATATGAGAATACATACCTTTGTTGTGCTAGATTGGTGTAGATTTTGGCAAAAAAAAAACCTTAAAATATTTAGATCTACAATGACGTTGATGAAGTGGGGGTTGATAGTTTGAAAATGAAGTGGGGGTTGAAGATGGAGTGGCTGTAAAAAAACCTAGGTTAAAGGTATTTTTTTTATCTCGAGCCATTCCGTAATAATGTTGTAAAAAATGAAAAGGATCTTGGTGTAAATATTTAATTTTTGCCTTGACAATAGATGAGGCATATTGCCGTTAAACTTTATGAATTATAAATGGGCCCAAGAGCTAAAGCACTGAAAAAACTTGTACAGTAAATTTATAAAAATTGAATATACAAACCAAATCATTAGAGCATGTGCATCTGCGTTTTTGAAGTCTAAATTTAAGAAACCTGATATTAAAATAGATAATTTAGATGCAAAGAACGATTTGATGAGTTCACTACAAAGAAACCCTTAAATAAAGCATTTATATGTATGTATATGTTTAGCCCAATTTCGAACATAAAAATACACTTTTAATATTTTTTTCATTCATAATTTTTTTAATCTATCATTAGACACCCATATTATATATGTAAATGAAAGGAAGAAATTTTACAATGAAAAAAACTCAATATATTTAGGATTAAATTATTAAAAAAATGTGCATGCCTATTAAAGATAAGTTTTAAATTATAATTTTTTTTCTATAAAAAGGTAACCACCAAACCTTTTCCTCTCATTCTCATCTCTCATTGTAATTTGCATCACATATAGTGAGTTTCTTTTGAAACATTTCATTTCATTTTTTTTAGATGGATCGAAATCACCCACGTGACAATCACAATTCCATCAACATTCGTTCAAACTTTCATGATTTATTAAAATACTCACCACCCTCTCAAAATTACCAACTCGCCCAACCCAATCTGAACGCCCCACCATCATTTGAAGGTAATCTGGGTGCTTCATATTTTCAACAAAATCAATGTTTCGTTAAGCCATCGACCTTTGATTTACACACAAGATCAACAAAATCACAAAATCATTCATATATTCAGATGTTCACATCTCATTCTCTTAATACTCCTAGAAGTATTAGTATCACCTCTCAAATGAATCAATGGGGCACATAAGAAGAGGTGTCAATCCTAGATGAAACATAACCCACTACCGAAGATGACCCTCTTACTTGACAGTGATCCACTCGATGAAGAGCTCGTGGAAGACGTGGTAGAGCCGCCCACAGTAGAGGTCGCTCTTCCACCGGTGAACGGTGCAAGTGGATCTAGAGTGAAGATTTGTTATTGGTTAATACATGGGTTAACATTAGCACATATCCTATAGTAACCACGAATTTCACGCTCAGGGGATTTTGGGGTCAAGTTGCAAAGTACGTCAACATCAGACAACATGTATAGAGGGGATGATGTTGATAGGATTACATGCACATACAAATCAAAGTGGCAAAAAATCTCACCGGATGTATCAAATTTTGTTGGAGCTTATGAGCAAGCATCAAATTTGCAATCCAGAGGGCAGAGTCAGGTTGTTGTATTAAAAAGAATTTTCGTTCAAGATATGAAATGTGACTTTGTGCTCGAGCATGCATGACATGTTCGAAGGAATGAGCCAAAGTGGAGAAGTTTGTACAACCTTTCCTCTGCTACAGGAGAGAGCTCAAAACGTTCAAAGTTAAATGAAGATGGAGATTACTCTACAAGTGGCAGATCATTTACCCCCACAAGTGCTCAAGCTAGACTTAGTGGGCAAAAGATTACAAAGAATATAGCGAATAAGGGGAATGATAATGCATGATTTGCATAGGCATTTTAGGTAGTTCTTTAAGTAGTTTAGGATGCATATAGACATGCTTTTAGCATAAAGTACATTTTAAGTTGCAAAGTTCGGAATCTACGCGTTTTATGTATATTGATGCAGATTTTCGATACCAAGCATAAGAAGAGGAGTGAAGCTACACTCTGGAGCTATAAAAGCCTAAGAAGAGTCAAGAATTAAGATAAGAGAAGAAGTGGAGAAGCCAAGACAAGAAGAAACGAAGAAGAAGAGTTCTGAAGGAGCGGGGTCCGCAACCAACTAGCGGCTACCGCCGATCCTGTAGCACCCGCATAAGAATTTGGGCATCGGCTGAGTCGGCACCCACCACTGATCATCGGCACCCGCCGATCCCGTATCTTTGCAGATTTTCTCAGCGGCCGAATTCGACTCATTGGACTTTGCTTCTAGTCTACACCAAGAAAACCGACTCCTAGAGTTTCTAAGCAGTATAAATAAAGGCCTCTCCTCAACCATTTCACATTATCTCACATCACATCTCACACATATAACATCTCTCTCTTTCCTTTCATCGTTTTGAACTTTTAGGTAAGTCATGCTAGCTCGGCTAAACTTTTTCTATTGTTTTATTTATATTTAATGCATTGGTTTAGGACATGTGAGGATTGTTTCTGTACTATTATATAGTTAATATATGGTTTATACATATTGGTTATTCAATACCCTTTGTTCTGTACATGTTTATGTTATTTATTTGTCTTAATTGCCCATTATGATATATACGCAATGTGATGGGGATTATAACTATTGCCACTATTGTTGGCCTTAGTCCTATAGAGTACCCAACATATCTTGAGGAACGGGTTGAAAATCATGTATATGTAGGAGTATTGACAGGTGATTAAGTATTATTCTTAGCGGAAGCGACAACTGAGTTGACAACCAGGTCACAAGTCGAATATGTAAGAATTACATGAATTATATGCTTAGCTGATTAGGAACTTATTACTTCTCGAACCCCATGCAAGAGTTTAGGGATTTCAATAGTGATCGAATAGGAATCTATAAAACTCTATGCACAAACTGACACTAAGATAGTCAAGGATAACCAAAACAACCTGATGATTATGAAGTTAACACACATACACACACACACACACACACACACATTTCCGATCGGATGGAGTAGTACAAAAGAACCTCTCTCTCTCTCTCTCTCTCTCTCTCTCTCTCTCTCTCTCTCTCTCTCTCTCTCTATATATATATATATATATATATATATATATATATATATATATATATATATATATATATATATATATATATATATATATATATAGATAGGGTGAGGTTAAAGTGAAAAAGGGGCTTAAGATGAAAAATTTGCTTAAAGTGAAAATGAGGGTTTTTGGTTGACCGGCGCGCGGGTTACTTAAAAAAACAAGCAAACCGGGCTGAACCGGGATAAAAAGAAAAGATTAAAAACAAAAGAAAGAAGCCCACCCGATTGACCTTCCTCTGTTGCTCTTCCTTCCTTCCCGAGTCCTCCCTGCCGCCGTCCCTCCGACCTCACCAGCCGTCGACGACAAGTCCCGAAGCCCTCGACCTTCGATCCCAAGAAGAATCTAACCTCGGTCCCCAGCAACACCGAGCCAGGCAACCTCCCGAGTGTCCGAGACTCCTGAGTGTCAAGCAGCCAGCGGTGGTGCCGACAACCTCCTTCCGAGCCATGCAAATAAAGCCCAGCCTCCGACTAGAACGTCGACGTCCACTGTCCGATCAGCCTCTCCTCCTCTTTGTCTCCTCCATTTATTGAATCCACAAGGTAATTTTCTAATAAACCCCTAATTTCTAGGTTTTGCTAAATTAAATAAATTTGTAGAATCTTATAATTGAAAGAGTGAAATTGAAACTTATTTATAATGATTTGTTGTTCAAATAGATTGATTGTTCAAATACATCCCTGTTGCTACTGTGGTGCCCTTCCTTGCTACGCATTCATGCATTGCAAATAAAAGTGTTTGGCTATAATAATGACACTGGGAGTGATTTAACATGGATTCAGTGTGATGCACCTTGCTCCAGCTGTGCAAAGGTAAACTGGATCGTCAAGCATAAGCATGTTACTAAGAGTGATGAAAAGTGATGAAAAATAGTGTCTTAGAATAATAGACGCTTGTAAAGGCAGATTTTTCTCTATTTTCTACACCATGATTGATCACAAAAAGTGTGTTGAATTGTGACATGATGGTTAGTTTCTACTTTCTTTCCAGATTGATATAACAAAACTATCTTATTTATCAATGTATTTTGGTTTGTGTAGGGACCTAATTCACTGTACAAACTAGCAAGGGGCAAGATAGTTCCTTCCAAAGATTCATTGTGTTTGGAGGTACAGAAAAACCTGAAGAGTGTGCATTGTGGCACTGGCACCTGCACACAGTGTGCCTATGAGGTAGAATATGCAGATCGTAGCTCTTCAATGGGCATTCTTGTCAGGGATGACCTTAATTTAATGGGTTCTAATGGTTCTCTCACCAAGCCGAATGTTGTTTTTGGGTAAGGATATCCCTAGTTTGCTTCAGACTTCTACTTGTATGTATATATACCTCCCCCCCCCCCCCCCCCTCTCTTTCCCAAAATAAAAATTGATCCCATATAATGAAATGTTCAGATTGTCTAGTAGATTTCAAGAACCAAAACTACACCATCATTATCAGCAGATGCAAAGGGCCGAAATTTCATGCTGACATTTGTTGTAAACCCATCAAGGAGTTGGAGAAGTTGGTTACAGAATGTGAGTGTTAAGGACATCTAGCTATCTAGGCTTATTTGGTTGCTTTTTTATAGATTTTGACTGCCTAGCTTGTGAAATAGTGCAACTTTGATGATTTTTGGGAGTTCTTTGTCAAAAATTGCTAGGAGTTCTTTATTTATTTTGGTAGTAAACTCATAGATGTGCAATTTGAGATTTGAATGGTCAAATTTGGCCAAGTATTGAAGGAGTTATGATGATTTGAACTTACAACAGGAACTCTGTAAAACTGCTTGTGTCACATTATTATTTCGATCACCATTTGCAAATCTATTGCATGCTTGTTTACTGAAATATATCTATTCTCTGTGGTGTGCTCGATTACTCCCGAAGGCGGCAGGCTCGATTCAGTCAGATTCCCCATTAGGATTAGCTTTTTACTTGAGTTAAAGATCCATAAGCTCAATTATGGAAGAGCGTCTGAACAATTGTTGTTCATGAGGATGGTGGTTCGATTCCACCTGGATCTATAATCTTAATTTTACACTTTATAGTTTTATTATTACACTTTATCATTTTATTTATGCACTTTATAATCTTAATTGTGCACGTCAAAATCTAATTCATGTCCTTCATCATCTTGTTCTTGCACTTTATTATTTTATTTTTGCACTTTATAATCTTAATTGCGCACTTCATAATCTTAATTGTGTACTTCATAATCTTATTCATGCACTTCATAAATTACAAATTTAAGTTCTAAAATTGCACATTCAAACTAAAATCTAATTTGGTTCTCCCTAAACTGAAAATCTAATTTGTACACTTTATAATATTAGTCTTTCACTTTATAATCTATTTTTTGCACTTTATAATATTAGTTTTGCACTTAATAATAGTAGGCTTGCACTTTTTTTTTTTTAAATTTCTAAACTTTTGATTAGGAACGTTGTGCCTCCCTGAAATCTTACTTAAATTTCGAAAGAATGAGGAATTAAACTCATTTTCATATGAATTATTCATACACTTCATAATTTTATTCTTGCACTTTATAATCTTATTCATACATTTCAACATTTTATTCTTGCACCTCATAACCTTTTTTATGCCCTTCCTATTATTATTCTTACACTTCATCATTTTATTCTTGCACTTTATCATTTTATTTATGCACTTATAATCTTAATTGTGCACTTCACAATCTTATTCATGCACTTCATATTTTTATTCATACAACATCATTTTATTCTTGCACTTATCATTTTATTCTTGCACTTTATCATTTTATTTATGCACTTTATAATCTTAATTGTGCACTTCATAATCTTATTCATGCACTTCATATTATTATTCATACACTTCATCATTTTATTCATGCACTTCATTATTTTATTCTTGTATTTTATAATCTTAATTGTGCACTTCATAATCTTATTCATCATTTCATATTACTATTCATACACTTCATCATATTATTCGTGCACTTTATAATCTTAATTGTGCACTTCACAATCTTATTCATGCACTTCATATTTTTATTCATACAACATCATTTTATTCTTACACTTATCATTTTATTCTTGCACTTTATCATTTTATTTATGCACTTTATAATCTTAATTGTGCACTTCATAATCTTATTCATGCACTTCATATTATTATTCATACACTTCATCATTTTATTCATGCACTTCATTATTTTATTCTTGCATTTTATAATCTTAATTGTGCACTTCATAATCTTATTCATCATTTCATATTACTATTCATACACTTCATCATATTATTCGTGCACTTTATAATCTTAATTGTGCACTTCACAATCTTATTCATGCACTTCATATTTTTATTCATACAACATTATTTTATTCTTGCACTTATCATTTTATTCTTGCACTTTATCATTTTATTTATGCACTTTATAATCTTAATTGTGCACTTCATAATCTTATTCATGCACTTCATATTATTATTCATACACTTCATCATTTTATTCATGCACTTCATTATTTTATTCTTGCATTTTATAATCTTAATTGTGCACTTCATAATCTTATTCATCATTTTATATTACTATTCATACACTTCATCATATTATTCGTGCACTTTATAATCTTAATTGTGCACTTCATAATCTTATTCATGCATTTCATATTACTATTCATACACTTCATCATTTTATTTATGCACTTTATAATCTTAATTGTGCACTTCATAATCTTATTCATGCACTTTATATTACTATTCATACACTTCATCATTTTATTCTTGCACTTTATAATCTTATTTATGCAATTTATCATTTTATTCTTGCACCGTATAATCTTATTCATGAATGATAACAAAAAAGAAGACAATAATAAAAAAAATGTAACCCTCTCTTCACTAGCATTCGAGTGGGATTTCATTACAAAGTTCTCGGTTGAAGGTTGCTGCTCAACTAAATCTTAGGCCACGTTTTCATGGATTCGCTTCTTCTATTGCCTCTCAGAGCAATTGAGTTGTGGCGCGATAATCTGATATCACAAAATTTCCAATTGGATAACACTATCATTCTTGCTCTATCTAATAGGGCATTTCAATGGGAAGATGCCAAAGAATGTCCCGGTTCAAGCGAGCAGCTTAAAGGTTCGACTTTGAATCTCATCTCATAAAATGGAGGAGAGCCATTATGGAGACTGCTAGTGTAAATGAGCAATGAGATCTGGTATCCTATTATGGTTGACAAATGACATGCAAGGAGCAGCAACATCAATTTAACCAAAATGTCAAAATGAGGGAGTTCATTAATTTGTCTAAATGATGAATGTTGCAAGAGACAAAAAAAAAAAAAAAACACAATGCTAGAAATATATTTAAGATATCATCTTGTACTCTTATCTTACAAATACACTCAAACCCAGGTCATCTTAGTGTCTTACAAACACATTCTAACAGGTCATATGACATCTGGTATTAGTATACAGTGTGCACAAATACTATTTTCTGGTAAAAAAGGACTGGCTTTATTTTTTTCAACAGAAAATTAGCATGTTCAAAACTCTTATTATTTTAAAAATAATAACAAACCATACTGTGCCTAATGTAACCTATACCCTCAAGATAAGATCTAATTCATACCTATTTTGATGTACATATGCAATCTACCAATTTTGAGGGCTACCTTTGTTGTGAACCACAAGTGTCAAAACTCCCACACCTACTGACTTACAACTTTGTGGGCATCTATTTTTACATTACCCAAGTGGCATATTGCAATTGCCACACAAATTAATGCATTGCATACCGATCGAAGGCATTTGTTGCTGTGAATTTAACACAATAAGTTGATTTGCAGGTTTTGGATTCACATTACCCGACATTTGCTAATGCAACAAGTCCTAATTCAAGCAATAGTCCGCCATCAAACACGATAAATTTCACAAAGTCGTAGTTTGGGTACTTTCAGTTGATCTACATACACAAACAGAGAAGCACAACATACCGATTGAAGTCAATTGAATCTCACCATCAACAAATTGCTATTGAATTTCATTTTATGAATAGACCTTCAAAACTCAGAGCCAGAGAGCCCCAGCTTGTTTCAGAGCAGGGGGGGTCAATTCCCCAGTTATATGGGTAGCCATGATCCGATCCAATCCTATGAACAACCACCTCCTATAAACACCACTGGGAACTGTAACTTGGCATCGCCTTTTTTCGAGAGAGATATACCAGATCAACGGCTTCAGTCTTGATGTCCTCCAAATTAAGGCCTTTGGCAGCGACCATGGCTCAGAATCGAAGAGAGGGATAGGTGAACTTCACCGGAAAAGATCCGAGCGTTCAATCCCTAACATCCCTCCCCAGCGCCACCGCCTTTCGGACACCATTAAGTCGCTAGGCATCGCATATCCACCATCGTCATCAACCTTCGATGTTCTACTGATCCACCATCGTCTGTAATTTGAGTGAGAGGGCGAACGGGAAAGAGAACCGAGAACGAACGTCTGAGAGCGAGTAAGGGTTTCTTTTTTCCCTAATGGGCCAGTTCGACCCTTTTTTGGGGTTAAATCAGCCCGTGTTCCAAAATCAACCCATTTTCACTTTAAGAGTTTTTTTCACTTTAAGCCCATGAAACCTTTACCCCTTCTCTCTCTCTCTCTCTCTCTCTCTCTCTCTCTCTCTCTCTCTCTCTCTCTCTCTCTCTCTCTCTCTCTCTCTCTCTCTCTCTCTCTCTCTCTCTCATATATATATATATATATATATATATATATATATATATATATATATATATATATATATATATATATATATATATATATATATATATATATATATATATATATATATATATATATATATAAAAGTTCAAGGTACCACATGAAATTTCCAATTATTCATTTATAACCTCACTTGACGTTTATAGCACTTGAATGAACTTTAATACTCCATCTACGCATATTTGTTTAGAATGATAAAAATTATATAAAATATTTATCGGAAATTTCGCGAGGTACCCCTTAGGTATTGCAATTTTCGCGAGGTATACAACTTTTTTGCATATTTCACATGGTACCCCTGTGGTTTTCTTTTTTTTTTCGCCTCGTGCCCTTGTGGGTTAAATTTAACAGTTTTTTTTATTTCCGATAGTTTGCCATAAAAAAAAAGGAAAAGAAAGAATGGAAGGAGAATTGAGAACGAAGAGTGAGCGAAGCCAGCAACTCGGATCCAAATTGCACCAGACGAAGAAAAAGCTTTGATTCTCATCCATGGAGACTCTCTCTGCACCTTGGCCCAACAATTCCAACTCTAACCCCAATTCCAACCCTAATTTTCTCCCCCAAATGACCTCCCAATCTAAACATCACTGTTATGATTCTTTCACCATCGCCTTCGCCGACGAGGACACCGCCACCTCCGAGAACCTCTCCGACGGAGCCGGTATTGGAAACGAAGTCCACAGCTTTCCTAATCATATGCAACAAAACCCTAATTTCATTCCCCAAACTCTAATTTCGTCGCGCCTGTCTCTCCTCCTTCTTCGATTAGGGCTCTGGCTGCTTTGCCGCCAGCACCGATTGTGGTTTCCGAATCTATAACTGCTATCCATTCTGGGAGATCTTCCGTCGGGACTTTGACAGCAGCGGTGGTGTCGGCACTGTTGAGATGTTGTTCCGTTAGTTTTCAATTAAAAAAAAGAAGAAGATGGGGACGAAGCCTCTGGCGTGCTCTGTCTGTAGAAATCAGGATGTATTCGAGGTGCAAGAGCAAGAAGATGGGGACGGTGCCCACTTTCAGGGAGGTGCAGGAGTCGGCGGCGGTGAGCGTGGCGGCATTAGCGAGGACGACGTCTCTCCGACTCTCCCGGTGGTGATGGAGAAGGAGTGGAGGAGGAGGAAACCCTAATCCTTCCCGGCGGCATTCGCTTCTTTCTTCCTCTTCTGTCCGTGCTTTCTTTCTTTTTCTTTTTTTTTTAATTGAAAACTAACGGAAATCACCCAAATCCGTTAAATTTAACCCACAAGGGCACGAGGCGAAAAAAAAGAAAACCACAGGGGTACCATGCGAAATATGCAAAAGAGTTGTATACCTCGCGAAAATTGCAATACCTCAGGGGTACCTCGCAAAATTTCCGAATATTTATTTATTTTATAGAAAATATTTAACAAGTAGTAATTACTATTAATTTTATAGTTAAATTGGACGTAGTGTACTGTTTCCAAGTTTTGTTTAACTAATTGTACCCCCTTAATTTTGGTTTTGGTAATTGTACTTTTTTAAAGGTGGATATTACATATTTACCCTTACAATTAATTTCTTCCTTTTTTCAATTTTTATCCTTTTTTAGAATATTGATGAGGAAGATATTGTTAACAAATCAGATTTTATCCTATTTTTTTAATCCTTTTTTAAAAAGATTGGTGATAGAGATATTTAACAAGCTTTTATCCTTTTTAATACTGATCAGTTAGATTACTGCAGACGGATTATCAAAGGAGAATTTTCTAGGGTACAACTTCAACAATTTTCTAGGTTACAGGTAATACGTTACTCTCCAAATTAATTGATTACAATCGTTTATCGATCCATTCTAACCTAAATTATTGTGTGCGAATGATTTTATTGTAACATTTTATGTTTCTTTTTCTAGTTTGCAACGTAGAGATGACCGAACAAGATGAGGGAGGGTCCATATCATCCCAAGTTCAACCACAAATTGAACCTCCAACATTGAAGGATGAGACACATTCAAATGAGAGAGCTTTATGTCGAATGAACTTGTATCAACTTTGAATCTTTCGACAATTATTCGAACTAGATCTTCATAACTTGTATCCAACTTTAAAATAATTGCTTTAGATTCATGTACTCCATTGAATTGCCAAGTACCATCTTCCAACTCCCAATGTCCATTGTAGTATACGGTAAGAACAATTGCATCCATCATTTCCAATATATTACAATAAAGGTAAACATTACATTAATCATTCATGTAATACGATAATATTCATGTAATACAATATCATGAGTTCCCTACAAGAAATCATACTCCTGTAATACATTACTATTCATGTAATCAATTCCTGTAATGAATGAACTCTTTTACCCATTACAATACCCACATTTGTCTTCCAGATTATCACAAGAAATCACTGTAACTCACTAAAGTAGCATACAATCCCTGTAATTATTGATTTACTGTAATGAACGGATTCTTGTACTCATTACTATAACCAACTACAATAACATACAATTATTGTAATAAATGATTACATGTAATGATCAATTCTTGTAGTGAATGAAATCTTCTCACCATTACTATACCCACATTTGTCTCGTAGAGTTGTATTACAAGAAACCACTCTAACAAACTAAAGTAGCATATAATTCTTGTTATTAATGATTTATTGTAACGAACGAATTCTTGTACCCATTAATATAACCAATTACAATATCATACAATTATTGTAATAATGAATGATTTCCTGACCGAATCCTGGTAAACACGGGTATCGAAGAAGTAGCATACAATTCTTGTAAAAATAGATAACGATTATTGTAACCTAAATTATTATCCCTACCTAACCATAATCGAAGACAATAACCGTAGATTATTCCCTAAATCTTCCATCGACCCTAAATCTTTTGCTCTTTCATCTACTCTGCATCGTCGTTTTTTTGAAAATCATAAACATTGATGGCGAGTTTTTGCGTCCGTGTCGGACGGTAACTCCCGTGGTTGAATTAGGGTTCTCAAATCATGGAAGTTACAATAACAATCAAATAAACATAAAAATCAAATTTACCAACCTTCAATATCTTCGCAATCACCGTACTTCAAGTAAGATGGAATGAGGGATGAGCGTCGCTTTTGGAAGAGAGGAATGGAAAAAATGAGCGTTGATGGAAACCGCTTGAGCGTAGGGGTGTGCAGAAAAACCCGAAACCGAAAACACGACACGAAAACACGACACGAAAAAACCCGAAACCGAAAAAACACGACACGATAATGACACGAACCGAAAAAACACGGCTCTAAACGGTTCGTGTTCGGGTCGGGCAAATCGCCTTGTCGGGTACCCGACACGAACCGTTTAATATTTTTTTTTTTTAATTTTTTAAAGTAAGGTAGGATAATATTAATATAGATAGAAGCCTTCTTGGACCAATATATTCTGCTAGCTAAGTTGGTTGAAGGGAAGCAAAAAGTCCGGCTGATTACCCAGGTTCGAATCCTTACGATTCCTTTTTTTTTTTTTTTTGTCTCTCTCTCATGTTGTACGCTATTCAAGGGTTTACAGTAGGATTTTATTTCTCAGTTTCAGTCTTTCACGCCGACAGTTCCCAGTCGACCAAAGAAGTGAAGAACCCAGTGAGTATCGATCGATCCTAACCCTAACTCTCTCAAATCTCAATCTGAAATCAGATCTGAAAGTGAAATCGTCGTTCGTTCGAGGGTCTCGACATTCCAATTCAGATCTGAAATCTAGTTTTGCCCTTCCTCTCTGTCTCAGTACCCTAACCCTAGCTCTCTCTCAAATTTCAATCTGAAATCAGATCTGAAAGTGAAATCATTGTTCGTTCGAGGGAACCCAATAAGAAATTAGGGTTTACAAAGGAAGAGGTTTTCGTGATCCAACACCAGAGGAGCCATGACAAGAAATCCGAGCAAAAGGCGTCGTCTTCGGATTCAGATGTG
This sequence comes from Persicaria tinctoria, assembly GCA_037127255.1. Lineage (NCBI taxonomy): Eukaryota > Viridiplantae > Streptophyta > Magnoliopsida > Caryophyllales > Polygonaceae > Persicaria > Persicaria tinctoria. The sequence continues at coordinate 26,512,002 of JBANSL010000004.1, forward strand.
GCGAATTGCCCCGATCTGAAAGTGAAATCGTTTCCCTTCTCTTTACTTGTTTTCTAGGATTCTAATATACACTCATGGTATTTGTAAGTACCATTTTTATTGTATCTATTCACATTGACCTTTGGTTGCCCGATCTGAAAGTGCATCAACCCTCCAACAGAGGCAGCAGCACACGAACAGATTCAACGCGTCCTCACAACATTACGGAGTATTATTTCTTCATGAACTTATTTTATTTGTGGTTTTTTTTTCTAGGGAAATTTACATCCACCTTTTGGGTATGGTAAAAATATATCCTCAAATTTCAAATATAATAAAAATATCACGAACTTTAAGGGTGGTGATAATATATTTCTCTGTGTTTTCTTACAGCTCAAAAATGCTGACAAAGTAGCCTACATAGATTTTTTTTACAAGACAACATACGTTGAAGCTTTTTTTTTTTTGACAAATTAGCACGAAAATTGAGTTTTCTTCAACGGTTTCCTTAGAGAAAAAATAAAATAAAACGATAACAAATTAAACCCGAAAAAAGAAATTGATTCAACCAAGCAACTAATTTGATGCAATTTAACTGCATCAAATTAACACAACACGACTATTTCTAACACCAAACCGACAACAAAACTCTTGTAAAAAATCCAAGTAGGCTGCCTTGTCAGCATTTTTGACTCGTGAAAAAACTTGTGGTAATATATTACCACTACCCTCAAAGATCGGGATATTTTTATTACATTTGAAAGTTGAGGATATATTTTTACCATACCCCCAAAGGTGGGGGTATTTTAATTAGTTTTCTTTTTTTTTTACTTTGCAAAAATGTCACTTTTTTGTGAAATTTGCAAAACTAGCATATATGCTATTTGGTGCAAATAAAAAATTTGAAGGGGAAAGTCGGTTGCAAGTCATCCGAAAGGAGAGAAAGGAATGACCAGGAGAGAGAGGATGCTTTGGGGGGGGGGGGGGGGGAATGGCGCCAAAACTAGGAGAGAGAGGACTCTGATGATTACATGGGAAAAGGTGATGAGATATGGGCTTTCCCTCCATTTTGCAAAGTATAAAGAGAGAGGAGGGGAGAGGACACTCGATTTCTTCCTCCCATGGACAAAAGAGCTGGAGAAGAAGACCACCATTGAAGAAAATCCATCGGCATCAATATCCAGTTACAGAGCACTTGTCTGGCTCATTCTTTGTTCGTGTCAGTGTTCTTTAACTTCCGTGTCGCCGCGGTTTCTGAGAAACCCTAATTCTCAGTTGCAATAGGTAGGCATCTCTCTTGTTTCTCCTCATGTTTTGCGAAAAGTAGATGCCTATTAACAATGGTGTTGATCCCACTTTACATTTGCAGGGGAAAACGACAAAGTATGCGTCACTCTTGTCTTCAACGATCGTTGATTGTTGGAGGGTACCAATTGTAAGTAAAATTGAGCAAGAGAGAGAGAGAGAGAGGAGAGAGATGAGGTTTTGGTGGGAAATTTTGGCGCCAAAAATAGGGGTGACAAGACACATGGTTTACAAGTAAAACGGGGGATGTGATAGAGATTTTCCCTCCAATTAGGAAAGTATAAAAAGAGAGGAGGGGAGAAGACATTCAATTTCTTCCTCCCCTGGACAAAAGAGATGGAGAAGAAGACCACCATTGAAGAAAATATTTCAGCCTCAAGGTCCAGTTGCAGAGCACTTGTCGGCCTCATTTCTTGTTTGTGTTAGTGTTCAGAAACTTCCGTGTCACTTTGGTTTATAAGAAACCCTAATTCTCAGTTGAAGTGGGTAGGGGTCTCTCTTGTTTCTCCTCATGTTTTGCGAAAAGTAGATACCCATGAACCATAGTGCTGATCCCACTTTTCATTTTCAGGGGAAAACGCCAAAGTATGTGTCACTCTCGTCTTCCACGGTCGTTGGAACTGGTGACAGGCATATGTATGTAGGTGACAAGGGTAAGGGTCCGGATGTGATCCACTTGGGTGAGGTGATGGAGGCCATAGGAAAGAGTAAGGAGCTGGGTGCGGTAGACATTACTGACAGAGGTTTTGGAACTGGTGACAAGCATATGTATAAAGGGGGACAAGGGTAACAATGTGGATGTGATCCAATTGGGTGACACGAACTACTCCTCAGGTGACACGGTAAACTGCCAAGGTGACATATATCAAGGGTTGGAGGTCATATCCATAAGTAGTCAGGAGGAGGATGAGTTTTTGTGCTAGTGACACAAGGAAATCACCCTTGGCACTTGTGTGAATTTGATGATTACATTTATGAGTGTTTATGCTACTTCGACAAGGAAATCACTATTGTCACCTATTTGGAATCTTGTGTCACCTGAATTATTTATCATGTCACTTATTTGAATCTGATGGTACGTCGATAACCAAAGTTTCGAGCATAACAACATAGTCAACTACCGACCAAAAAATATCATAAAAACATCATAACCTTCTACAACTTATGACCAACAAACATTATAAAGAAAGCAACAATGTTTATAGCAACGTACTACAATAACAACCTAGTCAACTACCATCGACAACTATATGTTTGGAGCAACAAAGTTTAGAAAAACCTACGACAATAACAACAAAGTTCATAACAGTTTACTACAATAACAACAAAATCCATAACAATGGCCATCCAGCATAGGAAGCCATCGTTGTCGGACATGAATACAAGTCTCAGCTCAATCGCGCCCGCGCCTTCGACAACGTCCTTCCCTTCATGGCCCCGCGGTTCTTCGGAGGGGGTGGGGGGTGGGGGGGGGGGGGAGAATTTACTTCTCCATCACCTCATGGACCCCTCTTACTCTTTTTGCCTCGAACGGGCTCCGCTTTGCAGCCTCTGAGATCTGGCAATTGGTTAGGATGTTTCAACTGTCATTCCGATAAATTTTGTAATCTCGTGTCACCTAACTAAATGAATCGTGTCGCTTGACATAAATAACCTTTCCACTTGACTACTACATATTCAAATATGACAATCCCAGTTTGTATTAACTCATGACCCTTGAGCGAAAATACCATGTGAAATAACAACCGATTTACCTCCCCTTCATGTCCTTCTGGTGGTGGCTGGTCATCCACTTTAGGTGGTCTCTCCGTCTCCCTAGCCTTAATGTGGTTCTCCTCAACCTCCCAATGTTTCCCCATCATCCTCTCCACGGACATCTCTCATTTGTGGTTGCACACCTCTTGGACCTCTCTTGATCTTTTTGCCTTGAACGGCCTCGACTTTTGCAGCCTCTGAGATCTAGAAAATGGGTAGGATGTTTGGACTGTCATTCCCAGAATTTTTTTAACCTCGTGTCACCCACGAAGTAATCTCTGTCGCTTAATAGAACTAACCTTGTCACTTGACTACAATATATTCAAATATAACAATCTTAGTTTTTATTAACCCTTGACCATTGAGAGAAAATACCATGTGAACTAACAACCAATTTACCTCCTCTTCCTGTCCTTCTGGTGGCTGATCATCCACCTTAGTTGGTCCCTCTGTCCCCCGGCCTTTTTGTGGTTCTCCTAAGCCTCCCCAAGTTTCCCCTCATCCTCTCGACGGACATCTCTCACTGGTGTCTGCACACTTCCTGCATTCCAATGGGCATCTCGCATCCCATTCACAACACCTTTCATGATCTTCATCTGAACCACATAATACATAAATGAGAATTGGTTCACCAATATTATTCGTAATTGGGGGGAAATTTACCCGTGTCACTTACTAAATATATCGTGTCGCTAATCTATTTCCTCCTATCATCAACGATGTTCATAATTAGGGCAAAAAAAAAATTAGGCGAAACACGTACCATGTCATCCGTGCTCCGCATCCATATTGATATAGTTCTCAGCCTCTCCAACATCAGTTAAAGTGTCTTCCCCACCTTATCTTCCCAAGCTTCCCTAGTTCCATCACGTTTTCCCGAACTCGGTCCGGCATTGCCTCACTCACACCCTTGTCCCCAGCCCCTTTATCTTTCAATCGCTCAGCCACACAACCCCAATCCCCAAAACCACCCTCGCCATTGCCATAAACCACCATCACAAGGCCAAGAGCATAAAACATAAATCGACACCCTTGTCACCCAATTCGAACCCACTGTCACTCGATTCGAAACCACTGTCACCCAATTTCACTTTCAAACAATCAAATATCAAATCAAACACGACCCAAACCTTAATCAATCGTCTTCTACCTCTCCCGTATCCCAGTTTCCAGTCCAAACATTGCCACCCTTGTCGTTCATCCCAAACCCTAACCGGCGATTTCACGTTCCACACTTGCACAAGGCCAAGAACATAAAAACATAAATCGACACCCTTGTGACCCAATTCGAAACCCCTGTCACCCAATTTTTCTTTCAAACAACCAAATACCAAATTAAACACGACCCAAACCTCAATCAATCGTCTTCTACCTCTCCTACTATCCCAAATTCCAGTCCAACCATTGCCGCCCTCGTCGTTCATCCCAAACCCTAACCGACAATTTCACATTCCACGCTCGCAGAAAAGGGAGAAAAGGAACGAGGGTTTCAAGGAGATGGAAAGGGGGGTTTACCTCTTCACTTAGACGTTGGCGTGACCTTCTTCTCTCCTCTCCGGCGACAACTTCGCCCCCAACTTCCTGTGTTTTCCAATTCGCCGGACTCTCCTTCTTCTCTCCACAAACCATCGCTTCTTCTCTATTGAAAATTGCTCGTTTTTCTGCCCATAAAGCCTCCCCTCACATTTTTTTTTGTGTAAATAAGGGCAAAATCAGGTTAAGGGGGGAGTTTTTGACCTGCACTTTTGTGCAAATTTTAAACAAAATGTGCTAGTTGTGCAAATTTTCAAGGGGCTATGCTAGTTTTCCAAACTTTTTTTTTGGTGCTATCTACTACCATTTCCTCAAAGATATTTGTATGTATTGCCTTTATTCCAATCCAAATTCTCTATAACACTTTCTACGTTACTAAATTATTTTCACATTTATTATGTTTATAAGTTTTTATTTTGAAAAATGAAATATTCAAAATTTTTAAAAATTTAAAAGTTATTATTTTGTAAAATATAATTATAAAAATTTAAAAACATGATTTTTAAAAAATTAAATTTATAAACACTTTAAAATAGATGTTTATGATATGTATATAATCTTTTTAAAATTAAATAAATGTGAAAATAATTTAGTGAGGTAGAGAGTGTTAGACTAACTCCAATGGTTGTGTGTAAATGTGTATATTAATTTAGACATTTTTTTAGCTCCATTGATTGTTTTTAGGGTGTGCAAATGTGCACATTTGAGCACATTACCTCCCCATGTGCTATAAGTTTTTCAAAAAGCAAGACAATTTTATTGGTGTATTTTATATGATTTTGTTTTAAATTAATTGTATTTAAATGGTGTGTAAAAAAAAACACATTTGACAATTAGAGCAAAATACCAAAAAGTAAGGTGTATTTTTACACATTATGTACAAATGTATACATTATAAGCAAAACCATCGTGAATAGTCTTAAAAGAAGTGTTGTAAATGATTTGGATTCTCAGTGCAAATCTTTTGCCCCACAATCCCGCCCAACAACCCTATTCAATGAAATTATTTTACCTTCAAATTAATATTAAAAAATTAAAAAAATATTTAGCTTTTAAATGATTATTATAAAATATTTGAAAAAATTTCAAAAAAAATCACTTTACAAATTTAATATATATTTACCAGGCTTACTTTTGTTATTTGGAATTTTTTCATAATAAAAAAATAGAGAGATTATAGATTGTGGAGGGAGCAAAATGTGAAGAAAGAAGAAATGGAAATCCTGAAATTGGTTTCGTTTAAAAAAAGAAGCACGTTGGTTGTTGCCACCTTTAGAGGAAAGATACGAACGGCATTGGCATCACCTGATTCGTCACTCGCAATCTCCATTCTCCGAACCTATAGAGTCAATTGTCAAACCACACAGCTGTCTGTATTCTCCAATACCATCCTCGACCGGTCACGTTTGGCTCCCCTATCCTTACCTATTTTATTTAAACCACCCTTCCATTCCCATATAAATATCCCATCACATTTCCCTTCATCCAAACACACCCCAATTACTTTACAGTACCCTCTCCGATCACCCCATACATACCCACAACTCCACAACTCCACAAGCATTAATATTCCAACAATGGTATTGGTCACCCACACAACCCCGCCCTTCTTCTCCGGCCTCCCTCTCCTCCTCCTCCTCCTCCTCCTCCTCCTCTCCGCCGCCACCGAATCCCAATCCTGCAACCCCGTCGACAAAGAAGCCCTCCTCCACCTGAAATCCAAGATCACTGCCGACCCATCGGGCCTCCTCCGCACATGGAACTCCACCACCGACTGCTGCACCTCCTGGACCGGCATCTCCTGTAACCCTGCCGGCCGCGTCGTCAACGTCTCCAGCTCCTGCCTCCAATCCGGCGACGACTTCATCCTCGACACCTCCATGTCCGGTACCCTCTCCCCCTTCCTCGGCAACCTCACCTCCCTCCGTCTCCTCGACCTCAGCGACTGCAAGGAGCTTAACGGCTCACTCCCTCCGGAGCTCGGCAATCTCGTCTCCCTTCAGTTCCTCTATCTTTACAGCAATCAATTCACCGGCCGCATCCCCTCTTCCTTCCGCCGCCTCACCGGCCTCAAGAGGCTCTTCCTGAACGACAATTCCCTCTCCGGCCCCCTGCTTTCCTCTGTTTTCAGCTCCTTCCGTCTCCTTGTCGACCTTGGTTTGTCCGGCAATCGGTTTTGGGGCCCGATTCCCAGTTCAATTGGGGCAATGCGCTTGCTATCAACTCTTGATCTCCATAGCAACCAGCTCTCTGGGCCGATTCCGTCGCAGATCGGGAACCTACGCAACTTGACTTCCATGGACCTGTCGTCGAATCGGATCTCCGGAGCACTCCCCGGCTCGATTGGCGGGCTCTCGAACCTGAACCTCATGTACCTCAACGATAATCAGATTACTGGGGCGATTCCTTCCTCCATTGAAGGCCTCGTTTCATTGCAGTTCTGCCGATTGGATGACAATCAGCTTACTGGTCCAATGCCGTCTTCAATAGGCAACCTCCCCAAAATCCAACGGCTTTTCATCGGAAACAACAAGATCAACGGCAGGATCCCGAGCTCCATTGGAAAGCTTGTTACCCTCACGGATTTGGTGCTCTCGAACAACCGATTTGTCGGCGGCATTCCTCCAAGCTTCGGAAACCTGATCAACCTTCAAGATTTGGAGGTCGCCGGGAATCTGCTGTCAGGTCCAAATTCAATTCCTCATCAGCTAGTGAAGCTACAGAACCTCCAGATTTTCGACCTATCGCACAACCCACTCAACTTAGTGAGTATCCCAACCTGGTTTTCGAAAATCGGTAGCCTTTTCAGGCTGATTTTAGCGGACACCGGCCTCAAGGGCCAGCTCCCGAGCTGGCTGGGCTCCACCTCCGTATCCACACTCGACGTCTCAAACAACAAGTTGACCGGAAAATTCCCTACTTGGATGGGAAACATGAGCAACCTCGCATTGCTGAATCTGTCCAACAACGGGTTCCGATCGTCTATCCCAGTCGAGTTCAAGAATTTGTCGCGACTCAACGACCTTGATCTCCACAACAACCAGTTCAGTGGCAACATCAACGTCATCTTCGCCAAGAACGCTGATTTCCCAACAGGGTTCTACAACTCCATTGATGTCTCCAACAACAAGTTCACCGGCCCACTTGAGGACGACTTCGGGACGCAGAATGCGATGGGGCCGATCACGTCGCTGATCCTGTCGAGGAACCATCTGGGCGGGAAGATTCCAACGTCAATTGGGAACTTGACGAGTCTGGTGGTGCTGGAGATGGATGAGGACCAGCTCTCTGGCTCAATCCCTGAAGAGATCTCCAACGATAGCCAGCTGACTACCATCTCGCTGTCCGGGAATCACCTGAGCGGGAGCATACCGGCGAAGGTGCTGCAGCTGTCGAGCTTGGAAACGTTTGATGTGTCGAGGAATCGGCTGAGCGGGAAGATTCCGAAGCACACGGCTAAGCTGCCGGCTTCCGGATTTGTTGGGAACCCGGGGTTGTGCGGAGCTCCGCTCCAACCCTGCAAGTAGTAAGCTTCTGGTCTTGCTTACCAATATAGTGATATACCATCAACAGAATTTTTCAGTTGCCTTTTTTTATTTATTTATTTTGGGGTATGAAGTAGGGAGTAATAAAGAGCTGATAAATGAGCCGATCCTAGTGCAAATGACAAGGTGTATGCTTTGAATTCTTTCATTTGTTGGCAATGAAGAAAGCTGTCATGTTGTATTCCTTCAAGCAATCAATAACATAAATTTTACTCCGTATTATTTTATTTTATTTTCGTCCGATGTGTTTGGGTTTTATGTTAACCCTGACAAGGAAGTTAAAATAAGTGTTCTTGAATCAAACTGAATGATTGTTCTACAGTCACTTGCATCCATTATTGAAGGGGGAGACAATCCGGGGGAGGCGTCCCGAGAAAATAGCCTATCTATTGAATGGAAATGGGAACTTATGTCGACGGTTTTCAAAACCATCGCCATAAACGTTCCCACAGTTTCTAAAATTGTGGCCGGTCAATGGGGTGAAGGGGCAAATGTGACTCATGGCGACGGTTTTCAAAACCGTCGCATAAATAGTTTCACGGTTTTAGAAACCGTGGCCGCCACCGTATAAATAGCGATAAATTGACCGTGTCAATAACAATACTGTTATTGAAACCTAGAACAATTAAACAAAAGAAATCTCGCAAATAAAAAGAAAATCGTTTTATATAAAAATAAAACGGGTTTGTTGATTCTTTCTATTTTCAATCAAAATTGTCATTTTGACCGCTCTCAATAAGTCTAAAATGCTACGTAATTTGCAAGAAATGATAATAGAGCAAATATTACTATAGCAAAGAACAAGTTAGGATTTATCAACTATTAAAAGCATCCAAAATTTTCATTAATCATCCGAATCATCCTAGTTTAACTATCGATACATTCATACACTAAAAAACCCTTCAAGACCCACATAGATCCCGCCTAAAATCTTGAAGTCGCCCCGCCGTAAAGGCCTTAAGGTCGTCAAAACCCGCCTAGATTACAAAGACTCGTCATGAAATCCACCTAGACCCTATCATACCCTACGGTCAAGCATCCGCCAAACGTTTTTTAGAACATTACATTCATATATGATAGAAATGACCCATTAAGAATGAGTTAGGATAAGATCACTGAAATAGAAATAGGACCAAAAACTACCAATAAAATATGATCTTTAGATGAGCCACAAAACACAACTTCCTTACTTTTTAAAGTGCAAGATCGTTAACTTTTTCATTTGATACTCAATTCCTCGAATATATTGGTCTTCAATGGTCTCTGTATTGTATAATAAATATTCAGTAAATTATGTACAAGTGAAAGAAGTTAGTGCATTTTTATTATAATTACAGGAAACTAGGTTAAGCATTTAGGTTATAATTAAAAAAAATTCTTATTTTTATGTCATAAAATCATTGTTTGGGCATTTTGATGAAGCGCAATTAAAATGAAACAACTTGGTGATCAGAACAAAGAAAGATCGGTCCTACTCTTCTTGGTTCTTTAATGAACGAAATGGCTAAGCTAAGCCTAAAATAAAAGGGCATAATTTGCAAGAAATGATAAAAAATACAAATAGAGCCAAATATTATTATAGCCAAGAACAAAAAGTTAGGGTGATCAACTATTAAAACATCCAAAATTTTCAATCATCCTAGTTTAACCATGCATCCATACATTCATACGTCATAGAATAGGATCTTTTAAAATAGAAATAGGACAAAAAAACCCAAAAAAAATGTGAACTTTAGAAAACGGTTTGAGGAACACTCAACCTTCTTAGAAGAGTAGCTCAGGTAACCCGCCTATATCATTTGTATAGAAAACGGTTTGACTTTGATGTGAAGTTTAATTTAGAATTTGACTTATTTTGACTTGATATTTGACTAGGAGGTCAATTTGAGGATTGTGGAATTTGATTTTTGATTTTTGGGTGTGAATAAACTCGACGAGCAAAAGCTTTGTATCGAGTTAGGGTATACACTTTGGCTTTGATGAAAATTTGATATTTGGGACGACTAGGGTCAACAAATGAATTTGAGTAGATTTGATTAGCTATTTGGGTATGGCTGGACTCGGTGGGAAGTTGATTTACACTGAGTTTCCTACGTATCCACTTATTTGATGAAATCAAGTCATCGTAGTTTGGAACAAGAATGGATTTTGTATTTGGATTTGATCATGAGATCATTTGAAGGTGGTGATTGAACTCGATGGGCTTTGGCTTGGCACCAAGTGTCTTGTTTATCTTTTAGAAGAGAATCAAATCACCCGTAGTTCCAATTCAATTTGAATTTGGTGATTGAACCTAACGAGCTTTAGCTTTGCGTCTGGAATCAAATCTTATATAATTCTTTTGAGAACAAATTTAAGTTGAGAGGGGATGGTCGACTGGATCCAGTGTACATTTGAATTTTGACACCGGATTTCCTACGTAACTCATAAAAGAGCATCAAGTCTCTTGACGTAGTTCTTTTTAGAACTAATTTGATTTTTTGTTTGCCGATTGAACCAGACGAGCTTTAGCTTTTATGTTTGGTGGCCTACGTATCCGATAACTCGGAATCAAATCGGGTGTAGTTCATTTTGAGAACAAACGATTTAATTTGGTTAGACTTTGACCTCGTATTCATTTAGAAGTGAATTTAGAGGTTGACGACTGTACCACATATATTCTTAGAATTTAATATCGGGTTACCTACGTAGCCGATATGAGGTGTCAAGTCTTTACGTAGTTCTCCTCAAGAACCGTTTGAATTTGGAGAAATTTGATTTAGGGTTTTGACTTCGCTTTTCTTTTCCCTCGTTTAGAAGTCAATTCTGAGATTGACCCACTAGGATAAACTGGCAAGTAAATTTTACGAGTTTAATTTTATGACTTTTATTAAAGCCAATCTCTAATTTGTGCCAATTATAATTCTTATATTTTGTGGGTCGGTTTTGTAATTAAACAAAACTTGTGGCTAAAATAAAAGGGCATAATTTGCAAGAAATGATAAAAATACAAATGGGTGTTTTGTTAAAATAACCCTTTTGGGTGAAAACCTTGCACACCTAACCCCATCCGGAAAAAAATTGCACAATTCCGGATATTCGGTTTTTTGGTTCAACCGGTAGCAGGTTAGTGGGAGAGACTGGACACTGTGAGTTTGACAGCTGGACAATTGAGAGAGAGGGAGAGTGAGAGAGAGAAAGCTGAGAGGGAGAGAAAGTTGAGAGAGGAAAGAAAAAAGGAAAAAGAAAAGCATGTGAAAGAGGGAACAAAAAAGTAGAACTCATTAGAGGAGAATTAATGAGAGGAGAGAGAGCGCTGAGATGAGGAGAGAGAAAAAGCAATCCACTTTTTTAGAAAGAGAGAGAAAAAACAACTCATTTTTTCAGAAAAAACAACTCACGTTTTGCCACCAGCTTTTATACATGTCACCCGTTTATGTCAACATTCCAGCCTCATCGTTTGTACATGACACTAGTTAATATTTACTTGTCAATCTTGCTACGTTGCTAGTGTAATTAGGATTTCCCACGAATCCTGTGTGTGTGCCATTGAATAATCTTTGTCAATCTTGCTACTTTGCTAGTGTAATGGGCGAATACGCTCCATGAATTTCTCTCTAAAAAATGGTAAGTGCAGCATGAATAGCTCTTCATCTCCCCTTGTGTGTTCTTCACGACCCATGTCTGTGTTGGTCGAATGACCGGTGTCTTTTGGTGTCAAGTATGATGCACCTGGAGACGCTTATGCTCCGGCTTTTGTAATTCAATATGTAGTTAACGAATTTTGTACTTATGGGAAATTCGAACATGTCATTCAACGACGATGTACATGACATATAATGCTTTTAACCTATCAAGTAATACATTTGACATGATAGTTAATATTTTTGACATGGCAGTGCTCTATGTGCATCTTGGTCGACTGACCGGTGCGTTTTTGTATCACTTATGATGCACTTGGAAATGTGGTTCGCACATTTTATTTTTTTGGTCAAGTGGTTCGCACATTTTGTAATTATGAGAAATTCGAACTTGTCATTTATAGACGATGTACATGACTTGAACTGCTATTAACATGTCATTCAAATACAATCTACATGGCACGAGAAAAGCACATACTTAAAGCGCTTGGCAGAGAAGCGCCCGGTGGCGGGTTTTCGATTCATTGAAGTTGGTGGCGGAGGAAGGTGTTTGCTACACCCAATCTCGATGAAGACGAAGAACATGCTGAATTTGGCAGAAACTATATTAGTTGAAGACATTAGGCATGTCAATTGTCTACCAAGCTTCACAATGCTAAAGTTTATCCAAACACGATTTTCAATACATTAGGCATGTCAATTGTCTACCCACAAAAAAAAAAGTATAGCAGAAGGAATTCTGAATCATAAAAAAGGAATAGAATATGTCTGAAATTCATGTGTAAGTAAAAAAATTCAGGTGTCAAGCAAAATAGATTATATGTCATGTAAATCCGGTATGGGTGACATGTAAATTCAGTATGAGTGACGAGTAATTATATGCTGATCGGTAAGTAAACGTGTGACCTTTTCAGGTGTCATGTAAAACAATTGAGATGTTATGTGAAACAATGGATGTGTCATGTAAATCAATTCACGTGTCATGTAAATAATAAGCCTTTGGAGCTGCTATCATAGAAAAGAGAGGAAAAAGTGCTCGGTTTCGATAGAAAATTGTGTAAATTCGTCTATAGAGCTCCAAATCAGGTTTTGTAAATTCCTATAGCTTTCTAAAGAGGTAATCACTCTTTTCCTTCATTTTGTGAAGCGGCAATCTTAAATTGCTCATCGTAGGGATGAGCATGAGTTCATGGGTACTAATCTATGACAGTAATTGGGGAGACTTGCTTTCCATCTTAGTCATTGCCTACTTTAACTTGGACAATGTCTCTCTTTTACCGAATTAGCTTATAGATTGCAGATCAGCAAATAACATGTCATGTTAAAGGGTATAACCTATCATGTTAATAGCATTACCCGTCGTGTTTTTTTCCTTAAGGAGAAGAGGATCGATTCGCATTACCCGTCATGTTATTCGAATTGCCTGTCATGTGAAAGAGTATAACCTATCATGTTAATAGCATTACCTGTCATGTTATTTTGTTTCATTAAGGCAAGCTTTTCACAAATGACTGATAATCGTTTGAGGCTTTAGCTCATCTATGATCATACGATGAGTGAGCACTACTCTATTATACGGCGTCGCGAGTTGGCGAACCGGAGGAGGACGAGACTTGGTTTGCCTAAGTCTAGAGGCCAGGGTTCTATTGTTGCAAAGGAATCCATCGGTGAGGTCGCTTACAAAGTGTTCGACAAAATGTCTGCACAAATGGAGAGTGAAGAAATCAAAATTAAGAGTGATCTGCCTAAATAAATTGTTGGGAGTATCCAACTGAGCACCAAATCGAGTTTTGTAACTTCCTATAACTTTCTAAAGATGTAATCAACCTTTTTCTTCATGAAAATTTGGCCAAAATTGAGGTATGGATTATTTTTGGTGCTGCTGTCATAGAAAAGAGAGGAAAAAGTGCTCGGTTTCGATAGAAAATTGTGTAAATTTGTCCGCAGAGCACCAAATCGAGTCCTGTAACTTCCTATAACTTTCTAAAAATGTAATCAACCTTTTTCTTCATGAAAATTTGCCCAAAATTGAGGTATGGATTATTTTTGGTGCTGCTGTCATAGAAAAGAGAAGAAAAAGTGCTCGGTTTCGATAGAAAATTGTGTAAATTTGTCCACAGAGCACCAAATTGAGTTTTGTAAATTCCTATAGCTTTCTAGAGATATAACCAACCTTTTTCTTCATGGAAATTTGGCCAAAATGAGGTATGCTTTTTTTTTTGGGTGCTGCTGTCATAGAAAAGAGAGTAAAAAGTGCTCGGTTTCGATAGAAAATTGTGTAAATTTGTCCACGGAGCACCAAATTGAGTTCTGTAACTTCCTATAGCTTTCTAGAGATATAACCAACCTTTTTCTTCATGAAAATTTGGCCAAACATGAGGTATGGATTATTTTTGGTGATGCTGTCATAGAAAAGAGAGTAAAAAGTGCTCAGTTTCGATAGAAAATTGTGTAAATTTGTCCATAGAGCACCAAATCGAGTTCTGTAACTCCCTATCGCTTTCTAAAGATGTAATCAGCCTTTTTCGTCATGAGTAATCGGAATCTGGCTTTGATCCTTCGTTGATTGTCGAGCTGAGTTATTTTGTTTACTGCTTATATGATATTATGAGCTCTCAAATTGTAATTGTAATCGGAATCTGCTTGCTGTCTGTTATCTTGGATTGACAGTTGTTACATTGATGTTTGGATTGCAGATTGACAAAGCTAATATTCAGAAGAAGGAAGAGGAAAAAGTAATATATTAACGTGTCATTCAAAGACGATTTACATGACACGAACTGATATTAACATGTCATTCAAATACGATGTACATGACATGAACTGCTATTTACTGGACATGTTTTAGTTTTTTTCTCTCTTTCGGGCTATGGTGACAAAGTTACACAATTTTCCATCGAAACCGAGCACTTTTTCCTCTCTTTTCTATTACAGCAACACCAAAAATAACCGATAACCCAAATTGAATTTACATGTCACCCATACCGGATTTACATGATACATAAAGTATTTTACTTGACACATTAATTTTTTTACTTGTCACATGAATTTCAGACATATTTTGTTCCTTTTTTATTATTCAGAATTCCTTCTGCTACACTTTTTGTGTGTGTGTGTGTGGGCAGAGTTTCCTGCACTGGTTCTATGATCCAAAAGCAGGAAAGGAGGGTGCTTGCTAATGGTGGTCCTCAGCTCCTTTCGGTTTCCTGGACCCCTGAAGCCTTACAGTAAACAACCAAAGCACGATTCGTTTGCAGTTGGACGCCTGTTTGATCACTCTTAATCAACTCCAGTTGCCTATCTAGTAGGGCTTTCCCTGATAATTCAGTTGAACAGATGCAAAATTGGAGACAAAATTCAGGAAATTTCACCGACAAAACCGTTACATATTTAATCTGTCAGTTTACTTTCAAAATTTACAGAGTGATGCTATCACTATGGATTCTAATGCTGATTGTCAGTACATGCTCGTTTCTGGCGCAACCCAGCTCAACTCGGAAAATTTTGTGGCTTTAGATCTTATATATGGTATACTTTCACCAACTTTTCTCCTTTGCCACTCATCAATGACAGATTTTTCCAGTCCAGGGAAATTGTGTAGACAAAACTATCATTTCGCTCTTTCTTATGAGACTTAGATGAATAAAAACTGAATATGCAGTCATTAGTACTCGTTGGAGGCGGAATTCTGAGCCTTTCTAAGCACAAACTCGATGTCACCAGAAAACAAACCCTGCTGCTTTGCCAACGCAAAACCGGCATACATGCCATCGACAGCAGCACTCACTATGTTTTGCACAAAAAGCCATTTGTTTTTCACATGAAGTGTGATAAAATATTTATACAGAAAAATGCAAATCATCATCATATCTGAAGACAAAAGAGTAACCACATTCTATAGGGTGATCTCTCACAAAATGCGGGTCAACCATCATCTAGAAACAACTCGTCATTATACATGCTCAAGTTAATGTTCCAAAAGTTACACTATGACCAATTAATAAAACTGATCCACGTGTTTTTCCTTGCAGATGTTTAATGAACGTACGTGTCTTGACCTTTCTGCAATACAAATAATACATGCATGTGAAAAACTAAACATCTTCCTCCCAAGCAAACATCAAAAGGAAACTAATATCGCATTGATTAACTTTCAAGAAGCCTACGGATCAAGGGATAGAGTACTTCTAAATGTTGTCAAGACTTTGCATGAACTTATTCAATCCATTATCAACACAATTCTTCTTTAGTGCCAATAAATAAAAAACATTGCCATCAAATTTATACAATAATGCAATTACATTTTCCCCTTCAAAAATGAACACAACAACACATAATAGTTTCAATTCTATCCGAAACTGCTTAGCCAACAAGCAGCAAATCGAACATCATACCGACTTTATTACACACTCCCTGATTTCAGCTATATAGCCAATACAACAAATCAGACAAACTTCCTGCCAAGAAATCAGCAATAAACTAACCCTTTTAACTTGACAATTCTTTCCTATCTTTTTACCCCTTCTGTTCAATGTCATAGGAAACATCAAACATATAAAATTTGAGCCTTTGTCCTCTTCTAGTGTTCTATATCAAAGGCTAATCAATTTCTAAAAGAAAGAATACAACACCCATAAGATATATCAAGTAGCCGGAGTAAGTCCGATGACAAAAGAAACACAGATTTGCAGCAAGATCACATCGCTTGAATCAAAAGTAGAATAAATCAGATGAATTCATATAAAGTATGGGAATGATTACCAGTTGATCAGAGAAAACATTGGGGCAGAATCACCCCAACTACGCCCCTGTAATCCGCGTCGATCACACCGGCGCCCACATCGATCGAATGCTTCCACGCCAGCCCCGATTTCGGCGCTGCAGACAGCCCGACAGAAATCAACAAACTCCCCAAATTCAAGGTTGTAAGAGAAAGGAAAGAAAGTCATACCAACACAAGCATAAGTTCCCTCTGGAATGGCTATGCTGAGATCAGTCGGCACCAGCGCTTTCCCCTCCGCCGGCACCTTCGTTTCAATTGCACTGCAACCACCGCCGTACTGTCAAAATCTTCAAGAGATCCGTTGTTTTAAAAAAAAATTGGGGGAACCTGGAGAGATCGTAGCAAGCAGAGAGACGGGAAGCCCTAGAGGGGAACTTGGAGAGATCGGTGCTTCAGATTCTCAGGGATGCTGCCGTTAACTTGCTCAACTTCTTTAGAACCCTTGCTATTCCAAATCAAAACCCTTGCTGCTAATCAGAACCCTTAATCACGCCAAGTCGCCAACCACTACAATCCATTTTTCCGATTTTGATTTCCGTCAATTGATTTCAGAATCAACCGGTAGCAATTAGCACGATGAACTTAAAATTGTTCACACTCAGGAAACGAATTGAGATTGAAAAGGAGAAGGATTACCTTTCTTAGGTTTTCCGATCTCCCATGGCTTCCCTGCTCTTCTGCTCCCTTACACTCGCTCAAATCCCGCTCTAGGGCTGAGCTCTCCCTCACATCTGCACCGTCGAGCTCCAGGGCCTGCGCCTTCCTCCTTCCTCCCTGTCCTTCTTATGGACTCGATCGACTCTCCACTTTCAATCTCTCTCTCCCTGATTTTTTGCTATCGATTTAGGGCAAGAGAGAGGCAAAGGAAAGGGCGGCACCACCGGTTTCTCCAGGTAAACATTACCGGATGGGGTGCTATGAAAATTGCACCCCATCCGGTAATGTTTACCTAGAGAAACCGGATAGTGGGTTAGACGTGCAAACCAAACCGGGGCAAAGGTCATTTACTTCAATTCCCTCAATACAAATAGAGCCAAATATTACTATAGCCAAGAACAAAAAGTTAGAGTGATCAACTATTAAAACATCCAAAATTTTCAATCATCCTAGTTTAACCAGGCATCGATACATTCATACGTGATAGAAATGGCTCAATAAGAATCAGTTAGAATAGGATTTTTAAAATAGAAATAGGACAAAAAACCCCAAAAATACGATCTTTAGAAGATCCACAAAACACAGCTATCATAGTCGCTCAAGTGTTAGATATCTCTATTTGGCAGGAAATAATTCCAACATGGCTTGACCTTAATGAGATAAAATGGACCATGTGGTGTGTATGAGGTAAGTTTTCTTTATAGTTTTTATTTCATGAATAAAATATTTTTAGTTTAAATTAATTCATATTTTGGTGTTGTAGTTATTTGTTTGAAACCCGTTGCAAAGGTGTTGTAGAAACATTTAACTTTCTTTCTCCAAGTTTAGTTTCCCCTAAAAGTGAAGGAGGGATCATATATACAAGAGCAGGCTACATATTTATCCAATATTGATGATGCATAGTTTGGCATACATAATAGGCTATTCTTAGGTGCATTTGTATGACATTATAACCCGAATAGTAGTTAATTCCATACTTTATACTCTTTGTGGAAGAAGTCGGAATATATGCGTTTTCAGTGTTCATTTTAAAGAATAGATCCGAGCTAGCTTCAAATGGTGGAGGAATCATGGATCAAATGAAGCTAAGGAGAGCTAGAACAATTCATGAAAGAGCCAAGATAAGACAAGGAACAACGGAGCAATGGATCAAGGTCTAAGAGCTGAAATGACAGCGTGTGGCAAAAGCTGTCCGCGCAGCGAGGTGAAATTAAAATGCAATACTTGTGTAAAATTAAAATATGCTGAAATGTTCGATGTGTCGAGGAATAGGCTGAGCGGGAAGATTCCAAATCACAAGGCTAAGATACCGACGTCCGGATTTGTAGGGAACCCGGGCTTTTGCGGAGCTCCGCTCTAACCCTACAAGTAGTAGGCTCCTAAGCTTCTGTTCTTGCTTACCAATATACCATCAACCGAATTTTTTAGTTGCTTTTTTTTTTAAATTTATTTTTGGGGTATGAATTGAAGTAGGGAGTAATAGAGCTGATAAATGAGCCGATCTTAATGCAAATGTCAAGGTGTATGCTTTGAATTCTTTCATTTGTTGGCAATGAAGAATGTTCTTGTTGTGAGCCTAATCTGCCATGTTTTACATCTACTTTTATATCGATTTCTGCATGCATTTCATGCATTTGGGTTGGAATAATACAGAATCTATGTAGTTTACACTTATTTGCCAAATTTTGGAGTCTACACAAGTTTTTGTTATATTTCGCAGAAATCGGAGGCACTTTGGAGCTTAAAGGAAACTCATGAAAAAGCTAAGAATGGTGCAGCTGGAGAAAAGGCCATTTTTCACCATTCTTCGCTCTGAATCAAGCTTTGATGTCTTCATAAGAGTTGTAGCCCTCGGAAAGAGCTTTCCAACGCATAGTCATATGCGTCAATCCGACGAACGAGGAGTCGGGAAAGTGCGTTTCAAGAACAGAGCAGGATGCCGAGAAGACTGGTCGATATCGACCAAGCACACTCAATATCGACCAGATTTAGGTCGAAATTCTCCAAATCAACTCAGAGTTGGCTAGAATCGACTAAGGAAGAAAGGAAGAGGTCGATATTGACTACCCAAAGTCGATATCGAGTACCCAAATCGAGTCAATATTCCAGAAGTCGGCCCAATGTAAGCAGCTGAAGAGAAACCGAGGAAGCACATGTCAATATCGACTTAACTAGGTCAATATCGACTTAACCAAGTCAATATTGACTGGACCCACGACGGCGGATTCTGAGCTTAACCGACTTCTTGTTACGTTTCTATCCCGAATCCGATGGAGATATTTTCGAGACCAAATTCTATCCACATCTATCAAGAGCTATCAAGTCAAGGGAGAAGATATTTTATCCACATTGGATGTAATTATGGATATTTAATTCATTTATTCCATTTATTTATCTTTAAGCCTTTAGATATAGATATAGATAGACTTTCTTACCTTGATTAGCAAGGGTTGGAAGCCTATAAATAAAGTCTTAAGGGCTGAGTTTTATTAATTCAATTTCAGAGAGAACAAGTAAGTAGTTACATAGAGAGAGAGAGAGAGAGAGAGAGAGAGAGAGAGAGAGAGAGAGAGAGAGTTTGTGGCGAGCAAGGTGGAAAGGAGAAAGCGGATTTGACATGTTCGGTTGTAAGCTTTCTTTGGTTTATTTTAATCCAAGTTAGTTTCTTTTGTTTATTGATGAGTTTCTTGATAATGAAGAGCGAGTAGTCCACCCACTTCTAGGGTCGGGGTGAGCCCGACGGTAGCCATGTGAGGTGATGCGGTAAAGGTACAAGCTTTTTATCCAATTCATCTTCTATCCCTATGAGCATGATTCTTTTGCGAGAGTTGAAGGTGATCCTTGTTTATGTTATTGAAGCGAAAGTGATCTTAATGCAACTTGGGTTAATTATGTGAAAAGGGTTAGTAACAATTAGGGTTTATGCGAAAGCCTCTATATACCTATTTGTTAATAACGAAAGTTATTTGATGGAAAGCATGATCTTTTATGCCTTTATGTGTTACTTTGCATGGTTATCGTTGTGGTGTTGATACCCTGACTTTGGAAGACTTTTAGTATATTGATTTATTTCGTCGGAAATCTGAGTTTTGTGTCCTTGCTTTATTTTCTGCTTCGCTTTGTTATTTCTGTCTTTCTCCTATTCTGTCTGTCAGATTTACAGCTACCTAAGATCCGCTGACACTCTTCCTCGTGGATCGATCCTGACTTCCCACTACTGCATAGGGAGGGAGTCTTGTAATCATTTGTAAGGGACGGAATCTGGTTTGCTTTACTTTACTTATATTTTGAATTACAAATCTCGATTTCTTCCTACAACAAATTGGCGCCGTTGTCGGGAAAGCTATCATTCGCGCTTTAGGTAGTCAGATCTCACTTTTCTTTTGAGTTACTTTGCAGGTGTATGCGCCGTTCTGGTCAACCACCTGAGTTTGACACCTTAGATGAACCAGAGCGCCTCTTACACGTCCACGCTAAACTAAAAAGAGTCATGGCGGCCGCAGAAACACAAGAACAACTGATTGGGAGGCTTCGGAGGGAAATAGCCGCCAAAGAGGCTACTCTCGCCACTGAGAGATCAGCCAGGGAACAGTAAGCTGAGCGTGCGTGGCAAGCAGAAGCTGAGCTTTTGTTGCGTAGATGGGAACATTACACTAAATCGCCCAAACCAACAATGACAAGTTGGTTCGACAATGTCCCCTTCTATGAGCCAGTCGACATCGACTACCTGGACTCGACATATACACATTCTGGAGGAACTGATCCAGAAACACCAGCCAAAATCCTCTGTACCACATAAACCTAGGTATGTCCTTTCTCTATTTCGATATCTTCTTCGCTATCTATCTTTAAAGAATCTTTGGAAGGATCCCAAAAAGAAGAAGAGCCACCAACGCAAAATCCGGACGTCGTTGCCCATGGTACTTCAAGGTCGCTTTTACCCTATAAGGTGAAGGCCATTCCTGACGATTTTGAGCAATCGATGTTTGTGTTCAAGTATGGGGTCCTCGCAAAGTGGCATGAAGCTCCGCATGATGAGGTGGAAATATCTCTTCCCACTCCACTGTTTTGTTGTGATGGAGACGCGCGAACAAATCAACATATGAAGCGGAAGAGGTATGATTATGAGGTATGTATATTTTCTTTATATCTTCCTTTATGCATGCCAGCTGGAGCCCAGGAAGATGAATGGGTGAAGCCATGGAGCACTCACTCGGAGAGGTTCAAGCTTCTTCATATGATGCCCCCAGATGACATCCCAAGTTTCCCACCACCGGAGGAACCACCAGATCCACCTATACCTCCGGACAAAGATGAGCCAGGCTGATGCTTAAAGGAGAAGTTGGCCTAGCGACTATAAAATCTAGAGCTTGTAAATAGACATTTATTTTTGGGACTTTTTGGACATTGTTGCTTTTGTTTTTTTTTTTTTTGGTTTTGAACTTTTAGTTTTTCTATTGTGGGTATTTCTCTTCTATATTTTTCAGGTCCATGGGGATAGAAGCAAGCTAAAATCGGACTCGGCCCAACATCATTTCTTCACTCGATATTTTGAAGCCCTGCACATCTGTCTAGTGAGTTTCTTTCTTTACCCTTGTTTTTATACAGTGAGGACACTGTAATGTTTAAGTATGGGGTGGGGGAAGGGCTTACTTTATGCATATTTGGTTTTATTTGACATTATGTGTGCATTTTTAAAGTTTATTTCTTGAATTGCTTATACATGGCTATTTTGGAATTCATTATTGATTTATGTGCTTACATGCATGTTTTCCAAAGTTTATAAAAATGACCTAAAAATGACCCCCATTGAAAATTGAAAAATTTGAATAATGTCATGGAAGCTTAAATTGAACTCGACGATGCAAAATTGGATTCATTAGAGATATAGCATGAAATTGCCTAGTAAAGGGAAGTCACAATGAAGTGCATTATTTCTTGAAAACCATAAAAGGAGGTAAAATTTGATGTTGCTTTTGACATATTGCATGATAAGAGGATGGAGGACTTTATATTTCCATATAATTCTCATATTGTTATATCCTAGCCTTACCTATGCTTATGCATTACACAAAGTCATATTATGCCTTATTTCAATTATTGCTCCACATGATCTAAATATTTTCCATTCTTTACCTTATTTCCTATCCGGGGATTATGTTGAGAATGATGTCACATTATGAAGATTGTTATATGGTTGTTGTGTTGTTATTATCATTATATGGAGTTTGGTAGGAAATTGTTTGAAAAATATGGAAAATTTAATGAGTGAGAAAAAATCCAATCACCTTAGGAGATAAAGGTAGATTGACCCTGCTCGCTGAGATAATAGTTTGGCGAGATGGGACACACATGTGAGGAGTCTAAAACACTAAATATCCGGGGCCATTCATGACATCCATGTTTGTGACTCGCGAGAAGGCAGTGCTGAGGTTAGAGAGGTAAAAGCATTATTATTGATAAAAGCAATTTGAAAGGTGATGAATCAAAGGAAATAGGAATGTGGAAATTCAGTTTGGAAATACTCCATTTCCCCGGATCATTAGCACCACATTGCCAAAAATTGCCCACCTTTAGCCTTTTACCAATCTACTTCTTATTTGAGCTTTAATCAAAGTCCTCTTAATTATTTATGCTTTGTCACACATGAATGTTTTTGCATAACCCTCCTTTTGTGAGTAGATGTTGCTTTTTATTTGCACATGCATAGATTTGTGGCACTAGTACCTTTTCGAGAATGGTAATTGATTGCAGGGTTATATGGCAATGAATCTAAGATGTTGAAAGTTTTGATTTCTTCCCCTGAATGACAAATAAAAGTTTTGATTTCTTCCCCTAATCTGCCATGTTTTACATCTACTTTTATATCGATTTCTGCATGCATTTCATGCATTTGGGTTGGAATAATACAGAATCTATGTAGTTTACACTTATTTGCCAAATTTTGGAGTCTACACAAGTTTTTGTTATATTTCGCAGAAATGGGAGGCACTTTGGAGCTTAAAGGAAACTCATGGAGAAGCTAAGAATGGTGCAGCTGGAGAAAAGGCCATTTTTCACCATTCTTCGCTCTGAATCAAGCTTTGACGTCCTCATAAGAGTTGTAGCCCTCGGAAAGAGCTTTCGAACGCATGGTCATATGCGTCAATCGGACGAACGAGGACTCGGGAAAGTGCGTTTCAAGAACAAAGCACGATGCTGAGAAGACTGGTCAATATCGACCAGATTTAGGTCGAAATTCTCCAAATCAACTCAGAGTTGGCTAGAATCGACTAAGGAAGAAAGGAAGAGGTCGATATTGACTACCCAAAGTCGATATCGAGTACCCAAATCGAGTCAATATTCCAGAAGTCGGCCCAATGCAAGCAGCCGAAGAGAAACCAAGGAAGCACAGGTCAATATCGACTTAACTAGGTCAATATCGACTTAACCAAGTCAATATCGACTGGACCCACGACAGCGGATTCCGAGCTTAACCGACTTCTTGTTACGTTTCTATCCTGAATCCGATGGAGATATTTTCGAGACCAAATTCTATCCACATCTATCAAGAGCTATCAAGTCAAGGGAGAAGATATTTTATCCACATTGGATGTAATTATGGATTTAATTCCTTTATTCCATTTATTTATCTTTAAGCCTTTAGATATTTAGATATAGATATAGATAGACTTTCTTACCTTGATTAGCAAGGGTTGGAAGCCTATAAATAAAGCCTTAAGGGCTGAGTTTTATTCATTCAATTTCAGAGAGAACAAGTGAGTAGTTACATAGAGAGAGAGAGAGAGAGAGTTTGTGGCGAGCAAGGTGGAAAGGCGAAAGCGGATTTGGCTTGTTCGGTTGTAAGCTTTTTTTGGTTTATTTTAATGCAAGTTAGTTTCTTTTGTTTATTGATGAGTTTCTTGATAATGAAGAGCGAGTAGTCCACCCACTTCTAGGGTCGGGGTGAGCCCGATGGTAGCCATGTGAGGTGATGCGGTAAAGGTACAAGCTTTTTATGCAATTAATCTTCTATCCCTATGAGCATGATTCTTTTGCGAGAGTTCAAGGTGATCCTTGTTTGTGCTATTGAAGCGAAAGTGATCTTAATGCAACTTGGGTTAATCATGTGAAAAGGGTTAGTAACAATTAGGGTTTATGCGAATGCCTCTATATGCCTATTTGTTAATAACGAAAGTTATTTGATGGAAATCATGATCTTTTATGCCTTTATGTGTTACTTTGCATGGTTATCGTTGTGGTGTTGATACCCTGGCTTTGGAAGACTTTTAGTATATTGATTTATTTCGTCAGAAATCTGAGTTTTGTGTCCTTGCTTTATTTTCTGTTTCGCTTTGTTATTTCTGTCTTTCTTTCTGTCTTTCTGCTATTCTGTATGTGAGATTTACAGCTACCTAAGATCCGTTGACACGCTCACTCGTGGATCGATCCTGACTTCCCACTATTGCATAGGGAGGGAGTCTTGTAATCATTTGCAAGGGACGGAATCTGGTTTGCTTTACTTTACTTATATTTTGAATTGCAAATCTCGATTTCCTCCTACAACAGTTCTCATGATGTATTCCTTCAAGCAATCAATAAGATAAATTTTATTTTATTTTCGTCGGATGTGGTTGGGATTTATGTTAATCACTAGCAAGGAAGTTAAAATAGGTGTTCTTGAATCAAACTGAATAATTAAACAACAATCAGTTGCATACCTTTTTTTTTTCCTTATCCGGAAAAAAAAATTAGAAGATTGTTAAAATAATCTATCAAAAAGCATCTTGAGCGATGAAGCTTAATAGTGATGTATCATTAAGAGGATATGAGTGAGAATATTTGAATCCCGGGTGAGAGAGCCGATTAGCAGCTTGATTACCCTCTCTACAGATGTGATGTATCTGAAAAGCAGTAAATTTTTTGAGCGAAAGGAGAGAGTCAGATAAAATCATATCAATCTCCTCTAAGCACGATTTCCATGTGAGAAGGCTATTAAGGATACTTAGGCTCTGTTGTGAACCTAATTTGCCATGTTTTACACTTAATTTTATATCGATTTCTGCATACATTGCATACATTTGGGTTAGAATAATACAGAATCTGTGTAGTTTACACTTATTTGCAATATATGGAGGTCTACACAAGTTTTGGTTATATTTCGCAGAAATCGGACGCACTTTGGAGCTTAAAGGAAACTCATGGAGAAGCCAAGAATGGTGCAGCTGGAGAAAAGGCCATTTTTCACCATTCTTCGTTCTGAATCAAGCTTTGATGTCTTCATGAGAGTTGTAGCCCTTGGAAAGAGCTTTCCAACGCATGGTCATATGCGTCAATCCGACAAACGAGGACTCGGGAAAGTGCGTTTCAAGAACAGAACAGAAAGCTGAGAGAACTCTACTCGAGATCGACAAGCCTCTACTCGATCTCGACAAGGGCTGTTCGACCACACCTGGTCGAGTAGGGCTGGTCGAGGACACTGAGTCAGAGACAACCCGACTCCCGGAACCCTACTCGATCTCGAGTAGACTTGGTCGAGATCGACGAGCCATGTCCGGAGTCGACGAGCTGTGCCGAGCCGAGAAGCCGAAGACGCAGACCACCTCTACTCGAGACAGAGTAGAGCTACTCGAGATCGACTAGACCTCCGAGCCATGTCCGAGCCTTGTCGAGCACCGGCTACTCGAGACAGACGAGGGCTACTAGAGATAGACGAGGGCTACTCGAGATCGACAAGGCCGTGGTCGAGGTCGAGTAGACCCAGTTTCCAGAAACGCTTCGTCGTGACAAGTCCTTCTCGGTTTAGCTTTACTTGGGCATGAAGGAATCCGAGAATGGCCGAAGATCTATCCAAAGTTGATCAAAGTCTATCTATGGAAGGAGATCTATCAAGACATGAAGACTTACCCTATTTAGTTTTATCTTTTCCTTTAAGATTTATTTCCTTAAAACAATTTATTTATCTTTAAGGCTTTTAGATATAATTTTAGATATAGATTTAGATAGAGATAGATGATTATTTCCTTGATTAGCAAGGTTTGATCATTATAAATAAGGCCCTAGGGGCTCAGTTTCATTCATTCAATTTCAGAGAAAGACAAGTAGTTCCACAGAGACGGTTTAGGGAGTTCGAAGGTTTTAGGGTTTTGGCATTCGACGAGAGTTGGATTGCCGGGATTGTAAAGTCTTGGAATTTAGTTTAATGCAAGTTATTTCTTTTCATCAATCAAAGTCTGCAATTGCGATGAGGCGTGAGTAGTCCACCCACTTCTGGGGCTGGGGTGAGCCCGACGGTGGCCATGTGAGGCGATGCGATAAAGGTCAGATCTTTTTGTGCAATTCATCTTCTATCCCTATGAGCATGATTCTTTTGCGAGAGTTGAAGGTGATCCTTGTTTGTGTTATTGAAGCGAAAGTGATCTTAATGCAACTTGGATTAATTATGTGAAAATGGTTAGTAACAATTAGGGTTTATGCGAGAGCCTCTATATGCCTATTTGTTAATGACGAAAGTTATTTGATGGAAAGCATGATCTTTTATGCCTTTATGTGTTACTTTGCATGGTTATCGTTGTGGTGTTGAAACCCTGGCCTTGGAAGTCTTTTAATATATTGAAGTTTATTTCAGTCGAAAATCTGAGTTTCGGTTTGAATTCTGCAATTTTAAAGTTTCTGTCTTTTACTGTTTTTACTCGACATAGAGGAGATCTGGTCGATCTCGAGGAGGGCTTCGTCTAGGTCGAGTTGATTTGCTTCTGTTTTGCTTTGTTCTTTACTTCCTTTGCTTTATTTCTTGCTTTGTTCTTTGCTTTTGTTTTAGTTGCCCTTGCCGGTTTTATTTGTTTCTTTTCTTGCTGTGTTTCTGTCTTTCTGCTGCTTCTGTGAGAATCTGCAGCTACCTAAGAACTGCTGACGTGCTTCCTCGTGGATTCGATCCTGACTATTCTCTTACTACAACGGGAGGAAGTCTTGTATTTATTTGCTGAGACAGGGAAGTCAATCTGAACTATATTTCATATTTATTTCATTCTTGACCATCCTCCTGCAACAACAGGCTCCGTTTGCATTACATACTTATAATGCAATTATGTCTTATGGGCCATTATTTTGTAGAAGGCATTAACGAGTTTCAATTTTTTTGAATTATATTGGATAATTAATTATTTTATTTTCTTTTGACTATTTGGCTTCCCTCATCTCCCAATCCTTCTTCTCTCTCCCGATTCTCTGTATCTTGAAAAAAATAAGACCATCTCTACCATCAATCGATCAATATTCATCCTACTCTAATCAAGGAATTTCAATTGGTTTGATATAGAACTCTAATTTTTTAGATCTAACTAACGATGGATGATTGATGAGGCTGTGGATGGGATGTGCAGAGAATAAATGGGTGGACGTGGGTGTAGTGGTCATGGAGGCGGTGACGGTGATGAGAGGACAAGGCCCGGTGGGTGAAGTGGCCATGAAGGGGCCGACGTAGCAACGGGAGCGAATGAGAGGTCGGTGGACAGAGGCGAGAGGCCGAGCCACTGGTGGTTGGCATCGATCTAATTCTGGACGGATTAGTAAGGGAGGAGGTCAGAACGCTCGTGGTGGCTGTTGGCTCCGGCAGACCGGCGAGGCTAAGGAGAGGTTGTGCAAGACTAGAGAGAGAGAGAGTACAATAAACAGAAGAGAGAGAAAGGGGGAAGGGAAGAAGAAGGAGAAGATAGATCTTTAATTTTTTTTTTAATATTTGGTCCTACCAAACAGCTTTTATAAACTCCAATTTTTATAATACATAATGAGCAATTATAATTAAATACTTATACATCCAAACGGAGCCTTATATTATCACCTTCAATAGTGATGAGTTTTATATGCAACTTAGTGGCTTTTAGGATGCCTTTCCACAAGCTGTAGGTGTGAATGACGGAGCCGGTTTCGTTTGGAATGATATAGATGTAGGTTCCTTTGTTGGAGTTAGATAGGGCTCCATCGAAATTTAGCTTATGCCAGATTTGTTGTGACCGGTTTAGTCCATTTGCAACGCCATGGATTTTTTGCATGGATTTGCTTTAGTATCATTTGTCCTTTTTACTTATTCTAGACTGAGTTCATGGTCAAGCTCTTTTGCTTTATTCCAATGGAAGATTTGGTTTTTTTATGTATGATACGATCACCCGTGGGTCAGGTATGATGTTGTCAAAGAGAGTTTTGTTGCGAAAATACCAGATGTTCCACCAAGCAGTTGCAAGAGTAGAGAAGTCGTGGTTTCCCACTTCAGATCTTAGTTTGTTCAGTGTTTCGTTGATGCTAATGGAATTTAATTGTGATGCTACTGTTTTAGTTGCTATTTTAGGGGATAGAAGTTGTATGGTAGCTTGTGTTATTGGGTAGATGAAAAGAAGATGTTTTGCATCTTCATAATTCATGTCGCAGAGAGGATAGTTGGTGGGAATGCCTAAACCACGACTTGCAAGTTTGACTGTGGTTGGGATACCGACTTTCATTATACGCCAAAGGAATTCTTTTATTTTTGGTAGTGTGTCAAGTTTCCATATCGAGTGGAAATCTAATCTTGTATGTTGTTTTGTATGGTGGATCATCTCCATGACAGAAGAGGTGGAGAACCACCATTCTTGCTCCATTTACAGTACAATCTATCATGGTTTATGTTGGTGTTTAATTGGTTACCTACTATTGAAAGGAGTTTGCTTGTGTTGTAAGTCTTATCATGATTGAGAAAAGATCCAACCTTTAAGGATGAGTCAATTTAGGTGTTGATATTGGCTTGTTCAGTAAGCGGTTCAAAACCTAACCAGGTATCATGCCAGAAGTTTATGGATTCCCCTATACCAACCCCCTAGCGGAGACCACTTTTGAATAGGTGTAGAGGGTTAGTAAGCTTGGTCTATTTCCAGGATGTATTTCCCTTCTTAGTGTATTGTAGAATATGTTTGTCTTTAAGATATTTTTGAGTAATTGAAAGAACCCAGAGGTTATTTGGTTCGGCCAAAATTTTCCATAATAACTTTAGTTGCAAGGCTTTGTTCATATCCTCGGAGTGCCGAAGGCCTAACCCACCGTTCCTACGAGATTTGCAAACATCGAACCAACTAATTAGAGTTCTATGCTTTGGATATTTGTTCAAGAGAAAGTTTCTATTTATTTTATCTAGTTCTTTTTTTAATTGACGAGGGAAGAATAAAGCTTTGCATGATATGCAGGGGTTTAGTAGCTAGGTTGGTTTTTACAACTTATAAGGGTGCATCGGCTAGCTTGAAACAGGGCGTTTGCGCCCCATCTAGAAAGTTGGCTTCTGCTTGAGGTAATGATTTTGTAAAAAAGTTACTTAGGTAACCTTGTTGGTGATAATAGTGCGGCTCAGATATTTACCTAGGTTAGTTGTATAGGGAATTTGTAGTTCGTTGTGAATTGTGGTTTTGATGTTCCTGCTAATGTTATTTGTTCTCTGGAAAGCTGATTTATGTAGATTAATATTTGGACCGAAAAATGCACAGTAGCTACGCATAATGTTATTAATTTGGTCACATGCTATTTTTGAGGCATTGAGAAAACAATAATGTCATATGTAAAGGCCATAAAAGGAATTTTCAAATCAGATCGAGTAATAGAGATTCCGATGTGACTTTTGGGTTGTAAGGATTCCTAGTGAAGCCCTTGGGGAAGAACATTGCAGACAAGTAGAAATAGGTAAGGTGATAAGGAATCACCTTGACGGAAGCCTCTCAGCTGTTTAAAAACCTTCGTTGGTTCGTTGTTTACTAGGACAGAGTAGGTGACGGTAGTAAGACATTCTCTGATCCAAGAAATAAAACGATCAAAGAATCCAGATCTAAGAAGGACATCAACTAGTTTGGCCATTTTTCACTGTCAAATTTGATAGCAATTCATCCAGTTTGGCCTTTTTTCTTTCAGAAGGAGTGAAAGATTTCGTTTACAATATGGATATTGTCACTGTCAAATTTGATAGCAATCCATCCAGTTTGATAGCAATCCATCAAATTTGATAGCAATCCATCAAATTTGATTTTAGTCTACTTGCTATTACTTTAGAGATAATTTTGTATATTACTAGTCCTTACATGGTTATCACATTTAGGTAGGAGGGCGATGAATGCGTGGTTGATTTGTTCAAGTAGTCGACCACTAATGAAAAAAATTTTGACTGCTTTAATGACGGAATGACCCACTACGTGTCAGTATTTTTTTGAAAAAATCAGCGAGGGAACCGTCGGGGCAAGGAGATTTGTCACAAGAGAGGTTGAAAACAGCTAGTGATCTTGTCTTCATTGTTAAAAATAGGGCACATAAGCCATTCATTATCGACTTGTGATATTTCTGGGGTGATATAGTTTAGAAGATAACAATGACCTTGGGCTCTAAGAGGGGTCATAAATCTTCTGGCAAATTCAGTTTTAATTTTCTTTCTAATGTCATTTTCAGAGGTAATAGTGATTTCATCTCTGGTTAGGAGGGTTTTTATAATATTTATGTTTCTTCTAATAGTAGCAATGCGGTGAAATTATTTTGAATTTGTGTCTGTGGCTTTTAAATGTAGTCTTTTAGCTCTTTGGGCCAACATGTTTTTTTGGAAATATATTGATGAGATAGGAATGTTTGCAAAGAAGACGTCTTTGTTTTGCTTCTAGATTTTCATCATATTTTTGGAGTAGTTGTTGTTGTAGGTTTTGTAGCTCAGATTCAGTTCTAGTGATATGATTGAGTATGTTTCTTAATGTAATGTTTACTCCAAATTTTGCTTTTCTTTTTGAGCTTCTGAAGTCATTTGACTAATTTAAAGATGTTAGATCGCGGGTTAAGGCCCGACCATGATTGTTTAGCAATTGTTTCGTATTCTTTATGTTTGGTCCAAGCGAGTTCAAATTACAATGGCTGCATTTTTAGGTCGTTGATTTTGAAATAACTCCAGAGAGATCTGACAATGGTCAGATGTTGTGAAAGCATGGTTTTTGGTAGTTAGGTTTGGGAGAGCATTGAAACCTAGAACAATAAAAAAAAAAGAAATCTCGCAAATAAAAATATTATCATTTTATATAATCCCCCCCAAGACAAGTACTTAGACCTACCAATCGATCATTCGGGTTGGATTACTTCAGGTTTCGGGTAAAATGATTTGATGATAAAATGGGTGTCGACTAGATTTGAGTCAACCCAAACCCGAGTTAGGCGTGGTTCAGATCATTTCTGGTTAAAAACGAGTTTGTTAGTTTTTGCTATTTTCAATCAAAATTGTCATTTTGACAACCTACTAAGTCCAAAATGCTAAAATTAAAGGGCATAATTTACAAGAAATGATAGTAGAGCCAAATATTACTTTAGCCAAGAACAAGTTAGGAGGATCAACTATTAAAAACTCCAAAAATTTCAATCATCTCAGTTTAACCATCCATACATTCATGTATGATAGAAATGACCCAATAAGAATGATGTTGCAAGAGTTTTAGTTGACTTGTAAGTAGTTATTTCTTATATATCTCACATAAATTTTATTTAATTATTTTATGCTCTTACATAACACTTAAACATGAAACTTATTTACTTTTTGAAGGGGACAATGATTTTTTTTTTAATTGGAAAACATTTGACTAGATTGGAGCTGATAATGCATATTTCATGTAGGCATTATAGGTGGTTCTTATTGCATTTAGATAGGAGCTTTGTATATGTTTTGGTCTAGTTTCGTATCTTTCTTTTAAAGTGTTCGAGTTCGGAATCTACGCATTTTTAGTGTTTATTCTGTAGTTTTACATTCCGACCTTGGATGAGATCTTGGAGCACTAGTACAAAATCACCCATTAATATCGGTTATTTTATGAACCGCATACCGGCTATTCGTCGGGTATTAACAACAGCCGTATTAATTTCGTTAATACCACTTTTTGTGTAACCTGTATTAGTTTTCTCGGATACCGATTATTTTGAAATAACTGGTATTAAATGTGTGTGTAAAAATTAATACTAGTTATTTTTAAATAACATGTTTTAATATGTGTGTGTAAAAATTAACACATGTTATTTTGTAATAACTGGTATTAATATGTTCATGTTTTTTTTTTTAAAAAAAGGTTGTTGGAATATTGATTATTTTACGTCCGACTTCTTACAAAGTGCAATCTATGAAACACCATTAAATTCACATTAACCGAACTGAAATACAATTGCACTAGGAAATGGATTAGGCACATGTTAAATGCTAGGGATATACAACACAAGCAAACAACCTTGGTCATCCATTGAATTTTTTCAGTGGCTCTGGAGGTTCATGAGATCTTCCTCCTCGGCATACCAGCTGGGGATGATGATCTAAGAGAGGTGCAGATAAAGATTCTTGTAGGCATTTTTTTATGGTACCTTCTGCAACTCTAGTAGCAAGGGATATATCTACACCACATTCATTCTCTTAATACTCCCAACAACTGATAACAAGCAATAAAACTAAGGCTTGTGAAGTAATTGTAACCTAAAACTATACAACCAAGACAAGTATCCAGGAGCTCAGTAATTGATCAACGTTACTGCACAACATGCTGAAAATGGAAAGGATATAGACTATTTTCAAATAATTCAAAGCTTGAGGATCAAAATGAAATCAAGGACCTTCAAGGTAAACATTAAGGACGAAAAATGGAATTTACTTTGTTTCCTTTTGACCCCCAACCTTAATTGTTTTAAAAATGTTTAAATAGTTGTTGCCAATGTTTCCTTTTTATCATTGAACACTTTCTTGTGTTTCATTTTGGTCCCTATATGTTCTTGCTTTCTGTTACATTTTTTCCCTAAATTAAATCAAATAAGAAGGGCAAAGGGAACATGTCAGGGACAAAATATGGAATAACACACTATCTGTATAATAAAAAGAGCCCCCTAAGTGGTTCAGAAACTATTTTAACCCCGTCTAATTAGAGGAACATATCTTATCTTGAATAAGACTTTATCCACCATTCAGAAATGTCAATAGTTGAGAGGTAAAGAACTACCAATATCCCTTAAGACAACTATTTTCTCTTTTTGGGTATCCTGCTGCAATGGGAGGGTCATTTCACTTTCCAAGAGTTTTTATGCTCCATGTTCGAGGTGCTTGATAATATACCTCTAAGACTTCAGCTCGATATCCAGAACATGGAAGATTATCTTAATGAAACCTTCTGTGGTGCAAACAACAAGCAAGCAACTGTACATTATTCAGAAAATTAGAAAGGTGGCTTGCTGAGAAGAACAATGACTTTCACAAGTATAAGAACGAACTTCGTCATCTAAGGGAAAAGGAAAGATACACCAATTATATGAATAAATTAAAAGGAGAGAACTTGGCAAATGAGGGAAAATAGAAGAAGAAATATACGACCATACCCATAGTTAGAAGCAAATTGAGGTGGTGACTATGGTACTGATCGAACACATAGAGAACGGTCCGTGCTAAGCAAGTTGGAAATAAACATGTAGAGAGTAAATATGCAAACATGTGAGTCAAACTTTATGTAATCCATCACATAAACTAAGAAACACAACCCCAAAGTAATCTAACAATAAGAAATCATCAAAGGAAAGCATTTGAGTACTTCTCCTCATGAATATCTCATTTCCTCAACAAATGCAGCCCCAAACACGTTGTTTAGAACTTGCTAAGCATCAAAATCAAAGACGAGAAGCTCATAAGCCAATGCGCAATATGTTAATCACAGAGAAGCAAGATTTGAAAGCATACTTGATGGTATAATCAAGATGGCCAACATGGTACACAACATGAAGGAGTCATCTTTTATCCTTCTTCGGCCATTCAAACAGCTCAGGTGTAACCTCGGCTATCTTTTGAACAATCTCTTACCAAACACTGTCCACAATATGTGGAACTCCACAAATTATCCAAGCACAAAGATTCAGGAAACCACATCATACACAATGCCCTAGATCGAAAATGGATTTCACAAACAAAATACCAAAATATGTAAGCTCCGACCTATTACCAACCATGGTTGAATTTCTTGCTCGAGCAGGGAAATTGAAAACAACGAAGGAGGGCATTCCAATTTATCATCAATTGGAAACAAAATTTAGAAAAAATTCAAACAGGGAATATGATATTTAAAGAAAATTACAGAGCTCATCTCTATTTTTGTGCATAAATTCTAGAATCCCTAGTTGTATGACGAACCGACTCACAGATCCGTAGGGCTGGGCAAAAATTTCCACGAAAACCAAACCAACATATGCCACCCAAAACCAATTAAATTGGTAACCAATTAAATGGGTAACCATTTAATTGGTTACCTATTTAATTACTTCGGTATACCGAACCAAGTTTCGAAAGTCGGTACGGTAACGGTAATTGAAACGGAAAAGTTGGTATTACCATTACCAACCGAATTGAAATTGGTTGGTACTCTAATTACCAACCAATTGCTACCAATATACATTTAGTTTTTTTTAATTTATGTTTTAATTGTTTTAAGTTTTAACTGTAAGTCCTTAACTTTTTAATTGTTTCAAGTTTTAACTGTAAGTCCTTAAATTAAAAAAAACCTAGCCTTAGTTTAGATTGAGAAATAAGATCTAGGGTTTTCACCCTTTAGCTTCATCCCTTCAATGGCGACACCCTCCGAGATCTAAGTTCATTTACTTATGTTATGCTAGGGCAAAAAAGGTGTATATTATTTTACTGTTCTTTACATTAATTATTACCTATTAACTTGATTCTTTTGTATTTGTTATTTTCATAAAGTGCTTTTAATCAAGGGATGAATACTAGCTCAACCTCGGTTCAGACTAAAACATAAACTTTATTCGGAGGTGAACATGTTATTTTGAATATTATCAGGACTATTTAAGTTTTTATTTTTCTTTAGTGCTTAAATGCATGAAAAATTTAAGCATTTATGTTGTTGCTACTTGAATTGTAATAACTTATAAGTTTTAATTAAATTGTATTGTATTTGACTATTTGTATTGTTTTTTTCATCAACATGCAAAACATGGTAAAATACCATTACCAACATGTACCAACCAACTTAATTGGTAACCAATGAAGTCGGTACAACCCCTTCAGTGGTTGGTAATGGTTCGGATTTTACGATTACCAATTCAAATTGGTTGGTACATGGTAAACGAAAAAAAAGAATTTGTAATGTATCAATTCCACCCCTACAGATCCCTGAAGGTGAAGAGACAAAATAAAATGAAATACAACCCTAAAATAGTAGAATGGCATATAAAATTTATTCCCAATAGAAAATTGCAAAACATTTCCAAAACCCTAGAATTGGAGCTACATGAAAGCCACATTGAGAGAGAAGTTGAAGGACAAATTGGTGCTAAAGAACCTTACCTTAGGCGTTGCAGGAGAGACTCCGATGATAAAATGGATGGAAGGAGTAGGAAGCTCAGACAACAGCGTAACAGGAGGCAGGATGAGAGAGGAAAACCATGCACAAATAACTAGAAACAAGTCAATCGCTGAGGAGGTGGTGGAGGGACGGAGTCGCCAACGAGGAGGAGGTGGAGAGGTGGAATGAGTCACTGGAGAGGAGGAGGTTTAATGAATCGTTGGTGGCTTCAATGGTTTGAGGGTTTCGAGGGCCTTCAATATGGCGATTATGGCGCCTGGCGGAGAAAGATCGATGGAGAAATGAGAAAGAGCACAGACTGGTTTGGGCTTTATTTATCTAATAAATTTATTACTGGTTCAATCCTTGAAACCGGTAACCGTGTTTTCATATAAATTTTTGTTTTAAAAATAAAGAGACCGGTTACCCTAAAAACCGGTCTTTTTTTTATTAGGTAAAAATTCGAGTTCAGAAATACCTGAAAACTCGATGGCTGAACAAGTCGGCAGACAGAAAACCATCAATACTAATAGGACATAATAACACAAAACATCAGAGAGGAAAAAAAAACTCAATCAACACATTTAAGTCGTCAACCAGCGGAGAAGCCGACCGAAAACTGAGATGCGTCGCGAGTGCCAACAACATGGGAGAGTACAATGACTCAAGATAGTACCCCTGCCAAAAAGGGCGACTCTTGAGAAAGTGTGGATCACCGACGTTGCCTCCACTTATATGAAGGATCTTCGAAGACTATGAACACCACCACCATCTGTCGTTGATCAATCAGGATGCCCGATACTGCAACCCAACACAAAGCAGACGCAAAATAGGATGGGCAAATACGGGCCAAAAAGAGAAGATCGATCCACTGTTAGAAATGTGAAAGGAACTCTCTGAACAAAATAGGATGATTCGAGGAGCATTATTATTTCATAAATATATAATTATTTTCCAACTCTTTACGGGATTTAGTATACGCTTTTCGAGCGGGATTTTAAGCCCTTACGGGATTTTGTAATTATATATATATATATATATATATATATATATATATATATATATATATATATATATATATATATATATATATATATATATATATAGAGAGAGAGAGAGAGAGAGAGAGAGAGAGAGAGAGAGAGAGAGAGAGAGAGAGAGAGAGAGAGAGAGAGAGAGAGAGAGAGAGAGAGAGAGAGAGAGAGAGAGAGAGAGAGAGAGAGAGAGAGAGAGAGAGAGAGAGAGAGAGAGGATTAATTGTGCACAAGGTTTAGGGTGTACCTTGTGCACAAATATCAGCCTTTGATTTAAATGAAATATAGGATCGAGATGGTGACACATGTTCCGTTTTTTTTTTAAAAATAAAAATAAAAAGCATATCCAGTACTCAAACTAATAGCGTGAGCGCGTAATTGCTGGGAATTAAAAACCTAAACCCCTAATCTTCTTCTACATGTGGAACGAGGAAGGTGAAGCGGAGGCGATAGGCGAGAGCGGCGGCGAGTTCGGCAACGACGAGAGCATAGGCGAGACGTCCCCCTCCTCCGCTCCCTCCTCGACCACATCCCCTCCTCTCTCTCCCCCGCCGACCTCCGCCTCCTCCGCCTCATCTGAGTGGCCATGGTCGAGATGGAGATCCAAATCGGACCCAATGGAAGGGCTTCTTCAATCTGCTATACTGTGGAGATGAAGATCCAAATCGGCCCCCAATGTAAGGGCTTCTTCAGTGCTGGCAGCGCCGAGAGCGAATGGAGGAGATCGGTTTGTTGTTTTTCGCTTTCTTTTAATTTCTTTTCGATAACCCCTAATTTCTATTATCTCTCAAATCTTGACTCCGATGCATCGTCGACCTCAACCACTGGCGGCGGCGAAGCGTCGAGTGGAGTCGATATTCAACATGTATTCAACTTCCTACACATCCAATTAGTCCTACGAGTCCTAAAGGGATATGATTGCCGCTTGGGTTAAGGTTCGCTACGAGAAATCTACAAAACCCTAGCAATTGAATGAATCTACTAGCCTCTAACTAGTTGATCAGGCCAGAGAGAATAAAACACATTCAAGCAATTAAGCGCAAACAAGTCAAAACATTGGAATAGGAATAAGAACTAGATTAAGACACTCACAATTCAACAATCAAAGATCCAAACTGTAGGCGAAACCTTGAGAGTTTAGTTGCTCATGCTCAACGGTGCTCTCAACAATTCTATAAAGTGCATAAGGTAAGTGAAAGAATAACCTAAAATGTCTCTTAAAAGACTTTAGAAAGTCGGCCAAAACTAACATAAAAAACCCTAATTAAAATACGATTGTTGATTCGGCGTTCAGCAGCGAGCCGCGGGGCAGCCACCATAGGCCGCGGGGCGGCCGACGATCTGCGAAATCCTACGTCCGAGCTTCGAGCCGCGGGGCGGCTTTACTGTTCACATAGATTTTCCCGTTTCGAATCTGGTCTCGATGTCAACGTGGAAGTTGTAGATCTTGGAAAGAGCTTTCCAACGCATGCTTATAATAGTCAATCGAACCACCGATGCCTTCGGAAAGTGCGAAACAAGTTCAGCTTGTCTGGCGACAACTTCTGCTGACTTGTTCTTCACATAAGCTCTCCAAATTCGACTCCGCTCCCATGCTCTTCACTTTTCTTCCTCCACTTGAATCTTCCTTCATCCAAGAGCCTCCTCATTCCTCGT
The DNA here is from genome assembly GCA_037127255.1 of Persicaria tinctoria. Lineage (NCBI taxonomy): Eukaryota > Viridiplantae > Streptophyta > Magnoliopsida > Caryophyllales > Polygonaceae > Persicaria > Persicaria tinctoria. Next base: position 26,550,198 of record JBANSL010000004.1, read on the forward strand.
CGGATCAATATCTACCTGAAATTAACCATAAAAGTGCATAGATTCCGACTCTACCAACACCACAGGTAAACATGTAATTGTAACTAAAATATGCACTATTCACAACTAAACAATGCTAAATGTAATCTATTATGCAATACTAATCATGCTCTATCAAATTCCTCCATACTTGAACCTTTGCTTGTCCTCAAGCAATAAAAACTCAATTCTACAGCCCCACAGATTAGCAATTCATGTATCCACCTCAATAATCTTTAAGTGCATGAAAAACTAGCAAACACAATAGATTAACAACATCATAGCACATAATTGCAATAATATATGAAATCAGGCAACCATATCCATTTTAGACCTTACAGGGAATATGTGTTCCACTCTCGCTCAAGTGTTTAGGGTTAAATGTTTACGCTCAAAATTCAATCTTCAAAAGCTTAGCTACAATAGTCTTGCATCAGTGTTCTAGCTCTCCATCGCTGGTGACTCTACACACAACAAAAATCATAAGGTGTTTCAATTGGGTTGTAATGGGGCCAAGATAGAAAATATAAGGTATAGAACAATTTAGGTCACGTGGTGCTCATAATCCGAGAACTAAGGAAGCAACCAAATCATAATAGCACTCGTAAACTCATATCATAACTCTACAATGTCATACAACTCCAACCTCAAGCATAAAACTTTACAAACCATACTCAATTCATTCCTTTATTCTTTTTTTTCCCTTTCTTTCTTATTTTTTTTTTCTTATGTTCTTTTTTTCATGCTATATTACATGATTTTCCTTGAATTTTACCCCTAAGTGAATTTTATCCTCCTTAGGTCCCAAGTAATGAATGCACTAGCAAGAATAAAACATTCCATAAGGATACCTCAAACATATAATCCACCACTAAAAACCATCATCCACAATATAAATATTCACCAACCATTCCTAATTCTCAGATGAGGTCAGGCTATAATTGGGTATGGAAAATCTTTTGGATCTACAAAAGAATAGGCAATTAGGTTGAAATTGGTTTCAGGCAGAGGATAATATGCAAGGTGGGAATAGAGTCAAATAGGGTTAATAAAGGTGTCTCAATCATGTTTAAGTCATGTGCAGAAATCATAATATGCAGTCTTGAAAAAGATATCTAAATGCAAGCCAAAGATGAAGCAATTAAAGAGAGTACACTCAACAAGCAAGAGGACTAAATCAAGTGCAGTCCTGAATAAGCCAAAATAAGCTCACTGGGCCATGTCTAGAACTTCAAGATCACCCAAATTTCCAAGATTTTATGTGCTCAATTATTAACCAATCATATATGTTCATCAAATAGTATAGAAAACATATATTAAAGGTTTCAATAATCCAAGCACATCATGGGGCATAAATCTCAAATAGATAGAATAGAGGACAAACGGTATCCATATGGGGAAATAAGACCTAATCCTAACAATGCAATATATAAATAACATGCTGATATGCAATATAAACTAAAAAAAAAAGAAAGTGCAAACTAAAAATAAACATGCAATCCTATCACACCATGTGATTCTTCCCCCCACACTTAAATCAGGCAATGTCCTCAATGACATAAAAAACAACAAAAGATAAAAATATGGAGGAAAGAAAGAAAAAATGACGTGTTCACTGCGGTAGTAATAGGTAATGTGGGAAGTGAGGAAGGAAAAATCTCAATCCCGTTAGAGGCCGTGGGGCGGCCATGCTAGGCCGCGGGGGCGGCTGAGTCAATGGCCTAGCCGCGGGACGGCTTTCCTCCGCTGCTTTCTCTTCGACGCCTTTTCTCCTTGCGGTGTTAGCTCCCCACAACCGAAGAAAATCAAAACTAATCTAATAAAACAAAAGACACAGAGGAAAACAGAAAACCTACCTTGGGTTGCCTCCCAAGCAACGCCTTTGTTTACTGCCGTTGGCCTGATAGTTTCTTTAAGCTTAAAACACTAATTAATCAGACATAGTCAAAGCCCTCAATAACCTATCAAAATCTTGTGCACAACTACCAAACAAGCATGCACTACATACAAATAAATTGAAACGAAATAATAAAGAATGTAAGAGTTGTTTCGACTTATCCTATGCCTGAGCCTGACTACCCACAGAGGGTATATAATACCACCAATTCAGTTCTATTGGTGGCTTGTCAAATTAGCTGTCAAATGGATCAACGTATTCATCAATATTCTCTTCAGTGCAGAAGGTAACCTTTACTGGCTCTTTAGCCTCAGCAATAGACTCTCTAGATCTGATTCATCAATGGGCGAGCGATGGATGATCTCGTTAGATGGATTGTTTTCTATCTTCTCAGTGTGATTTTCCACAATGACCTCAAGAGGTGCAACAGATGTCTCAACGATATGAGATATAGGAGGAAGTGACTCATTCTGCGCACATTGATAATTCATGTAGCAGAAAAAATCCCACATCTCCAAGAGTCCCATATCTAATAAACCTTCATCACTCATTTGCTCAGCAAGGCTCCGTGTGTCAGTAGTCATACCATCAAAGATGCATAGAAGAACTTCCCTTATACTAGCTTGATAACCCCATGAACAAAGATCATTAATGTACTCCTGCAGTCTGATGAAATATTGATGAAAACTCTCTCCATGTAACTGCAACAACCTCACCTTCAACATATGTTAGTAGCAAGAGTGCAGACCATGTATCTGGTCCACACTAAGGTTAGCGATTAAACAACACAAGAATTAAATAAGAATTCCCAGGCAACGACGCCAAATTTGACAAGAGGAAAACCTATCGTTGTTCTTGCCAAAGAATACTCAAACTCACAACTAGTATAGTGTGTAAGCAAGAGGTCGATCCATAGGGAAATCTATCAATTCAAGTGCAAAGTCTAACCACTAAGAGAGAATATGGGGGGTTTTGGTGAGAAAAAGATCCGCCTTTTATCAAAGCGGAGGCAAGCAAACAAAGTAAATTGTGTTGTAGAATGCAGTGGAGAGAATTAGGTTCACCTACAATTTATCACTTCGATTGATTAATTCGATCCTTGTTTCAGCCTCTAGTTCTTGTCTTTTCCTATCAATGTCCTTATCCAGATCTTAGATAGATTACTAGTCCTACGAGTCCTACCAACCCTTATCTCTAAATAACCCTAACACGGTTAAGATTCAACCTAGAGATAGCATTAAGAGTATGAATTAACCAATGTACATATAATATCAAGCTACAAGTCGATATTCAACATGTATTCAACTTCCTACACATCCAATTAGTCCTACGAGTCCTAAAGGGATATGACTGCCACTTGGGTTAAAGTTCGCTACGAGAAATCTTCAAAACCCTAGCAATTGAATGAATCTTCTCTAACTAGTTGATCAAGCCAGAGAGAATAAAACACATTCAAGCAATTAAGCGCAAACAAGTCAAAACATTGGAATAGGAATAAGAACTAGATTAAGAAGCTCACAATTCAACAATCAAAGATCCAAACTGTAGGCAAAACCTCGAGAGTTTAGTTGCTCATGCTCAATGGCGTTCTCAACAATTCTCTAAAGTGCATAAGGTAAGTGAAAAAATAACCTAAAATGTCTCTTAGAAGCCTTTAGAAAGTCGGCCAAAACTAACATAAAAAACCCTAATTAAAATACGATGGTTGATTCGGTGTTCAGCAGCGAGCCGCGGGGCAGCCACCACAGGCCGCGGGGGGGGGGGGGGGGGGCGACGATCTGCGAAATCCTACGTCTGAGCTTCGAGCCGCGGGGCCTTGTCTCGATGTCAACATGAAAGTGGTAGATCTCGGAAAAGGTTTTCCAACTCATGCTTATAATAGTCAATCAGACCAACGAGACCTTCGTATTTTGGAAGGAATTTAGACGTCGGAGCATCGACGTTACAACTCGGATTCATGGTTCTGCACAGACGACTCCCACCGCCCTATGACCGGTGTCTGCTTCCGCCCTCAATGTTGAAAAGCTTGTTTTGTCTGACGATTGTAGCCGCCACCGCCATGATTAACTAGGTTTCCTTTTCCCTCGGTTGATTTTATCTTAAATTTTGTTGTCTTTATTTGATTTTCATTGAGGACAATGAAAGATTTAAGTGTGAGGGAGGGGATAGTGAGTTAAGTCATATAGTGAGTTATAGGTCATGTTTAAATTCAGTTTCATGTTTATTTTTCTGCTAATTTATTGCATTAGAAAAAAAAAGTGTTGAAAAATGTCAAGAATCCAAAAATTTCATGCATTGCATAGTTGTTAACCAAACACCCACCTTAGTTAGCAAAACTCTACAATTTCTTGTGGCATGAACTTATAAATCCTACGATAAGTTTGAAGTGCTTAGCCTTATCGTCTTAAAATGTTTTTCTTAGAGAGCATGATTGGTGATGAAATTGAGCATGTATGATTAAGCTTGAGGAAGATTGAAATCCATAAAAACATGACCTTTGTGAGATTGTTTTTTATCCTTGCTGAAATCATTTATAATTCCTTTTGCTTTGATGTGTGATTTACTCTTTATATGTTTCTACCTCCTGATATTGACTTCATTAGCTATTGTCAAAGCTAACTCACATGTTTGTTGCTTGCGGAATTTATGCTTTTACATTATACATTTGGCTTTAGTTGCTTGTGAGTTTAGTGTGGAATAATATGACAATGGTTTGACACACTTAGTAACCGGGTCTACGCATGACACCCATGTGTATGATTTGCGTAAAACAGTGTGAAAAGCTACCAACTAAGGAAGAAAGCTTGATCATTGAGTAACCGAGTTCATTCATGACACACATGTTTACAACTCGCGTCAAAAGATGTTCAAGTAGACTTTATTTAAGTAAGTTGAGGTGTTTATAGACCGAGGCCATTAATGACACCCATGTTTGTGACTCGTGTAAGGAATACACAAAAGCTGAAAGAAACCATAGCAAGAAAAGAAAAAAAAATACAAAAAAAACAAAAAAATAATAAGAAAGCTTAGACCTAGGGAGGATAAAATTCACCTAGGGGCAAAAGTAAGCTATAGAAAAAAAAAGTGAAATTCTAGAGCCAAATTGTCTATTTTTATTGTTTTCGCAAGTGACGGCATTTCGGTGGAGATTTGATTATATTTTTGTCAATCTCTATGAGCTTAGTGCATTTTGGATTGAGTTGAGAGTTGAACGTAATTGCCTAAACACATGAGAACATGAGTAAAACACATATTCCTTGTGAGGTTGGATGTTTTGATCGCTAAATACATGCTATGATGTTTATTCGCTTGATCATGTGTTCATTTCAATTGATGTAGCTTTTGATTAAGCTTATTGCATGAATGATGAATTCGTAGGTATAGGTTGCTTTCTATTATTTTGCTTGAGGACAAGCAATAGCTTAACTGTGGGGGAGTTTGATAATGTATATTTTAGATAGGCATCATAGATAGATCTTAGGTGCATTAAGTACTCATATTGCAAGTTTAATAAGCTTATTCATATTCTTGATCATTTGGTATTCGATGTTCAAAATCTACGGTTTTTATTGTTTATTTGTAGATCTTATGATACGCGCTCGAAAGGTGGAGAAAACATGGAGCAACGCATATTGCTTGGAAAGAAATCCCATTTTTAAGGTTCTGAAAAGTTGGAATTAGCTTCTAAGAACTTCATGAGAATCGTATTGCTTGGAAAGAGTTTTCCAACGCATATTCATATGCATCAATCAGATGAAGTATGACTCCAGAAAATGCATTACAAGTTCATTTTGCCGAAGCTGTCAGCACTGTACGGGCGGCGCCCGCCGCCCTTTCCACGGTGCCCGCCGTCCTTGTCAGATCCGGATTTGCGATGCGCGACCAATTTTATTTTTATGGGAACTTTTATCTATCTTTCCTAGGGTTTTTGGCCGATGAAAGGAGGTCTATACTAGGTCATTTTCAGGAGTTTTCATTCATTCAACTATTGACTAACTAAGAGAGATGAGAGGATTGATGTTGAGTGATCCAAGGTACGTCATGAATACCTAGGATTCTTGTGGTTTTGTCTTCAATTCAAGACTTGGTTGGTTGAATCATGAGACTTGATTTCTCTATTATTCCCATGTTTATTTCATTGTCCTTGCGCTGATTTATGTTGTTAGTTTTACTTTGATTCGCATCTTTGTAGAATTGCATCGTTCTAGGGTTTCAATTGATTCGCGAGAATAATTAGAACTTTTCATAGCAAGCATAATTGAGTGATTTCGCGAGGATGATCTTGATTGTGTACGGTAATGATAGTTTGGGCGACCTTTCTGCCGATAATTAAGGATTGTCATCTTCGCAAGGAATGCCAATCCCTATAAACCAAAATCGGAATAAAGATTGAATAATTGGGAATTGAGTCAAGGATCGAGTAAAATCACCATTGTTGTGAATTGTAGTTGAAACTGCACTCTTCTTCTATCTTTTATTCACTCTTAGTAACATTCATCATACTTCCTCTATATCTCTTATTGCCTATTTACATTCACATCTTCTCTTTATTTGCAAATTGATAAATACACATTGCATTGGAATACTTGTTTCTATGTGGGTTCGACCCCTTACTTATCCGTTGTACTAATTTACTAGTTAGATTGTTGGTTTGGGTTATTATTTCTTTGGCGAGGTGAAATCTAACGACGTTTCCCCTCCATCAGCAACCCAAGGTAAACTGGGTAGTATTGTTTCATTTTCGCATTAAGTTTTTCAATTCAATAAAGTATGACTAGTCTATTTTCTGTATATTAGAGTAGTTGTGTGTTAGAACCTTCTGGTAGGCAAAATTTGCTTGATCAAATGACGGAGTTGGCGTTCCACACAACTGGCGCCCGCCGCCTAAAAACTGGCACCCATCGACCCCTATTAACATACGCAATTTCAGATTTTGGTAATGATGTCTCCAAAGTAGCCATGTCTTTATGCATATTTTAGTTCCATATTCTTTACATTTTGCATATTTCGGGTTGGGAATATGTCGAATTTATGTAGTATTTGCTTATTTGTCAGAAATGGAGATCTACATAAGTTTTTATTTAATATTGCAGAATATGGAACCATTTCGGGAGAAAATCAAGAAGCGAGAACCCGAGCTCAAAGCTACTCGACATCGACAAGCCTTAGTTGATCTCGACAAGCCATTTCTAGACACCTGCCAGGATCGAGGAGGATCATGTCGAGAAGCCGAAGACAAACAACCCGGCTTCAACAACCTACTCGAGATCGAGTACCATTACTCGATGTCGACAAAGCTTCAAAGATAACCAGGAGTCGAGAAGGCCACCCGAGAATGTCGAGAGACTACCCGACCATGCCCGGACACCTTCCTCGAGATCGAGAAGTGTTCCTCGAGATCGACGACGCCCAGGAGCCATGACTGCGCACATCGAGAAGATCTACCCGACACTGCCGAGAAGATCTAGTCGATAAGGCCACCCAACTCGAGATCGAGGAGAGGTCCTCGAGATCGAGTACACTTGTGAGCCCTATCCGAGCTTGTCGAGCACCAGCTAGCCGAGACGTCGAGCCAGCCCAGTCGACCAACACTTCTACTCGAGATCGAGTAGCCTTATTCGAGATCGAGGAAGCCTCCAGAAACCGTGTAACGCGGTTTGATCTATCCTACTCGGATTGGGATTCCTTGGAGCCGAAGGTTGCATAATTCTATCCGATCTATCAAGATACATCATGGAAGAAGAAGATTTATCCACTTAAGACGTTTAGATATATTTCCCTTATTTAGATTTAATTCCTTTGTTGCTTTTATTTATCATTAAGCCTTTTAGATATAGATATATGTTTCTATCCTTGAGTAGCAAGGTTTAGAAGCCTATAAATAAAGCTCATGGGGCTTAGTTTTAATCATTCAATATTCAGTAGGAGAAGTAGTAGTAGAGAGAGAAAGGGAGGCTGAGTGGAGCAAAGGAGCGAGAGCAAGTTGGCTTTGTTTGGTTGTATTTTCTGGAGTTTGATTTAATGCAAGTTTCTTTTCATCAATCGATGTCTGAGGTTGCGATGAAGCGCGAGTAGTCCACCCACTTCTAGGGTTGGGGTGAGCCCGACGATAGTCATGCGCGTTTGAGGTAACGATCCGACTTTTATCATGTTTTGAGCATCTACTACTTGTTATGTGTTTATTACCCATCTAATGGAGGTCCATGCTAACAACTTGGATTGTAAACATAAAATCAGTAGAGACAATTAGGGTTTTCTTGAAAGAGTTGTCTAATTGTTGGAAAATGCGAAAGCTTAGTCCTTTGATGTGAGTCACATGATTATCTGTTTTATTTCTGCCTTATGCATGCTTGGTTATCGTTGTTGCAAACCCCAATCTTGGAAGTCCTTTTCATACAGTTTAGTTCAAAATCCCAAAGCCTTTGCATTTATTTTCTTTCGTTTTTATTCTCTGTCGTCCTCGAGATCGAATAGCACAACTCGATCTCGACTACTGATCTTCGACCTGAGTCGTTGTAGCTTCTGTTTGCAGGTACTCGACAAACCAAGCCGACGTCGACAAAGACCCTACTCGATCTCGAGTAGCCTTAGTCGAGATCGACGAGAGCTTGTGCTTGCTTCTACGCTGTGTTCGACTGTCCGATCTTCTGTTGACTAACCCTAGTCGAGATCGAGGACATCTGTGGTCGACTTCTGTCCGTGAGATTTCTCCGCTACCTAGGATCCGCTGACACGCTTCCTCGTGGATCGATCCTGACTTCCCACTACTGCATCAGGAGGAAGTCTTGTAATTATTTGCAAGGGACGGAATCTGGTTTGCTTTGATTTATTTATATTTTATATTTTAAACTCGATTTCCTCCTACAACAAATTGGCGTCGTTGCCGGGGAAGCTATCATTCGCGCCTTAGGTAGTTGAATCTCACATCTACTTTGAGTTACTTTTCAGGTGTATGCGCCATTCTGGTCAACCACCTGAGTTTGACGGCTTAGACAAACCAGAACGCCTTCTACACATCAGAGCTAAACTACAAAGAGCCATGGCGGCTGCTGAGACGCAAGAACAGCTGATCGCAAGGCTTACAAGGGAGCTAGCTGCAAAAGATACTACTATCGCCGCTGAAAGGGCAGCGAGGGAACAAGAAGCTGAGCGCGCAAGGCAAGCAGAAGCTGAGCTTGCCCAGTTCCCAACTACTGCAGAGGATTATATGCTCCCAACTCTCGTCGTGCCTGAATCGGCGATTCTAATCCCTGATAACTCTTTTGAAATTCACACTCAATTTCTTATAGAGCTTAAAAATAATGCTTTTTATGGCAAATTTAATGAGTGTCCTCTTGAACATATTACCAATTTTTCTGACATGTGTCGTACTCTTGCTCAAGGTACAACTCTGGAATATGTCAAGATGAAGGCTTTTCGCCGGTCTCTCGTTGGGCCTGCACTGAAATGGCTTGAAGGGCTAAAACGAAGATTACTCACAACATGGGCCCAAGTAGAGCAAGAATTTCTGAATAAATTCTTCCCACCCGCCAAGACAACACTCCTCCGCCAGAAAATCACCGCCTTCAAACGGAAGCAAGGGGAACCGCTAGCAAAGGCATGGGAACGCTACAAAGAACTGCTGCGATCTTGCCCTACTCATGGACAGCCACCCTACGTCATTCAGGAGATCTTCTTCAACTCTCTTGATCAAGTCACTAAGGACAGAATCAACCAGTATTCTCGCTATGAGTATCTGACGATGCCGCCAATTGACGCCTGGGGTGTGTTAGAAAAGCTCACCAATTATGACAACAAATATGGGTCTACTGCAAACTATGAGGAGAACTCCTATGCCAGGCCAAGCAAGTTCTACAGAGACCAGAATCGCAAGCTCCTCAAGCAAGTCAAATATCTGTCTGTCAATCAGCCTTGCATCGAATGCGGATCACAGAGGCACACCACTACTGAGTGCCTACACACTGAGCAAGTCAGAATGGCAAAAACACATGAAGAGGCAGCCTACACCGGGGGTCAAAATCGCTACATGAGAGATCAAAGGTTCTATCAACCACAGTGGAACCAAGGCCCCCCTAGAAACCCCCCACCCTACAGAGCTCCAGGACATCCAGAAAGGGATCAAAAGAAGGATGATCTGCAGCTGATCCTTGAGGAGATGCGTCAGAATCAAGGCACCATCAATAACCAGTTCCAGAACATCACTACAAAATTTGGAGAACTAGACATCTGGAAAAGAGGAATAGAGACCCAGATGGGTCAAATCGCTGCACAGATCCCACGACCATTCGGACAGCTCCTTGGGCAAACAGAAACAAATCCTAAAGGGAAGACCGGACACGTCGCAACTATCAAACTAAGAAGTGGGCATCAATTACACGAGCCAGAGGTCGGGAAACATCAAGACAAGGCAGAGCAGCAACTCGACATAGAGCAGACTCAACTCGATCTCGAGGAGACTCCACTCGACCTCGACAAAAAGCTACTCGACACAGACCAGAAGTTGAGCTCGACCACCCAAGCCGAAGTCGACGACTCTGCAATGATGTCCATGTTTTATGCCATGTTTTATATCTACTGTTATATCGATTTCTGCATATATCGCATACATTTGGTTTAGATTAATACAGAATCTGTGTAGTTTACACTTATTTGCATATATGGAGGTCTACAAAAGATTTGGTTATATTTCGCATAAATCGGACGCACTTTGGAGCTTAAAGGAAACTCATGGAGAGGCTAAGAATGGTACAACTGGAGAAAATGCCATTTTTCACCATTCTTCGTTCTGAATCAAGCTTTGGTGTCTTCATGAGAGTTGTAGCACTCGGAAAGAGCTTTCCAACGCATGGTCATATGCGTCAATCCGACGAACGAGGACTCGGGAAAGTGCATTTCAAGAACAGTGCAGAAAGCTGAGAAAACGTTACTCGAGATCGAGTACACTCTACTCGAGATCGACCAAAAGTGTCCGAGGAGGGCCTGGTCGAGGAAGAGCTGATCGAGAAGACGAAGACGAGGACAGACCGGGTTACACCCTACTCAAGATCGAGTATACCTACTCGAGATCGAGGAGCCCGGAAGCCGTGTCCGAGCATGTCGACCAGAGTCACCCGAGCCACATCGAGGACCAGCTAGCCGAGATGACGAATCCGAGCCAGTCGACCAACAATCCTAGTCGAGATCGAGTAAACTCTACTCGAGATCGACGACGGTTCCAGAAGCCGCGTTAGTCGGTTTGTCGAATTCTACTCGGTGTGGGATTACTTGGGCCCGAAGATTGCCGATTCTATCCGAATTCATCAAGTCACATCATGGAAGAGAAGATATATCCATTAAAGACATTTAGATATATTTAGATTTAATTTCCTTGTTGCTTTTATTTATCCTTAAGCATTTTAGATATAGTTTTAGATATAGATAAAGATTTCTATCCTTGAGTAGCAAGGATTAGAAGGCTATAAATAAAGCCCATGGGGCTGATTTTAGATTCATTTTCAATTTCAGAGAGAAGTAAGTAGGAGAAGTAGAGAGAGAGAGTGAGCGGCCGATTGGAGTTGTGAAGCGAGAGCGGAGTTGGCTTCAAGCGGTTTATTTTAATGCAATTAGTTTTCTTTCAATCAATGATGTCTGAGGTTGCGATGAAGCGTGAGTAGTCCACCCACTTCTAGGGTTGGGGCGAGCCCGACGATAGCCATGCGCGTTTGAGGTAAAGATCCGACTTTTATCATATTTTGCGCATTTACTACTTGTTTATGTGTTTATTACCCATCTAATGGAGATCCATGCTAACAACTTGGATTGTAAACATAAAATCAGTAGAGACAATTAGGGTTTCTTGAAAGAGTTGTATAATTGTTGGAAAAGGCGAAAGCTAGTCCTTGATGCAATTCACATGATTATTTGTTTATCTCTGCCTTATGCATGTTTGGTTATCGTTGTTGCAAACCCCAATCTTGGAAGTCCTTTTACATTAATTTTATTTCGAAGTCCCAAAGCATTTGCCTTTACTTTATTTCTTTGTTTCGTTTTATTCTTTGTCTACTTGATCTCGACCAAGCCTGGTCGATCTCGAGTTACTGATTCTCGATCTAGCATCGTTGTAGCTTCTGTGTGCAGGTACTCGATAAGACAAGCCGAAGTCGACAAGACCCTACTCGATATCGAGTAGCCCTGGTCGATATCGACTGTCCGATCTTATGTCGACTACCCTAGTCGAGATCGAGGACCCTGTTGTCGACTTCTGATTGTGAGATTTCTCCGCTACCTAGGATCCGCTGACACGCTTCCTCGTGGATCGATCCTGACTTCCCGCTGCTGCATCAGGAGGAGGTCTTGTAATTATTTGCAAGGGACGGAATCTGGTTTGCTGTGATTTATTTCTATTTTATTTGCATTCTTGATTTTCTCCTTACAAAAAATTGGCGCTGTTGCCGGGGAAGCTATCATTCGCGCCTTAGGTAGTTAAAATCTCACGTTTTCTTCTAGTTACTTTACAGGTGTATGCGCCGTTCTGGTCAACCACCTGAGTTTGACAACTTAGACGAACCAGAACGCCTTCTACACATCAGAGCTAAACTACAAAGAGCCATGGCGGCCGCAGAAACACAAGAACAGCTGATTGCGAGGCTTACTAGGGAGCTAGCCGCAAAGGATACCACTATCGCCAATGAAAGAACAGCGAGGGAACAAGCAGCTCAGCGCGCAAGGCAAGCAGAAACTGAGCTTGCCCAATATCCAACCACTGCTGAGGATAATATGCATCCAACTCTCGTCGTGCCTGAATCGGCAATTCTAATCCCTGATAACTCCTTTGAAATTCGCACTCAATTTCTGATAGAGCTTAAAAATAATGCTTTTTATGGCAAATTTAATGAGTGTCCTCTTGAACATATTACAAATTTTCATGACATGTGCCGTACTCTTGCTAAAGGTACAACTCTGGAATATGTCAAGATGAAAGCTTTTCGCTGGTCTCTCGCTGGACCTGCACTGAAGTGGCTTGAAGGGCTGAAGCCAAGATCTCTCACCACATGGGCCCAAGTAGAGCAAGAGTTTCTGAACAAATACTTCCCACCCGCCAAAACAACACTTCTCCGCCAGAAAATCACCGCCTTCAAACAGAAGCAAGGGGAACCGCTAGCAAAGGCATCGGAACGCTACAAAGAACTGTTGCGATCTTGCCCTACTCATGGACAGTCACCCTACGCCATTCAAGAGATCTTCTTCAACTCTCTTGATCAAGTCACTAAGGACAGAATCAACCATTATACTCGCTATGAGTATCTGACGATGCCACCAAGCGACGCATGTGGTGTGCTAGAAAAGCTCACTAATTACGACAACAAATATGGGGCTCCTACAAATTATGATGAGAGTGCCTATGCCAGACCAGCCCCATCTATGCCACTCTATGAGCCAACAAAGGAGATTGACCCAGATGTCAGGGAGCAGTTCTACAGAGACCAGAATCGCAAGCTCCTCAAGCAAGTCAAATACCTATCTGTCAATTAGCCTTGCATCGAATGCGGATCACAGAGGCACACAACTACTGAGTGCCCACACACAGATCAGGTCAGAATGGCAGAGACACATGAAGAGGCAGCCTACGCTGGGGGTCAAAATCGATACATGGAAGATCAAAGATTCTATCAACCACAGTGGAACCAGGGTCCTCCTAGGAATCCCCCACCTTACAGAGCTCCAGGACATCCAGAAAGGGATCAAAAGAAGGATGATCTGCAGTTGATCCTTGAGGAGATGCGTCGGAATTAGGGCACCATCAACAACCAGTTCCAAAACATCACTACCAAATTTGGAGAACTGGACATCTGGAAAAGGGGAATAGAGACGCAGATGGGTCAAATCGCTGCACAGATCCCACGACCGTCCGGACAGCTCCATGGGGAAACAGAACGAAATCCTAAGGGGAAGACTGGACACGTCGCAACTATCAAACTCAGGAGTTGGCATCAATTACACGAGCCAGAGGTCGGGAAACAACAAGGCAAGGCAGAGCAGTAACTCGAGATAGAACAGACTCAACTCGATCTCGAGGAGGCTCTACTCGACCTCGACAAGCCGCTACTCGACACACACCAGAAGCTGAGCTCGGACTCCACTGCGCAGACCAGCAACTCGAGGTCGACAACCCAGGTCGAGATCGACGAGCCCCTAGTCGAGATCGAGGAGAAGCATCTGGCCAACGTCGATGACTCTGCAGCACCTTCAACAGCTAATCTGGCTCCGAAACTGAAAAAGCCACTGCCTTTCCCTTCAAAAGCACAGAAAGATCCCACTGCAGGTAGGTTTACCAGATTTGTTAATATGCTGCAAGAACTGAATGTTTCTATTCCTTTTACAGAAGCCTTGCAAGAGATGCCTGGATTTGGATTTCTCTTTTATAGATCGCTCACCTTCACCATAGGCGATGAGGTTTTGGATTTCTCTTTTGGCCTTGCAAAAGAAGAAATTTCATGGCTGGAGGTGAAAAGCATCAGCAACCACGAGACCAAGCAAACAGTAGAGGAAGGTGCCAACACTGTACTCGAGATCGACAAGACCAACTCGATCTCGACAAGACCTCTACTCGATCTCGATAAGACCTTGTCGACCTCGACTACCTCTGCTGAGCCACTGACTTGCCAAGATCCTAAGTATGGGGTCCCTGTACTCGAGGTCGACCAGCAGTACCCGATCTCGACTAGCCCCAAGCCCAAAGATTTCTGTTTTGGGTCCGAAAAGGTAAGTTCAGGTATAAATCCTACTCCCCCTCAGTCCATAAAGAAAATTATCAATGATTTAAGGGGAGATAAGGCACCATGGCAAGAGAATCTGCGAAAATTGAGAGCTGGAAGGAAGAAGAAGAAAGAGAAAGCAGATGATGCAAGCGACCACCTGTCAGCTGAGCTTGCATACTACTATCAGGACCTAGATGATCCAGGAGAAGGGCCAAGCATGAGCGGGCCCCACAATAATGGTCCTTGTGCACAAACGGAGAAGTCGGCCTAGCGACTCTAAAATATAGAGCATGTATATAGAACTTTATGAATTTTGGGACTTTTTGAACTTTTTGGTTTTTGTTTTTGGTTTTTGTTTTTGGTTTTTGTTTTATGTCTTTCAGAATATTTCATGTGGATAGTCTTGTTTCTTGTGCAATCTAACACTTTTAGGTCAGCAAGCATATAAGGATTGCGAAAAGTGGAATAAAGAAGTCCCTGAAACTAGTCAGAATCGACGAAGTCCAAGTCGATTACGACAAGGAGGAGAAGCCCAGAAGTTACTCGATCTCGAGTAGACGTACTCGACATTGAACAAGCCAAGATGCTCCTCGACTTCAGAATCCACTAGACGCAGAAAAGCTACTCGTGATCGAGTAACATGTACTCGAGATCGACAAGCTTGTCTACTCGACTTACACTGATTCGCCCTCCTCGATTTGTTATCCTGTGAGTTCCTTCCTTTACTCTTGTTTTTATTTGATTTTATACAGTAGGGACACTGTAAATTTTAAGTATGGGGTGGGGGAAGGGCTCATTATCGTTATCATGTGTGTTAATCGTGCTTTTGGTATTTACATGGTGAAATTTTAAGTTTTATGTTATGCATTCATGTTTAAATTTTATGCCTTTTAAAATTTCTATGATACTTTAGTCTTGATTTTTGCATAAATAAAAATAAAAAAAAAATAAAATAAAAAATAGAAAATGTCGAAAAAATAAAAAAATATGCATGTTTAAATTTTTGCATTGTTTTAGTTTTATACCCTAACTTAGATGTCCTATGATGATACATAATGATTAACTTGATCATGTAAATCCTATGGCATGTTTGGAAGGTTTAGCCTAAGTCCTTGAAAATGGTTTTTATGTGGATTGTGAACTTGTGATGAAATTGAGCACATATGATCCTAAGCTAAAGGTTAAAGTCCAACAAAACTTGTCCTAGTGAGAATTTTGGCCTTATAGGGAGAACATTAAAAATCCCTCTGCTTTCTTGAGTGTATTTACTCTTCCTATGCATCTCTAAATGTTGTGATAGTTATTCAAAGCCAATACATTTATATGTTTATGTTGAATGAGAATTAAATGATGGAGGCACCTTTTAAGCCAATTTTATCCTCTCTTTACCTACCCTACATTATCCCTGCTTGAAGCCAGAACATTAGCCTGAGACTTTTTATTGTGAACTCCACAAAATTATCCTTAGCCAAATTGAGCCTGACCCCCATTTGGGAATTAAGACTTAGAGTTGGTTGGAATAGTGATTTGTGGAAAGAATGAGCTTATGTTGCATTTCAAGAAGGATTGTTGAAATTATTGAGATATGGGTTGGTTTTACATTTTTATCTTGCTATGCATATTATGTAAAAGAATTTTTGGCTCACCTTATAAATGCACCTCTAGTATTATTTTATATTTTCGTTTCAAAAAAAAAATCAAAAAAAAGAGAAAAAAAAAGTATATATGTTTATGAATAAAGTGCATGTGCCAAATTTACCTTGTTTCTTTCATTATTTGCAAGATGCATACTTTGGAGAGATTGAGAAAGTTTGAAAGGTTATAAATTGGAGAGTTTGGTTGATGCATATGATTGATAAGTTATGGTTTGGTTGTGTTGGAGATTTAGGAGTCTTGATTCCCGAATTTTATTAAGCACCACATGGCCAAATAATTCCATACCCTTATATTTCTTACCAAGCCCCATTACAACCCCGCCGAATGGAATCTTCTTTGAAGACTTCTATTGAGCGAAGTCCTCCTGATAATTCTTGTTGCATTTTCATAATTGGTTGCGAAGTGGATTCATATTTAAATTGCAATGTTTATGAGATTGTATATGGAATTGAGTTGAGAGTTGATCTTCATAGCCTAAACACATTTGAGAGATGAGTGTAAACACATTATCCCTGTGAGGTTGGATTTATACTCCCTATGCCTATGGATCACTCATATATGTGTAATGACGTTAAATTCACTTGTCTTACATTGCTACTACTTGAGATGTTGCTTTTGACAAAAGGCGAAGACATGAAGGATGTGTTATAGGTCTTGATTATTGTTTGGTTATTGCTTGAGGACAAGCAAATCTAAGTATGGGGTGATTTGATGTCCATGTTTTATGCCATGTTTTATATCTACTGTTATATCGATTTCTGCATACATTGAATACATTTGGTTTAGAATAATACAAAATATGTGTAGTTTACACTTATTTGCAATATATGGAGGTCTACACAAGTTTTGGTTATATTTCGGAGAAATCGGACGCACTTTGGAGCTTAAAGGAAACTCATGGAGAAGCTAAGAATGGTGCATCCGGAGAAAAGGCCATTTTTCACCATTCTTCGTTCTGAATCAAGCTTTGATGTCTTCATGAGAGTTGTAGCACTCGGAAAGAGCTTTCCAATGCATGGTCATATGCGTCAATCCGACGAACGAGAACTCGGGAAACTGCGTTTCAAGAACAGAGCAGAAAGCTGAGAAAACTTTACTCGAGATCGAGTACACTCTACTCGAGATCGACCAAAAGTGTCCGAGGAGGGCCTGGTCGAGGAAGAGCTGATCGAAAAGACGAAGACGAGGACAGACCGGGTTACACCCTACTTGAGATCGAGTATACCTACTCGAGATCGAGGAGCCCGGAAGCCGTGTCCCAGCATGTCGACCAGAGTCACCCGAGCAGACCTAGTCGACAAGGCCAGTCTAGTCGAGATCGGCAAGCGGTCCTCGAGATCGACTAGACCCGTGAGCCAAGTCCGAGCCACATCGAGGACCATCTAGCCGAGACGACGAAGCCGAGCCACTCGACCAACAATCCTAGTCGAGATCGAGTAAGCTTTACTCGAGATCGACGACGGTTCCAGAAGCCGCGTTACTCGGTTTGACGAATTCTACTCGGTGTGGGATTACTTGGGCCCGAAGATTGCCGATTCTATCCGAATTCATCAAGACACATCATGGAAGAGAAGATCTATCCGTTAAAAACATTTAGATATATTTAGATTTAATTTCCTTGTTGCTTTTATTTATCCTTAAGCAGTTTAGATATAGTTTTAGATATAGATAAAGATTTCTATCCTTGAGTAACAAGGATTAGAAGCCTATAAATAAAGCCCATGGGGCTGATTTTAGATTCATTTTCAATTTCAGAGAGAAGTAAGTAGGAGAAGTAGAGAGAGAGAGTGAGCGGCCGATTGGAGTTGTGAAGCGAGAGCGGAGTTCGCTTCAAGCGGTTGTAAACTTTGGTTTATTTTAATGCAATTAGTTTTCTTTCAATCAATGATGTCTGAGGTTGCGATGAAGCGCGAGTAGTCCACCCACTTCTAGGGTTGGGGCGACCCCGACGATAGCCATGCGCGTTGGAGGTAAAGATCCGACTTTTATCATGTTTTGCGCATTTACTACTTGTTTATGTGTTTATTACCCATCTAATGGAGATCCATGCTAACAACTTGGATTGTAAACATAAAATCAGTAGAGACAATTAGGGTTTCTTGAAAGAGTTGTCTAATTGTTGGAAAAGGCAAAAGCTAGTCCTTGATGCAATTCACATGATTATCTATTTATCTCTGCCTTATGCATGCTTGATTATCGTTGGAAGTCCTTTTACATTAAGTTTATTTTGAAGTCCCAAAGCATTTGCCTTTACTTTATTTCTTTGTTTCGTTTTATTCTCTGTCTACTCGATCTCGACTAAGCCTGGTCGATCTCGAGTTACTGATTCTCGATCAAGCATCGCTGTAGCTTCTGTGTGCAGGTACTCGACAGCACAAGCCGAAGTCGACAAGACCCTACTCGATATCGAGTAGCCCTGGTCGATATCGACGAGACCCTGTGCTTGCTGCTGGGTTGTGTTCGACTGTCCAATCTTCTGTCGACTACCCTAGTCGAGATCGAGTAAGAAGCGATCCATCTCAGAGATCGCAGGAGAATGCAAAGTACTCCACTTCCCTGAAAAGAGACCTGACCCTGGTAAGTTTTCTGTTACTGTGGGATTTGGACAATATAAATATGAGTCTTTGTGTGATTTAGGAGCAAGTGTGAGCATCATGCCTTTATCAATCTGGCAGAAAGTAAAAATAGGATGCTTAGAGTCTGTGGATGCCAAACTATACATGGCAAACAATACAGTGTTCATCCCTACAGGTATAGTTGAGAATGTCCCCGTCCAGGTTGGTAAATTCTTTGTTCCAGCAGATTTCCTTATTATAGACTGTGCTGAAGATCCTACTAGCCCTATTATTCTTGGTAGACCATTCTTACCAACTGCAGATGCCAGAATTAGTGTTAAGAATCACTCGCTCACCTTCACCATAGGCGATGAGGTTTTGGATTTCTCTTTTGGCCCTGCAAAAGAGGAAATTTCATGGCTGGAGGTAAAGAGCATCAGCAACCACGGAACCCAGCAAACAGCGGAGGAAAACAACAACACTGTACTCGAGATCGACCAAGCCAACTTGATCTCGACTAGGGTTCTCCTCGATCTCGACCATGACTTGTCGACATCGACAACCTCTGCTGAGCCACTGACTTGCCCAGAGCCTAAGTATGGGGTCCCTGTACTCAAGGTCGACCATCCGTACTCGACATTGACAAGCCCCAAGCCCAAAGATTTCTGTTTTGGGTCCGAAAAGGTAAGCTCAGGTATGAATTCTACTCCCCCTCAGTCCATAAAGAAATTTATCAATAATTTAAAGGGAGGTAAGGCCCCGTGGTAAGAGAATCTGCGAATAGGGCTGAGCACCGGTTGGAACCGAACCGGAACCGGCACAAAACCGGTAAAACCGGAACCGGAATATTCTAAATACTCAAACCGATAACCGGACCGGTAACATTCCGGTTCGGTTTAAAACCGATCCGGAATATAGGAAGTCAATCCGGATCCAGAACCAGAATAACAGAAAGTTATTAAATTGCATCCAAAAACAAAAAATTATTAAATTGCACAACCTCACAAAAAATGTAATTAAGTAGTAATCATATCCAACTTGCATACGAATTGAACAACCTCACAACAAAATTATTAAATTGCATCCAAAACAAAAATGTAATTAAGTAGTAATCACATCCAACTTGTCCAAGGAAAAAAAAAACAGAAAGTATAACAAATAATCCAATTCATAATTAATAATTAAACATTAAAGAATCCTTGAATCCCTTGATCGATCAGTGTTGCAGCTTGTACATTTCTGTTAATCACTTGTCCCCTTACACTCTTCAAGCTTATGAGCATCAACAAAGACCCTTGTAAATTAGAAAGAAAAAAATAAAGAAAAAGTCAACTAATGAGTAATGAGATAATAAAAAGATAAACTTAATATTTCACTTTTATAAAATATAATTACGTACCATTACTCCTTAACTCAAGCAACATAGATTATTTCATCATCATTGGAACTTTTTGTATTGAAATCTGTATTATTAATAACATTGTAGTTAATAAAAAACAAAAGTATCAAAAGGAGTTTAGCAATTTAACCTAACAAATAACAATGTAATATAAATATCATAGCATATTAGAAGGATAACAAGCAACTACCAACAATTTAAAAAGATATCAAAGGATTGATATAAAAAGATGATGAGCCTGCAGTGTATATAGAATGACTGAATGAGTAATTAGGTTATAGAAATTTACCCTTCTCCATTCGCTCCACATCATCAAGCATAATTTCCTCAATATCAAATGGAGCATTGCGAGTCCTTGCCCGAATCCAATCTTGTCCACATATAAGTGATTGTACCATCTTAGATTTTAAAAATTGATAGAAAGCTATGTCAGAACTTAGAAAGAAACTTACGAAAGAAAGCTTAGCTAATCTATGGGGAAAAAAATTTAACAACAAATAAAATCACTAGTACCAGTGTACCACCTTTGGGGTTAATGAGCTTCTGAATTGATCTAAATGTCGCCCACTGGCACTAAAGACGGATTCAGATGCAACCGTTGATATTGGGATTGCTAGTACATCACGTGCCATACGTGCAAGAATCGGAAATCTTGGACCATTAAGTTTCCACCAAATCAAGATATCTTTCTCTTCATCTTCACCTATTTGCTCATTCAAATATCTTTCAAATTCAGATCTCATCAGCCCACCATGATTTGCTTCGGTCATTTGTCTCTTCACTTGCTCTTACTTATTAGCCATGTAGCTTGAACATTCTTTATCTTTGGCCAGGGAGCTACTCGAAATGGCTTCACTGTTTTGAAGATCTGAAGAAGCATAAATACTCCTATATTCATCATATAACTTAAAAGCATCCTTCTTTATTTTTTCAGCCCATACATCTCCTTCTTTATCCCCATACATGTCACGAAGAGTTAGTTGGACAACAAGAAACTTAGCTTTTGGGTAAAGGACGACAGCAAAAAAAATCAGCCCATTCATCTTCTCAACACTACCCCAATATTTCTCAAGCTTCTCTTTCATTTTGAAGGCCATATCTGTAAAAACAAGATCACCAGTACCCATCCAATTGTTGATTGCATTTAGAGCTTGACCAATGTGAAATAAAGCAGTGTTGCTTGTCACATACAAAGAGCCTGAGACAACATTAGTGATGTCATAAAATTCCTTTAAAAAATTCACAAGCAACTCAACCTTCTTCCAATCATTAGAAGTGAATGATCCCAGCGCTATCCCATCATATTCCAAAGGAAGATCTACCCGATCAAAAACAACTTTGAACTTCAAAACAACATCTAGCATCTTATAAGTGGAATTCCATCTAGTAGACACATCGTAACACAAGGAAGACTTGCACTCAATTTTACATTTCTCCGCTTGTTCTTTGAATACATTCAATCTACCTGGAAAACTCCTAATGAACTTCACAGCAGCTCGCACTTTGTCAATGCAATCAACATATACTTTCAAACCATCCCACACAAATAGATTAATAATATGTGCAGCACACCTCATATGCACATACTTTCTTTTGCTTATGGAACCACCTGGGGTTCCTATATTCTTTAAATAATTACAAGCTACATCATTAGCACTAGCATTATCAACTGTCACAGTAAAGAGTTTATCACATAATCCCCAAAAAGCTAAACAATCTTCAATTCCACGACCAAGAGCCTCACCTTCGTGATTAGAAATCGGACACAAATTCAAAATCCTCTCTTGCAAGTTCCACTCATCATCAATAAAGTGAGCAGTGAGAGACATGTAGTTTATCTTTTGTATAGAGGTCCAAGTATCCGTAGTCAAGCTCACTCTTTGGAATGAGACTCTAAGAAACTCTTTCAACTTCATCGTTTCATTCAAATATAACTGATAGCAATCACGCGAAACGGTGAAACGAGAAGGCATGTGAAATGTCGGACACGCAACAGATAATAGTTTCTTAAAACCGAGCTTCTCCACTATTCGAAATGGCATCTCATCAATGACTAGCATTTCTATTAATGCTTCTCGAACTTCATCGACATTTAACACCCAATTTTTCATTTTAACTGTCCCTTCTCCATCACTAGGTTGAAGTATAAGTTTAGCCTGCTTACCTTTGCTTTTGTTGGCTGGATTTTCTGGACAAGATCCCCAATGATTTCTAACATTTGTTGTTCCGTTGAGGTTGGGATCAGCAACAAATGTTTTTCCACAAAAAGTACACTCAGCACGAATATGGTTCTTCTTGTCTGAATATTCTTTGAAGTCTTTCCAGTACTCGGCCCTTCTTTTGCTCTTTCTTTTAATGTATCTGCGATCCTTTCGTTCATCTTTATTGGATTGCAATACACTTTCTGTAGGAGTATTTAGTGGATTTTCCTCTAACTCAATTTCTTCATCTTCATTGAGAGAATCAATGGATAATTGATCATCACTGGGAGTATCTTCAATAATCGCAACCCTTTTTTTCGATTTTGACCCTAACATCTAATATACAAACAAAAATTATATATCAACATTCATACACAAGACAATGATGTATACAAGATTACGGAATAACAATTAACAGTAAGACTTCAATACTTCCTGGTTTTGAAAAGTGATAAGCATATAACAATTAGTAAAGAAGGCTAAGAAGCTATTACCTGATCAATTTAAGTGCATACGTGAAATCAAGAGGTAGAAAAATTTCCAACGTACTTTGATTCTTTGAATGAAGTTTCGATGTGAACAGACTGCAGACACGTAGTATGCGAGAGGTTCGAATTTCACAAGATTGCAGATTTGCAGACATGTACTGTTCAATGTAGGATCATAATTCTTAAGATACAATTGATAACTAACTATCCTTATCAAATAAGAAAAGATCTTTTTTTTTTCTTAAAAGTGATACTTTTATTATTTCAATTTGGAAGGATAAGATTGTGTATATTAATCAAATAAATTAATTAAACGTTATATATATTAAACAATATTTTTTTTACAAAAATTCAGTTTTCGGTTTTATCCGGTTTAAACCGGTAAACCGCCGGTTATTACCGGAACCGAACCGGAACCGTAATTCACAAAAACCATCAACCGAAAACCGGCCCGGAATATCCGATTCGGTTATATGACCGGTTCTACCGGTTCAGTTCCGGTCGGTTTTCCGGTCTAAACCGAAATCTGCACAGCCCTATCTGCGAAAGCTAAGAGCTGGAAGGAAGAAGAAGAAAGAGAAGGGAGATGATGCAAGCAACCACCTGTCAACTGAGCTTGCATACTACCATCAGGACCTAGATGATCCAGGAGAAGGGCCAAGCAAGAGTGGGCCCCACACTAATGGTCCTTAAGCGCAAACGGAAAAGTCGGCCTAGCGACTCTAAAATCTAGAGCATGTATATAAATTTTATGAATTTTGGGACTTTTTGGTTTTTGGTTTTTGGTTTTTGGTTTTGGTTTTATGTCTTTTAGAATACTTTATGTGGATAGTCTTGTTTTTGTCTAACACTTTTAGGTCGGCAAGAATATAAAGGATCGCGAAAAGTGGAATAAGAAGTCCTGAAAAACAGTCAAAATCAACGAAGGCCAAGTCGACGACGACAAGGAGGAGCAGCCCAGAAACTCGTCGATGTCGAGTAGGCCAACTCGATATCTACTAAGCCACCAAAAGCTCCTCGACTTCAAAAGCCACTGGATGCAGACGAACCTCCTCGAGATCGAGTACCCTATACTCGAGATCGACAAGCCTATTTCCTCGACCTGCACTGATTCGCCCTCCTCGATATGTTATCCTGTGAGTTCCTTCCTTAATCTTGTGTTTATTTGATTTTATACATTGAGGACACTGTATATTTTAAGTATGGGGTGGGGGAAGGGCTCATTATCATTATCATATATCTACAGTCTTGCTTTTGATTTTACATGGTGAAATATTATTTTTTATGTTATGCATTCATGTCTAAATTTTATTCATTTTAATCTTTTGTCATACTTTAGTCTTGTTTTTCGCATAAGAAAAAAAAAATAGAAAATGTCGAAAAAAAAGATAAAAAAAATGCATGTTTAAATTTTTGCATTGTTTTAGTTTTTATACCCTAGCTTAGATGTCCTATGATGATAAATAATGACTGACTTGATCATGTAAATCCTATGGCATGTTTGGAAGGTTTAGTCTAAGTCCTCGAAATTGTTTTTATGTGGATTGTGAACTCGTGATGAAATTGAGCACATATGATCCTAAGCTTAAAGGTAAAATCCAACAAAAATTGTCTTAGTGAGAATTTTGGCCTTATAGGGAGAACATTAAAAATCACTCTACTTTCTTGAGTGTATTTACTCTTCCTATGCATCTCTAAATGTTGTGATAGTTATTCAAAGCTAATGCATTTATATGTTGATGGAGGCACCTTTTAAGCCAATTTTATCCTCTCTTTACCTACCATGCATTATCCCTGCTTAAAGCCAGAACATTAGCCTGAGACTTTTATTGTAAACTCCATAAAATTATCCTTAGCCAAATTCAGCCTGACCCCCATTTGGTAATTAAGACTTAGAGTTGGTTAAAAGAATGGTTTGCGGAAAGAATGAGCTTATGTTGCATTTCAAGTAAGAAGGATTTTTGGAATTTATTGAGATATGGGTTGGTTTTAAATTTTTATCTTGCTATGCATATTATATAAAAGGATTTTTGGCTCACCTTATAAATGCACCATTAAGTTTTATTTTATTTTCGTTCAAAGAAAAAAAATCGAAAAAAGAAAGAAAAAAAGTATATATAAAGTGCATGAGCCAAATTTACCTTATTTCTTTCATTATTTCGCAAGATACATACTTTGGAGAGGTTGATAAAGTTTGAAAGGTGACATACTTCATTGAGATAAGTTGGAGAGTTTGGTTGATGCATATGATTGAGAGTTATGGTTTGGTTGAATTGTGTTGGAAATTTAGGAGTCTTGATTCCCGAATTTTATTAAGCACCACATGGCCAAATAATTCCATACCCTTATATTTCTTACCAAGCCCCATTACAACCCCGCCGAATGGAAGCTTATTTGAAGACTTCTATTGAGCGAAGTCCTCCTGATAATTCTTGTTGCGTTTTCATTATTGGTTGCGAAGTGGAATTATATTTAAATTGCGATGTTTATGAGATTGCATATGGAATTGAGTTGAGAGTTGATCTACATAGCCTAAACACATTGAGAGCTGAGTGTAAACACATTACTCCTGTGAGGTTGGATTTATATTACCTATGCCTATGGATCGCTCATATATGTGTGATGACGTTAAATTCACTTGTCTTACATTGCTACTATTTGAGATGTTACTTTTGACAAAGGCAAAGACTTGAAGGATGTGTTGTAGGTCTTGGTTATTGCTTGAGGACAAGCAAGTCTAAGTATGGGATGATTTGATGTCTCCAAAGTAGCCATGTCTTTATGCATATTTTAGTTCCATATTCTTTACATTTTGCATATTTCGGGTTGGGAATATGTCGGATTTATGTAGTATATGCTTATTTGTCAGAAATGGAGATCTACATAAGTTTCTATTTAATATTGCAGAATATGGAACCATTTCGGGAGAAAATCAAGAAGCGAGAACCGGAGTTCAAAGCTACTCGACATCGACAAGCCTTAGTCGATCTCGACAAGCCATGTCTAGACACCTGCCAGGATTGAGGAGGATCATGTCGAGAAGCCGAAGACAAACAACCCGGCTCCAGCAACCTACTCGAGATCGAGTACCATTACTCGATGTCGACAAAGCTTCAAAGACAACCAGGAGTCGAGAAGGCCACCCGAGGATGCCGAGAGACTACCCGACCATGCTCGGACACCTTCCTCGAAATCGAGGAGTGTTCCTCGAGATGGACGATGCCCAAGAGCCATGACCGCGCACATCGAGAAGATCTACCCGACGCTGCCGAGAAGACCTAGTCGATAAGGCCACCCAACTCGAGATCGAGGAGAGGTCCACGAGATCGAGTACACTTGTGAGCCCTATCCGAGCCTGTCGAGCACTAGCTAGACGAGACGCCGAGCCAGCCCAGTCGACCAACACTTCTACTCGAGATCGAGTAGCCTTACTCGAGATCGAGGAAGCCTCCAGAAACCGCGTAACGCGGTTTGATCTATTCTACTCAGATTGGGATTCCTTGGAGCCGAAGGTTGCATAGTTCTATCCGATCTATCAAGATACAACATGGAAGAAGAAGATTTATCCACTTAAGACTTTTAGATATATTTCCCTTATTTAGATTTAATTCATTTGTTGCTTTTATTTATCATTAAGCCTTTTAGATATAGTTTTAGATATAGATATATGTTTCTATCCTTGAGTAGCAAGGTTTAGAAGCCTATAAATAAAGCCCATGGGGCTTAGTTTTAATCATTCAATATTCAGTAGGAGAAGTAGTAGTAGAGAGAGAAAGGGAGGCCGAGTGGAGCAAAGGAGCGAGAGCAAGTTGGCTTTGTTCGGTTGTACTTTCTTGAGTTTGATTTAATGCAAGTTTCTTTTCATCAATCGATGTCTGAGGTTGCGATGAAGCGCGAGTAGTCCACCCACTTCTGCGGTTGGGGTGAGCCCGACGATAGCCATGCGCGTTTGAGGTAAAGATCCGACTTTTATCATGTTTTGAGCATCTACTACTTGTTATGTGTTTATTACCCATCTAATGGAGGTCCATGCTAACAACTTGGATTGTAAACATAAAATCGGTAGAGACAATTAGGGTTTTCTTGAAAGAGTTGTCTAATTGTTGGAAAAGGCGAAAGCTTAGTCCTTTGATGCGATTCACATGATTATCTGTTTTATTTCTGCCTTATGCATGCTTGGTTATCGTTGTTGCAAACCCCAATCTTGGAAGTCCTTTTCATACAGTTTAGTTCAAAATCTCAAAGCCTTTGCATTTATTTTCTTTCATTTTTATTCTCTGTCGTCCTCGAGATCGAATAGCACAACTCGATCTCGACTACTGATCTTCAACCCGAGTCGTTGTAGCTTCTGTGTGCAGGTACTCAACAAACCAAGCCGACGTCGAAAAGGACCCTACTCGATCTCGAGTAGCCTTAGTCGAGATCGACGAGAGCCTGTGTTTGTTGCTGCGCTGTGTTCGACTGTCCGATCTTCTGTCGACTAACCCTAGTCGAGATCGAGGACATCTGTGGTCGGCTTCTGTCCGTGATATTTCTCCGCTGCCTAGGATCCGCTGACACGCTTCCTCGTGGATCGATCCTGACTTCCCACTACTGCATCGGGAAGAAGTCTTATAATTATTTGCAGGGGACGGAATCTGGTTTGCTTTGATTTATTTATATTTTATATTTTAAACTCGATTTCCTCCTACAACAAGTAACATTGGAAGGGAGTATCTTTCTATCCTATTTTATATATTTTTATATATTCAATTTTAGGTTAGTTTTCTATCTATGTCTTAGTTGATTATATATTCTATCTATCTATAACGGGATTAGATGTTTCTATATTTAATCATTTTTATCTATCTTCATATTTATATCTATAGATTAGTTTATCTATCTTAGGTTATTTCTATCTATCTTAGGAGTAGATTATTTATCTTTCTATTTATATTATATATTATTTCTATTATTTCTAATATTTGTTTTTCTTTTTGATAGATGATCATTTACCTTTCCAATTAACCATATATCCCAATTCCTTATATTTGATCATTCAAACCTTTGTCTCCAAAAAAACACATAAACCCTAATTTCCTACTTGGATCCATTCCAAATACCTAAAAACACATTCATCACTACCTCCATCCGTCAAAATTCAATCATTTCCATACCATTACCACACCCACCACAAAAGAAAGCCTTTGAAACCAAGTTGGTCGTCAATTTTCAGTTTGGAGGGAGTTGGACGTTGGTTCCCCTCAACGTCTTTTAACTCGGATTCGTACGTCTGGATACCAACGCTCGCTGCCTCAATATCGGCACCCGCTGCCCCCATACTGGCATCTATCGCTACCTTTAGAGGAGGATTTTTGGTCGTTTTGCGGTGTTCTTTCTGTTCTTCCTTGGTTTCATGAGTTATGTCTAGTGCTCCCACAATGGAAGCCCCTAAGTATTTATCTGGAGTTGAGAAGAAGCGTTGGTATCAACTAAGGAAATTGAGTTATCAACAGCCTCAATTCTTTCATTTGAAAACGTTGCAAATATTGGGTCTTCTTGGTCCTTTATCTGCCTTACTGGAGAACGGAGGTCTAGCCAATTTTGTCTCATTGAGCGCGCCGACCTATCCTGCTTTGGTGCGCGAGTTCCTGGAAACTCTTGATGTGCGTTCTGATAGGGAAGTCCATTTTAGACTATTGGGCACTGAATGTACGATCCATAAGCAATTCATGGCTTTTTCTCTATGAATGAATAAACCTTGGTCTCCTACCTGGCATCGCAGTATGTCGTTGACCACTCCTATTGAGACTTGGGTTACAGTGGCAGGACTTCCTGAAGGACATGAGGATGATCACGACTACTTGATCGCGCATCTTGCCCTCCGTCTGTGTCACAAGGTGTTGAGTCTTGTGTTATATGGTACGACAGATCCGAAAGTTGTTACC
Organism: Persicaria tinctoria; assembly: GCA_037127255.1. Lineage (NCBI taxonomy): Eukaryota > Viridiplantae > Streptophyta > Magnoliopsida > Caryophyllales > Polygonaceae > Persicaria > Persicaria tinctoria. The sequence goes on from JBANSL010000004.1 coordinate 26,579,076, forward strand.
AAGAGAATGTGGATGTGGTTGTACTGTTTAACGCCAAAAGCAGAGTGTACACCAGATTGGGTGCAGTTGTTTCTAGCTACTTGTGCGGAGACACTTCGATAGAGAGATGGAAAGCATGTCAACTTCATCACTATTGGTGGGATGATCACCCTCATACCACAATATTTGGGTCTTAATGTGAGCTCTCTGCAGCTCTTGCATTCGCCCTATTACTATGACATGTCTACCTTGCTGAGCACTCGGATGTTTGAAAAGGTATTCCTTTAGGACAACAACGAGTTTTTCCGTTGGTTATCTGGCGCGAGGGGTGAGCATCGTCAGTATCTTTCTGCGACTCTAAGAATGGCCCACCAAGAATGATAGGACATGTAGGATCTTCTGCCATATCAAGTACAATGAAATTCGTAGGCACAAAGAACATGCCTATCTTGACGGGGACATCATCTATAATTCATGTGGGCGTGATGAAGTTATTGTCAGCCATGTAAAGCATCATATCCACATCCTCCAAAGCTCCAAAATTTTGCTTTGACCAAATAGACAAAGGCATGAGGCTCACACTAGCCCCTAGGTCACATAGAGCTTTGTAACGATGTTGGCCTAGCCCAATGGTGATTGCGAATCTCCCTAGACCAGCTCTCTTCTCTGGAAACTCTATCTTGCTGCACTCTTCCGTGATCTCATCCATCAATCACTTCTTACTTAAGATATCTTTCAGGAACCGCATATATGTTGGCATCTCATGAAGAGCTTCGGTGAAGAGTATAGTGACACTAAGCCCTTGAAACATTTTCACAAAATGCTGAAATTTCTTGTCGATGGGGTCCTTAAAAGTTTTGGAGGGGTAGGGCAGCGTCTTCTTCTTCTTTTCAGCCATTAGAGATGTAGCAGAATGGTTGACATTGATTTGGAGGCAGCCGAAATTGACTAGATCAGTCGATTTCTGGTGGGGATCTGCAGGTGACTAGACATCGAGTACAGGTGACTCGACGTTGAGTGAAGGTGAGTCGACGTCGATTGGATGGTGCTCGACATCAACTGGAATTCCAATCCCTTCTTTCTCTGGCTTGTTTTTTAGCGTTTGTAATTGACGCCCACTCCTCAAGTGTAGTGCAACAATATATCCATCTTGTTTCCCCTTAGGATTGGGCTCAGGTTGCCCAGGGAGCAATCCGGATGGTCTTGGAGTTTGTGTCGCCAATTGACCCATTTGGGCCTGTATGTTCTTCCTCCGTACATTGATCTCTCCAAGTTGCGAGTTGATGTCATGCAACTGAGTGTGGATGGAATTGATTGATTGTTTATACTCAACGTGATTCCTCCTCATCTCATCAAGTATGAGGTGCATGTCATCCTTTCTCTACGGGTGTCCAGGTGCTCTATATGGAGGGAGGTCTCTTTGATACTAGGTTTATTGGTATCCCCAATTTTGTTGATATCCTACACGGTTAGGACCCCTCTTATAGCGTGCCTTCTCATGTGTCTCCACAAGCTGGACTTGCTCGGAATGTGGGCAGGCGGTGGTGTTGTGTCTTTGTGACCTACACTCCAAACAAGTTTGGTTGTTGGTGAGGAACTTTACTTGCTTATGCAACCACTGTACTTGATCCTTTTGTGAAATACTCCCTCACATCATGATCAATCTCCTTAGATGGCTCATAGAGTGGCATAGATGGGGCAGGCATCGCATCGGAAGCCACATGAGTCTCATATGTGTTGTCGAAATCTACAACCCTCTCAGTGGTATCCTAGGCCCTCTGTGGTGTGAGGTCTAGGTACCTATAAGAGGTGTAGGTGTTCATACGTTACTTTGTAGCCACGTCCAGAGCATTATAGATGATCTCCTGGATGATGTACGGTGGTTGCTCATGAGTAGGGCATGATCTGAGTAGGTCTTTGTATCTTTCCCATACCTGAGCTAGCATCTCTCATAGCCTTTTCTTGTAAGACATGATCTTTTTTCTTATTTGCGCCCTCTTAGATGGTGAAAATAACTTTTTGAGAAACAAGTGCTTGAGGTCACCCCACGTGTGGATGGATTGTGGGGTCAAAATCTCCAACCATTGTAAAGCCTGTCCTGCAAGTGACCAACGAAATGCCTTTAGTTTTACATATTCTAAATCGGCAATAGTTTCGCACAAATTTAAATATGTAGTATTGTGAGCCATAAGACATTCGTTAGTCTTTCCCTTAAAAGCATGTCTTCTAATCTCATAAATAAAAGAAGTTTTAATTTCAAATTAAACACGAGGGAGAATGATAGGAGATTCGGGCACTGTCAGTGTAGGGTACAAGTATTCTTTAGCATTCTGAGGGATCTGAGCTAGCTGCTCCTCGAGTTCCCTCTTGGCTCGAGCGTAACGATCAACCCTTGCCTCCCACCTTTGCTGATTTCGAGTGTATTCATCCTCCTTGGTGGTGAACTCCTCCGCCTACTTACGAAGCATCTCAAGCTCTTGCTCCGTGGTCAGATTTGCTTCTTGTTGGTTAGACATGATTCATTTCAACCTTTCCTACAGACGAAACAAGCATTCCGATTCGACTAAAGGTTCCAACTCTGGTGTGCAATCAGCGCGTCGCATGCACCTATAAGACAACATTAAAAGAGAACGTTAGAAAAAACTACTATGGACGCGATTGATGGCTTCCCCGACAGCGGTGCCAAAATTTATTAGTAGGGAAATTTGACGAATAAATATGAATATAAACTAAACCAACTCCTATCCAAGCAAATAGTCTCAAAATCCGCTCTCTGTGTCGACCAGAAGTCACTCGACGTCGACTGGGATTCAGTCGATGTCTTCTGTGGCTATTGATTTCTAGTGCAAACTTGCAAAACAAAAGCAAACAAGTCGACGTCGACTAAAGGGGAGTCGATGCATGTTGAAACAGTCCACTCGATGTCTTCTGGATGTCAGTCGATCTCGAGTAAAAAATCAGTAACCAATGCGTCGGCAAAGACAATTGAAGAATGTAAGAATGGATGCTAAATAGTGAACATAAATATCAAAAGAGGGGCTTGCAACAATATATATATACATATATATATAAAAGCTTCCAAGGCAAGGGATTACCACGACAATAACCATGTAAGCAACATACTAGAATTATCGAAAGATATATGCTTTTCATCAAACAGAAAACTTTCGTTATCATCAAATAGGAATATAGAGGCTCTCGTGTAAAAACCTATTTGTTTCTATCCTTTTCATAATTAGGGTTAACCAACTTTCACAAGCAAAACCTAATTACAATCCAAATTCATAATAGATCCACTTTCGCTTCAAAATCACAAATAAGGAACCATCCACTACTTTCACAGAGGATTAAGCATGGGATAGAAGATGAGAATCGCATAATAATCATAAACTCAATCATACTTACATGGCTATCGTCGGGCTCACCTCGACCCGAGAAGTGGGACAACTACTCAGTACTCATGCATCACTATCATGGATATCATCATAAACATAAAGGAATGAACTTTGAATTGAAAATAAACGAAAGAGTACAACCGAACGAACCAATCTCTCTCTGATTCTCGGCCACCTCTCTCTTTCTCTAAAATAGGGCACACAATTGCTTGTGTTATGGAATGGCCTAAAACAATATCCCCAAAGGCTTTATTTAAAGTAAACCTAATTTGCTTTCTAAGGAAAGAAAATCTATCTAATTGCTAAAGATAAATCTTCCTAAATAAAATAAAATAAAATAATAAAATTCCCTAGGGTAAACAAACATTAACCCATAAGGATAGGGAGTTTATAAGGAGGATAAAAGATCTTCTCTTCGTGGTCAAACAATCTCCTTCCAACTCGGATTCATCAAGATGCGTCTCGGCCCAACTAGGGTTTCACTAGACATCGACTAAGGTCCAGTCGACGTCGAGTACTCCACTCGATCTCGGGTCAGCTTCAGTAGATATTGAGTGCCACCTTTCTCTTCGGCTCTAAGTGTGGGTTGTCTTCACTAGACGTCGAGTGAACTCAGTAGACGTCGAGTGGAATTCTAGTAGCTTGCTTCGTCAACACTTAGCCAAATTCAGCTCTTCTCCAGTAGATGTCGAGTGACTCGCACTAGACATCGACTGCATTATCAGCTCGGTTCCTTCTTCTCCAAATTGCTCCGAAAAGTTTCCTATTCCTGCGAAATTAAACCAAAAATTGTGTAGACCTCTATATCTTGCAAATAAACACAAACTACACAAATTCCATACTTTCCCAATCCAAAAGTACAAAATATAAACAAGAACCAGAATAAAAGTAAGCGTAAATAATCATGGTCAAATAGGTGCACATCAAGCTAATACCTTATCACAAGAAGGTAGAGCAACGATTAATTATTAAATCAAATCTAGCAGCTAAGCCCTATTATATTATTCAAAATTTTATACTTCCAACATTTTTACGGGATATATAAAAATCTCTCATACAAACCTTTGATTAGATGGGAAAAGATATGTAAAAACAAAGATCAAGGAGGGACAGGAATTCACAAAACCAAGGATAGGAACCAAGCACTACAAATGAAACTAATTTGGAAGATTTTGGTTGAACCCTAAAACCCCTGGGTAATAAAAAAAATATGTTAAGGATGATCACATTCTCAATTACGAAAAGAAAGAAAATGTTTCATGACAATGGAAGGAATTGATGGAACTATAAAATGATTTCTCTAAAGGACTAATATGGAAAATAGAAAATGGTAAAATGATCCATTTCTCGAAGGATAGATGGCTAGACGGAGAACTGCTACTTGGGTGACAGTTACAACACCAACAAATAAATCAAAACAATAAGATCAAAAAATTCATTGATAACACCCAAAGATGGGATATCAGAGAAGTCCTAAATAGGTAAATATATAGATGTGGTGATAAAATCAAGGAAACAAAAAAGGGCACCAAACCAAGGGTACCCTTGAAAGAAGTTGGGGTGCATCCCACAAAAAACATCTAGGCCTATGTCCTAGCTCGTAATTCAATCACAAACCGAGAGAAGAGACCACATGCATATCGGGCTTAGTTATATTTTATAAGCAATAATGGTAACTTGCTTATAAGATATCAAACCCAAGCCCAATACACAGCCTTTCCTCAATGGAATTGGTCTACCAAAAACATCCTCTTCTAGATACCTGGCCCACCATTTTAAAACCCTCCCTAGTAACCCGGCCCACCCAATAAAATAAATCCACTTCCTAAGAACCGGTCCAAAAAGAATTTAAAGAACCCCAATATACACAAAAGTATGACAGTAGAGAGGAGATGCGTCTCTTTTCCTAAACCGAATGACCAGCAGCAACTTTGTTCAGCAAACACTCCCAACAACCAAGGCAACCTACAACAAAGACAACAACCACACCATTCAGCATCATTTATCAACCTGGCTTGTAAGTTCCATCGTCGGCCGATGTATTCCCACTCTCCGCAATCTCTGATTCATCCATAAAGTGTGCAGCATCACCCTTCCCGTTGTTTGGATCTTTGATGTCGGACTTGCTCGGAATGTGGGCAGGCGGTGGTGTTGTGTCTTTGTGACCTACATTCCAAACAAGTTTGGTTGTTGGTGAGGAACTTTACTTGCTTGTGCAACCACTGTACTTGATCCTTTTGTGAAATACTCCCTCACATCATGATCAATCTCCTTAGATGGCTCATAGAGTGGCATAGATGGGGCAGGCATCGCGTCGGAAGCCACATGAGTCTCATATGTGTTGTCGAAATCTACAACCCTCTCAGTGGTATCCTAGGCCCTCTGTGGTGTGAGGTCTAGGTACCTATAAGAGGTGTAGGTGTTCATACGTTACTTTGTAGCCACGTCCAGAGCATTATAGATGATCTCCTGGATGATGTACGGTGGTTGCTCATGAGTAGGGCATGATCTGAGTAGGTCTTTGTATCTTTCCCATACCTGAGCTAGCATCTCTCCTAGCCTTTTCTTGTAAGACATGATCTTTTTTCTTATTTGCGCCCTCTTAGATGGTGAAAATAACTTTTTGAGAAACAAGTGCTTGAGGTCACCCCACGTGTGGATGGATTGTGGGGTCAAAATCTCCAACCATTGTAAAGCCTGTCCTGCAAGTGACCAACGAAATACCTTTAGTTTTATATATTCTAAATCGGCAATAGTTTCGCACAAATTTAAATATGTAGTATTGTGAGCCATAAGACATTCGTTAGTCTTTCCCTTAAAAGCATGTCTTCTAATCTCATAAATAAAAGAAGTTTTAATTTCAAATTAAACACGAGGGAGAATGATAGGAGATTCGGGGACTGTCAGTGTAGGGTACAAGTATTCTTTAGCATTCTGAGGGATCTGAGCTAGCTGCTCCTCGAGTTCCCTCTTGGCTCGAGCGTAACGATCAACCCTTGCCTCCCACCTTTGCTGATTTCGAGTGTATTCATCCTCCTTGGTGGTGAACTCCTCCGCCTACTTACGAAGCATCTCAAGCTCTTGCTCCGTGGTCAGATTTGCTTCTTGTTGGTTAGACATGATTCATTTCAACCTTTCCTACAGACGAAACAAGCATTCCGGTTCGACTAAAGGTTCCAACTCTGGTGTGCAATCAGCGCGTCGCATGCACCTATAAGACAACATTAAAAGAGAATGTTAGAAAAAACTACTATGGACGCGATTGATGGCTTCCCCGACAGCGGTGCCAAAATTTGTTAGTAGGGAAATTTGACGAATAAATATGAATATAAACTAAACCAACTCCTATCCAAGCAAATAGTCTCAAAATCCGCTCTCTGTGTCGACCAGAAGTCACTCGACGTCGACTGGGATTCAGTCGATGTCTTCTGTGGCTATTGATTTCTAGTGCAAACTTGCAAAACCAAAGCAAACAAGTCGACGTCGACTAAAGGGGAGTCGATGCATGTTGAAACAGTCCACTCGATGTCTTCTGGATGTCAGTCGATCTCGAGTCAAAAATCAGTAACCAATGCGTCGGCAAAGACAATTGAAGAATGTCAGAATGGATGCTAAATAGTGAACATAAATATCAAAAGAGGGGCTTGCAACAATATATATATATATATATATATATATAAAAGCTTCCAAGGCAAGGGATTACCACGACAATAACCATGTAAGCAACATACTAGAATTATCGAAAGATATATGCTTTTCATCAAACAGAAAACTTTCGTTATCATCAAATAGGAATATAGAGGCTCTCGTGTAAAAACCTATTTGTTTCTATCCTTTTCATAATTAGGGTTAACCAACTTTCACAAGCAAAACCTAATTACAATCCAAATTCATAATAGATCCACTTTCGCTTCAAAATCACAAATAAGGAACCATCCACTACTTTCACAGAGGATTAAGCATGGGATAGAAGATGAGAATCGCATAATAATCATAAACTCAATCATACTTACATGGCTATCGTCGGGCTCACCTCGACCCGAGAAGTGGGACAACTACTCAGTACTCATGCATCACTATCATGGATACCATCATAATCATAAAGGAATGAACTTTGAATTGAAAATAAACGAAAGAGTACAACCGAACGAACCAATCTCTCTCTCATTCTCGGCCACCTCTCTCTTTCTCTAAAATAGGGCACACAATTGCTTGTGTTATGGAATGGCCTAAAACAATATCCCCAAAGGCTTTATTTAAAGTAAACCTAATTTGCTTTCTAAGGAAATAAAATCTATCTAATTGCTAAAGATAAATCTTCCTAAATAAAATAATAAAATTTCCTAGGGTAAACAAACATTAACCCATAAGGATAGGGAGTTTATAAGGAGGATAAAAGATCTTCTCTTCGTGGTCAAACAATCTCCTTCCAACTCGGATTCATCAAGATGCGTCTCGGCCCAACTAGGGTTTCACTAGACATCGACTAAGGTCCAGTCGACGTCGAGTACTCCACTCGATCTCTGGTCAGCTTCAGTAGATATTGAGTGGCACCTTTCTCTTCGGCTTTAAGTGTGGGTTGTCTTCACTAGACGTCGAGTGAACTCAGTAGACGTCGAGTGGAATTCCAGTAGCTTGCTTCGTCAAGCTCGGTTCCTCCAGTAGATGTCGAGTGACTCACACTAGACATCGAGTGCATTATCAGCTCGGTTCCTTCTTCTCCAAATTGATCCGAAAAGTTTCCTATTCCTGTGAAATTAAACGAAAAATTGTGTAGACCTCTATATCTTGCAAATAAACACAAACTACACAAATTCCATACTTTTCCAATCCAAAAGTACAAAATATAAACAAGAACCAGAATAAAAGTAAGCGTAAATAATCATGGTCAAATAGGTGCACATCAAGCTAATACCTTATCACAAGAAGGTAGAGCAACGATTAATTATTAAATCAAATCTAGCAGCTAAGCCCTATTATATTATTCAAAATTTTATACTTCCAACATTTTTACGGGATATATAAAAATCTCTCATACAAACCTTTGATTAGATGGGAAAAGATATGTAAAAACAAAGATCAAGGAGGGACAGGAATTCACAAAACCAAGGATAGGAACCAAGCACTACAAATGAAACTAATTTGGAAGATTTTGGTTGAACCCTAAAACCCCTGGGTAATAAAAAAAAATATGTTAAGGATGATCACATTCTCAATTACGAAAAGAAAGAAAATGTTTCATGACAATGGAAGGAATTGATGGAACAATAAAATGATTTCTCTAAAGGACTAATATGGAAAATAGAAAATGGTAAAATGATCCATTTCTCGAAGGATAGATGGATAGACGGAGAACTGCTACTTGGGTGACAGTTACAACACCAACAAATAAATCAAAACAATAAGATCAAAAAATTCATTGATAACACCCAAAGATGGGATATTAGAGAAGTCCTAAATAGGTAAATATATAGATGTGGTGATAAAATCAAGGAAACAAAAAAGGGCACCAAACCAAGGGTACCCTTGAAAGAAGTTGGGGTGCATCCCACAAAAAACATCTAGGCCTATGTCCTAGCTCGTAATTCAATCACAAACCGAGAGAAGAGACCACATGCATATCGGGCTTAGTTATATTTTATAAGCAATAATGGTAACTTGCTTATAAGATATAAAACCCAAGCCCAATACACAGCCTTTCCTCAATGGAATTGGTCCACCAAAAACATCCTCTTCTAGATACCTGGCCCACCATTTTAAAACCCTCCCTAGTAACCCGGCCCACCCAATAAAATAAATCCACTTCCTAAGAACCGGTCCAAAAAGAATTTAAAGAACCCCAATATACACAAAAGTATGACAGTAGAGAGGAGATGCGTCTCTTTTCCTAAACCGAATGACCAGCAGCAGCTTTGTTCAGCAAACACTCCCAACAACCAAGGCAACCTACAACAAAGACAACAACCACACCATTCAACATCCTTTATCAACCTGGCTTGTAAGTTCCATCGTCGGCCGATGTATTCCCACTCTCCGCAATCTCTGATTCATCCATAAAGTGTGCAGCATCACCCTTCTCGTTGTTTGGATCTTTGATGTCGGACATGGCATGGAAAAGCTCATCCATTGTCAAGCCAATCCTAATGCCCCCATCAATGCAGGATTTTGTTCCACAGAGAAGGTAAGTCCCCTTCCTAACTCCGTTAGTCACTTTCCACCGCATTAGCTCCGGAGTCTTGTGTTCGTTTATCTCCAAACCATCTTCTTTTGTTGGCAAAATGCCCGATGCCGCCGCCCACAAGGAGGCCACCATTCTGGCGCACCTCACAGACGTTTCATGGTCTGAAGCCTCCCCAACAGCCCCTACATCATTTTCTTCCTCCGTTTGGGTTCCATTCGAGGCTTTAGAAATGCTACCAGTCGAGGGCTTAGCCTGAGAACCCTCAGCGCAATCAAGCACCACCCCCACCGTATCACTACCCCCCTCATCTGCACGCGCAGCCCCAGAACAGCGCTTACAACCTTCAGATGCTCCCGATTGAGCCTCATTATCCGGACAGTTCACACCCCCAGGGAGATGTACAGAACCATTGATTGTTGCTTCTCCCATTCTCCTTGCCTCACCCCTAACGTCACCAGCATCGGTCAGCTTATCCTGCGATTGCAGAGAGGTCGTAGATGCATCCAGTGTGTTCATTTTGCACTTTGCTTCCGTGTGGCCAAAACATTTGCAATGGACGCAACTCCACGGAAGCCATTCAAATATTACCTTATATGCATCACTTCTTTCCCACGAGCATTAACAAACTTCACATGACGACGACGGGATTTTTCAACACTAACTTCGATCAATAATCTGGAGTACGCTAGCAAGTCATGACTGGAAGTGAACTCATCAACACACAACGGATTACCTATACCACTTCCAATTCGACTCCGCATGTCTCTCGAATTGAACAGGGGAGGGAGATCGGGTAGCCGAACCCAAACCGGAACCGAGGTGAAGAATCGCCAATCCATTGGCAGCCCATCAGTCCAACGCTTAAGAAGCATTGGTCGAGAACCACCGATAGACCAAGGACCCTTTTCCAACACCCAATTCAAGTCATCCAAAGACGAGAACCGAAACACTTAGATTCCATTCTCTTTGACAAAGAAATTAGGGGGAGTTACCTTCCAATTGCACCTGATGAACTCAGCTATACCCCGGACAGGGATTTTGGGTCCCATGATAGCACCAAGTAGAGTAGCCCCCCAAACCTTGGACGATTCAACGATGTCTGCCTCCGAATACTCGATTCGATCTCCACACACATTAGGGATGAAGTTCAATTTGAAGGAGGCAGCAGCACAACCAGCCCGACCCCTTGCAACCTGGGCGTAGGAGAGGTGGCCTTTCCCTATGTTCTGGGGTTGAGAGGCCCCGACGGACCCACCGGACCCAGCTGTATCAGAGAAGTCTCCAACATCCTCCCTACGGAACTAGTAAAAAAAATATTAAACACCTACATAGCTGAACACCCAATAAGGGATAGACTATATTGAAAGGCAAACAAATCGGGATGGTTCTCTTATGTTGGCCAATGCACTAGCACACATTACAAAATACAACATTAATGAGCAGAACAACATAAAGAAAAAAAAGTGGCACATCTGCTATTAGCACACATTACAAAATACCAATTTGTCTGTTTCTACTTGCCCAGATGCTCCACTAGGTTGTTACCAACTAGATATAGCCCAAAAGATTAAAAGAATCTTCCTATGGAACCTGTCTTTAGATAGCATACCAACCAAAACTAGACTAGCAAACAGAGGAAACAACCTATTGACTAGATGTACACTGTGTAACCAGACAGATGAGACCCCATCACATATGTTTAGTAAATGTCACCACACACTTCAGCTAGTTAAAAGTATTGACCCGACCATTGAGCATATATTACAAAATACAAATACGAACAAAAACTCTAAAAAGTGGCACATCTGCGAATTTTTTAGCAAATTAGAAAATGAGCAAATAAAAGAAGTTGGTAACAACCTAGTGGAGCATCTGGACAAGTAGATGATCGGTCTAAAACCAACACCCCCGCAAGCGTACGGTGTCCATTGTAGTAATCGAGTGTCGAATCTCAAGGACTTTGTGAATATCAATTGCAGAACCTCTACTAGTTTACTAAGCCAAATAAGAGAAGGGATTTTTGACAGAATGAGTAGATAAGAAGAGGAAAAATAACAAATTGCAAGTGTTTGTGAATATATGATGAGAAACATTATAGAGTCAGGGTCGACCACAACAATGCATCTTCGATGGACTATATAATTTTCATGCCTGAACAAATTGAAAAGAGATATTTGAAGGTAAACTATCTAAATTCATTATCGCTTAGTCTACGCATGTTGCAATAACTATGTCCATTTCAATTAATTACCACTCAGCTTACGCTTGTTGTAGAATCAATCAAATTGGACTCATTAAGCACTTAGACCCTAGCGAGTAAATTGATCAAACAATCGCAGGCCCGATCTGCATAACCAACTCAAACCTAGGTTTTCTACGATAGTTTATTATCCTCAAGAGAATTAAATAGATTGCTCATAAACAATTCTCAAGTTCAATCCATGTTTTCCAATAAAATTAACAACTTTATCTATATATCCAATCTCAATTCGTAGCTGGCGCATATTGAACATCAAAAGGATTTCAACCAATCATAGAATTAATCGGATTAAGCACTCATGTATCAAATCAAACAACAATAGAATTCATTCAGGCAATCTTCACGCACATGTCTATCTCAGCATCGTTGGGATCACCCCAACCCCAGAACAAGGAAATTAGCCAGACATGGATCCAGACACAATCAAAGAACTCATGATGAAAGAATAAAAGACTAGATTAAAAGAACTTATTCTTGAATCCAGCAAAACAAACCTTCAAGAAGAAATATCTGAAAAAGCCAAAAGCTTTCAATGTCTGTAACTAGCGTTTCTGACGTGAAAATTGGATGTCTCTAATCTAACCCTAATTCTCTATATATATATTCCCCAAAAAGAAAATGTGAAAATAATCTTGAAAATAATAAAATATCCTAAAAAGTCGTCCAATAAAAGATAGAACCGGATAAAAATCCCGGCGTAGTAACGCGGAAAGAAAAGTATCGACTCGATACTTCAGAGTATCGAGTCGGTGCTTGGCTACTGTAAAGCTTATTTTCGCTGGGAATGGGAAGGTATCGACTCGATACATGCGAGTACCGAGTCGATATGTCGTGTTTTCCTCTCTTCTCGTTCTATCGACTCGGAAGGTAGGGATACCGACTTGATACATGTTGGTTCCGGGTCGATACTTTGACTCAGCATCAGCTTTTTGGCTCGATTTCTCCATATTTTATTCCGAATTTGCAAATACGCTCAACACGAAAGTTGTAGGTCTTTGAATCTTCTTTCCAACAAACTATAGAAAATCTTGATCTGAATTTTGTGAAGCGCAAACGACTCATTTTACTGAGACGTCATCAAACAGCAGCTGTCCGGAAAACTTCGATTCATCAATGAGCTCTTCTTAGCTTGATTATTAGCACTTGAGACCTCTATGCAAGGCTATTTAGGCGTCCATGAACATGTCAAACATGCCTTCAATGAATGTTACTCCATCGTGCCTCCAAATTGATATCGAAAAAGCTCCAAATCACCTGAAAACAAATAAAAACAAGAATGCAGACATCTATTCTAGAAACTAAGTCAAAACCTATATAAAAGACATGCAAAACATCTAAAAATGACTTCAAAATGACTATAAACTATTTCCTATAACATGTAGAATATCATGATATCAGTACAAACAGACAAATATTTGATTATCAACACAACAACATTACAAAACATGGAATATCTCATAAAACAAACACTAAAGAACTAGGAGACCACAAAAATACACGACGAAGAAAACCGAAAACAACAAATCAAAACACCAAATCAAAGGAAACGAAGGAACTTAGGATGGTAGAAACCGCCACCCGGTACATTCAAAATCAATTTTGATGGAACCAAAAGTTCGGATGGTTTCTCTACGGTAGGCTTCATCATCCATGATCACCTTGGCGATGTGATCGCTTGTGGGTGGAGCCCCTTGTGGGCATAGCTCGGTGCTGATCGCGGAAGCAAAGGGCCGACAACTAGGTGTCTCAAGAGGAAGGGAGCTGGGAGTCCACAATATCCTGGTGGAGGGCGACATTCTGATGATTGTCAATGCAGTCAAGGGGTGCTGGTGTTGCCCATGGTAGATTGAGATCATCATCTCGAACATCCTATTCTCGATGCAGGAGTTCGACCTGGTCTCCATCTCGCATTCTTTCCGTGTGATTAGCATAGTGGTGTATAGAATTTGCCCGTTTGACGTAGAGTAACCCACTTCCTCAATCCTCCTCCTAGATGATCGCGAGTTGTGTATTCTCATCTGAAATGATGTAGTGGTATAGCAGAACTTGGCTCCACCTAAATATTTACTTTATAAAGAAAAAAAACATTTATTCACCAAATGAAACATGAGTGATGATTTTATATTTTCATTATTAATTAATTTAAATCAATAAAAAATTATTCTTTTTTTGTAGAAATTATCATAGATTTTTATTTATATATAATAACTATAGATGGTAAACAAGCAACAAGTTGCGCCGCCAACCAAAATAGTGTAGCTAAAGAGAGTTGAACCCTTGACCTTTTGCATATAAATCATTCCTTAACCATTAGGCTACAACAACATTTTAAGAATTTGAAATTAGTTATTTGAAAAATTAGTTATATAAATAAATTTATTCCTTAACCATTAGGCTATATAAATAAAATTTATATATAAAATTAGTTATTTGAAAAATTCGGAAGTATGAATCTAAAAGTATAAACCGGATCAAATTTAATAAAACAACGGTTTAAATGAACCTTAAAAATTAAGTTTTGGGAAAGATAAACACAGAATTGAAAGATAGGGAGATGGAAAGAGATTTGAAAGAAGTGGGTGGAGGTTATCAAAACTGCACGAAACAGTATTTAAAGTAGATGAGTTTCAGAAGATTCATGCAATAACACCTTCTCTTGCCTCTCCACATTTAAAAGTTAAAAAACAGATTTAGCCGATACTTTATTAACACAGAAATCAATCACTATAGTAATATCTCGCTGGTTTGCTTCCAAGGTTTGATTTTGGAGATTTGGTAGGAAATGGAATCATCTGAATTTGGGTTGCAGTCGCAACACGCCGGCAATGTTTTCATTGAAAACGGCGACTCTTCATCTCCAGCCAGTGCTGCCGCCGACCAGTTTTCGGTCGACCAATTCCTTAACATGAACGCCGATAATACAGAAGACGATGAGACCCTTCTAACCGCCTTCCCGCACCAACAAAGCAACCAACTTTACAGCGAATTCTCTGATTTTGCGTCTTCTCCAGCGGTGCTTCAACCCAAATTCTCTGATTTTGCGTCGTCCCCTCCGCTGCTTCAACAGCCCTCCACTGCCGCCGGAGGTAACCTAGGTTTCCTCCTCACACTCCCGGTATCCCAAAATAAACCTTAAATTAAAATCAATTGTTTTTTTTTGGAAAAAAATCGCGAAACTGATTTTGAATTTGAATGTGCAACGTACAGGAAGAGGAACCAGGTCTTGAATGGATATCCTATTTCTTGGAGGAGTCGTTTTCTCAATTTAACCACGCAGCGGGAGCTTCTTTGAACGCGAATCCCATGCCGGAGAGGGCCTCACCTCCTCCATACTCGTCGCCGCAGCCGTCGAACGCTCCCCACAGGTCCCAGCGGAGCAAACGCCTTCGCCCCTCCCTACCCGCCTCCCGCAGGGTTTGGAGACAGGCGGCGCCGTCGTCGTCGCTGACCGAGTCAACCACCACCTCCTCGCCTTCTTCGTCCGCCACGTCATTGCCGTACTGGCCGACGTCGCCCACCACTCCACTCGCGTTCAAAGACCGGAACAAGAAGAGGAGGAGGAGGAAGAAGGGTCGAGTCGGGCCTGGGCCCGAGCCTGGGCCTGTGCCGGGGTCGAGAAGATGTAGTCATTGTGGGATCCAGAAGACGCCGTTGTGGCGTGCTGGGCCGATGGGTGCGAAGACGCTGTGTAACGCGTGCGGCGTGCGGTTCAAGTCGGGTAGGCTGTTGCCAGAGTATAGGCCCGCATGTAGCCCGACGTTCTCAACCCAGCTCCACTCCAACAGTCATAGGAAGGTAATGGAGATGCGGAGGAAGAAGGAGATGGTCATGGTGGGTCAGATTGAACCCGCTTTCCCAAAATTTGGATGATCAGTTGTACGTTTACGGTCTAGGCATTAGGAATTAGGGCCAGATTAGATGTTACTAGTAGCCCGTACCAACCCCGGGTTGGTGGAACCGATTTTTAGGGTTCTATGGAAATTTTAGCATCAGGTTTGATATAACATTAAACGTCAATTATATATATATATATATATATATATATATATATATATATATATATATATATATTTTTTTTTTTGTTTTGTTTCGTCACATTTATTAGCATATGTTTGGCGTTGATCGAATACTTGTTTGCTCCTCATTCCTAAGGGTGTACGTTGTGCACATTTCTAGACCGTTGATCTTATTGGAATGGAGGGATGAGATTTTCCCATGTGTCATATGAGTTAAAATAATAACGTTGATCTTATTAGAATGGAGGGATGAGATTTTGCCATGTATCATATGAGTTAAAATAATAATGTGGAAAACTAATTTAAAGCCCAAATTTGGGGCGTGAGCGCGTGTACGGGGTTAATAAAACCCTAAATTGCAAATTGCCTCTTCTTCATTGTTGTGAACCAGGAGCCGTAGAGAGTCAGGCAAGGTGGAGAGGAGACGGTTCAACGGGGAGGCAAGGCGGAGGCGAGCCCAGGCAAGCGAGAATCGAGTCCATATGGTCTTCTTCTTCATCGATGTGGACCCGTGAAGCCAAAGCGAGGCGGAGGCGCAACCCTAGGCGTGGAGGATGGACATGAGTCGGCGACGGAGGTACGATGGTGGCAGATCTGGCCGGTGGTGGCGATGGAGGACGGAGGCGAGGCTGGCTCCGACACCCCTGTTCATTGTCCCTCTCCTTCAATTCGATTCCCTGTTCATTGTCCCTCTCCTTCAATTCGATTCCATGTTCATGGCAACGGAGATTGATGGTGGTGTGTGGTGGCGATGGTGTGTGGTGATGGTGTTTCCGAGCGGTGGCGGAGTCCCGAAATCGAGTTGCAGGCAGTGGTGTGTGGTGGTGGTGTTTCCGGGCTTCCCCGAGCGAGCGAGATGGGGATGTATCATCTATCTTTAATTTCATCCCATATAGTGATCGAGCAGAGGTTTTTTTTTTAATTGTTTGATTTGAAATTTATTTGTCAAATTTATGGTAGGAATTTTTAGAATAATAATTTTATTCTTCAATTATTCGGTGAATTGTAAAACATTATTCGTTGAAATATGAAACATTATTCGTATAAATCGTAAGTATTTTTTAGAGATTCGAGGGTTCTTTTATCTGAAATTAATGAATAACAAAACAAAACATTATTCGGTAGCATATGATAAATTATTCAATGAAATTGGTAATTTTTATACGAAATAGATGGAAAAAAAAAACCATTATTCGGTAGCATATGACACATTATTCAATGGAATTGATAATTTTTTATATGAAATAGATGAAATGAGATAACAAAGATTATTCGGTAGCATGTGAAGCATTATTCGATGGAATCGCCAAGGTTTAAACACAAATGAAATCCGGTAAAAAAAATTATATCCATTGTTTTTAAGAAAAAGACACAAAAAAAATTGATTTGGTTTTATTTTGTGGGTACCAATCCCCACCTACCATTTTTTAAAATAAAAAAAATGGCGTTGCAAGTTTTTTTTTTTGAAATCAGACGTTGCAAATAAAAAAAAATTGATATATCATCTATATATTTCCAAAAAAAAAAATATTGGGTCCCACCCACAAAACTAAAAAAACAAGCAAGAAGGGGTGTGGTATTACACGCACCATGCCAAGGTGAGCGATTGATTTTTGGCATGTGGGTCCCGCAACTTAAATAGCAAAATTAAAAAAACACTCTTTTAAACAAGACCTTCCATTCATTTCATATTGGTAAGCGGATGGTACGTGTAGAACGCGAACATGACCAAGCGCGACCTTCTCACGGACGAAGTGAATGCCTATCTCAATGTGTTTGGTGCGATGATGCTAAACCGAGTTGGTGGCGAGATATGTGGTCGACACATTGTATGTGTAGACGAGCGAAGCACAAGAGAGGGGGCGATGTAACTTGAGCAGAAGGCTGCGCAACCAGGTACACTCAGCGACTGCACTGGTGGCCCCACGAGTCCTCAACACTTGATCTGGAGATGACAGACTGACACTTGGACCAAGAGATCAACGTATCATTCAGGAAGATACAATAGCCTGATGTAGATCAACGAGTGTTAGGACAACCTGCCCAATCAGCTTTTGTGTATGTGACAATGGAGGGATCGGAGGCCCGTTGAATGGTGATGCCCAAGGAATAAGTTCCATGAATGTACCTAATGATTCGTTTTAAGAGCAGCAAAGTGAGGACCTTCTCTGGGATCATTCATGAAAAGATAGACCTGCTAAACAACGTAGGATATGTCAGGGCGTGTGAAGGGCCCCTGTAAGAATGTGATTCAAAGTAGGATCAGAGACGGGTTTGCCTGCCTAACACTGAGCATAGTGCCAGAATCGACGGGGGTGACCGCCGGATTGCAGAAGGACATGCCAGCACGTTCCACAACTTTGCGGGCATACTAATCTTGAGAGAGAAAGAGGCCTGAAGAGGTCCGGGTAGCAGCAACTCCAAGGAAGAACGATAGAAGGCCTAAATAGAAGAGTGCAAACTCTCCTCCAAGTTAGCCAATAATGTAAGCTCGAAGAGAATCCGAAGACGCAGTCAAGATGATATCATCCACATACACTAGAAAATAGGTTGTTTGAGTGCCTCAACGGAAGATGAACAACGAGGAATCGGACGGACTGTTGTGTAATCCAATCCGAAGCAAAAAAGAGGCAAACCATTGATACTAGGCACGCGGAGCTTGCTTGAGGCCATACAGAGACTTCTTAAGGATGTAGACATGCTTGGGACGCATAGGATCAACAAAACCAGGTGGTTGAAACATATATAATGTCTCATGAAGGTGACCATGTAAGAATGCGTTCTTGACGTCCAGCTGATGAATAAGCCATGATCTAGAGACTTCCAAGTGAAGTAAATAATCTATAATAATGAAATTGATAAATTAATGTTTTACTATTCATCCTTTAATTACCGTGTAGACAGGGATAAAAACTTGATCAAAATGTTTAATAATAAGTTTATTTTAGTAATTGATTAAAAATATATCGAACATTTTGAGGCAATTAGGTAATAACTTACTTTATTAGATTTATAAATAAAAATAATTATTTTAGTTTAGTTTAGTTTTAAAAGATAATAGATTTTAGAATTTATAATAAATTATTGAATTAATGAAATTATATTAAATGAAAATCATTAGTTGAAAGAGTGTTAACACGAAATTTATTTAGATTCTAAAAAGAATTCAAATAAAGTGATATCTTCTCCTTTTATTATCATATTTAAAGTAGTTTGAACCAAATCCTAAGTTATAAGAATCCATGATAATTCTATTTTAACTTATATAAACTAGATTAGTGCCCGCATAGTTCTGCAGATGTTTTTTATATAATAATTTTATACGTATTTAAAACATTATATAAGTTAAAATACAATTATAAAGGATTCTTATTACTTTATCTAAATTCCTTTTAAAATTGAAATAAATTTCATATTAAGACGCGTTTAATTAATGATTTTTCTTTGCTATCGTTACATTAATTCAATAATATATTATAAATTCCAAAATATATAATCTTTCCCAAGTAAACTAAAATAAACTAATTATTTTTATTCATACATGTAATAAAGTAATTTATTACCTGACTTATTATTACTTGACTATATATAGATGACATTGAATGTACAAAAAATGCTGCCTCTTTGCAAAAATAGCACTCCCCCTCAAAATTTTGCAAAAGTAGCAATGTGCCCAAAAAATTTGCAAAAATAGCAGGTTTCTCCAACTGCTCTTTCAATGTAACCATAAGCCCTATCAAATCAACTACAAGGAAAACAAAACTCCCATTTGGAAATTCAGGCAAAGCAAGCGTTGAGGAAGTGAAAACCGGTGACTAAGAAAAAACTGAAGCTCCATCTTTCGTGCGTGGTAAGATTTGCACACACACACACACACACACACACACACACACACACACACAGAGAGAGAATCCACGTTTGGAAAAGGAAGAAGAGGTCGAGGAAGGGAAGAAAAACCTGAGGATTTTGAAGAAGAAGAAGAAGAATAGCCCACCCACAACGAATTGACAAGGGATATACCTTTGTTAACACAATAAATAATGGTATTGGCACAAAAAAATGTCTAGAGCGGCACATATGAAATTGTCTTGCCATGGAATACACCTGACACTAATTCCTGTCCGAGTCGTATGACTTGGCATAGGATACACCTTTACTGGCATGACAAAAACCATTATTGGCACATAAAACATTGTTACTGACACATAGGAAATTATCATTACCTTCGGTGAAAGCAGTGACAGAACAAAGCTCTCTCTTTCTTCTTGGGTGAAAGAGCCCCGACCCCGACTTCGGCTGCCATAATCCGGCTTCGGCCGCCGCATCCTGGTTTTGGTCGCATTAATCTGACTCCGACCTCTCCCTTGTCACCGTAGTTCCGCCATACTTTTTCTCCGGTAAAGTTTGTTGATCGTGAAACCCTAAATCTGTGACCCCTTGTTCGGATTGTAATCGAATGCCAAAATTGTGTTGGGGCTTTGTTTAATTTTGGGTTTATCTCCCTGAATCACCCTTTGCTCTACCCAATTTTGTGTACAACCTCCTCATTTGTGAATCCGATTTCGATGTCTTCACGGGGTTGTCAATCGTCGCCCTTTACCCGCCGGATTGGCTGGCTTCAAGTGGCTTGTACTCATGTCGGAGGACTCGGTGGCTACCTCTACTCCTCAGTCTCTCTTCGACCGGTGGTGCCTGGTGGTGGCGACTGTAGCCGTCTTCTCCTCCATTGGCGTTTCCTGCTCCTCGGTCTCTCTTCGAACGGTGGTGCCTGGTGGTGGCAACTGTAGTCGCGTCTTCTCCTCTATTGGCATTTCCTCTGTTGCTTAGCAGACTTGCGCTGTTATCGCCGATGTTCCGGCCCGATCTACCGCCCGATGAACTTGATGCGGGACCATCTTCTACACCTCCGGACGCGCCGATCATACTCGGAGACGGACCTATGACTCGAGCCCGAGCCAAGAAGCTTCAACGCGACTCATTCCTCTTTGTGAGTCACTCCATGTTCTTGAGCGCGGTTCAACTCCCGGAGCCACCAATGAGGGTGTACATGTGCATTGGAACCCGGATTGCCGACGCCGGAAGCTAGCTGCAAAGCGCCTGAAGCCAGCTGTGGCGTGCGCGGGCGTGCAGAAGGCTGCGTGGGCGTGCACCGGGGCTGCGCGGGTGTGCGGGGGCGCATTGTTGGCCGCTGGAGTCCGAATTCCTTCTTTCCAAATTGGCTTAATTCTATGTGTTATTTCATGTGACTAATTAATTAAGCTATTTTTAAGTTACTTTAGGATTATTTAAATAATTCCTTTTATTTAATATTTTAATTAGTAAATCAGCCTTTTAGGGTTAAGAACGCCGATCTCCATTGTTAAACTTACGCCTCTGTGAAATAGAAAATACAGTTTGTGTGAAACACGCCTCTGAGAAAGTCAATCGATTTGTAGCGTTGCTCGTCGATTGCAAATTGGTTCTTGATCTAACTTGGTTTGCTTTGAGTTCGCCAACCTCGCGAGAGCTTGGTGGTCCTGATAATCACAGGTCCCCGCCTTATGCCTCCAAGTTGTCCGCTTGGTTGTGTAAGGTTGTAGAGGCGGGCTTTATAGTCGTTGGTATTTGGTTCCTACCCTCTTAGGAGATCTGGGGTCTTTGCCTCGTTCTATTTTAGTTCGATTCAGTCCTTATCGGTCGTGTCTTATTTTCAATTTCTAGTCTTTATTCTTCTTTATTGAGTCTTTGCTTCCGTTCTTGTCTTTGAGTCTTGATTATTGAAGATCGAGTCATCCTACGGCTAACCTCGTATCAAATTGGCATCAGAGCTTTGGTTTCTGACATCAAAAGTTGTGTCTTTCATTCTTGAATTTTGATTATTACTAATCCTTTGTTTAATTGTCGTGGTTGCTAGCCTATACACGAAGCCTACTCGAGACCTTAGCTATCGATCAACCTTGCGCACTTTCTTTTGAGTGCAATCTCATTGCCGACAGCCATCAACAACACCATTGGTCAGCCTTGTTTGTAAAGATTTGTGCCTTTGTTGAAAGAAATTTCTATTCGGCACTTTTCATTCCAAGCCAAACACAAGAGGTTTCCTAACCCTAGTTGCTTTCTATCTTAGCCTATTTGTTAATTTTGATTTTTGGTAGATTAAATTACTTTTATCTATCATAGATTATAAAAGGCATTAGATAGATATACTTACCTAAGATAGCCAAACCATCACCTATATATATTTCATTAGGGCTACATAAATTTTATTTTTCTTTCACCATAGTTTAAATTTTCAAGAGTCCTTTGTTTCATAGATAGTTTTCTTGCATTAGTCAAAAAATAAAGTCCGAAAAAAATTCAAAAAAAAAAATACATTCAAAAGCTTTGACCTAGGAGGATAAAATTCACTAGGGGCAAAATTAGCTTAAAAAAAAGATTGTCGAGTCTAGTGCAAGAAGGACCAATTTTGGTGAAAATTTCATAGCCCTACTCGAAAAAGCCTTAAACACATACCTCCCAAAGCATTAAAAAAAATTTTAAGCCCTACCTTGCAACTACAACGTCCTTGCTAAGGGTTTGAATCAAAAAGAGGTAAAAATCCAAGTTCTTCTTTTCTTTTCTTTATTTTCTTTTGTTCTTTTTGTGTCTAGTTCTGGTCGAGTGTCATTTGTGTTAGTCGAGTGTCGCTCGAGTGCTGCTCGAGTGTCAGCTGTTGTCGAGTAAAATATAGCCCATGTCGAGTCCCTTATTTGGTCATTCATTGTTCTTTCTCTTGATTACTTTCTTTGATTGTTAAGTCCTTGCTTGAGTGTTGATTTGCCCAAAGCGGATTGCCCCAAAAAGCTTGTCATACCAATTAGAGAGAAGAGTGTGAGAGAAACATATTGTGAGTTGTTTTATTTTGCTAATCTTGACATAGTTTCGTGTTTGTCTTTATTTGCAATGTCTAACAATCAAGTAAACAACGAGAACAATGGCAAAAATGATAACACCTCTGAAGCGACTATATCCGCCGCGATGTTCAACAACACAATGAACACTCTTAACACCACGTTGGCGGAGATGATGGATAAACTGACGACTTTGGAGGCTAGACCAACGGGTTCTAATAACCTTGGTGGTCAAGGTGATCAAAGGCGTGACGAGCCGCCTAATGATGAAAGGGAAGTCCGAAATCCTAACCCTCCTCCTAACCCTAATTTCAATAATCCTATTTTTGAAGAGAACAACTCTCCACGTGGGGAGAGAAATGGTAGAAATAACGGATTTGCTAATGCGCAGGGGCATGGAAGGGGATGAGTTAGAGGTCGTGGCTTCCAGGAGAAGTTCTACTACTCGGAGCGTGACGATGACTTCCAAGAGGAGGACTATTGGGATCAACGCCCGAGTCGGAATGACAAAGGAGGACGTTACTAATACCGTGAGCCTCGAGACCCTGATCAGGACGGCATAGGTAAGGTAAAGGTAAAAATTCCTTTCTTTGATGGTAAGACAGATCCAGATGCATATATAGACTGGGAAACTAAAATGGAATAAATCTGGAACTGTCACAATTTTTCTGAACCTAAGAAAGTTCAATTGGCTTCTTTAGACTTTCAAGGGTTTTCTCTTATTTGGTGGGATAATTTGATTAAGGAAAGAAGAAGAGCCCTTGATGCGCCTATCGCGTCTTGGAACCAATTGAAAGCTTTAATGAGAAATAGATTTGTCCCTCAACACTATGATAGAGAGCTTAGGCAACGCCTAGAGAACCTTAAACAAGGTAATAAATCTGTTGAGGAAACCTTTAATATTATGCAAGAAACCATGGCACGAGCAAATGTTGTTGAACATCATGAGGATACAAATGTTAGGTTTCTTCGTATTTTGCGCATCCTGCCTTAGCTCAGGACATTGATTCCTTTCCTTACTCTACTCCTACTAAATTGTTGCATTTGGCTATTAAAGTTGAACGTGGAGCTAGATACAGGAATCAAGGCGGAAGAATGACGAGTGGACAACCCCAACCATGGTGCCAGAACCGGTCTAACAAGCCCCAAGGGTGGCTTGACGGAGGATACAGCTCTCGGCCTAACCAAGGCCAATGGAAAGGGGAAGGCCGAACATTCCAGCAGCCTTCTGACAAGGGCAAGGCGCCTTGGACGGGACGAGATTCGTCCGGGACATCTACTGGTCCCAAAGGGAGTAATCCTAACCTCTCTACTACTAGATCTAGGGACATTGTGTGCTTTAAATGTCAAGTTGGAGGTCATACTATGAAGGATTGTCCCAATAAGAAAACTCTCATGATTAATCACTTGGGTGAATATGTGTCTGACAATTCATGTTATGAAAATGAAGAGCATGCTAATGATAATGATCAAAACCTTAATCTGCTTACTTGTGATGAAGATGATGATGGCATTGATTATGAACATGGAGAATCACTTATTGTTATGAGAGTCTTAAGTGTTTTTCCTGCACCATGTGATGACAATCAACGTGAGAATCTGTTTCATACTAGATGCTTAGTTAAGGGTAAGGTGGTTAATGTGATCATTGATGGGGGAAGTTGTAACTTAGCTAGTCAGGAAATGATTGATAAATTGCAACTTCCTACTATTCAGCATCCTAGGCCTTATAGATTGCATTGGATGAACGAATGTGGTAATTTGAAAGTGAATAGGAAAGTCAAAGTGCATATCAAATTAGGACATTATGAAGTTGATGTGTTATGTGATATAGTACATATGCAAGCCTGTCATATCTTATTAGGTTGTCCTTGGCAGTTTGATCGTAAGGTCATGCATGATGGTTTTACTAACAGGTATTCCTTTACTTTTTAGGGCAAAAATGTAGTTCTCAAGCCTATGACGCCAACCCAAGTGGCTGATGAGATTGAGAAGCGGAAGGTAAGTAAAGGTGAGTTAGATAAGGAGGCTCAGTCGAGCCATGTGTCTACCCCTACTCGTTCTAAGGGTGTATTTTTGGCTTCCAATAGTACTTTTTTAGACGAGTTTGCGGATAGGGAAACAACCCTCATGCTCCTATGCAAAGGGTGGAATATGTTGAGTGAGGAGCTTAGAGTTACCCTCCCTCGTCGCATCCTATCTCTTATTGAAGAGTATAAGGATGTTTTCCCTAAGGACATACCAGCAGGTGTACCCCCTGTCAGAGGAATTGAGCATCAAATCGATCTCATTCCAGGGGCTGCATTGCCTAATAGGCCTGCTTATAGAATGAATCCTACTGAAACCCAAGAGGTTCAATCCCAAGTCCATGAACTGTTGGACAAGGGATACATTAGGGAAAGTTTGAGTCCTTGTGTTATGCCAGTGTTGTTAGTGCCTAAGAAAGATGGTTCTTGGAGAATGTGCGTAGACTGTAGAGCAATTAACAACATAACCGTGAAATATCGCCATCCTATACCCCGCTTAGATGACATGTTAAATGAGTTGCATGGTGCTTCTATCTTCTCTAAAATTGATTTAAAAAGCGGTTACCATCAGATTAGGATGAAGGAAGGCGATGAATGGAAAACAACCTTCAAAACTAAATTTTGACTCTATGAATGGTTGGTTATGCCTTTTGGCTTGACTAACGCACCTAGTACTTTCATGAGACTAATGAATCATGTGCTTAGGAATTTCATAGGTAAATTTGTTGTTGTATATTTTGATGACATTCTTATCTATAGTAAATCACCTGAGGAACATGAAGCACATTTAAGGGAAGTACTTTCTGCACTTAGATTCGAACACTTGTATGCCAATCTTAAGAAACGCGAGCTTTGTAATCCACGACTGGCCGACACCTACCAATATCGGCCATGTGAGGAGTTTCCAGGGCCTAGCGAGCTTCTATCGGAGATTTGTGCGCGACTTTAGCTCCATCGCAGCCCCTCTCACAGAGCTCACAAAGAAGCGGTGTGAGTTCAGGTGGGGTCCAGCTCAGGAGGAGGCATTCTGCAAGCTCAAAGAGAAGCTCACTCATGTCCTATTGCTGGCTCTGCCTGACTTCACTCGGCCTTTCGAGGTTGAATGTGATGCTAGTGGAGTTGGGATTGGAGGCGTTATCATGCAAGAATGTAAGCCTACAACCTTCTTTTCTGAAAAGTTAAAAGGTGCATGTCTTAATTACTCTACGTATGACAAGGAACTTTATTCATTGTTTGGAGTGCTTAAGACATGGTCCCATTACCTTTGGCCTATAGAGTTTATACTTAGGACTGATCATGAATCGCTAAAACATTTTAAGAGCCAAGATAAACTTGATAGGAGGCATGGTAGATGGATGGAATTTATTGAGACATTTCCTTATGTTATAAAGTATAAGAAAGGGAAAGACAATGTGGTTGTTGATGCTTTATCTAGGAGACATGTCCTTTTGACCACTTTGGATTCTAGAGTCTTCGGCTTTGTATACATTAAGGAATTGTATGCTACTGATGCTGATTTTGGGGAAGTTTTTGGAAAGTGTCTGGATAAGTGTCCTACCGACCAATTTTATATCTTTGATGGATTCTTGTTTAGGAAAGACCAAGTGTGTATACCTAGGTGTTCTCTTCGATTATTATTGGTGAATGAAGCTCATAGTGGAGGTTTAATGGGTCATTTTGGGAGAGATAAGACCTATCATACACTTAAGTCGCACTTTTATTGGCCACATATGCTTAGGAATGTCGAACATTGCCTTAAGAGATGTATTGAATGTTTGAAGGCCAAGTCTAAGCTTATGCCCTATGGATTGTACACCCCACTTCCTATACCCTCAGCCCCTTAGGAAGATATTTCTATGGACTTTATCGTGGGATTGCCTAGAACTAAGAAGGGGAGGGATTCTATCTTTGTGGTGGTCGATAGGTTTTCTAAGATGGCTCACTTCATAGCATGCCATAAGACCGATGATGCTACAAATGTTGCAAATTTGTTCATTAAGGAAGTAGTTAGGTTGCATGGTGTGCCTAAGACAATTGTGAGCGATAGGGATGTTAAGTTTCTTAGTCCTTTTTGGCAGAATTTATGGAATAAATTGGGAACTAAATTGTTATTCTCTACCTCTAGTCACCCCCAAACAGATGGCCAAACTGTCAATCGATTCGTAGCGTTGCTCATCGATTGAAAATTGGTTCTTGATCTAACTTGGTTTGCTTTGAGTTCATCAACCTCGCGAGAGCTTGGTGATCCTGGTAATCACAGGTCCCCTCCTTGTGCCTCCAAGTTCTCCGCTTGGTTGTGTAAGGTTGTAGATGCGGGCTTTATAGTCGTTGGTATTTGGTTCATACCCTCTTAGGAGGCCCGGGGTCTTTGCCTCGTTCTATTTTAGTTCGATTCAGTCCTTATCGGTCGTGTCTTGTTTTCAATTTCGAGTCTTTATTCTTGTTTATCGAGTATTTGCTTCTGTTCTTGTCTTTGAGTCTTGATTGTCGAAGATCGGGCCATCGTACGGCTAACCCCGTATCAGAACTCCACCCCTCTCCGGTTTTCCGGCCGCTGGAGGGCTCCTCCTCTGCACCTCTTGTGTTTTCTATTTTGTTTTTCATTTGTTTTTTACCTACAACCGGTTAAGAGGGTACCCACACAAATTGCAAAAATAGCAATTCCCTTCCCCCATACAATTTTGTTAATATCAGTGCTACTTTTGCAACTTTGGTAACTTTTTGGTATATTCTTGCAATTTTGCCTATAGATTATACCCCACATACATCCTTCATTGTTATCATTGAAATGGGAATAGTTCATTAAAGTAAATATATAATCAAACTATAACAAAATAATTTATTAAATAGATCTAATCGATACATATCTCATGATTTTTCTTTTGACAGTAGGCAAGAAGTAGATCGACAAAGCGATCTTGAAGCCATCAAAAGATGGCTTGAAAGACCCTACATAAATTAAAATTAAGAACTTTGGTTTCTTGAGATCTCTGGTCCGGTGGCTTTGACAGCTTGCATGCAAGCTAAAGCATCCGTTGATTTAGCTTAGATGGCTTTGACGGCTATGGTTCTGGTTCCGACTACGGTGATAGGCAAGCTCCAACCAACATCTAGTGGGTCAGAGATGACGGAGGACGTAATTTGTGGTGGGATCGAATGTGGGGACTGGAAGAGTTGGTTGATTGAGAATTTTAAAATTTCAAGGAGAGAGGTGGAATCTGGTGACCAGGTTGTAAGATACAATTAAAAATGTGGGTTGAAATTTTGGATTTGTATCATAATTGAATAAAAGATTAGGGTTAATTTTGGTTTGTAGAGGATGTCTTGGTATGGATAAAAGGGTTGATAATCAAATCTGAA
This sequence comes from Persicaria tinctoria, assembly GCA_037127255.1. NCBI lineage: Eukaryota > Viridiplantae > Streptophyta > Magnoliopsida > Caryophyllales > Polygonaceae > Persicaria > Persicaria tinctoria. The sequence continues at coordinate 26,607,163 of JBANSL010000004.1, forward strand.
AGGATTGGGAGAAGAGAGAGAACCGACGAGGGGAGGCAGCAACAACCACCAAACCATCACGCGGTGGTGGAGGAGACGCATGTGGGCATGCATGCTAGATGTGGATTTTTGTTATTTGAAAGTTCTCATCTGGATCTAGAGGAGTAATGGTGGCGGGTGGCTCCGGGATGAGGATCAAGGGGCTGGAGTTACTGCAAGTCTGCAGCAGAATCCGCAGGACACCAAGTCGAACGAGATCCCTCCCATTGATGTTCTTGGTGTGGCAGGTGGGGATTGTCAACGCTAGGGAACAACTCGGGAGGAGCCGCCCACAACTGCCAGTGTAGTTGTGGAGGTGCAGGCCGTAGGAGTTGGCGCCACCACATCGGGAGGACGACCACTAAGCTGATGATATGGTGAGATTTAAGAAGGAGAGTATGGCGTAGCAGGTCACTGCTAATCCACGAGGGCTAGCGACAGAGAGGAAGGCGGCGCAGAAGGTCTCCCAACGAAAGAAGCCAGGGTTGCGCTGGTGAAGGTAGTTGTCGGGTTAAGGGTTAAAGTTATACTCATCGGCGCCGCCGTAGCCCACCACCGCCAGAATCAGGGAAGCGTGGTTGGCCATGGAAATGTCGATGAGTGCGTGGGTCGCGACGGCGAGGCCATCGGTTGAGGGAAGGGTTGTGGCGGCTAGGGTTTTATTTTCTTTTCAGAGAGAGCTTGAGGGCATTAATAAAAGTTATATACTTATCTCATGAATTAAAACTACAAAAGATTATATTTTTAATGAAAAAGTAATTTAAAAAGAAAATCAATCGGTTAAGATTTAGAAAAAGAAAAAATAATAATTAATTACTTATTTTAAAAAGTAATTTGATTTATAATAAATAATAATTTATTTAAATATAGAAAAATATTTAGTTGGTTAACAAACAAATCTATATTAAAGGAGAAGGTACAACATGGCGTAATCGACTTCTTCTTTAGTATTATTAATTGATTGATGTTTTATCTATATGTATAAAATTATTTTACAAAAGAAGAGTTGACTACGAAAGAATTAATTGATTGGCGTAATCAAATTAGATGTTGACTACGAAAGAAGAGTTGATTTCAATGTACATTATATGAATTAGATGTTGCAGACCAATTTGGGGTAAAGAAGATTTGATTTCATTATTGATTATCGATTACAGAAACTGTGTGTTACGAGGTTGGCGATGGTGCAACAAGAAAAAGGCCAAAATACCAAATTGGTATTTAAAACAGTAATGTTGGAAAGACGAAATCCACAAAAGCAACAGTGAGAATCAAATTGGTATTTTGGCCTTTTTCTTGTTGCACCATCGTCAACCTCGTAACACAGTTATTGTAATCGATAATCAATAATGAAATCAAATATTCTCACTGTTGCTAGATTGACCTTTCTAACACGAAATTAAAGCTTATATGGCTGATTCATAGGGATCTCTGCCATATCAATAACTAAGAAACCAACAGGGACAAAGAACTTACCTACTTGCACCGGTACATCATCCACTATGCATTTTGGGATGACCACAGTGTTGTTCACCATATAGAGATGTGCATCCACAGGCTCTAAAGCTCATATCTTGACTTTGGACCAGATTGATAAGGGCATAATGCTGACGCTGGCTCCTAAGTCACATAAAGCATTGAATTTGTATTGACCAAATCCAATGGTTATAGAAAACTTACCTGGATCGAGCAATTTCCCCCGTCATAGCGTGCTTCTTCATGGGTCTTTGTAAGCTGTACTTGGTCGGCATGTGGGCACGCAGTAGTGTTGTGTCTCACAGACCCACACTCCAAACAAGGTTGGTTTTTAGATAGAAATTTAACTTGTTTCGTTAGACGGCGTACCTAGTCATTGTGGAACTGGTCCCTGACGTCTGGATCAACATCCTTTGGTGGCTCATAGAGTGAGATGGATGGGGCAGGCCTTTCATACCTTTCGTCGGAGGCCGCAACAGTACCATAGGTATTGTCATAGTGTGTCAACGTCTCAAAGGTTTCCCAAGCACATCGTGGTGTATACACGATATACCTATAAGTTGTATAGTCGTTGATCCGCTCCTTAGTTGGCGCATCCATGCAATTGAAGATGATCTCCTGGATTACATATGGTGGTTGTCCATGCGTAGGATAGGATTTCAACAGTCTCTTATAGCGTTCCCAGACCTGTGCGAGTGTTTCCCCTCGATCCTGCTTGAAAGCCGTGATCTGCTGTCTGAGTTGCGTTGTTTTTGCTGGAGAAAAGAACTTGTTAAGAAACAAATCCCTTAGTTCATTCCACGTGTTAATAGATTGTGGAGCCAAACCCTCGAGCCAATGTTGAGCTTTCCCTGCAAGAGACCAACAAAAAGCCTTTAGTTTTAAGTATTCTAGATTGACATCATCTGCAATAACTTCACATAATTATAGAAAAACAGTGATATGCTCTAAAGGGCATTCATTGGGTTTCCCCTGAAATTGGTTCCTCCTCATTTCAGAAATAAAAGAAGTACGAATTTCAAAATTAACGCGGGGGAGAATGATCGGTGATTCTGGAACTTCCAGAGTAGGATGCAGATACTCCTTTGCGTTTGCAAGAACGTGCTTAAGTTGTTCCTCGAGTTCTCTTCTGGCATAGACTTCTTGATCTATCCTTGCCTCCCACCTATGTTGATTCCGTTGTTATTCCGCCTCTCGCTGGGCGTATTCTGTCTGCCTGGTGGTGAACTCCTCTATCTGACCGCGGAGTTGCTCAAGCTCCTATGCTGGTGTGAGCTTTACCTCGTTCTCGCTGTTAGCATAAGTCAACATGAGTCTTCTCGTTAGGCTTTGTTGAAGATGGAAAAAGTGTCCAGGCTCGAGAATAGGATCGAGGGGTGTGCGATCAGTTCTTCGCATGCACCTGTAAAACAAAAAGAAAAAGAAAAGAGTAAAGAGGAACTAAAAAGGGCGAGATTGATTGCTTCCTCGGCAACGGCGCCAAAATTAGACGTAGGAGGGAAACTAGTTATCAAAATAAATATAAAATATAATATCAAACCAACTCTCTGTCCAAGTAAATAAAAATACAAGAATCCCTCTCGTTGTAGTGGTAGGGTATTAAGGATCGTATCCACGAGGAAGTGTGTCAGCGCTCGCCTTTCAAGTTCCGAATCCTCTCGAAATCAACCAGAAGCTACTCGATGCGAGTAAAAGTACTCGATATCGACTAAAGTAGTCGTTCTCACCTGCAGTGATGGACGGTTTTTAGTCGCATAAACCGCATCAAAATAAAACTCAAACCTACAAACTAGTATAGCAAGCAAGTAAGAGGTCGATCCCGCAGAGAATCAAGTATTCCTTTGCAAAGTGTATTTACCAATTAGTGAAAGGGGGGTTTTTGGATGATTGAAACAAGAAAGAAAGCAAAATAAACTATAAACAGATTGATGCAAAACAATTTAGAGAAGATCGATCTACTTACAACTATCCACTTTATTTGGTTGAATTGATATTGTAACTTCCTCTTGTCCTTTTAGTATTCCTATGAATGCCCTTGTCCCGACCTAATATAGTTACTAGTTCAATCAGTCCTAGAAACCCTTATCAATCGAACAGTCCCTAAAGAAGGATTTAACCCAATTGATAGCTTTAAGTTCAGAGATTAACCAAGGTATTTGCAGTCCCTAAAGAGGGATTTAATAACATATCCAACATCCTACTCATTCAATTAGTTCAATCAGCCCTAAAGGAACAAGTTTTCCACTTAGGTTAAGGTTTACAATCAGGAATCTACAAAACCTTAGCGATTGAATTGATCTAACAAGTTGGCCAGACAAGATAGAACAAAACAATAAACAATCAAGCACAAAGAAGTTGAAACATTCAAATATAGGAAATAAGGAACAAGATTTAGAAACTCACAATCAATCCAAACAAAGCTTCAATTTGCAAGTAGAACGAAGAGAGTTTAGTCGCCCATGGCGAACATCGCTCTCTCTCTAATTGTCTGGTGGTTGAAAGAATAGAAGGGAAGTTCTGAAAAATAACATAAAAGTCGGCCTAAAAGACACCCAAGTCGGCCCTCAAAACAAAATAGAACAACTAGGGTTTTTTTCTCAAAACGGCGCTGCGCAGATAACCCGTGCGGCGGGCGCAGCATGAATACCGCTCCTGGCGGCGGGCGCAGCAAATTATGCGGCGGCCGCTGCATTGGGTTTTCCCGAAAATTCCGTCTCGAATTAGCTCTCGACGTCAACATGAAAGTTGTAGCTCTCTGAAAGAGCTTTCCAACGCATGGTCATAATAGTCGATCGAACAACCGAGGCCTCCAGAAAGTGCAAAACAAGTTCAGCATGTCTGGCGACAACTTCTGCAGACTTGTTCTTCGTTTAGGTTCGCTTCTTCTTCTCAGGACCTCTTGAGATCTTCATGTAAGCTTCTTCGATCAACTAGACATTCTCATCCAATGCGTTATCAACCCATGTCTCCTCCTCGGATCCACGATTACCTGAAATAATCAATAAAAACATGTAGATTCCGACTCCAACCACACAGAGAACAAATATGCAAATTATACTTAAACCATGCATGATATGCATCATAACTAAGCTAAATGCAACCTATTATAACTCTCTAAATGCATGCTATCATGCAGCTGCACAACGGAAGACAAACAGAGCCGAAGTCGAGCAGAAAGTACTCGACGTCGACCAGGTTACTCGATGTCGACTAAAATTGTAGTCGATGTCGAGTTCGTCAGTGCATAAAAACGTAACCTTTGCAATGAAATTAAAGACAGAAATAAACACGAAATTGATGGATTTAATTCAATATAATAAAAGCTTCCAAAGTAGGGGTATCAATACCACAACGATAACCATGTAAGAATCATGCGAAAGATATAAAAGATCATGCATTTTCATCAAATAACTTTCGTCATTAACAATTAAGAAGATAGAGGCTTTCGTATAAACCCTAATTGTTACTAACCTTTTTCACATAATTCATCCAAGTTTGCATTAAGATCACTTTTGCTTCAATAACACAAATAAGGATCACCTTCGACTGTCGTAGAAGAATCATGCAAATCAGGGATAGAAGATGAAATCGCAATAAAAGTTGTACCTTTAATGCATTACCTTACATGGCTACCGTCGGGCTCACCCCGACCCTAGAAGTTGGGTGACTACTCGCTCTTTATCATGATAACAAACATCATTATTATAAAATAACTAACTTGCATTAAATCAAAAGAAAACTTACAACCGAAAAAAGCCAGATCACTTTCGCTCTCAAACTCTACTCGGCCAAAGCTCTCCAAAACCTCTCTAAATTGTCTAACTAGTGTTTGCTCAATTGCTTGAGAATAGAATGATCCTAAAACTTAACCCTTGGGGCTTTATTTATAGTGTTCAATCCTCGCTAGTCAAGGAAATAACAACTCTCTCTCTTTCCTAAGATAAAAGATATTCCTACTTATGATAAAAGGTTCCTAATATAATAATTCAAAGAAGTAAAATTCTCTTAAGGTAAAATTGGGAATTACTAAAGTGGATAAGTCTTCTCTTCATGATAGATATCTCGTGCCTTCATGGGTAAGCAAGCTCTCACTCATATTTGTCCTCGATCTCGACTCGGACTAGGCTCCTGAGATTTACTCGACATGGAGTAAAGTACTCGACATCGAGTAGACTTCGTGTTCTTGGCTCCTCTCGTGCTCGATCTCAATCTCTGAAGGTGTTGTCGACCACATTGTACTCGACATCGACCAATGTGGTCGACGTCGACTAGACCAGTCGAGTGACTTTCTTCTCCTCTTCTGCTCAATGTGCTCTAGCTCAGCTTCTACTTGACCTTGGGCTTTTTGTAGTCGACCTTGAGCACTTTCATAGTTTCCTTCCCTTCTCCGAACTACTTGTGAAGTGTCTCGATTTCTTCCAAATTAAACAAGAACTAGTGTAGACCTCCATAATTGGCAAATACTCATAAACTACATAATTCCTGCATTATTCTAACCCCGAGATATGAAATGCAAACAGAAATCGATATAGATGTAAGCGAAAAACATGGTTATTTGAGCACACATCACTCTTCAGTCTTCACTCTTCGTTACCTCTTAATCTTCTTCACCTCAATTCGCATGTAACATTGGAGGAGGGATGATTGCAATTCATCAATTGAGATTTCGAAATTGAAGAAGAAAACTCACCATTGGACGATTTCTTTCTTCAACTCTCTACTATTTGCCTCTTCACAATTCGCCCTCTTTGCTATTCAATAATCACCCTCTTTGCTTTGTCACTCTTCGCCCTCTTTACTGGTTCCTCTCCAATCCTCCATCATTCTTTAATTTGTGAGTTTCGTTCAATCCCTTTATTTTCAATGAATCGGTTTAAGTATATGGAGAACCCAAATTAATTTTTTGAACCAGCTAAATCGTGGGTGAATACTAATTTGTTCCTTCGGACTTTAAATATACCAATTTGTTTCGAGGAAGTGTTTTAATATACTGATTTGTGTTTTCGGCCATACCAAATTGGTATTTTGGCCACAAGAAAAAAAAAAGCAAACCAATTGACAAAAAAAAAATAAAGAAGAAAAAAGTAAACCAGACACATTGTAAATGTGCTGAAGCCCACTAACAGAAAGCTCTAATTTGGTGCTATTTCTCGGGCAGTTACGTACCTCCCCCTTAGCTGGCAATAAAATTAGGTTTCAGGTTGCCATTTGCTCCTGGTGCTGTAAAATGTTGTTGTCACATTACTGTGTGCGATCATATTTCGTAAAATTAATGTTGTTGTCACATTAGTAGTTGGGTCATTAATGTTAATGTGCCTTGAATCATCGTTGACCAGCGACGCATCGGGGGTTTAGGAGGCGATGGCCTGCAAGGTATAGCGACGTCCCACCTTTACGGTATGCGATGTTTATTGTAAACGGGTTTATCGTTTGTTTGTTATGAACTTTCAGTCGATTGTCTATTCAGGGTTTCTTGAATCTCTTCATATACTCATGAAACGCCGATCCTTTGTAATCCTAATTGTTTTCGTCTCCTCTAATACAAAACTGATTCTCTGCCCGTAGACGTAGGTAACACACTGTTGCCGAACCACGTAAATCTCCGTGTCTTTTTTCGCTTTTACCGTTCTCGTTATAACAATTAAGATTAGATTTCAGGTTGCCATTTGGATCATTAAGATTAGTCACTTTCGTGCAGTGGCGGAGCCAGGATTCCGGGCAGGGGGTGCTAAAAAAATTTCGTGAAATATTTTTTTGGGTGTATACATGATAAGAAGATTTTGTTAAAAAAATATTGAAAAAACTTTCCTCCAAATGCAGTCCACCAATGAGATGTCCGGGCAGCTCTTTGGTGGACCACATTTGGAGGAAAGTTTGGAAGATCAATGTGCTGCCAAAGGTGAGGTCGTGAGGGTGTACGTTCGTGTTTGTGGAGGGCGTGTGGGGAGATTCTCCCATTCAAATTGAACCTGTTGTGATGTAGAGTGGTAGAGGAGGCGGGCTGCGATGTATGTGGGCGGATTGAGGATGGAATGCAACCCCTCTTTTATTGCGATAGAGTTTGTGACGTGTGGACATTGGCGCATCCACGGGGAAGAAAAACGTATAATTTTTTACACCAAGTCAACCACCATTGTTTCCTCCACTGTTCCCGCCAACCCATACCAGCAACCCTTCCTCGTCGTTAGCTGTCATCGCCGAGAGCTTCCCCGAATAACTCCCCTGTTCCACCAAGCGAAGCGGACCTCCAAGCCACACCCCTCCACCCAGGGGCGGAGGGAGGGGGGCATGCGGTGGCTCGAGCCCCCCCCCCCTCCCCCCCGGAAAAAAATACTTCTGTATATATAGTTTGAGAGCTGATGTTAACATAGTAGTACAATGTGGCATAGTGGTAGCTGGCGTGTATTGGAGAGCAATGGTCCAGGGTTCGATTCACTTCTAAACCCTTATTTCTCTCTATTTCCCATTTTTTCTCTCCTTATTTCCCTCTTTTTCTTCCCCTGTTTCCCTCTTGTTCGCCTCTTCTTCTTTTTCTTTTTTTAAATTTGTGAGCCTATGGTTTTGCAATTTGTGAATTTGGTTTGGAATTGTAGTTTTATGAATAAGGTTTAGACTTATATTTGGTTTTTGAATTTGGGTTTTTGCTTTAATATGGTATGAACTTTGATGTATTCTTCCCTTGTTTCCCTCTTGTTCGCCTCTTCTTCTTTTATTTTTTTAAATTTGTGAGCCTATGATTTTGCAATTTGTGAATTTGGTTTGGAATTGTAGTTTTATGAATAAGGTTTAGACTTATATTTGGTTTTTGAATTTGGGTTTTTGCTCTAATATGGTATGAACTTTGATGTATTCTTCCCTTGTTTCCCTCTTGTTCGCCTCTTCTTCTTTTCTTTTTTTTTTTAAATTTGTGAGCCTATGATTTTGCAATTTGTGAATTTGGTTTGGAATTGTAGTTTTATGAATAAGGTTTAGACTTATATTTGGTTTTTGAATTTGGGTTTTTGCTTTAATATGGTATGAACTTTGATGTATGAATTAAATTTGTGCTTTGTGGTATTTTATTTTTAGGATTATGGATAAATTTATTACACAATCTAAGAAGCCATCTATTATAATTTTTCAGGAACTAACGAAATTTATTTTGAGCCCCTCTAGACATTTTCCTGGCTCTGCCCTTGCCTCCACCTCCCCTCCGAGAAGCAGCTTCACCTTCGCCTCTTCCTCAGCGAACATCTCCAGCAACCTCCTCTGATGTCCGACGAGTCCCAGCAGCAGCCGTCGAAGCCGTAGCCGCCGACATGTTCTTCTCCTCTTCTCTTCCCCTGATTTTCCTCCATTCCAGTCGTTAAGGTCCCTCTCCTTCATTTTTTGAGCGAAAGCCCATAAAGGCCCACCTTTATGATCAATCCTCTCCACCCCAGGTTCCCGGAGTGCGCTAGAACGAGCCCCGGTGAGCCCGACGACCCCTCGAAGACTCCCTCGGTGAGCCCTCTCCTTCGATTTCGTTACTCTAGCCCTAGAAACTTGCTTTCCTTATGGTTTCGGGTTGGGAAGAGCACCATTGGGCAAGGCTGAGGTCGAGCGAGTGAGTGAGCTGTTGAGCGAGTGAGAACAGAGGGTCTGGGGTCGGATTGAAGAAGGTGAGCAGCGACCGGGTTCGGGTTTCATTTTCTTTTCTTTCTACTCGGGTTCGATTCGGTGTATTTTAATTGCTTGTCCGGTTTGGGGGTTTTAAAAAGGTGGTCTGATTCTTTGGGTTGGATCCGAAAATTTTAAGACAAAGATGGTCCTATTTGGTTGGTGTTGGGCTTTCTTTTAAGGGTTCGGTTAAAATAAATGAGAGGTTATTTGGTTATCCGATTTTATTTAATTAGTTATTAATTATTATTTAGTTGTTCTGATTTAAATTGTTATTTAATTGATCACATATTTTTATTTGATGATAAAATGTTAGAAATGTTTATTATATGTTACTTTTTATAATGTGAGTATTGAGTTGATATTTATGATAAGTAAATTGTTGAGATTCTATTTGAAAGTGCTACTTATATGATTATGTTAAATATTTGATTAAATATTATTTGAAAGCAAGATTTAAAAGAAAACTTTTTTTCAAGGTTGGAAGTTGACTTAACTAATCGAAATAAGGTTTTGGAACATTCTAACCTGTCCGGATTATTTTAATAGTATAATTTTGCAGGTTGATTAAAGATTTAATGTTTTATAAATGGATTTTCTAAGTATGGTTTTGAGAGAATTGTTTGATTATCGAGTTGAATTCCTTGAGATTTTACAGGGATTTTGGGAAATCTTAGGAAAATGACTTACTTTGCATAACTTGATAACTTGTGTGACTAGAAATTATAATATATTGATATTCTATGATATGATATGAATATATAATGAAGCATGATTTATGTTGAAATGTTAAATTGATGATTTAAAAGCATGATGTGAAATATTAAGGTGAGAATTGAAATGCTATATGATGCATGATAAGATGGTAGAAAGATATATGAGTTAAGATATGTTGAGATGATATATTGAGACGAGATGCGAGATGTTATATTATGAGATGATGGTGATGATAAATGAGTTCCTTTCTTTTACTTAGCTTCTGTATAGCAGTAAATGGGTCCCTTTGTGCTTTAGACTATAATTGTTGCTCATTAAACTTTTAGCTGATCTGTGACGTGATTTAGCTTGCTTATTGTAGGTTATTGCCTTTGCTGTTATGCTATTCCAGGTAAGTTCCATAGGGAGCTTACTCATATTGGACTCTCATGCATGTAGTCATATGGTATACTAGGTGTTTGCATGTGCATAAAAGCATGATCATGTAGTATCCGGTTTAGGTTGCACAAATTGATTGAGCATTCGTTTACTCAGTGCGTTTGGACCAGAATGGCCGTTATCTGTGAGTCCTTAGAGTCTTTGCTAGGGTTATAGGACCGTCCAGCCCCATCGGGTTTGTCCTGATAGAGTCATTGAGAGTGTGAGCATGATCTCCCATTCTTATATCTAGCACTATGGATGATGATCCTATATGTACTACAACCTCGATGCTAGGTATGGATGATGATGTACATACGATTCTATTCATATATATGTACTCCAATCTCGATGTTATGTATATGGACGATGTTGTAGATACGATTCTATTCATATATATGTACTCCAATCTCGATGTTATGTATATGGACGATGTTGTACATACGATTCTATTCATACATATGTACTCCAACCTCGATGTTAGGTATGGGCGATCTTGTACATTTCCCCTGTCATGGTTGAGGCGAGGGTTTTGTGAGAGAGAGTCGGGCCATGCCACTTGGCATTCTGTGAGGACCCATTTACTACATTTCTGTTATTTATAAACTGCCAGCATGCCTTGTGTATTTAATTCTCGTACTGCATTAGAAGCATCTTTATTAGGTATAGCGTGTACTATGTGATCGCAATAGGGACATCCGGTCCCGCGTGTGTGGCTCAATCTGATTCCTTTCCCTATTCTTCTATAAAGGTTTGCTTGTAGATTTCTGACTGCTCTATGCTTCACGGTGGGGTTTTCTTATGGCGATATATGACTAAGAGACTGACTAGACTCTACCATACTTTGAGACTTAACACTTTATTTATATCGTCGTGGTTTTGACCATGTCGGGACGACTTTGTATCATATTTATGGTTGCATGTTTTCAACTAAAACCATTTCTCGCGAATTAGACTCTTAGGACAGGTTGGTCCCCAATGGACCTTTCTCGAGTTTTATGGTTCCGAAATCCCTCCTTTCCATCTAACTATTTTATTTGAAACTTCAACCCATACTTGAATTGCAAGATCCGAAGGAAGGTATCACATCGTCGAAGCATAACCCAAATATTTATATTCGGGTCGTTATATTCCCCTTCTTTTGGAAGGCCAAATGTGATTTTTAAAAAACTATTTATTTTTAGTTGTTTAATATTTATATAATTCTATAAACAATAGAATTATATATATATATATATATATTATATAATTATGATTTTTAATTAAAAATAAAAGTTATAGTATTGTAAAGATATTCAAGAGTTCTTCGATATGACTATAATATTTGGGCGTTTATCCATATGTCCATATTTTTCGTCTTTTTTTTTTACCAAACTATACATCAAACTGTCCATATTAGCAAAGAGTCTACCACCTAATTTTAATTGAAATACCCCAAACAAGTTCCCCCACCGGCCCACCCTACTCATGTGTCCCCACAATCCCCTCTCCCATACCTCAACCCAATCACCCCCTTACCCTTCCTTTTTTTTTTTTCCTGTACGCTCCCATGGTGAGCATATAGATATGAAAGATTCCCAATTTGAGAAGCGCATATAATCAAAAGGTTATGGCATTGAAGGACCTGTTTACAACATAAACTCAAAGGGAAACATATTTAATACCATGGAAACAGGTACGGAACCGGGATTATAATATTGGGTAGGCTGAATTTACATATAATTTTAATGGTAGAGGAAGAGATTAATTTTTGTAGAAAAATTGTTTTTGAGAAAAAAAAAATGAAGTACCTTGTAGTTAGCTTGCAATGTCTTTCAAATGGCCATACAACCGATTTTCGTCCATCGCTACATTCAATTTACAAAATCGAAAGTTTACCTTGGCTCCTCCTCCGAGGTTCCGGCTCCACTACGACAACAGCGAAAAGCTCATCTCGACCGGCAACGGCCGTAAGCCGTTTTCCGGCTACCCTCACCATCCCAGCCTCCCAATACCCCCTCCTCTCCCACCTCCGTCCAAACCCAGCTTGGCTTGCCTCCGGTCGCCGATTTCAGTCCTTGTCTAGCGGCTGTATTAACCCAACCCTAGCTCTCTCCTACCATTTATTCTTTTGGCCGAGTTTCTGTTCCGTTGGGCCCAAATATGGGCTTCTCTGGGCCCAAGGGTGGTGCTTTTTTCTAGCAACTACATTAATCTTGACCACATTTAACCATTTCGCCCGTTTCATTTGATCTTGGTCTTAGTTGTCCTTCTGAGAGGTGTTGTTTCTTGGGTGTGGCTTCGTTTAGTTTTCGGTTGAAGTTGCAGTCTCGGGCGCCCTGTTGTTCGTGTTGATCGTGGAAGTGTTCGTGATTCTCGAAGATCTCTTATCCAGGTGGGAGGAACGTCGTTGATCCACATTTCCCCAGGAGACGTCCTTTCCGCTATTGGATTTCCGCCTCTGTCTCCCCGGCGTCAAGACGTCGTGTTTGTCCTTCAGCTTTCCCATGTTCTCGGCATTCGCTGCCTCCATCCGGTGTCCTACGTCTTCCTCTCCGTTGGCCTTCTTCGCTATGATCATTTGTATTCGGGTTTTTTTGTTGTTTTATGTTTTTCGGTTGTATCATGACGGTTAGACCGTCTGTCGTTCTTCGACCTCTCGTTGTTCCAGACTTCAACTGAAGTCTGTGACTTCGAATTATTTCCGGTTAAAAAAAAAAGGCCATACAACCCCTCAAAAACTAATAAATTATTCCAATATTGAATTTGAAGCCATCAGGGAAAAAAAGAAAAAAATGATTAATAAATTAATCAATCATTGAATTTGAAGCCATCAAGGGGCGGTTGGGAGTAGCAGCAAGTTTCGAACCTGCGCCTCCCTTTTATCATGTCTGCACTCTTCACCAACTCCACCAACAGTGAAACAATGTGATTACTTAGCATACCCATAGTATATACTACCTCCGTTCGGAAAAACTTGACACTTTACTATTCATGCACGCTTTTTTAGGAGATAAAAACTATATAAAATATCTAGTTTTTTTAATAATTTTTTTAACAACTTCGTAGTTATTATTAATAAGTACAAACTTGTTAAAAAAATTTTATAAAAAAATGAATATTTTATATAGTTTTTATTGTTCTAAAAAAGCGTGCATGAATAGTAAACGACAAGTTTTGCCGAACGGAGGGAGTATATGTTACTGAAAAATGAGGTAGGCTGCAGCACACACCAACCCACCCCTAGATCCGTCCTTGGATGAAAAGACAAAGAACATGTTCGAAAAGGGTACCCATTAACAAGTGTTTAACAGAATCACCGCCAACTTGTAGAGCTTGTTCCGTGGAGAAGAGGATGATTCCAATCATGCCTAATTCTAACAACTGTCCATTGAATATCACAATTGTTGCTCTTGGCAAAGTGGATTGCCATCCCAACTACTCTATCCTTCAAATCTAACAACCATGGGAGGAATTTAATCAGAGATTGGAAAGAGATTGGGCGGGCGATGGATGTGAGGGCGGCGCCGAAGATGGCCGAAGAAGATTTGGGACATGTCTTCGCCCACACCAAGCGATCGATCTTTGATCTACTCCACTTCTATAGAGATGGCTCCAACCAAAGAAGAACATGCACCATAGCAAGAATGGATTCGCCAAGGGGAAGCAGAGAGCAGAGGAGTAGGCAGAGCAGGCGACAAATCTGACGAAGAAAGAGATGGAGCATTCGAAAAGAAAAAAAAGATGGACTTTTCCCCAATTTGAAATGATATGTGGATAGTTGACTTATTTAGACTTGTTAGATAGAATTAGAGCTGGAAAAATCTGACCCGACCCGAAAACCCGACCCGACTCACCCGAACCCAAACCCGACCGAAACCCAAAAATCTGGAGTCATCCGTAACCCGAACCCGAGACCAACTCGACCCGAACCTGACCCGACTCGAAACATACCCGAATACAGACAAATCCGACCCGACCCAACTCTAAACCTGATCCGACTTTGAACCCGACCTGACTATGAAGCCGACCCGACTCTATATTATTATATTTTGATATAATTAATTATTGATATCTAGATTTGTTAAAAACTAATAATAATAATGAAAAAAAAACCTATTTTGTCAAAAACTAAAAATGAAATGGTTATTGAAAATGAACTGGGCCAATAATATAGCCAAACCACAAATAAGCCAATTTGCAACTTGCTAGTTAAAATAAGGTTAAATGGTAAATGTACAATTAATTTGATTTAATTATAGCGTCGATCAATTGGTTTAAATGTTTAAAAAAGGGCGATGTTGCCGAATACCGAATTTCCGATTATGACTTTTTTGAAAATCGGTCGATAACCGATGAGTCAATGACAATGAATGTATTCAACTGAGTCAAAATTACATATTCAATTATTCAACCAAGTCAAAATCATTTATTTTAAATAAATTACATGTTTAAGTATTCAACCGAGTCAAAATCAACCTAATTATCCAAACGGGTCGAATATGATTCGACCAAAACTTTGATTCGAAACTCAAATGAGACCGACCCGCCTCTTGTCCCGAAACCCGAACAAGCCCGACCCGATTTGACTCGAACCCGAATGGGCATGACCTGATTTAACCCGAAACCCGACAAATCTAAAATTCATTATGACCGAACCCGACTCGAACCCGACCCGACCAGAACCCGACCATAAATTTTACCCGAACTGACCCAACCCGTCAGTGACACGACCCGAGCAAGCATGACCCGAACCCGACCCGAACGACCGACTTGCCAGCTCTAGATAGAATGTACAAACAATTTTCTCTATAATATTTGATATATTTGAATTATCATTACATTACATAAATAATAATTTTACATAATAACATTCATCTATTTTTTTATTATTATATATTCAATAAAATTATACATCGAAAGGATAAATATATGATAAAGTGATGGAAATGAGATGTGTAAGTGAAAATTTACATTAGTATTTACAAGTAGTTTAGCTTGCCAAAATTGGCCTACGGAAAACCTACAAAATCATATATAGGTCAAAAGAGAATATTTTATTCTCTTTTGAAGATATTTGGTTAAATGTCCATTTTCATATGACGCTTTTGCTAAATGTCCACATAATTTCACATTTTGCTAAATGTCCACAAATTTTTTGTAAATCCCATTTTACCCCTCCCTTTGTTTGTAAAGCAGCATTCGTTCTTCATCCTCTGACCTAGATCGGTGCAAATATCGCCTTCATTGCATCCATCTCCGCCCTCAGCTTCTTCCGAATCAACTTCCTCCAATCGTTCATCTCCCTTCGCGCCTCGGCTGGCGACGATTGGACCTCGTCTGATGGCGATGACAGCCAACACAACGCCGCCGAGGACCGTTGTGCTGCCCCTATGCAGCCGCGATCGATTGTTCCCTC
Organism: Persicaria tinctoria; assembly: GCA_037127255.1. NCBI lineage: Eukaryota > Viridiplantae > Streptophyta > Magnoliopsida > Caryophyllales > Polygonaceae > Persicaria > Persicaria tinctoria. The sequence goes on from JBANSL010000004.1 coordinate 26,622,827, forward strand.
ACGATCACTACATCGAAGTCAAAATTGGCGGCCGATGAGAGTTTGTTGTTACATAACGAGGATCTTGCGCCTGAATTTTGAAGTCGAGAGCCTCCCTAGCTTGCTTCGAATCACTCTTATATTAAGAACTGATTTCAAATCGGGTTGTTAGGGTTTTCTTCAACCGATCAAGGTATTTCCTCGTTGCTCTTTATTCCGACTTCGATCAATGGATGTCAACAATTCATGTCATTACTCGAGAAAAATTCTGATCTAGACCTACCGAATTACGCTTCTCTGTTCGAATTTTGTATTTGATTTTGATAGCTTTAATAAAACTTGATAGATTTGTCTAGTATGCTCATAGGAATTGTTTTTATATTTGATAGATAGTACGTACGTAATTACAATGGCGCCTGAAATTGGCAAAGCCAGAAATTGGCCATCATCTGAGCATCAATCGTCGGATCCAAAAATTGGCTAAGATGCTACTGTTGCTGATGATGAGTGTGGCTATTGTGATATCTTTATGTGTCCTAAGTTCTCATTGTCTTAATATATGTGCAAATTCTTTGTGATTGTGTCTTTCATTGAAGTGATTTTGTATTTTTTTTGGGGCTATTTTAGTGACTAAATGCGATAGGGAGGAATACGCCTTAAATGAACTTAGGAGTAACAAGAACAGTTTTGATATCGTCTTAAGCGATGTGCACATGCCAGACGTGGAAGGTTTCAAGCTTCTCGAGCACATCGGTTTGGAAATGGATCTACCTGTTATAAGTAAGTTGAGAGATGGAGATTTACTGTAAGAAAATGTGTTTGCAGTGGATTTGTATTTGTGAGATCACTTAACTTGCTAGTTATATTCTCTTAATGGAACAATGATGTCAGCTGATGACAGTAAGAATGTCGTGATGAAGGGCGTAACTCATGGCGCTTGCAATTATTTGATCAAGTCGGTCCGTATATAAGCTCTTAAGAACATATGGTAGCATGTTGTTCGCAAGAAAAAGAAGAAGGATTCGAAGGATCTTGAGCAATCAGGAAGCTTTGATGACGGGGACAGTGCGCAGAAGCAAGAGGATCTTGAGCACTCAAGTAGCTTTGATGACGGGAATTTGAAGAGTTCGAAGAGGAAAGGAGACAATGAAGACAATGTGGATAAGGATGATAGTTCTTCAATGAAGAAGCCACGAGTTGTTTGGTCTGTTGAGCTCCATCAACAGTTTGTTGCCGCTGTTAACCAGCTTGGAATTGACAGTATGCGTCATCAGCCCTTTCTTATTTTTGTAGATCATGTGCATTCTACCACACATGGGAATAGGGGTGTGCAGGAAAACCCAAAACCGAAAACACGACACGAAAACACGACACGAAAAAACCCGAAACCGAAAAAACACGACACGATAATGACACGAACCGAAAAAACACGGCTCTAAACGGTTCGTGTTCGGGTCGGGCAAATCGCCTTGTCGGGTACCCGACACGAACCGTTTAATTTTTTTTTTTTAATTTTTTAAAGTAAGGTAGGATAATATTAATATAGATAGAAGCCTTCTTGGACCAATATATTCTGCTAGCTAAGTTGGTTGAAGGGAAGCAAAAGTCCGGCTGATTACCCAGGTTCGAATCCTTACGATTCCATTTTTTCTTTTTTTTTTGTCTCTCTCTCATGTTGTACGCTATTCAAGGGTTTACAGTAGGATTTTATTTCTCAGTTTCAGTCTTTCACGCCGACAGTTCCCAGTCGACCAAAGAAGTGAAGAACCCAGTGAGTATCGATCGATCCTAACCCTAACTCTCTCAAATCTCAATCTGAAATCAGATCTGAAAGTGAAATCGTTGTTCGTTCGAGGGTCTCGACATTCTAATTCAGATCTGAAATCTAGTTTTGCCCTTCCTCTCTATCTCAGTACCCTAACCCTAGCTCTCTCTCAAATTTCAATCTGAAATCAGATCTGAAAGTGAAATCATTGTTCGTTCGAGGGAACCCAATAAGAAATTAGGGTTTACAAAGGAAGAGGTTTTCGTGATCCAACACCGGAGGAGCCATGACAAAAAATCCGAGCAAAAGGCGTCGTCTTCGGATTCAGATGTGGCGAATTGCCCCGATCTGAAAGTGAAATCGTTGCCCTTCTCTTTACTTGTTTTCTAGGATTCTAATATACACTCACGGTATTTGTAAGTACCATTTTTATTGTATCTATTCACATTGACCTTTGGTTGCCCGATCTGAAAGTGCATCAACCCTCCAACAGAGGCAGCAGCACACGAACAGGGAGAAGGAAACAAAAAAAAAGAAAAAAAGAAATTGGTTCGTGTCGGGTACCCGGGTATCCGACACGGAACCGAATATCTTAACCGTGTCGGGTACCCGGGTTAAGATGGTTCGTGTACGGTTCGAACATTTTGGACTAAACGGTTTCGGGTACCCGACACGATTATCCGGTTCGTGTCGGGTACCCGGATATGCACACCCCTACATGGGAATGGAGTAGTGATTTAGGATGCTAATGATAATTTTAGTTTTGGTGATATTTTTATATTTAATTATGATAATTTTAGTTTAAGTGATATTTTTTATATTTACAATAATTTTAAGGGGTAATAATGGCATGGCGACACTATATTTTGATGATAATATATAGTGACACAGTATATCGGTTATATTATAGTGTCACCATTGATAAGAGTGGTGACACCGTTGTTGTCAATGATCTCGTAAAAAACCTCTAAAAACAAAATTGTCATCGTCACCTAAAAAAAGTTGTCACCCCATGTGTCACCAACAGTGGTGACAACAATAAAGGTGGTGGTGACATCGATAAGGCCGGTGACAACGATTGGGTTGGTGACAGCGATATGTTGGTGACATCGATAGGGGTGGTGACAACGATAGGGTGGTGACAACGATAGGGTGGTGACAACGATAAGGGTGATGACGGAGATATGGGTGGTAACAGCGATATGGGTGGTGAAAGCAATAGGGGTGGTGGTGACAATGAGAGGGGTGGCGGTGACAGCGATAGAGGTGGTGGTGACAACGATAGAGGTGTCGATGACAACGATAGAGACGGTGACAACAATAAGGGCGGGGACAACAATATGGGTGTTGGTGACAGTGATAGGGGTGGTGCTGACAATGATAGGAGTGCTGACAATGATAGGGTGGTGACATCGATAGAGTTGGTGACAACAATAAGGGTGGTGACAGCGATATGGTTGGGGTGGTGACAGTGATAGGGGTTGTGGTGACAACGATAGGGCGGTGACACTAATCTCGTAAAAAAAAATTGTCACCAAAAAATTTGTTTATCATCATACATGTATCACCAAAATCATTGACCGGTGTCCCCACTTATAAAGGTGGTGACACTAATCTCGTAAAAAAAAAACTGTCACCAAATTTTTTTTTTGTATTATCAAAGTTGTGTCACCAAATTCATTGACTTTGAACGGTCAATGATCAAAATAAAAATGGGAAGGAAGGAAGGGAATCAATTAAAAATGGGAAGGAGGGGCAAAAGTGTAATATTAGGGCATTTTGCAAAAGGGAATATAAAAGTAGACATTTTACAAAATACCTTGTTAAAAATGGACACTTAGCTAAAAAGTCCTATTCTCTTTTATTAGGTTTTTTTTCCCTTCCCATTATTGCATAAGGGGAGATCCATATGTCTTGTTTAGGGGATGGCTTTCCTTGGGATTAGATGACATTATTTTTTGGGGTTTTTTGCTAAGTGGACTTTTGGTGACCAAAATTTAAGCCATAGAACAAAAGGGTTACAATATTAGGTGAGTGTTCACTTTTTCCAATTTTACCCCTACCCTTATAAAATTGTTTGCATTTGTTCGCATCTCCCCTCCGCCGATCTCACTCGCCATCTCTCTCCATCGCCGATCTCTCATCCTTGCCGATCTCTTCTGGCGGCACTAGGTGGAAGCAGTGGGTGATGATTGGCGGCAGTGGGTGACCGGAGATCAGGCGTGGGAGGAGGAGACGAGGGTGGCGATGGAAAATTCAAATTCCCCGGCGAGTTTCAGGAGGTGAAATCGACCGAGGGGGGGTCTAGTTGTTCCATCTGCCACCGATGAATCGTCGATTTGAGCGGATGCGTGCCTCTGTTGCCACCACGGCCACCGCACCCCGAGATCCGACGACGGCGGTCAGATCCGGCCGTCAAAAGGTGCTACTTTGGAAGGAGAAAGGTGGTTGGTTTCGGTCATGATTTCAGATCTAGTTGATTTTGGTGATCTCCGTCGCATACTTGCTCGGACTTTGATCTCCGCCTCTTTGATAAATCTCGGTGGGCCATATAACCGTGGGGGGTTCAAACGGCAGAGCGCATCATGCGCACCCAAGCCGAGCACACAAGACCAGCGAGGTTCCATCCTAAAACCAATTGGCAATAGGAGGAGTGGCCCACTGACTTATATGCAAGGCTCGGGTTATTGTGTTTTTCGATGTGGGACAATCCCAAGACATCACAACACTCTTGGTTGGTTGGAGTCGTGATTTCAGATCTGGTTGATTTTCGCTTCTCTGGCGACCTAATTCCAGTCAATGTCAATTTTCGTTGAGCGTGCGAGAGTGAGGATGCTGCGAGGGAGGCCGGAACCGAAAGTGAAGGAGGAGGAGGGAGGAGTCTCGGTGGATTGCGGGTGGGTTTTGTTGTGCTTGTGGGAAATGTTGCAAGAGGAACGTGATGGATGCTTGCGTCAGTTGCGTGTAGATGTGGTGCCCTCCCTTGCTTTGTTTTTTTTTTTTTTTGACGCAAGATAAGAATTAGGTCAGGTCGGCCGCAACAGAGGCCCTTCCTATCGCATCCTTCCGGACGAGAACTAGCAGTTCTGGATCATCCTCACAGCAGACGTCGACAGGGGAAACGTGGGCACTACGAGCAAGGTAGTCAGCCACAACATTCGATTCCCTGAAAATATGACGAATAGCAACATAAGTAAAGGACGAGATATCAGACAGTATATCAGCTTGTAGCATCTCTATTGTCCAGGGGCATTTCCAATCCCCCAGTAGAGATTTTATCACCAGTAGGTTGTCTCCTTCGATCAGAAGTGTAGATAGTTGCAACTCCTTTGCACGTAACAAACCCATTCTGAGTCCGAGATTTTCGGCATAAATCACTGAGATATTTGTACAAACAGATCTGCCAGCAGAGACCACTAAACCCGCAGAGTCTCGGATGACAAAACCATAAGACGAGTTGCCACTCGGGAGTACCGAACCATTAAAATTGAGCTTATAACAATTCGGCGGAGGTTTATCCCACTTCCCGGACCGATTCTTAGCCCTGGTTTTCGTAGCACAACCCCTAATAGCCTGGTTATGCGTACCGTTATGAATGCGATGGTTGGGGATCAACGGACCAGTCGGATCATCGTCTAAACGTTTTGACTGTTTCCAACAATGACTAGTTGTACTGTGGAACAACAAGATTTCATTGATAGTTACCTTGTTGGTATGATTGAAAACGAGTTGGTTTCTAAAGAACCACATGGCCCACCAAGCTGTAGCTAGAACGGCAAAAGTGTTGGTCCCAATAACACATTTTATAGCAGTAAGAGGAAACACATTTCCCATGCCGAAAGAAACAGTGATAAATCCCGGAATGTGGATGCGTAAAGATTTAAGCAAAGCAGTAGCCATGGGACACCGAAGAAACAAGTGATCACCCGATTCATTTGTATTGCCATAGAAAACACAACCAGCAGGTACATCCACGTGCGACCTCTGTAATCTGGTTTTGGTCGGGAGACCATCACGGGAGATTTTCCAGAGGAAGTGTCGAACCTTAGGGGGCACATCGAGACTCCAGATCCAATCGCAATCGAAATCAGGCGACCCAGTGTTAACAGATAGGAAGAAGTTGGCAGATGCGGTGGAGAACCAGCCATTTTTGCTTGGGCCCCAATATAGACGATCCGAGATTTGGTTACTAGGCAAAGTTAGACCCATGATGTGGTCGATATCATCTTGTTTCAGAATATTTGCTAATGAGTCATTTATAAATGTTTTGTTCCGCTGGTGGTTGGTGATGAAGTGAGCTACCGAAACTCCCAAGAGATTATCCGGGATGGGTCTCAGTGTTTTGGAACTCAACGGCCTCTCGAAGGCCCAGTTATGGGACCAGAAATCAATGGATTCCCCATTTCCGACCCTCCACTGAACAGTATCTGTCTAAGATAGACAGTACAGAAGTACATGCCGAGTGGGAGGCTTTGCAGAAAATAAGAATATCATCAGCAAACGCTAGGAAGGGAACCTTGATACCCGGACGACCGAAAGAGATACCCAGGTCCTTGCTAGCGAGCCCTTTGTTATGCAATGTACGTGCTAATACCTCAGAGGCTAGGATAAAGAGAAAAGGGGAGAGGGGGTCTCCTTGTCTTAAACCTCTGGTGGGTTTAAATATTGTGGTTGGCTCATCATTAACGAGGATCGAGTAGGATACAGTTGAAACACATTCCTTTATTCTGTTAATAAAGAGGTCATTGAAACCATACTTAGATAAAACTTGGAACAGAAAGTCTCATTCGATGCGATCGTATGCCTTTTCCATATCTAACTTAAAAGCAACCCTCCCTTGCTTTGTTAAATGTTCCCTCCCTTGCTTTGTTAAAAGCTGCAGAAGTCCCCTTTTTTGTTTCTTTTAGTTTGTCTTGGGAGGTGTTTGACTGTGAGGGTGTACGTGTGTCCTTTTGTGGTGACCAGTCTTTGGAGGTTTAATTCAATTGTGATTTTTGTAATTTCAAGGGATTGTAATTTGTAAGTGGGTAAAATTAGCAATCTACAATTTCAAGGGGTGCAGCATGTGTGTCACTTTGATTTTGCCAATTTTAAGTGAGTGCATATATACTCTGTATTATTGAAGGTGCACTTTTAGTTTAGAGGCCTTCTAGGTGTGTGCAATTTTATGGAAGATATGAATGGGTAAGAAATATTAGTGGTGTCACCACTATAAAAACAAAGTTATAGACACTGTCATCACTATAAAAAAGGGTCATATACAATGTAATCAAAGGAAACCCTAAGACAATGAAAGCACAAACCCTATAGATGCTAATTTCTAGTTTTCTAGATTTTTTTTTATAGTAGTGTCACCACAACAAAAAAAAAAGTAATTGCTGTTGTCACCACTATAAAAATAAAGTCATAGATACTGTCATCACTATAAAAACATGGTCATATGATAAGGGAATCACAAACCCTATAGGGGCGAATGAGAAGCCAAAATAAATGTGGTAACAATTCTCATCTAATATATGAATGGATAAGAGGGTCATAAATGTTGTAAGCAAAATAAAAATAGGGTCATAGAAACTGTAACCAAAGAACAACCCTAGGATGAGGGAAGTATAAACCCTATAAAGGCTAATGAGAAGCCAAAATACATGTGGTGACAGTTCTTCTATAATATATGAATGGTGAAGAGGGTCATAGACGATGTAAGCAAAATAAAAATAGGGTCATAGACACTGTCACCACTCTAAAAACAGGGTCATAGACACTATAATCAAAAGGAAAACACTATAGACGCTATAACCAAAATAAAAAATGTAACGGCCCAGAATTATTATTTCCGGGTTACGTTTCAAGGAATAAAACCCCTTGTTCGGATCTTGCAATCCAGGTACGGGTCGAGGTTTCAAACTCTTTTAAAATTAGTATAAAGAGGGATTTCAAACCCTAAAAACCTCGAAGGGCCATTGGGTACCCTTAACCTGTCCTAAGACTATGTCGTGGAATCCATTTCAAACGGAAGTAAAGCGAAAGCAAGGTAAAGATACAAGTGCAACGACGAAGCCGGGTCAAAACCAAATCATAAGTGGGTGATTACCATTTATAACGAGTTATAGAATTAGCCAGGTTCTTCAATTCGCAAAAGGGAACCCCGTCATATAGACATCGAGTACTCAAAATATGCAGAAAATACCTTAAAAAAAAAGAACGGGGAAAGGAGTCAGATCGAGCCACTCATGCGGGACCGGCAGTCCTCGCTGAGGCCACATAGTATGTGCTATACCTAATAAAGATGCTCTAATGCAGTACGAAAGTCAAACACACTAGCATGCTCCTAGTTCATAATAATGTGCAGAAATACTGTAAAGGGCCCAAGACAATGCCAAATGGCATATCCCTCTCCTACCTCCACCCCCTTCCGATAGGGCGGAGACTGGCGAGCTCGTGAATGCATTCAATCATAATATCGGGCGGCACGCATGCCTAACCCGCTCCACAATAAAGCCCGCATGCATCTCATAATATAAGGAAGTTCATGACTCAATTGACTCAAGGTACCCGATGAGGCTGGGCTACCCTATGACCCTAGCAAAGACTCTAGGACTATCACAGATAACGGCCGTTCTGTTTCAAACGCATAAAGTAGGCAGATGCTCATTCAATAAGTGCAACCTAAACAGGATTCTACATGGCATGCTTTTATGCATATGCAACACCTAACATAAAATGCAACAACAGGCATGAATGTCCAAGCTGAGTAAGCCCCCTAGATAACTTACCTGAAGATGCAGAACAGCAAAATAACGCAAGCAGGTCCCAAATGCAAGTCTCAAGGCAATCCAAAAGCAATACACCTATCATCAAGCCATTTTCATAAGCTATCGGTCCGTCATTCATACACACATAGCCCAAGTGCTCAATCTACTCAAAACCAACCGATAGTGAAACCGTTTTCCAAAACCTTTTCGTTATGATCAACATCAACCAAAATCATTTCGTTTCCAATCAAAACCCATCGATAAAAGCATACCAACCATATTTTCCAAACTCTTAAATCCCAATTTAAGTCACTCATATTCAAAACAATTTCTCAAATCATACATGGCTATATTTCGACATCAATCATTGAAATCCTTAACCAAATTCCCAAATTTATATTATTAAAACAATTTCCGGCATGTTTATTTTCAAAATCATCTATAAATAAATTCCAACATTTAATCACCGAAATAATCCTATTTTCACAATCCATATTTATAAATCAACCAACAAATCACTTCACAATTTCTGATATCACATTTTTAAAACAACATATAATAACATAGTATTTAAATAATCCAACTAATACTATCAATTTAAAACAAGTTATAACATATAATTTTATTTCCCAAAAATATAAAATGTTAACCACCAGAATAATATAGTAATGATAATAATAATATACTATGTCATCACGTTATATATAACATAAAACAATGTAACAATAACAACAACAATTAACACCACCATGCTAACCCAACCCAGCAGCCCAAATGGAAGGGAAGAAGGGAACCCGGCCCATCTCTGAAACCCAAACCAAACCCCTGAAGAAAAGGATATAACCCGACAAAAGAAACCCCGATCCACCAAGGCAAGCACAACCCGAAGAGCCCAGGAAATAAGAAGACAGAGGACTCGTCCCCTACCTCTAGAACTGACGACGACGGAAACGGAAGAGAGAAGAAGATCCCAGATCTCCGGCGGCTCCTCTTCGACTCAAACTTCCCCAGCCCTGACCGACAACAATTCCGACCAGACTCGAGCAAGGAATTTCAAACGCGAGCAAAGAGGAAGGAGAAAGAGAGATTACCGAGATCGAAAAGCTTCGCTGGGAAATCTTCGCCGGAGGCACGATTCGGGCTCGTTCGGTGATGGAGGAAGCTCTGGGAGGCCTGGGTTTAAATGGAATCGGTCATAAAGATGTGCCTTTAAGAGGTTTGGAGTCGGAAAAAGGAGAATCGAAGGCTTACCGACCTCGAACACAAAGCAGGGAAAGGAGAGGGAAAGAGCGGCTCGGCCTCGACTCCGGTGGGGCTCCTAGGCACGCCTGAAAGTGGTGGTGTTGCTGGTGGATCGCGGCAACGATAAGAGGTGGAGGAGTTGTTAAGGGCGGGCTGAAATCGGTGATGGAGGTGGCTCAGCTCAGAAACGGAAGGGAGAGCGAGGAGGAGAAAGGTGAGGTGGTGGTTTTGAATTCCGGGGTTTCCTGGCGATTCAAAGAGAGCAGAGGTGAGGGAGTTGTTGATATTGAAAGTGAAATCAGACCAAGATAGAGGGGAATCAAAATTCTGAAATGGGAATCAAATGAAGTCAGGGAGGGGGATTGGGTTGAACAGTGGCGTGAGGGGTGTTTGGTGGTTTGCTAGAAGTGGGAAAAACAGAGGTGTGAGGGAAGGTGAAAGAAGGGTGGGTGTCTAGCTAGAAATAGAGGAATCACATGTGGATGAAAGAGGGAGGGAGGTGAGCTGTTGGGAGGTCAAACGAGGCAGGGTTATGAGACAACTCATGTGGTCCGAATTGAAATTCAAAATACCCGAAAAATAAATCTTGAATCCCGCTCTCTCGACCTTCCCGACTCAATCAAAATAAGGTTTTAAATTTCCAATTCTGATAAAATTTCCCTCATATTCTAAAAAATTTCAAGTCAAAGTAGCGAAATTGAAGTCCATCAGAAAATCCGTTAAAATCATGCCGGAACATTTTAAGAGATTTTAATTAATCCGATAGCTCGAAGACGGAAAATTTTCAACCTTCCGAATCTTAAAAGTCAAAATGATTATAAATCACTATTTTAATAATTTTAATATTATAAAATTTCCCGATCTTTACATCATCCACCTCTAAAAACAAGTCTCGTCCCGAGACTAAAATCATTCTAAAACAAGGGGATGAAGTTTTAAAATGCGAGTCCAAAGACCATGTACAAGGATCCAGCAATCATCTCGGTTGCATCTTCCTGGATTCTCACAACATCCTAGTCATGATCGTGACATCTCCAGTTGGTCTTGACAAGTATGCGATAAGCGCCCCTATCACATCCTCGCTTCCACTTTTCGGAAGTACCACAACTCTAAAAGTTCTACAATAGCATCACTAGGTCGTAGCAAGCATCCTATTGGCGCCCCCATAAAATGTATGTATCCACTTCGTGAAGTATCATAGAGTTGCCCGGGTTTGAAAAGTTTCAAAAGGGCTTCCATAATTGAAAATAAGGATTAACCTCAAAATCTTTGAAATTCTCGGTATCGTTCATTCTTTTACAACCCAAGTTGGTCCTTTTTCCAAAATCGTTCAAAATCTTCAAATCCAATTGTCTAATCAAGCAACACTATACCAAAACAAGTCAAATCCTTTCAAATCAAGATTTCGTCAAAATCTTCCAACCACCAGATCAATTTCTCGCATACCAAACAATCAAATTCAGAAGCTGGGAGGTGGACTCATGCACCTCTAAGGGCTAATCCCATATTCTCTTCCTAGTTTCCATAATAAAAAAAAAGCTATCAGTCTCAAGTCAAACAAGCTAGCTTCACAAGCTATAAGAAATGCATAACCAAATAACCAATCGATCATCAACGAGTTCATCATATAACAAGTCTCAAACATATGCCAGCACACTGCCACAAGATCACATCAACGTCTCCACCACATACTAAGGTCATAATACACATCTCAACAATATGCCAAAATCATAACACATGGCTTGATATCACACCAAAAGTCATAAAGGGTATCTCACTATCGCATATCATCATCGCAATCATAGTAGGGTCAGTCACAACAAGGGATTTCATTTAACCCATAAACTCACATAGTCATCCTATCCAATTTCTATCCAGCATTAGCATAACATTTTTATCACGTCAATCATTGGTACTTGCAAGGTTAGCCATAGCGAAATTTCATCACAAGTCAACGGAACAAAACTACTTATCAACACATCAATACAGTCAAGGTCATGCTATTAAGATTCAATAAAAAAGGGAAGATGAAGAAGTATATCACCATCGAAATGTCAATATGCCCTAAAATACATCACCTTAACTCGTCACAAAACCATATAACGACCATTTAGAGAGCATGCATCATTATCTCATATATACAAGTCATGTCCATACTTCAAGTCATATTCATCATTTACATAATCAATAATCACGCTAGTCAGCCGTATACTGCAACATCATGCTTACTACCACATAATAAACATCATGCTTCCATATAGTAACACATCATTATCTCGTAGTTCATACTCATCATTATTTCATACATCATATCAAAACACGTCCTAATATGCTTCTAACACAACATAACAGGATAGAGATGCATCAACATATCATGATAACATTGGTTACTTCCAACTAGATTTCAATATTGCATATCAACATGTAATATCTTTCCATATCAGATTTGTCATGGTTGCTATCTAACATCATACCAGCATATATATTAAGAAATCACATAAGCAAGAAGATCGTGACATCATCACCACTCAAATAAAACGCAATTCCCGCTCGCTCGCTTCCAATTCCCAAGCCAAGACCAACCTTCTTCTAGACTCACCAACATCAACGCGGACAAAATTCCCTAAAGAAATCTCAATTCATTCTGATACTCCAATCTCGCCTCTCATTCCACCAAGCACTACCTCGCACCATCCACCTCTAAGAACTCGCTCCTATCTCTAACCTCACGCCCGAGTACCCCCTTATACTATGTACTGAATACTCTCAAGGGTCATTTCTTACACTCTCACACTTCACAAGACATCTAAAACATCATGCCCAGCTAACCATACCCCCACCGAAGATTTACCCAAAAGCTTAATAGAATCATCCAAGCATTGCCTCTCATAAATCCCAAGACTCACTCTGTCTCTCCTAAGCCTACATCTCTCTTGCGACTTATCTCATAACATCCCTGATCATCCTAATCACTCAAGCTCTTTCACCACTCTTCTACCACGCTACCAATGACCTCACCCACAGGTTTAAGGAAGAAGCAATAATGAAAATCATCAACATGAGGTCTACAACATGTCAACTAGCAGTTATAAACATAACATCATGAGTTCAACAAGTCTCAGTTTACCATCATGCTCAATAATCATTGCAAACATCATATATGAACATAATGAAGTCAAGCTAACATGATGCATTATAACCTTATCCGATACAATTCATGCTTCTTAACATATGTAGTTCACATTTTACGGGAAAAGGAATTCAAATCATGCTTAACAACTTAAAGTAGCAGCACATCAAGACATCATGGTACATGAGATCTATAATTCATCAAATCATATCATCATAGACAACAGGCAATCAGGCAACGGTCATTATCAAGTCAACCCATCAATACATAAATCTCATCGCTAGGTCAGTGCAATATCGTCGTCAACAAATTCAAAAGGGTTAGCAATTCGAACGGAGAACAATCCCGCTCGCAAGTCATATCGCACTCAGTGATCGCAATCCTCGATACTTGCTTGTTCCGCCGACATCATTGATCCTGAGGCCCGTGGGTTATGGGCCCACGCTTCTACTATGCCGCTCTATCGTTATCCCACCTTCTGTTCTCTTTCCCATGCGGTCGCTCATCCAAGTATCGCAGGGAAGTCAAAGTTAGCAGAGATAGGGGAGTGAGAAGGACGGGCAAACCAGTGTCCCTTCCGGAATAAACACGGACCGACACTAAAGACGACAACTAGAGACATAACTCCGGCCCGAGAATAGTAACGATGCCCCTTGGAAGTCTATTTGGTTATAATCGCGACAAGCAAAAACGAATTTACCATGGAACACATTAGTCACATTACTCCACACTAACATGCACCTATCTCAAGGAGATCGACATACATATTCATTCCAAAAGACATAATCGAATTCTACACGGGTGCGTGTGAGATAAGCTAATAGCCTTTTATTCCAGGATAGCAGATATGCGTGGCAACTTCAAGCAAGATATGCGAAACCAGTAATGATCATGCAAGATTCAAAGTCATGCGGTATTTAATAAGGATGACAAATATCATGTATATGAACAATGCACGAGCATGGTACACACGTCAACAATTGAGTTCAACATAGCATGACGAGGTATATCATAGCAAGCAGATTAGGCACCATACGAGAAGATATACGGGCATCATAGTAACTATCTCATCATAACACACTGGTCATATAATAGGTCAAGCATGACACGTAATCATACGACGAGATACATTTAGAAAACTGATAGCGTCTATTCTAGCATTGTCTTTGGGCACTTTTGTGTAAAGTTTAGGGCGTTTTACTAGAGCATTCTACCTATTTGTTAGCCCTTAGTGTCGCATTTCGAGGAATCGGTGTCTACCGCTAGTTTGTTATGATTTCAGGTACTTTTGAGCGGTTTTGGAGCCGATTCAAGAGGTAAATTGCATGCATCTATTGGAAGGGGATTGAAAGACAAGCAAAAGAGATGGTTCAAGGAGCAAGCATATCAAGTGAAACACTCAAAGGAGCTCAAAGTGGGTAGCACGACTCGCGGGACAAGAGAGTTTGTGCAATTTTCAGCTACAGCAAGCTGTCACGACCCGTGGGAGGTCTTCACGAGTCGTGACGAGTGAACCTGTGTGTTTTGTGACTTCTGCAGGCTGTCACGACCCGTGACAGACTCTTCACGAGTCGTGACAGTGCCAGATCTGGCCAGACCTTTCAGATTTCTGGATGTTTCTTTTTATTTATTTTAGTCTAATTTAAACTCATTTAAATACTGGGAATTGAGTTTAGTCCTGGGGGTTACGTTTTTGGACAAGGGCTGGAAAAACTCAGACTTTGGGGAAGAACTTTGGAGAACCCTAGATTAGTTGAATAATAAGGGATTGCAATCGAAAGCTTTGAGACGATTTCCGCTAGAGAAGATCAAGTATTTCTCTTACTCTTCTTTGCTATGTCATCTTATTTTGCTTTTGATTTGTTCTCTTTTATCATGTTTGGCTAATTCGATCGTTCTAGGGTTGGGGTGATTCCGCTATGTTGAGATAGACCATACTTACTATTGCTTGAATGTAGTTTGATTTTTGTTTGATTTAATCCTATTGAGCATATAGCCTAATTGATCGATAATCGATTAGATCCAATTGGGGGTTGAGACCGAGAGGAGATAGCCCTAATAGGAAAATTGATGATTGCATGAGACCGAGAGGTGATTGTTGTCATTGGAGCTATAGGATTAAACCCGAGACGTTGATGTTTGCTTATGAGTGACACAATAGCATGATTCAAGGTCTCTTGAGGATTTATAGGGTGTCATAAAAATTCTAGGTTTGTTTGTTCTAATTGAGACCGAGAGGAGACATTTGAATGAACTTGCTTAGATTCTAAGAGCGTAATGGACCTAACTTTAGCTTAACTTTACACGAGAGTGATTGTTAGCCGGTTAGGTACAATTTGCTATGAGACCGAGAGGAGATTAGTATTGAACTTAGACAGCCTACCTTCATTCATAATCAAATTCATTCAAGCGAGAAAAATCTCTTAAGTCTATCGACGACACATGGTGGTTAATCCCCAATTCTAGAATGTTTTCTCCATATTTGCCCAAAACTTCCATTTGCTTGTTTTAATTTGTTTTATTAGTTATTTCATAAAACCTCAATTTCTCTACTATTTTGGCTTAGTCAACTGGTTGCGAAAATTCGATTAATACTCCTATAGTCCCTGAGATTCGACACCTTGATATACTACAACCGATCACATACACTTGTGGGAGTGGGTTTCAAGCCTATCAAAAACCCATGTCCTACATGATACTAGCAACACATGATGTGATACAAGCACGGTCAGGAGTCATTAAAAGGGGGTTAACAAGATGTTCACGAAACATGATGAATCATCAAAGTAACAAGAAGGACATCATGGGCAGTAGATTATAATCATGCTAAGAACGAATCATCATAGGACACATATAAATGTACAATAGTTATCACATCATAGAACAGATACAACATGTAATCATTTAGCGAGTCATGTTGGAAATCATAAGCCCTACAAGACACTACTAGCACATATCGAATCATGACCACAATCAAGGTAACTCGACTAAATCCATTCTAACACTCATGCGTCCTGCATATGCGAAATGATATAACGTGGTGTGTGATCATGCGAGGTGCCAAGTCATACACCTATGTCAGCACAAGAGGAATTCATAACGTAATAGGGAAACACTGCCGAGTGATAACATGTAAGCATGCTATGATAAACCATCACCGGAAGCAATCGATCATCGAATTCAACATCAATCCAATTTGCATGAGTAAGACATTTTATGGTAACAGAAAGAGGGAAGAACCGCACTACCAGAAACCTAGCTCGAGAGAGAATTAGCAATAATGCAGGCAATATACAATTCACACGAGTCACCATCAAGGATCCTACATGATACTAAAGGTTCAACATAACATACAATACATGCATGCAACTAATCATGACGTCATGTAAGAAATCAATTCAATCACATTCCAACAATATAGAAGCATGAGGAAGGTTTCACGATTAATACTACGAGTTTAAACAACAAGGCAATATAGCTGGATCACGGGAACATGAGTTCAAACCAACACATACTGGGATAAAACATGCATTTATCAAGACTCATTTACACCAACATAATCCCAATTCAGTGCAGGTATCACACAACAGTATAAATTGCAGAGTAAGCAACAATAATTAACCTGATGTATATATAACAAACGGGCATGCTATTGATTCTTGTCACAAAAGCGATAATAGGCATAGACACATCATCATCCAACATGCTAAGATGATCATCTATCAACATTCATACAAAGAGGAATTGATCACACTATCATGAACCTAATTCGAGAGGAGATAACGATCATGTAGGTTCATATCATGTGGTTCATGCTTCCAATCGGTCATACGGTCAACAAGCCAGGTGAACATGCTATAACAACAAACAGTCATGATATAAGGCAAGACACAACACGAGACTTGAGCAAGATAACTAACCATAACATGAGCTTAAACAATAAAACCATGACAGAAGGCAAGGCATAACATGAGAAGCTTCTTACTAATGATCATTGGCAAGATACATGCGGGGGATTATAAAATCATGTCATGCAGTTCAGAGAGAGTCACCATTACAACCGGACAGAGATCCCTAAGGGGAACCATTGACTTTTCCCGACTGACTTATCACCCCTCTTTCCCGTGGGACTCTAGTATGACTCTTTGTGGCAAGAAGACACTGGTTGGTCGTCATAAGAATAGAGAAGGGCAACCCTATAAAAATCTTACTCTTTAACCCGGAATTACGTCAAGGACCCTATTCCAATAATCACTCAGACAACCCTCATATCCACACATATCTCCCGAAGGCAATGTGTTTACAACCCAATCCTCGTGGAAGACTCTGACATCTAGGAGAAAAGTTCGATAGAACCGTCAAGAGGTTAACATAATGGAAGGGGTTTTTCCACACAAGCTGGGTTTGACCACACATAAACAAGGGTACTCCCATTATCCCGTTTGCACAGATATGTCAATACACAACTCATTGTTAGGCATAACAAATCAGATCTCTAGCATAGCAAGCACTCAGCACAGAATCAGTTAATAACACTCATAATGATCTCATTTGAGTCTCCCAACCAATCTGTAAAGAACAAGCTGATATTTTGCCTGTCGTTCCCAACTACACCCAATAGGGGTGGTCTACCGCCTTTACTACCCACTCGTGTCCCCTTTAAGTCGGTTTTTCTCCTTTATTACAAGCCGAGCTCATTACTTAGTCCAATTTAGGTTAGGCATCTTAAGTTCATTTTGCCCCTTTAAAACACTTTCAAATCCTTTGAAATTCATGGGTGGTTTTCCAAAACATACACTCGACCCTTGTGTACCCGAATTGCACAACCTCGGCTCTGATACCATCTTTGTAACGGCCCAGAATTATGATTTCCGGGTTACGTTTCAAGGGATAAAACCCCTTGTTCGGATCTTGCAATCCAGGTACGGGTCGAGGTTTCAAACTCTATTAAAATTAGTATAAAGAGGGATTTCAAACCCTAAAAACCTCGAAGGGTCATTGGGTACCCTTAACCTGTCCTAAGACCATGTCGTGGAATCCATTTCAAACGGAAGTAAAGCGAAAGCAAGGTAAAGATACAAGTGCCACGACGAAGCCGGGTCAAAACCAAATTATAAGTGGGTGATTACCATTTATAACGAGTTATAGAATTAGTCAGGTTCTTCAATTCGCAAAAGAGAACCCCGTCATATAGACATCGAGTACTCAAAATCTGCAGAAAATACCTTAAAAAAAAGAACGGGGAAAGGAGTCAGATCGAGCCACTCATGCGGGACCGGCAGTCCTCGCTAAGGTCACATAGTATGTGCTATACCTTAAATAAAGATGCTCTAATGCAGTACGAAAGTCAAACACACTAGCATGCTCCTAGTTCATAATAATGCGCAGAAATACTGTAAAGGGCCCAAGACAATGCCAAATGGCATATCCCTCGCCTACCTCCACCCCCTTCCGATAGGGCGGAGACTGGCCAGCTCGTGAATGCATTCCATCATAATCGGGCGGCACGCATGCCTAACCCGCTCCACAATAAAGCCCGCAAGCATCTCATAATATAAGGAAGTTCATGACTCAATTGACTCAGGGTACCCGATGAGGCTGGGCTACCCTATGACCCTAGCAAAGACTCTAGGACTATCACAGATAACGGCCATTCTGTTTCAAACGCATAAAGTAGGCAGATGCTCATTCAATAAGTGCAACCTAAACAGGATACTACATGGCATGCTTTTACACATATGCAACACCTAACATAAAATGCAACAACAGGCATGAATGTCCAACCTGAGTAAGCCCCCTAGAGAACTTACCTGAAGATGCAGAACAGCAAAATAACGCAAGCAGGGCCCAAATGCAAGTCTCAAGGCAATCCAAAAGCAATACACCTATCATCAAGCCATTTTCATAAGCTATCGGTCCGTCATTCATACACACATAGCCCAAGTGCTCAATCTACTCAAAACCAACCGATAGTGAAACCGTTTTCCAAAACCTTTTCGTTATGATTAACATCAACCAAAATCATTACGTTTCCAATCAAAACCCATCGATAAAAGCATACCAACCATATTTTCCAAACTCTTAAATCCCAAGTTAAGTCACTCATATTCAAAACAATTTCTCAAATCATACATGGCTATATTTCGACATCAATCCTTGAAATCCTTAACCAAATTCCCAAATTTATATTATTAAAATGATTTCCGGCATGTTTATTTTCAAAATCATCTATAAATAAATTCCAACATTTAATCACCGAAATAATCCTATTTTCACAATCCATATTTATAAATCAACCAACAAAACACTTCACAATTTCTGATATCACATTTTTAAAACAACATATAATAACATAGTATTTAAATAATCCAATTAATACTATCAATTTAAAACAAGTTATAACATATAATTTTATTTCCCAAAAATATAAAATGTTAACCACCAGAATAATATAGTAATGATAATAATAATATACTATGTCATCACGTTATATATAACAAAAAACAATGTAACAATAACAACAACAATTAACACCACCATGCTAACCCAACCCAGCAGCCCAAATGGAAGGGAAGAAGGGAACCCGGCCCATCTCTGAAACCCAAACCAAACCCCTGAAGAAAAGGATATAACCCGACAAAAGAAACCCCGATCCACCAAGGCAAGCACAACCCGAAGAGCCCAGGAAATAAGAAGACAGAGGACTCGTCCCCTACCTCCAGAACTGACGACGACGGAAACGGAAGAGAGAAGAAGATCCCAGATCTCCGGCGGCTCCTCTTCGACTCAAACTTCCCTAGCCCTGACCGACAACAATTGCGACCAGACTCGAGCAAGGAATTTCAAACGCGAGCAAAGAGGAAGGAGAAAGAGAGATTACCGAGATCGAAAAGCTTCGCTGGGAAATCTTCGCCGGAGGCACGATTCGGGCTCGTTCGGTGATGGAGGAAGCTCTGGGAGGCCTGGGTTTAAATGGAATCGGTCATAAAGATGTGCCTTTAAGAGGTTTGAAGTCGGAAAAAGGAGAATCGAAGGCTTACCGACCTCGAACACAAAGCAGGGAAAGGAGAGGGAAAGAGCGGCTCGGCCTCGACTCCGGTGGGGCTCCTAGGCACGCTTGAAAGTGGTGGTGTTGCTGGTGGATCGCGACAACGACAAGAGGCGGAGGAGTTGTTAAGGGCGGGCTGAAATCGGTGATGGAGGTGGCTCAGCTCAGAAACGGAAGGGAGAGCGAGGAGGAGAAAGGTGAGGTGATGGTGGTCCTCTGGTGGTTTTGAATTCGGGGGTTTCCTGGCGATTCAAAGAGAGCAGAGGTGAGGGAGTTGTTGATATTGAAAGTGAAATCAGACCAAGATAGAGGGGAATCAAAATTCTGAAATGGGAATCAAATGAAGTCAGGGAGGGGGATTGGGTTGAACAGTGGCGTGAGGGGTGTTTGGTGGTTTGCTAGAAGTGGGAAAAACAGAGGTGTGAGGGAAGGTGAAAGAAGGGTGGGTGTCTAGCTAGAAATAGAGGAATCACATGTGGATGAAAGAGGGAGGGAGGTGAGCTGTTGGGAGGTCAAACGAGGCAGGGTTATGAGACAACTCATGTGGTCCGAATTGAAATTCAAAATACCCGAAAAATAAATCTTGAATCCCGCTCTCTCGACCTTCCCGACTCAATCAAAATAAGGTTTTAAATTTCCAATTCTGATAAAATTTCCCTCATATTCTAAAAAATTTCAAGTCAAAGTAGCGAAATTGAAGTCCATCAGAAAATCCGTTAAAATCATGCCGGAACATTTTAAGAGATTTTAATTAATCCGATAGCTCGAGGACGGAAAACCTTCCGAATCTTAAAAGTCAAAATGATTATAAATCACTATTTTAATAATTTTAATATTATAAAATTTCCCGGTCTTTACAAAAAACAGCTTTATAGACATTGTCTCCATTATTAAAAAGGTTCATAGATATTGTAATCAAACGAAAACCCTAGGAAAAGGGAAGCACAAACCCTATATAGGCCAATGAGAAGCCAAAATACATGTGGTAACAGTTCTTCTCTAATTTCTAATTTCTAGTTTTTTAGATTTTTTTAAAGTAGTGTCAACACAATAAAAAAAAAATTTAACTACTATTGTAACCACTATAAAAAAAATAAAGTCACAGATACTGTCACCACTATAAAAACATGGTCATAGACACTATAATCAAAGGAAAATCATATGATAAGTGAAGCACAAACACTATAGGGGCTAGTGAGAAGCCAAAATAAATGTCGTGACAGTTCTCCTATAATAAATGAATGGATAAGAGGGTCATAGACACTGTAATCAAAATAAAAAGTGTCATAGCCACTATCACCACTATAAAAATAAAGTCATAGACACTGTAATCAAAAGGAAACTTTTATAGACGCTTTAACCAAAATAAAAACAGGGTTATAGACATTGTCGAAAAAATGGTCATAGACATTGTAATCAAAGGAAAACCCTAGGACAAGTGAAGCACAAACCCTATAGGGCTAATGAGAAGCATATATTCATGTGGTGACAATTTTCCTCTAATATATGAATGGGTACGATGGACATAGACGTTGTATGTAAAATAAAAATAGGGTCATAGACATTGTCACCACTATAAAAACAAAGTCATAGACACTGTAATTAAAAGGAAAACCCTATAAACGTTGTAACCAAAATAAAAACAGCTTTATAGACACTGTCACCACTATGAAAAAAGGTTCATAGACACTGTAATCAAAGGAAAATCCTAGGAAAAGGGAAGCACAAACCCTATAGGGGCTAATGAGAAGCCAAAATACATGTGGTGATAATTCTTCTCTAATTTCTAATTTCTAGTTTTTTAGATTTTTTTTAAAGTAGTGTCACCACAATAAAAAAAAATTAAAAATGTAACTACTATTGTAGCCACTATAAAAAATTAAAGTCATATATACTGTAACCACTATAAAAACCGGGTCATAAACACTGTAACCACTACAAAAACAATGTCATAGACACTATAATCACAATAAAAATATGGTCGTAGATACTGTAACCAAAGAAAAACAAGGTTATAGACACTGTAACAAAAATAAAAACAGGGTCATAGATATTGTAACCCTAAAGGGGCTAATGAGAAGCAAAAAGACATTAGGTGGACAGTTCTCCTTCAATATATGAATGGGTAAGAGAGTTATAGACACTGTAACCACTATGAAAACAGGATAATAGACACTGTCATCACTATAAAAACCGGGTCATAAACACTGTCACCACTATGGAAAAAAGTTTATAGACACTGTAATCAAAGGAGAACCCTGTAGACGTAACCAAAATAAAAACATGATCATAGACACTGTCACCACTACAAAAAAAACAACGTCATAGACACTGTAATCCAAATAAAAACGGGGTGGTAGACACTGTAACCAAAGAAAAACAAGGTCGTAGACATTGTAATCAAAATAAAAACAGAGTCATAGACACTGTCATCACTACAAAAATAAGGTCATAAACACTGTAATCAAAACATAATGATGGGAAAATAAAACAAATGTCACATTTCTGATCACACAGGACTACCTTCCTGTCAGATAACATAAGGGCAAAACAAAGGCCCATAAGAAGATACATGTTCCCAAATCCCAGCAAGAGAAAGTCCATTGAAAATACCAAAGCAGATACATAAACAAAGGCCCTCAATTCCATGAAAAATCAATGAAAAGACAATTAAGCCAACTCACTAGCTAAAGCTCTTAAAATGAACCCCTTACAATGATTTCTCTTCTCTGCTGCTTCTAATCCTCTGAATTTGACAGGAACATGAACACGATTTAGATTCGGTGACATCATCGAGTCTGATCGAAATAGAAAGGAGAAAGAGGTTTCTCTGGAAATCCATAGAGAGAGAAAGAGAGAGAGGAGGAGCTACGGAGGAGTCCGATCCATCTCCTCGGTTAGTCGGCCTTCGCTTGAGGGACTTCGATTGGAGTCTGGAGAAACAGAAAAATCTACCCGAGAGCAAATCAAATCCGATGCAGAGGAGACAAAATCGATTATCTCCATGCGGAATCGTAGAGAGAGCAAATCAGATCCGATGCAGACATTCAATCGGCCTTTTTTGCAGACAAGCTCCTTTCGAAACAATGAATGAACGGCTCCGATGTGTTTGAGCAAGTGAAAGCGATTACAACTAGGCTTGGCTTGCAGCGATTAGAAAGCTCCAATGAGCAAAGAAAGGCTCCCCGGATCTGCAGCCGGCGCCTTCTTCTCTTGCAATCGTCACCGCCGTCGTCGCCATCGAGGGCGCTCCGATGAGCTAGGACTTGAAGCAAAGCTCCCGTGTGGCATCCGAGAGAGAGAGGAGTAGGTGGGTTATCAGATCTGAAAAACGATAGTACAAAGAAAAGGGATTTAGAGACGGCAAGGGCAAAAGGGGTATTATGAAAAAAATTTGGCCATTTACTAGCAAAGGAAAATTCTTAGGACATTTAGTATTTGGTCCAAAGGCCGAAGGTTCGGCCTTTGGACCAAATTACTTCTTATTTTTTTTGTTAGGGTAAGAATTCGAGGGTCAGATAAGTCTGCACCTCGAGTGGCTGACAAAGTCGGCAAACGATGAACCGTCAAACATATATACAACCTAAAATAGAAAGGTGCAAAACAAATGATGGCAAGCTAACAGATCTAGACAAACAAATGAACCTAACTCTAAAGCACTGGGGAAAATATAAACTACGACCCGACGCTAGCACTACAAAGCAATGACACTACTGGCCAGCGGTAAATCAGAAGTCCATGTGGGCAGTGAAGACGAACCGGTCTCCTAGGAAATTTTTGGATATCGGAGTCGCCTCAATACATACCGCCTCGACCACGTCTATACCGATTGGTCGCAAGAAAAAAAATAAAAAAATTCTTGGGATTAGATGACTTTTTTTTTATTAAGTAAATATTCGAGATTTAGGCAAGTCTAATTCTCGAGCGGCCAATGAGTCGGCAGGAGAAAACTGCTAAACATACATTACAAATAGAAAACAGGTTGGGATTAGATGACATTGTTTGCATTGATGAATATGAGTAATTTAGAAAGATTTTTTTTTTGGGTAGGTAAAGATTTTTCTTTATTTAGTCAAAAATCTACATACATATACTAAAATCGATGTATATCGTTCTATATGGCGTGTTGTGGTTAATTCTAGGATAAAAATTCCTATGTGGCACGTTGTAGTTGATTCTAGAATAAAAATTAATAAAATAATATGTTGTCAAATTTTATAAAAAGTTATATAAGCCACAATCTATATATCTATATCCATATATTTTAGTTGATTGACAAAAAATATAAATAAAAAATATTTCATAGTCATACTTACCAAAAATACTAATAGATAAATATTTAGTACTCCCTCCGTCCTAAAATACATGGCCTTTTAGGTCTTGAACTTTTGTCAAAAATACATGGCCTTTTAGGTTGGTAGGGTAATAATTACCCCTAAAAAGGTAAAATAGTAGGTAAAATTTAAGAGTTACCCCCTCTATAATAATAATTAAATTTAAATATAAATAGGCTTCTTTAATTAGTGTGTAAAGGTCTAAAAGACCATGTATTTTAGGACGGAGGGAGTATTTGATAAGTGATATTTTATTTATATCTAGATTATTTTTTGATGAAAAAAAATATTTATATAAAAAATAATTATTTAACAATTGTTATTTTATTTATATCTATATTATTTTTTGAGCCTAAAATGATTTATAAAAATATTATGTAGCCACAATCCATCCGTGCATAACTATTTTAGTAAACTAATCTAATAAATATATCATATATATTTAATAATTTTTTTTATAAAAAAATCAGTTATCTATTAAATTACATGAAATTCAAATAATGTTAGATTATAAAAAAAACCTTTTACCTTATAAATGTGAATTTTGTTAATATTTTGAGAGAATCTAAATAAAAGAAATTTAGATTATAATCTATCGAATTAATTTTATTTATATCTATTTTTTTTTTGGTGGAACAAATTATTTATATTTATTGTAATTTATCTAAATTATTTATAATATTATATTAATGTATTATCCGTACAAGGGACGGAACCTAAACTAGTTTTTATTGTAAATTATATTATTCCAAATTGTTGCAGCTCAGTTTGCCACTTTCATCGTTTTTTTTTTGTGACGTGGGGGGTCCGAGGTTATCGACTAGTCCCCCACGGGTCCGGGTCTTAGCCTGCAAAGGACGCGAACCGGTTAAGCCAGACGACAAACCACCAGGCGGGCTCACCCAAACCAATGAACCCACTAATACACAAATTGTGTAAGAAGTGGGATTTGAACCCTTGACCTCTTACAAGGGCCACCTCTCCCTTACCACTAGGGCAAGGGTCATTGGTTACTTTCATCGTCTCTTGGTACGTGTGTTTGACAAACATATGATTGTCTTGTAGGCATATACCTTATCAGTGCATATAATAATACATTTCTCAATTTATCATTTACCTTGACACTAGACTTGTTAAACCGATCATTCGGGTCGGGTTCGGGTCGGGTCACTTCGAGTCTCGGATAATACGGGTTCCGGATAATACGGATTTTGAGTATTTCCGAGTTGACTCGAATCCGGATTTGACAGGGTTTCGAGTCATTTCGGGTTGGTATGTTTTTTCTTTTTTAAATTAAAAAAATCATGATTTGATAATTTTGCGATAAATTTAAAATTCTAAAATTAAAGACGTTGCTCATAAGTTCTAGTGCTTGTAATTATATATTATATCTGATCTAAAATATTTTATTTTTATTATTTCTCGTCATTTTTAATAAAATGTAATAATATATAAATATCAAAATTTAAATAATTTTTAAAAAATAATTTTATTAAAAATTTGACATTTTATATAGGGCGATTTGCATAACTAGCCACATAAAAAAAAAACTTTGCACAAATAGCCAAGTGGCTAGATTATTTGCATGGGGTAGAAAATGGCACTTTTGTGCAAATAAAAGTGGTAACCGGGAGAGGGAGTTGCAGGTGAAGGTGGGGGACACTGTAGCTACACTGTAGCTTCGTCATCCCTTGTATCGTGTGCACTCTTACAACACCCCCCTTCTCATTTACACCCCCCTTTTGTGCAGCAGGAGACAACAAAAACTTTATTTCAGCACTCTAAACAGTAGTTGTTACATCCATTCCAGCATCAACAGCAATCAATTCAGCTGCACAATTGCTCATTCCATTATCTGTTGCAACCTCACCAGTAACAGTTACACCCACTCCAACAAAATTAGCACCATATTTAGGCCACCAGCCCATCCCAATCACCTTTGTTTGCCTACTTGAAGCTCCTTGACTTGCTGGTTGCTGCTGTCATACATACAATATTCTTTTTCCCCTTCTTTTTTCACCACTTTCATGCCAATTCCCAGCAACAGCAGCCCCCTGAACAACAGATAATTTAGGTACCCAGACCGGCTGCTGATCCACTTATAGATCCGCGATTGAAATAGAATAGGAGATATTCAAAGAAAGAGGGGATCTCAAGATGCTCATCCAAGTAAACAATTGAGATTTGGCACAACAATCTAATAGTAGAACATTACTAAAAACTCCATCAAAGATATCAATTTCATTCTAACAATCCAGTATTATAAATCTAGCTTCTATTTTAAAAAGTTGTGAGAAACTATCATGTATAAACCAATCATTAATATGCAACAAAAACACCATCAATGCTTCAATATAAATTTCTTCATTATCAAGAATCATATTATAACGTCCTTCATCTTACAACCTGAGCACTCGCAATATGAAGGCAACCAGAGAATAATCTTACAGAACTCATCATCATGAAACACGAACACCCTACCTGAAGCAATGTGATCCGACCCTTGAGTTCCGTTTGCAGAGACTCCACTTTCATCACCAGCTTGGCCGTATAATGCACCTTATGTTCCTTGTGTATTGCATACTGTCGATTTGTAAGACTCCGGTATTAGAAGACGAAAATGATCATCACCTACAACAACACATCATATACTACATCCATAAGCAATCTTAGTAAGATAAGATTCTATTATCCCTCTATCAAAAGTCACCAAGCCAACACAAGAATCTCCTTCAATAACTTATAATTCAAAATTAAATATTTGTGATCTGTTAAGGTTTATCAAATGACTGGAATAAATAATGTCATCAACTCTCACAGGAGCTTAGATCACAAATGAAATTTTAATCAAATTTAACAAAGCAAAAAGACAAAAATGTAGCATTCTTTCTAGGGTTAAAAGGAACTATCCCAAAGAAAGGAATCGACTTTAATGAATTCACACCTATTAGCTCTCCTGGGATTAAGCACGTGCAGCAAGCTTCTCAGGCACCATGGCCTTCTTGACAGCCCCGTCTATGAGCGAATCCCCCTCGAAAAAGAATTCTTCATCCTATATGATACGTCAGATAATTGATGTTGATTGCTTATTACGAAAAATAAGTTGTCAATCTATCATGAGGGAATGGAGTCAACAAAATGAGGCCATAAAAAAGAGGCACTGACTGAAAACACTTGACCAAAATATGACATGGCCAATATTTTTGAATACTAAAGAAATCAAGCTCTGTACTCCGATGATTCATTTGTAATTGAACTAATAACCATTAGCAGTTCACAAAAAAAAACACTTAGCTTTCAATTTATGATTGTTTTCGGCTATATATGACATGGCCAATAAATGGAGCAAATGCAGGCAGGAAGATGTAGGGCAAGATGAAGCAACTACGATAGACAGTTGCAAGAGAAGGTAAAACATTCCGAAATGGTCAATTTGGGCAAAGAAGGAACAATTAATCAATGTAGAGTTTGGAGGACGAATAACTTACAGGCCAAATACGCAGCGAGCGAGTCACCTAGTTGCCCTTGTCAATGCACTTCTCAGGGTTTTCGTTCTTATTCTTGCACTGCATTATCTCCACGTTCTCGTCAAGGCATCACTCTCCGATGTGCCTCCATGTATTCCTTGGTTGGCTCCCTTCGTTCTCAAACTCTCCTACATTTTAGTTTGAAGTACAACAATGTCAAATTGGCATTTATTGAAAACTATGGACATATACTAATGTGAAAAATAAGTCCTTACACGTTTACATAGCAGACTCAAGATCTTGGCAGTGCAATCAGAATTGACCCTTGGAACGTTTCAAAGTTGGGGACAATTTGATATCACCGTATACTTCGCCTTGATCTTTCGGTTCCTCCTGCCTGCATACTTCGTCTTATTTTAGCCACTTAGTCAGTTGACTTGTATGCTTCCAGAAGACAGATTATTATATGTTTAATTCAGTATTGTTATTGCTTTGTGAGTTGGTTGAGTGAAGGATGGAGTGGGATGAGAAGGGAGTTAAGGGCAGGAGAGGAAATCATAGGGTAATCATAGGAAGATTACCATTCAATGAGTTTCACCTGAAGCCACGTGAACGGAGCTAATAAGGTTTAAGACCTGAAGACCACCAGAGATTGGAGAGGGAGACAAATAAAACCCAGTCCTTAAAATAAGTGCAACCTGAAGAACAAATAAAAGCCAAGGAAATATGTGATACGATGAGGATGAGAGTTTATACCAGATCTTGAAAACCCAACACAGTTCAAATTCAGGTAGGAATTCACTGGTGGTAAACTGAGATTTGAATAGGTTCCACTACTCACTTTAACATGTGGTTGATTCTTGGCATCGGGATATGCTTCAAGTGGTTTAGTTAATGACTTTGTGATGACATATTTCTCAAGTGCCACTTCTCCCTTTCACATATCTTCTTGTATCTGTCGAGAATTCAAATTCATTGTAAGCGTCTAGAAGTAATTTTAATAAAGAGTAAACAAACTCAGTTTGCCATAGATAGAATGCAATCAAACTCAGTTTTATTAGAGCTAATAACTGTCCAAATACTCTTTTAGCGATAAAGGGAGTAATACCCTCCAGATAAAATTTGACTCATGCAGAAATCTCCCATTTCCTTGGATAGCAAGCTCTTGTCACGTCGAACCATATCAAGACCCTTTTGTTCAATTACCTGCACAGACAAACAAATTATCAGAAATCAAGACATTCCATCTTCAAACTATCCTCTCTTTTCATCTTTGAAAAGGATAAAAGAAAGAAAATAGCATATATTAAGCCTACATGAAGCAAAGGTTACTGCTTTCACCCACTTGATGTTGTATTATTACATTTTTCCTACCTCAAAATATTTAATTAGGATAATAAAATATATTAGTTTCTACAGAAAACTCCTCCAATTTACCTCAACCATAATATCTGCAGAGATTGGTCCGAAAATGAGCAGGTGAGAATGCAGCAACAACCTCCTCTTTCCCTTCTGTTTCAGGAGGTTAGGAAAGAATCTACAACGCAGCCCTTATTTCTGCCCGTCAACACAAGATCCTGCTTCTGAATATTCTCTAGAATGACTCCGTATCTGCAGAATAAGATAATGAGTCCGTTTTGAGTTTTCCGAACTATACAGTTAGAAATTGACCAGAGTTCTATACAGAATTATAGAAAAGGTGATCAACATATATATTACAAACAAAATCACAATTGAGATTTAAAAGTTGATGAAAGTGATTCAACGAATAACCATAAAAGTTGCAACTTCAGGGAAAAGGGTCACAAAAAGAGAGACAAACCCTTACATGTCAACATGACCAAAGAAGTAAGTGCATATGAGCGGATCATTCATGTTATTAACACCTAGGATTATCTCTTAATCAACTGGAACCATACCTGTTGGGTTAAATCAAATCAAATCTTTTGTATGGATGCACCTAGGATCATCTCTTAATCTATCGTAACCATACATGTCAGGCTATTAACACCTAGTATCATCCTTCAGGAAGCTTTAATAGTCATGTATTAATCCAAACAATTTCATCCATCCCTTGGTACAGCCATACCTGTGTCAAAAGAACTTAAATCAAATCAAATTGTCACAAAACTTCTCCGATAAGGCTCCCATTTTATTTACTTTATTTAAAATGTCTAAAAATAATAGGCACAAACTCAAAACATGGGATCAATAGGGAATGAATATTTATCCCAACAATACCACAAGGCACAAAGAATAAACTACGAACTGATATGCAAGAATCAATTAATCAGATCATCATCAATAGTTAAGAGCAAACAGAGAAATAAATTAGATTAAGAGCAAACACACCAAATATCAGACCCTAAAGCAAACAGAGAAATAAAATAGATTAAAAGCAATTATAAATGCCTACTATGTGCAATATCAAATAAAAAAAAAGTCAAAATTTGGTAGACAAACTCAGTTATTTTGATGACAACACTACATAAAAATACGAACTTTTATTTAAAAAAATAAAACCTGTGTAAATCACTGAAAAGAATAAACACTACAAGCAAGAATTCGACAACATTTTCGATTGCAATTACCTAATCCTAACACCAAATTAGAGCTATGAGATTCAACTTTAAATTGACCACAACTTTAATTACATGAATAAGAAAAAGTGCATAGGATACATATGCTTCTGATTTTATATATACCATAGATTCATCCGTAACCCTAAGAACATCGTACATATAAACAATATCATACCTTATGCTCTTTCTTGGGCTCTTGCTTCCGTTGCAAGTGCTACTCCACCTCATATTTGAGTTGTCCTCATACTTTCTGAATTGTAATATTTGGACATAGATTAACATAAAGTCACGGACATATGATGAATGCAAGTTACCATAGTTGCTGATCTCTATCACTTCAAGGATGAATCCAAAGGGTTGTTGCACGTTGCACACTAAGTTGTGGTAATGAAAATAAATTGATGAACTTACTCGAGTTGGCTCCATGTCACCACTTCCCTTTGCAAATGCAGCTACAGATGTTCTTCCGGAATATCCCTTGATGGTCAAAAGGGGGCCACCAACATTTAGCATTATTTTCCTAACTGAAATTCACTTCCTGATTTGCAAGGCATCAAGAGGTAATGTACTGAGATTGTACCTGGATTCGGCTGCGAAGGACCTCTCCTCACATTGAAACAGTTGGTGACCTTCATGAAATTCAGAGCAGCTTCTTGAAACTTGCTATTCTCCTTCTTGATTCTGGTTCAAACTCATCTCCAATGAGTCATCTGCGAGAAGCACCCCCTGGCTCATCCTGGATTTCAGCCTCTTCATCGACAATCTGAATCTATCGAACTTCGTAACCTTGACTATTCTCAACTTCTTCAATCTCCTCCTTGGTTCATCTCATTGTTTTGAAGAATTGACTCCACTACTACAACACTCATTCCTTCCTACATCGGAAACAAAATTCCAGATTCCCTAATTTTCACATGTAACAAAAAAACAAAAAAAACCGAGTCCGCATAGTTTCAGATTATGCACAAATCCAACCGCTAACAACCAAATAACCAAAATTCTAAACAAACACTACACATATCAGAGGCAATGAAATTGATACCTTTTTATGCAATGTCTGAATGAATTAATGATTGGCGGTACCGAACTATCAGAGGATCAACCAAAACCCTAGAATTGATTACAATGCAATTTCTTGTGAAGCCTTTGCTTCTAGTTTAATTAGTATTATGGGTGGATTGGTTACAATGCAATTTCTACTCGGTGATTAAAGAAAAAAGTAATTAAGGTCATCTTGCTCATGTACTGCTAAGCTATTCTTGTGTAAGAATGAAACTCCAAAAGGTGCCATGATTTTTTGTAAATGTGACCACAAAGGCATACAAATTAAGGAGGGATTTCATGATTATCTACTCTATGACATTTTGTCAAACATGTAGAGTGTATGTCTGAATTACACTTTTAAACCTTACATTTGAAGGGCTTTTCATTCCATTAATCTTTAGATGTCATCAAATGCAAGTAAATAAATAACAACCATAGGTTTGAATCGAACTCTGCAAATTAACATATGGTTACTATCAAAGTTCTCAACCAACCCTAACTCTACCTAAGTAAATCTGTATGTTATATGCCTTTGGGTTAATATTCAACAATCAAAGAAGTTGCATAAGTGGTCTACCAAAGACAGTTAAGCCTAACTCTTTGCTTGAGCCTGCAAACATCCACCCAACCATTTTTTGTAATGAAAAAGCCAATCTCCCACTCTCTAAATATAGAATGCAAAGCACGTGCATTGCAATTTGCAACATCAAACCAATTGGGAAGAATGAAACTGGTAAAATTTACAATCACGAATTGAAAAAATAATTTCCACACCAAAGCAATCAAACTACATGTTCAATAAAAACCTACCTAATCTCAAATCGGAAACCTAGTTCCCAAATCAAACCAGCTCTAGATCAAATTGAAGATACATACCTGAGTCAATTAACGTCGACGGAGGTAGAAAACTACTAAATCGTTGTTGTAGAGGATCATTGGGTTTGTTAGTGTCCAGACCACCTCTGTGACTCGTCGGATACTCCAACCCCTCACCGACACCAAAAATTCCCCATGAAGCAGAATCACATCTCAATAGCCTTGTGAAAGAAGATATAAAAGAGATTTAAGAATCGTCAATTATGAACAAAATTAATGAAATTGTTGAGGGCTAGGGCCTTCGTTTAAATCGAAAACAACAAAATTGGTACAAAACCGTCGCCGCAATCACTTACCTACACACTTCAACCACCGCCTCCTCTCGCCCTTGCCGACCTCACTGCCCTCGTCACCGACGTAGTTGGCTTTGTCGGCGCCCGCATCCCTCCCTCTCCCTCTCCCTCCCTCCCTCAGCGGGGCATCGTCGTTCAGGTTTCTCAAACAGATGAGTTGAAAATTGAATGGATGCTCCCGCAGTCGCTACCCTCACCTGCCAACATCCGAGTCGCCAAACGATTGAGCCGCCTTCGGCCGTCGCGACCCTCGTCTTCTACCACACGTTACTCACCGACAACTGCGCCGCCCACCAACATCTCCGACCACTCACTGATCGCGCCAATCCTCCACAACGAAAAAGCCCAATCAATTTTGAAGGAGAAGTTGAAGAACGTGGAAGAGAAATCCACGATTATTGTATTGTGAAAAAACGGTTGAAGAAGACAATTTGGGGCTTCTTGGGTTGCTACGGTTGAAGAAGAGAACGACTAAAAATTGGAATTATTAGGTTAGTCGTGCTCGTGCAGTTCGATTTCAGTTTTGGTATTGGCGGCCAGAAGAACGTGGATGAGAAGGAGAAACTGCTTCTTAACTTTGTTCAAAGAAGGAGACACGTGGCTCATTTTTTTACAAAGGGTCTGCTTCTAAAATAATAAGTATAAGGGGTTGATTAAGGAAAAAATCTATTATAGTGTTGACATTTGATGTAATTAAGTAAAATTTGTGCCTTCGGCACAAATTTAGATCGAAATTTATAAAGTTACTACTCTTTGTATTGAAACTAAAAAGAAATTAATAGTGGTCAGTATAAAAGAAAAACCAGTTGTGCTACTATTATGTAGTACATTTGCAAACCTTGGATGCTGCTGACAAGTATTAGTTGAGCTCAATCTAATGTGTTGGTTGAATAGCTTCTAATGTAAAATGCAATGAGATGTTGTGTTAGTAGCTTGTAATGATTATGCACAACCAAAATCTGATTTTTGATTTTAGAATGAATTCAATTAATGTAAAAACTTGTTAAAGTGCTGACATTTGATGTAATTAAGTCAAATTTATGTCTTCGGCACAAATTTAGATTGAAATTTATGAAGTTACTACTCTTTGTATTTAAGCTGAAAAGAAATTGATAGTGATCATTATAAAAGAAAGAATAGGTGTGCTACTATTATGTAGTACTTATGCAAACCTCGGATGCTACTGACAAGTATTAGTTGAGCTCAATATAAGGTGTTGGTTGAATGACTTTTAATGTAAAATGCAGTGAGATGTTGTGTTAATAGCTTGTAATGATTATGCACACCCAAACTGTGATTTTGATTTTAGAATTATTTGAATTAATGTAAAAATCCGTTACACTGCTGACATTTGATGTAATGAAGTATGATATGCAAATATAAGTTGATGATATGCAAATATAAATTGATGATATGCATATATAAGTTGATGATATGCAAATATAACTTGATGATATGCAAATATAAAAATAAGTTGGGGAAATAAAAATAAGTTGGGGAAATACAAATTGATGTTGTGAAAATGTATTATTATAATATGCAAATATAAATTGACGGTGTGCAAACGTAAAAGTATGATATGCAATTATAAATTAATGATATGCAAATGTAATAGTATAATATGCAGTTATAAATTACTAGAAAATCGCACTAATATATCTTATTATTGAACAATTATTATAAAAGTTTGTAAATTACTAGTATTATTATAAATTTTAGCCTATGCATGCTTCGAACCCACATATTTGCGCATAAGCACATCACTCTACCATTGATCTAAAATGCTTTTAATTATATTATAACATAACATTCAAATAAACAAATAAGAGTTATTTTCACGCCACAACCAAAAAAGGAGAAAAAAAAAAGTAGGAACTCCTAATAAACCGTACACATTTGTATACACATTTGCAGAAAAAGAGGTCATGTTAGCACACAATTAGAAATAAAAAAAAACTTATACATCAACTTGAATTGCACAAAAAGAGACCATCTCAGCACACAATTAGAAGAAAAAAAAGTAGGAACTCCTAATAAACATTGCTATGTTCTCAGATAACCAAAAAAAGAAAAAAGAAAAAAGAGAAAGTTAATTAAAAAAAAAAGTTAAAAATAAGAAGTTTATGTTGTGCAAATATAAGTTACTGTTATGCAAATATAACTTCATGATATGCACATATAACAATCTGTTATGCAAATATAACAATCTGTTATGTAAATTGAAACTGCTCACACCGGATGTCAGCAAGATTGTCATTCTCTCTTAATTTTAAGCAAATAATGTGAAAAAAATAGTAAAAGATAAAGTTTTTGCCCATCAACGGCTAAATGTCAACATTTAGGCTAAATGTCAACATTGAAGCTAAATGTTAATATTGAAGCTAAATGTCAACATTTAAGTTACATCAACTTGAATTGCATTAAAAAACATTTACATCAACTTGAATTGCACAAAAAAACATATATATCAACTTGAATTGCACATAACATTTAGCATAAATGTCAAACATTTAGGCTAAATGTCAACATTGAAGCTAAATGTCAACATTGAAGCTAAATGTCAACATTTAAGTTACAGTAGATACAACAACAGAAGATGAAATTCAGAAGCTACAGCAGCCCCTAAAGAAGACCCAAAATCAGCAAAAGCAAGATGCAAACGAAACTCAGAAGCTACAGCAGCCCCGAAAATAGACCCGAAATCAGCGGAAGCAAGATGCAAGCGAAAATCAGAAGCTACAGCAGCTACAAGATGATACAAGAGCAGAACCCTAAAACCCTAAACTCTCTACGACCTAGAACCATAAACTCAAAATCCCAAAGGGGAAAAAGAAATAATTTCAGAATGACAAGAGGGCTTCTGCACTTATAGAGACTGATAAAAGCATAAGCTATATTTGCACAAGACATCATGTCAGCACACAATTAAAAATAAAAAAAAGAACCTATAAATCTACTTGAATTGCACAAAAAGAGACAATGTCAACACACAATTAGAAATAAATAAAAAAGGAACTTTTACATTCTAACAAAAAAAAAACATATACATCAACTTGAATTGCACAAAAAGAGACAATGCCAGCACGCAATTAGAAATAAAAAAGAAACATGTCAACACACAATTAAAGATAAAAAAAGAAACATGTCAGCACACAATTAAACTTTGTAAAGCTCGCCGGGTAGGGCTTGCCCACCCGAATTCTTTCCTAATAAAAAAAAAAAAAAAACTTTGTAAAGCTACTAGCTAATATCTCTAAATAAGTCAGAAATCTCAAGGCACTTCAATGTAAATATACAAACACGTTATTAAATAGGAAAAGTGGAACCAAACCCTAGTTGTCAGCATTTACATGTTTCTAGAAGATGTCAGCACATCTAATCATATATTGTTCACATGTCAGCACTCATAATTACGAGGGAAAAGAATCTGATATATGCCAATGTCATCTTTTTACAGTGTCAGCAGACTAACACAACAATCTTATAAAAAGAAAAAAAGATAGAAATGGAAAGACTTCATTTTAAATATTCCCAAGTTACTAGAAACACCCATTTCAAAAGATGTCAGCATTGAAGTTGTCATCATCGAAGATGTCAGCATTGACGATGTCATCATTGAAGATGTCAACATTGAATATGTCATCATTTACAAGCTTCACAACTACAACAACTACTGCTAGATATTTTTTAACAATGAATCTGAAACAAAACAACCATTCTAGTGTATATGTGCAAAATAATGCAAGTTCTAGCAGTAACGACATCGACAACATTAATTTCTATTTAACCAACAAAATTCATGTCATCACAAGAAGAAACAACACTCATATATTATTGGTTTAAAACGAATATCAACTTGAATTGCACAAAAAGAGATAATGTCAGCACACAAATAGAAATGTAAAAAAAAAACACACACATCAACTTGAATTGCACAAAAAGAGATCATGTCAGCACATGTATCTTTTGTTTCTGTTTATCTATTTTCAAATCAACATAGCTAACAAATTCTATAGTATATGAGTAGCTTTTAGCAAGAGGAATAACATGTGAACAATAAATGTCAAATCAATATAAAACATAGCATAACTAGCAAGAGAATTCATACATCATAGGGAGAATGAGATAAATATAGCATAACTAGCAAATCACAAAACCCCTCCTATGTTCTCACATAACCAAAAAAGGAAAAAAGAAAAAAGAGGAAGTTAATAAAAAAAAGTGAAAAATAAGAAGTTTATATTTTGCAAATATAACTTACTGTTATGCAAATATAACTTTATGATATGCACATATAACAATCTATTATGCAAATATAACAACCTGTTATGCAAATTGAAACTGCTGAAACCGGATGTCAACAAGATTGTTATTCCCTCTTAATTTTAAGCAAATAATGTGAAAAATCATATTCCTCCCAGAACACAATTAGAAATAAAAAAAAAGAACCTATAAATCTACTTCAATTGCACAAAAAGAGACAATGTCAACACACAATTAGAAATAAAAAAGAACTTATACATTCTGACAAAAAAAAACATATATATCAACTTGAATTGCACAAAAAGAGACAATGTCAACACACAATTAGAAATAAAAAAGAAACATGTCAGCACACAAAAATAATCTTATATTGGAGATGTCAGCATTTCAGAAGATGTCAGCATTTCAAGAAGATGTCAACATTTTCAGAATAAATGAATAACAAACCAAAAACCTAAACCTAATGCTTGGAGCTCATATACTCTCTTATTCATCTTCTCTTTCCCGAGTAATTTATATAAAAAAAAATAAAGGCTTGTTGATAGTGAAAGGCCACCAGTTTCTGCTACTTTGTTGAAACTTTGGTTATGATCAATGCGACCATATTAATATCTGGAATTAATCTATAATGACAATTAAACTATATCATGTTTATTTCTTGTGATATCTTCTACTAGATTTTTCCTAGATGATTTTGGTAAATCATCATTTAGTTATGTAAACCCATTCCCCCCCCCCACCCCTTTAAACCTTTTTACACGACATTAACACCGAGCAGTGTGATAAGATTCAAGCAGTGACCTTCTCAGCTGGGGAATCGGAGATCTTGAGCAATCCAACCTGATGTGACTGCAGGTGGTGCTTGCCATGCTGCTTGGCTTGGTGCTGAGACCAGTAGGCGTGCGCAGCCAAAACCCCGTCCAAGAGCTGCTGGGGAACCGGCTCCCCCCTCCTCTGTTGCGGGGAGATTCTCGCTGTGTGAACCAGTGTTTTCCATTTGTCATGCTCTAGAGTAACAATTATCCATTACATGAAATTACCGGTTTTGTAGTAAACAAAGTAATACTACTATATAAGATCATGTGATTAATCATGTCTGGATTCCATAGACAAGAAACAAATTAAGACCTTCCCTATGTGGATCCTCCTCTAGGACAGGCACAAATTGCACAATTGTTTATTAGCAATGGCAGATGTTTTCGTACTAAAACCATATATAAATAAATACAAATAAAAGACAAATATTACTTATTAGTATAATGTGCTGTTGACAGTAGAAAGCTAATGAGATATTGTCAAGAACTGGTCAGCCAATCAACAATCACTTTAATAGATGTGTTCACTGGAGATATGAATCTTTTTCTTTTTCTTCCTTTTTTTTTGTTGAGATCGCATCTTAGCCAGTCTATATAAAATGGCACGTCTTTTTCCAGCATGATGGGGATGAATGATTGAAATCCAATATAAAATGTCGACAACATTCTTTATTCATAAAAAATTATGTGATTTCAAGTATGAGATGAATAAAAGACGAACGAGTTAAATAAAGATTCATATAGCTTGCTTTTCCAAAACATGGAGAGAGACATCAGACAGCCCAACCAGGAAGCAAAGACAGATGAGTTTAAGCTTTTGTTAGATCCCCCCCTTCAGACATCTTAAGAATATAACCTATGAAAGCAGCCCAGTCACCAGCTTTAGAAGATTGGAAAAAACTTACCTTCAAATCTACATAAGTTCGATATTTTGCATTCTCAAAGGCACATAGCTTAACATCACGCCACCTGCAAGATGGGAAAAGCGGTTAGGACTGATACATCTGAAGCGTATAATGATATTGGTAGACGAATCTTGCCCTGAGAACAAGGAATTACTTTACCTTCCGGTTCCAAGTTTCTCCACACCTTGAACCAGAGCTTCCACTTCTGTCACAGAGAAGGGCCTCCTGGTGCGACGTTGACCCATTTCAGTACGCCGCTGTCTAGTGTTCATAGGCACTGCAGCTAAAGCATCCACATTTTCTTGAACGCGAACAAGGACTCTAGAATCTGAAACCAGTTTGTTCTCCGGCTTAGGACCAGAGAATGGCACCAAATCCTGACAAATTCTACTTGAAACAGTTGCTGAAGTTCTATCCGGTTTGTCATGGAGAGACAGTTCTTGTTTAGGATTGAGGGACCTGGATAAATTGCAATTATTAACAGAATCCACCACATAACAAGTCAAAAAAAATAAGAAGAGATAGATTAGAAATATCACCTATTTACATAATCTTTAGGTGAGCGACAAGTTGGAAGAACAGGACAATCTTCTTGGGAAGGATTTAGGTACAGCGGACTAGGGGTGCTAGGCTCTAAAATGAAATTCAGAACATTCAGATTATCATATTCAGATATACCAGTCTGCAGTAATGTTTTGCTATCATGGCGAATCTTCTTCCCATGAAGAAGCACCCCCACACGTAGTCCACCACCAAGGACTGTATTTATCGTGTCCAAAACATTTTTCTACAAGAAAAAGATCCAAAGCAACACCAGATCAAATTGCCTGAAGGCAAATGAAGACATGGAAGAGCACAGTTATTGGAGATTCAAGATCTGAAGGAAACAGCACTGATCAGATATAATTGGGGACTGGTATTGACTATTGACAATTTTCACCATCAATTATTCGGTGAGCAAGATATTGATATTTACTGCACATCTCACTATTTTTTCCTCCACGGCCCAGGGTAGGGGTTGTGGGGGTGCTCGTGAAGGGCGTCAACCAAAATAACTTTTCTTTAGGAAAAAAAAGAGAGAGATTTGGATGTTTAGTACCTTCAGTGAGGCCAACAGTTGTACTTTCAGGGATTTTTCAGTTTCTGACACATTATTTGCTTTCTAAGGAGAAAATAAATGACATTTGAAAGTTCAATTTAACAGTCACTGAACTAAATGTCATTTAAAAAAAGTAGGAGTATCACATTTATCAAGACATGAAAAATATGATGAGTATTAAATGACCACTAACATGGGCACATATTAGGAAAAAAATCCACAAAATAAAATAAACTTCGGATGCCTAGGAAGCTAGTAGTATTTAACTAGCAACTATAGAATAATATGATCAACTTGTCAATAATGGACATACAGAGTACAAGATAACTGCCTTCAGAACCACTAAAATGAATGTTAAAACCCTCAGAAAGAATGAATTTAAAAGGGAAATGGTTAGAAATAATACCTTTTCAAATAGTGGCTGTAAACAATTTTAAAAAAGCTCGAGGAACATTGAAGTTGCTTACCCCTCTGACTCATACTCCTTTGCAATTCTAATTGCTTTAGAAGAAGACACCTCTGGTGCCTGGGCAGCAGGAATTATTACTAGCAGAATTGCATCATTACGCCCAACATAATCACTAATCTGAAGACAACATGGATGAGCGTTAAATTCCAGGAGAAAGAAAAAAAAACGTATGTTGAAATCTAAATAGTAAAAACTGCAAGATCGACAAAGAATCATTAATTGTCCATCAAAAGTGTTGATCTTTTTACCATTGATTCATCCACACTCCGCTGTTCCAGGTAAATCAATCAGCTTCAGTGGTGGAGCTGCAAAAAAAAAAAAAAAAGAATTAACAATGACAAATTTTCACATAGATATATTTGAGAAGTGATATCACAGAACCTGCAATATAATTTCGAAATTATCTGTTATGCATCACAATGTCTGATATGCATGCAAAACTATGAATCTATCTTAAGCAAATGATCACTAAACACGACAGCAAATGTAATTGCACCATAAAGAGCCCATGGCAAACAGGGTCTATGTTTCTGATTTTGCACTTTTTTGGAATTAAAGCTCTAAGAATTAGGATTGGACTTACTAAATCTTTGACATTTCAGATTTCCAAAATTTAGTAAAAAACTAGACGAAGTGGGATGGGAAAACAGATGCACATAAACCACATAGCATGCCTAAGCATATGATATCTTTTATATAAAAAAAAATGAAAACATGAATACTAATCATTTGAGAGTCCTAGCACAAATAATCACAGGATTCAAGAGCACAGAATTATTGAATAAGCAGTATACAAACCTGTACTAGTGCGAAGTTTCAAACTTATTTCATCACGACTCTTGCCAGACACACCCTTGCTTAGCCTCTCCTGCAGGGAATGTCTAAGAGCACCTATCCATCAACAGAATAGGAAGGTTAATCATAGTATACTGGTGTTAATCTGCATAACTAAACGGGCATAGTACAAAAAATTTCATAGCAAAATTCAGCCGATAGCAGCAAGGCACGAAGAATTGAAAGAATTAGCAGCAAATTCGAAGATCTCTAATTTCACTTATACCGAAACACAAATCGAAAGCAATGACAGCAAGAAACATAAATCAAGCAAAGCAATGACAACAATCGAAATTAGAAAGTAATGACAACAACTCTCTGCATCAGTCGAAATTCAGAAGCAACGAATTGAAAGAGGGTTACCATGGGACCGAAGCCGACAACTGAATTGAAAGAAATCTGAGCCAGGGAAACCGTTGCTCGTCGCCATTGATGCGCAGATAGTCAGGATTGTACAAAATTGCCATGGATTGTACAAGCGAGAGGTCTAACCAGGTGATGTGAGAAAGAGAGGCTCACTGTTCTTCAGTTGTCAATCAGCGAAGGTGGACGGCGTTCTTCGCCTCTGTGGCCGGCGTTCTTCAATCGTCAATCAGCGAGGGTTACCATGGGAAGTTCTTCGCCTCTGAGATCTGAATCAACCTCTGCCGCTCCCTCGCCCTACCTCTGCCTTCAATCCCCGCCGCCGGCACAGAGAGAGAGGGAGACCATCAGCGAGCCATTGATGGAGGAGCGAGGAGGAGGATGAATCGAGAGGGACGAAATTCACAAATTGTTGAACAACGGTAGAATAAGAAGGAAGGGCAATATCGTCAATTAACCATCCGAAATTAGAAAAGTGGGCATTTTACTAATTTTTATAAAAGCTAGGACAAAACTCAAATTAGGGCGAAAATTAGTGCCTTCGGCACAAATTTTCTCAATACTCGATGCATAGTGTTGACCTAGCACATTGTGGTTGATTCTAGAAAAAACATTTTTTGCCAAAAAAATTATTAAAATAATATAGGAAAAATGACCAAAAATAATAGAGAAAATTTGGTACAATGAACCTTTTTGAGAATGTGATTAGGTATTTGGCCCCTTTAAAATTTTTATTAGGCGTGCAAAGCTCTTGTGAAAATTAATTAGCCCTATCCCCCGTTCCCTTTCCTTCTCTCCATGGCGTCTGAGCCCTCAATCGGCGATTTTCGACCTTCCTCTCTCTCTCTCAATCTCTGATCTACCCCTCTCTCTCTCTCAATCTCCGATTTTCGACCTTCCTCTCTCTCAATCTCCGCTCTCTATCTCTCCCGACGGCTATCCTCCTCCCAATTAAGGGTGACTGCCCTTACCTCGGCCTCGAATGTTCTCAAATCGCCGAACAAGGAAGAACGTCTCAAGTTGGAACATCGACGATCAGGTATGGTTTTTGCCGTGATTCTCTCTCATCTTCGCCTGGATATCGTTCGCGAAGTCACTGCTTCTTTGCTTGAACATATCCCCTGTCAGTCTCAGTCTCAATTTCAATCTCCCCCTCCCTTCAATTTCACATTAATTCTCAATTTCCACTATTTTTATGAATTCCTCCTATTTTCGTGATTGTTTGTGGCGAATGTAATTTGAGTTTGAACCTGATTCACTTCCATCAAAACATGAATGGAGCGTTTTCAGTTTACTCAGATTCTGCCACAAGCGGACCTCTTTTTGCCTTCTGGTGCTTTGTGATGACTTGAGGTTTTGCTGAATTTTGATCTCTACTGATTAATTGGATTCTCTACAATGGTATATTAAGGCTAAAAAGGCACAAAGGTTTTGAATTGATTAATTTTAATCTCTACTGATTTATAGGTTAGATTTTTAGCTTCAACTTT
Organism: Persicaria tinctoria; assembly: GCA_037127255.1. Lineage (NCBI taxonomy): Eukaryota > Viridiplantae > Streptophyta > Magnoliopsida > Caryophyllales > Polygonaceae > Persicaria > Persicaria tinctoria. The sequence goes on from JBANSL010000004.1 coordinate 26,665,577, forward strand.
TAGATGAATTGAGTTTCACCTAGTGATTATTCAGAATTTACTTTAGATTCTCAAGTTCATAAGAACTTCTACTGATCAACCATTTTTCGTCGCATGGATTGCCTTCTGGACATGAAAGAAGGTATCTGTAGCTTGATTTTTGCAGCACCTCGATGCTCGAACATTCCCGAACTACCATTTCTATTGCCACTGACTCACTGTCGTTGTATGCTTTGTTTCGTTTTGATTTTAAATTGTTTGCGCGTCATTCTGTATACATACTATTTTGTTCTTCTGACTACTGTTGTCAACGTGCACATGCAAATTTGTTGATATGAAGTACTTTGTACTCTTATCATTAGTTGAATTCTGGATCATAGGTCAATTAGATATGTTAACAACATAGAGTGAAGCAGGTACTATACGGTGAACATTGAGTTGGAATTATACTGTGAATGAATCCTTTTAGTTGAATTGGAATCTGATTTTGGAGGGATTGTGGATGGAACTTGTAGAAATGGTAGTGGATGCAACTTGTTCATACTGTCATGTTGTGGAATTTGGCAATGGACTCGTGTCTTAATATGGAGTTGTCATGTTGTGGATGGCTTACTCACTGTTATTGCTACTGTATTTTATGGCTTTACCTTCAATTTGTAATGGGATGTCTTTGCCTTCAAGTTGTGATGAGATTTCAAATGTGTGATGCTTTATTTTCATATTTTGTGAGGTTGACTACTGTAGTTTTTGACATTATTATCTATGATTTTAATTTGCACCTTATTTACAACTTTTTACTTGTTATGTTTGGATTGTATTTTAATTTGCACCTTGTTTACAACTTTTTACTTGCATTTTAATTTGCACCTTATTTACACTTTAAGCTCTTATGTCATCAATTATATAAAATTGTCACCATAAATAGTTGTGATTAATGAAGTGTAATAGCAAATGTCATCAATAAATAAAAATGTAATAAACATTAAACATGTCACCACAAGTGATTGCATCAATAAAGTGTAATCACAAACGTGTCATCAACTAATGAAAGTGACTGCATCAATAAAGTGTAACCACAAACGTGTCATCAGGGAATGAAAGTATAATCGATGAAAATAAATCGATAAACAATTGATTAAATTAAAAACATGTGGCATCAATCGATTTGATTTAAAAAGTGGCTTCAAATAATTACATTATAAAAATGACATGAAAACACCATTTTGAAAAAGTTGTATCACATTAAAGGAAAAAATGTCATCAAAATACTACTTTGAAAAAATATTATCAGAATACTACTTTGAAAAAATATCATCAAACATATGGCATCACGGTAAAAAAATATCATCAAAAAATTGACATAAAAAAAGTGTCATCAGTTGGTACCAGTAAAAAAAATAGCATCAATGGTCACCGTGACATTACAGTAAACACAAAATGTCATCAATGTTTAAAGAAAGTGGCATTAAAAAAGTGTCATCCAATCATTTCATTAGAAAAGTGGCATCAAAGTGAAAATAAAATATAATAAAATTTTGGCATCAAAACGGTAAAATACGGCATCAAAAAAAATTGACATAAAAAAGTGGCATCACATTAAACAAAAAATGTCATCAAGATTTAAAAAAGTGGCATTAAAAATGTGTCATCCAATCATTTCATTAGAGAAGTGACATCAAAGTAAAAATAAAATATAATAAAATTTTGGCATCAAAACGGTAAAAATATGACATCACTTAAAAAAAAATCCAAACGGGTTGGTCAACGTTGACCGGTCAATGGTCAAACGGTTGACCGGTCAATGGTCAAACAGTTGACCATTGACCAATCCACTCTATTGGGAAGGGGTCTACATAAAACTTATTAATTTAGTTTGGGGGCTAGCTACCTAATTGAACATTCAAAATGAGCCACTTACCAAAATCACCCAAAATAATACGAACTATCCGTCGTGAATCGATATTAATACGAACTTCAAAAACTATAAAAAATAATATAAACTATCAGCCATGAACCAATATTAACACGAACTTTAAAAACTACCAAAAATAATACAAAGTATTTCACATTAAACCAATTTCGATACGGAAAAAAATTCTTGTTGATTTTTGGATGTTTTTGCTAAATAGCTTATTTTGAACCTGTAATTAAATAATTAGCACCCAAATTAATTTTATTAGGTAGGCTAACACCCTTCCCAATCGGTCAACATTGACCGTTGACTGGTCAACGTTGACCGTTGACTTTTCTTTTTTTTTTTAAACCAATTGACGCCACTTTTTTTTGATGCCATTTTTCATAGTATTTTGATGCCAAATTTTTAATTACATTTGTTTTCTTTAATGTGATGCCACTTTTTAAAGTAGCGTTTTTGATGTTATGTGATGCCACTTTTTTCAAACTTTGATGACATTTTTGTTTACTGTGATGTCATGTGGACCATTGATGCCTTTTTTTACTATTGACTACTGATGACACTTTTTTATGTCAATGTTTTGATGATATGTTTTTTTACCATGATGCCATATTTTTTCAAAGAAGTATTTTGATGACATTTTTTTTTCTTTAATGTGATGCAAGTTTTTCAAATTAGTGTTTTGATACCATTTTTCTAATGTAATTATTTTATCTCACTTTTTTTAATCAAATCATTTGATGCCATATTTTTTTTCAAGGTACTGTTTTCGTGGTGCCATATTTTTTCAAGGTAATGTTTAGATGACATTTTTTTCTTTAATGTGATGCAACTTTTTCAAAGCAGTGTTTTGATGCCATTTTTCTAGTGTAATTATTTGATGATATTTTTTTAATCAAATCGTTTGATTTTATAATAAAATGGATTGATAACACTTTTTTAATGCCACTTTTTTCAAATCTTGCTGATATTTTTTTGTATACTGTGATGCCACATTGACCATTGATGCCATTTTTTTTACCGTTGACTACTGATGACACTTTTTTGATATCAATTTTTTGATGATATATTTTTTTTTCATGATGCCATATTTTTTCAATGTAATGTTTTCGTGATGCCATATTTTTTCAAGGTAACGTTTTGATGACAATTTTTTCTTTAATGTAATGCAACTTTTTCAATGTAATGCAATATTTTTTCTTTAATGTAATACAATTTTGTCTTTAATGTAATGCAACTTTTTCATATTTATGGGTTAATTTTTGTAATTTTACAAAAATTGCTATTAATGGGTGAATTTTTGTAATTTTATAAAAATGCTTCTTCAACCTTCCTGCTTCCCCTTCCTCTGTACACGATTGAACGCAACCATAGCTCCGGCCGCCGCTCCTCGATCCCTCACTCCGGCCGATCGACCTCGCTCGCTCGACCTCGACCTTGCTCGCTCCGGACGCTCGCTCGATAGCTCCGCCGCTCGGTCCCTCCCCTACTCCTCCGCTCGCTCGTCACCGCCTCCTTCCCTCGCTCAGATCTGGACTCGCTCGCTCTGCCTCGCTCGACCTCGGCTCAGATCTAGACACGCTCGCTCCGCCTCGCTCGACCTCGGCTCAGATCTGATATCCGCCCTTGCTCGACCTCCCTCGCTTGCCATAGATCCGGCGAGCCAAAGCTGAGATCCCTCCCTCGATTAGATCTGGCAACCTCGGCTCAGATCCGTCGACCTCGGCTCAGATCCGGCAAGCCAAAGCTGAGATCCACCATAGATCCGAGTCCGCCAACTCAGCCCCAACCCGAAAAAGCTCTGCTTTGCATTTGAAACTGTCATCATCGTAGGAGTGTTTGAATTAGAAGATGCTTATGGATAGGATGGGTTTTATACGATGATAGTATTCAGGTTTCTTGCACCCTTCTCCCTTCGGGTTTCATCTACATTTATACATTTTGTTGGATGATTGGCATTAGCTTAGATTTCAATAAATTCCTATCATCCTAAAAGTGGGTCTGGGTAGAGAGGCGAATCTCGTTGTTGAAGCTGTTGCAAATCAGATCTGAGATCCGAGTCCGCCATAGATCCGAGCAAATGAGCGAGAAAGCTCATAGAGAAACAAGTGCTAAGGGGCTAAAAAAAGATGGACTGATGCTACCAAGGCTAAAAAATTATTGAAGGATGTTAATTAGCTAATTAAATTACCAAAAGGTGATTTTTCACCAAATTTTCTCTTGATTTTTCAGCCAATTTTTTAACGTGTCAACTAAATGTTCGAAAATTTAATGACGTGACATCATATTATTAAATGCATAAGTATAATTTTTGAAAATAAAAAATATTTATTAATATAAAGGGGATTATAAGGTTAATTTCTTCATCTAATTTGCACTCAAATTTGGTGTTTTTTAACCAAAAATACATTGAATGTTTTTTTTTACAGTGGGCAAACAGTCGGAGCTATTACAAAAAATGTAAACGCGCTCCGGGATAATCCTTACAGATGATGGTACAAAGTTCCATATTAAAAGCGATTGTAAATCTATGACTAATGATACCCCTAGTGGCTATTGTAACGGCCCAGAATTATGATTTCCGGGTTACGTTTCAAGGGATTAAAACCCTTATTCGGATCTTGCAATCCAGGTACGGGTCGAGGTTTCAAACTCATTTTAAGGTTAGTGGAAAGAGGGATTTCAAACCCTAAAAGTCACGAAGGGTCGTTGGGTACCCTTAACTTATCTTAAGACTATGTCGCGAAATTCAATTCAAATGAAAGTAAAGCGGAAGCAAGGTTAAGATACAAATGCCACGACAAAGCCGGGTCAAAACCAAATCATAAGCGAGTGATTACCATTTTACCAAGTTAGAATATTAGCTAGGTTCTTCGATTCGCCAAAGGGTTTCCCGTCACAGAAGCAAGGAGCAAACAATATCTGCAGAAAATACCTTAAAAAAAGAACGGGGAAAGGAGTCAGATCGAGCCACTCATGCGGGACCGGCAGTCCTCGCTGAGGCCACATAGTATGTGCTATACCTAATAAAGATGCTCTAATGCAGTACGAAAGTCAAACACACTAGCATGCTCCTAGTTCATAATAATGTGCAGAAATACTGTAAAGGGCCCAAGACAATGCCAAATGGCATATCCCTCTCCTACCTCCACCCCCTTCCGATAGGGCGGAGACTGGCCAGCTCGTGAATGCATTCCATCATAATCGGGGGGCACGCATGCCTAACCCGCTCCACAATAAAGCCCGCAGGCATATCATAATATAAGGAAGTTCATGACTCGATTGACTCAGGGTACCCGATGAGGCTGGGCTACCCTATGACCCTAGCAAAGACTCTAGGACTATCACAGATAACGGCCGTTATGTTTCAAACGCAATAAGTAAGCAGATGCTCATTCAATTAATGCAACCTAAACAGGATACTACATGACATGCTTTTATGCTTATGCAACACCTAACATAAAATGCAACAACAGGCATGAATGTCCAACCTGAGTAAGCCCCCTAGGGAACTTACCTGAAGATGTAGAACAACAAGATAATACAAGCAAGAGCCCAAATGCAAGTCCAAAGCAATCCAAAAGCAATACACACCTATCATCAAGCCATTTCCATAAGCTACCGGACCAACATTCATACACACGAAACCCAAGTTCTTAACATCCTTAAAACCAATCGACGGTAAAACCATTTTCCAAAACCTTTCTGATATGATCAACATCAACCAAAATCATTTACTTCCAGTCAAACTCATCGATAAATTGGTACCAACCACATCTCCAAACTTCCTTCTTAAAACCAACATCATAAAACCAAGACAAAGAATCTCGACATTAAACATTTAAATCTTAAAACCAATACCTCAAAATCATATTATAGAATTAATTCCGGCATTTTATCTCAAAACCTAAACCCCATTTTAGATAATTTAACAAACAATATTATTAAAAATACATACCAAAATAAATCCATCTTCATAACCTCATTTATAAATCAGAACCGACAAATTCATTTTAACTTCCTTAATTCCCATTTACAAAGCAACATCTATTAATATCATATTTCCAAATAGTAATACCACTTTAACAACTTATAATATAATTAATATTTCCAGAAATATATTTATCACCCAAACTTAGAATATTAACATATAATAATAATAATCTAATAACAATTAACAATTATACCACAACTATATATATAACACAACATATATAACATAAAACACAAAACCCCTTTAAAACCCAACCCAAAAGCCCAACTCTAACCCGAATAAAGGCCAGTCCCCAACCCGGGGAAAAATAGGCCCAAAACCGAATCCCCACTTAAAAGATCCAACCCGGATTCAAAATAAAATAGGCCCAAACCTAGCCCACTATCTGCAACAACCCAAAACCCTGATGAAACCCGGGATGAGACTTGGATCCGGCCCAACTCAAAGACCCAGCCCCAGCCCAATTCTTTAAAACAAAACCCATTCTGATTTTTTTTTTGTAAAAGAAACAAACCGGTTTAATTAAACAACCCTGAACCGGACCATGAAAACAAATAAAACCGAACCCAAACAAGCACTGTTCAACTGTCTCCCCCAAAGGCCGATTGAAAATCTGGAAGAAGAAAAAGAGAGAGCAAGGGCAGTCGGTGGTGGCTGGTTGCTCCGGCCATTCAACCCGGCATCATAGACATGGAATCGGACAAGAAGGAAGAGGGAGAAGGGATTCTCACCGAGTTTCGTCATGCCCGGAACGCGCTCCTCGGGGCTCGATACGACTTCCTCGGTGCCGGAATTAGGTAGATCTTGGCCTAGGGAGGATGTAATGAACTCAAAGGTCGACCTTTACACGATTTGGAGTGTTTAATAGAGAAAGAGAAGGAGGAACCCTCACCGGTGGTCTTCGATCGGAAAACAGGGAAGGAGGAGGAAGACGGCGCTGGGCGGCGGTGGCTCCGGGATCCTGGGCGTCGTGCGCGGCTGCGGGTTGTTGCTGCTGTTCACCGAAAGTGAGAGAGAGGAGGGACGAGGGTGCTCGGCGTTCTCAACGGCAAGGCAAGGGAGCTACCGGGCTGGGCTCAGTGACGACGACGAACGGCGAGGAAGGGTGAGCTGGTGCGGGCGCTGTGAAATCGGAACGGAGCGAGTGGTGATAGGAGGTTCAACAGGGAGCTTTCGGGTTTGGAATCTGAAGGGGGGGGGGGTGCTTTGATTTCCCTTTCTCCTAAACCAAATACACACAAAAGAAAAGGGGGAATGTGTGTGGGCTTGTTCGGATTAAGACAAAAGGGTGAGATGAGAGAGGTCGTTGTTGAACATAGTTGGGGAAGAAGACAAATAGTAGGTCTGCAGAGAGGGAGATGCTTTCTGAACTGGTAGCACAGTTGGCGTGTAAGCTAGGGGACAAAAGGGTGAGCTTGTAGAAATTTAAGGTAGGAAGGAAAGGAATACAACTTAAGATGGTCCCAAAACTCCAAACGTCAAATATCCGGAATATAAATATGAAACCCGCTCACTCGACCTTATCCCGACGCGTTTAAAATACTCTTCAATTTTCAAATTTTCGGTATATAAAATCAGAGTATAACATATTTTAAATTTCTAATTAAAAAATGCCGGAACTTGTTTTGAAATATTTATAATAAAATCTATTGCTCAAGGACTGAAATTTCAAACCTCTCAAATCTTAGAAATCGGAATGATTATAAATAACTATTTTAATAATTTAATATTCTAAAATTTCCCGGTCTTTACATCATCCACCTCTAAAAACAAGTCTCGTCCCCGAGACTAAAATCACTCTAAAACAAGGGGATGAAGTTTTAAATTGGTGAGTACAAGGATCATGCCATTGATTCTGTAAGCATCTAATAGGGGCCCGTATGAGATTCTCACAACACCCTTGACATGATCATAACATTCCCAGTTGGTCGTAGCAAGTATGTGATATGGGCCCCTATCACACCCTTACCCCGACCTTTCGGTCACATCATAACTCGAAAAGCAATCATAGCGTCTCTACTGGGTCTTAGCAAGCATTCTATATGCGCCCCTATAAAATGCTTGTATCCACTTCGTGAGGCGTTATAATATAAGCCCGGGTGTGAAAATCCTCAAAAAGGAATTTCGCAATTGGAAAAGATTGGTCTCAAAATCGTGGAAATTCTCGGTAACGTTTATTTATTTATTTATTTAATTTTTTTTTCAAGTAATTCCTTTTCAAGCCGCTCAAAATCTTCAAATAAGACGTTTAACCAAGCAACTTTACACCAAAATAAGTAAAATCGTTTTGATCAAAATTTCGTCAAAATCCTCCGAAACAAAATCAGTTTCCCGCATAACAATCAATCAAATTCAGAAGCTCGGAGGTGGAATCATCCACCTCTAAGGGCTAATCCCATATCCTCTTCCTAGTTTCCAGATCATGCAACATCATTCACAACTCAACAGGTAATATAACCAAAAGTTTCATCAACTCTTACATAATCAAAATACCATAAGTCATCTCACACATGGCAAGTCCCACATCATATCATAGTCAGGAACCATCACATAACCGTTTAACATAAACATAACATGCCAACAAGTCTCAAGTAACAAATGAACAGCCTCAACATACTACAAATCATAAGGTATATCTTTATCATACTGAAGGCATCACATGTGCATAATCGAATGCTCATCACTCATCACATAAGCACACATGTCCAGAAATCAATAGTTTAGGTGTCAAGGGGTTAGTACGTCAGTACATATCAAATCTCACAATCGCATATCGATATCGCAACACAAGTAGAACAAATTCACCACGTTAACATATCAACACAACAAGGTCATGCTATTATGATTCAGAAAAAAGAAGATCAAACAGTATATAAATCATCAAAATGTCAATATGCCCTAAAAGGCATCACCTTAACTCATCACAACACCATATAACGACCATTTAGACATCATGCACCATTATCTCATATATACAAGTCATATTCACCATTTACATAATCAATAATCATGCTAGTCAACCATATGCTACAACATCATGCCTACTACCACATAATAACATCATGCTTCCATAGAGTAACACATCATTATCTCATAGTTCCTACTCATCATTATTTCATACATCACATCACAACACGTCCTAACATGCTTCTAAAACAACATAACAAGGCATCAATATAGCATGATAATACTTGTCACTGCCAACTGGATTTCAATATTGCATATCGACATGTAATATCCTTCCATATCAGGTTCATCATGGTCGTTATCTAACATCATACCAGCAGATATAAATAAATCAAAAAATAAAGAAAATTCCTCACATCATACTAGTCAAAATAAAACACAATCTCCACTCACCCATCTCCACTCTCAAGCCAAGATTAAACCTCTTCTAGACTCAACAACACTAACTCCGACAAAATCCCCTGAAGAAGTCCTAATTCATTTCGACACTCCAATCTCACCCCTCATTCCATCAAGCACTCCCACACACCATCCACCTCTAAGAATCCAACTCCTATCTTTAACATCTCACCCGAGCACCCTCTCATACTATATTCCTAATTCCCTAAAGGCCATTTCTTACACCTTCCAAGATATCACTAGCATAACCTAGAAGCTCATCAATACCACCAACATTGCCTCCCATAATCCCAAAGCTCACTCAGTCTTACCTAATCCAACATCCTTCTTTCGTGAATCACTTCCTAATACCATCGCTCATCCCAACCGTCCAAAATTCTTTTACCACTCTTCAACCACGCTACCAAATGATCTTACCCACAGGTTTAAGGAAGAAGCAATAATAAAAATCATCAAACATAAGGTCTACATTATATCAACTAGCATTTATAAACATAACATCATGGGTTCAACAAGTCTCAGTTTATCGTCATCCTCAATAACCATTGCAAGAATCATATAGGAACATACTCAAGTCAAGCAAGCATGTTGCATTATAATCTTATCAGATACAATTCAGGCTTCTTAGCATATTTAGTTCACATTTTACAAGCAAGGGAATTCGAACCATGCTTAGCAACTTAGAGTAGCAACACGTCAAGACATCATGGTACATTAGATCCATAAGACATCACCTCATATCATCATAGACGATAGGCAATCAGGCAATAGTCATCATCAAGTCAGCACATCAACACGTAAATCTCATCGCCAAGTTAGTGCAATATCATTGTCAACAAGTTCAAAAGGGTTAGTAATTCGAACGGAGGACACTCTCACTCGCAAGTCATATCTTACTCAGTAACCGAAATTCTTGATGCGTGCCCGTTCCGTTGACATCATTGATCCTAAGGCCCGTGGGTTATGGGCCCACACTTCCGTTGCTCTGTTATATCGCTATCCAACTCCTCGTTCTCTTTTCCCATGCGGTCGCTCGTCTAATGTATCGCGCAAGAGTCCAAGTTAGGGGAGATAGGGGAGTGACAAGAAAAGACAACCCAAATTCCCTTCCGGGAAGAAACACGGACCACAACTACAGACAACAATACTAGAGAGAAGACTCTGACCCGGGAATAGTAACAACGCCCTTATGGGGGTCTATTAAGTTGCAATTGTGACAGGCGGACACAGTTTCATCATGGGGCATATCAATCAACCATATCAACCCACACTAACATGTATCTATCTCGAAGATCAACGACATGCACGTACATTCAAAAGACACATTTAAGTTCTACCTTGAGGTGCATGCGAGACAAGCTAACAGTCTATCGATTCATGAAAACCATAACGCCTAGTAGTCTTAGCGAGGTATGCGGGATTTACCAAACAGAGCAAATATCACATATATGAGCAATGCACGAGCTTAAGGTATGCATCATATGAGAACATATAGGAGCAACATAATAACTATCTTATTTGGCACAATGATCATATAATAGGTCAAGCGCGACACGTAATCATATGATGGAATACATTTAGAAAGCATGGGTCATTCATGATACTAGCGATACATGATGTGATACAAGCATAGTCAAGAGTCATTAAGAGGAATTCAACATAATATTCACGAAACATGAGGCATCATCAAAAGTAACAAGAAAGATATCATGGACGATAAATTATAATCATGCTAAGAACGAACCATCATAGAGCACATATATGGTACAATAGTCATCACATTATAGAACAAGTACAACATGTGATCATTTGGCGAGTCGTTTTGGAAATCATAAGCCCTACATGATACTACTAGCACATATCGACTCATGACCACAATCAAGGTAACTCAACTAAATTCATTCTAACATTCATTCGTCATGCATATGCGAAATAATACAATGTGGTGTGTGATCATGCGAGGTGCCAAATCATACATCTATGCCAGCACAAGAGGAATTCATAACGTAATAGGGAAACACTACCGAGTGATAACATGTAAGCATGCTATGATTAACCATTACGAAAAGCAAATCAATCATCGAATTCAACATCAATTATCTTGCATGAGTAAGATATGTTATGGTGATAGAAAGAGGGAAGAACCACACTATCAGGACCCTAGCTCGAGAGAGAATTGACAATAATGCAAGCAAGATATAATTCACACGAGTCATAACCAAGGATCCTACATGATACTAAGGCTCAACATAATATACGATGCATGCATGCACTGATCGCGATGACACGCAAGAAATCAATTCAATCACATTCCAGCAATACAGAAGCATGAGGGAGGTTTTTACGATGTATAACACGAGTCTAAGTATTGAGCAATATGACTAGAATACGGGAACATCAGTTCAAATCAGCACATACTAGGATGAAACATTCATTCACCAAGACTCAATTAAACCTCATATTCTCCATTCGACGCAAGTAACACACAACAATATCAACTTGCAAAATCATCAGCACTATTCAATTTGACGAATACAAAATGGATGGGCATGCGATAGATTCTTGTCATAAAAGGAATAAGGAGCATCGACACATCATTATCTAGCATGCTAAGGAGATCATTTCCAGGAAATTGTACAGAGAAGAGTTTATCACACTATCATGGACCTAACCCAGGCGAAAACAAAAAGCATATAGGTTCATATCATGTGGTTTATGCTTCCAATCAATCATACGATCAATAGGCCAAGTAAACATCCTATAAAAACATGCAATCATGATAGAAGGCCAAAGACAACACGAGACTGAAACAATCTAAGCAATCACATATGTAATAACATGAGTAGTCTGTACTAATAGTCATTCACAAGGTATATGCAGGAGGCTATAAGATCATGTCATATAGTTTAGAGAGAGTCACCATTACAACCGAACAGGGATCCCTAAGGGCAACCATTGACCTTCCCCAACTAACTCATCACCCCAAATTATAGTGGGACTTGGTACGACTTTTTGTGGTAAGAAAGCACTGGGTGATCATCATAAGAATCAAGAAAGACAGTCCCGAGAACACCTTACTTTTGACTCAAAGTGACATCAAGAACCACCTTTCAATACACACTCAGACAACCTTCATATCCATACATGATTCCCGACACAAAGTGGTTACCAACCCAATTCCCCGTGGAAGACACTGACATCCAGGAAAAGGCTAGATAGAACCGTCAAGGGGTTAACATAGTGGAAGGGGCTGTTCCACACAGGCTGGGTTTGACCACACAGAAGCAAGGGTACTCACACTATCCCGTTTGCACAGATATGTCAATACACAACTCATTGTTAGGCATACCAAATCAGATCTCTAGCATAGCAAGCACTCAGCATAGAATCAGTTAATAACACTCATAATGATCTCATTTGAGTCTCCCAACCCATCTGTAAAGAACAAGCTGATATTTTGCCTACCGTTCCCAACTACACCCAATAGGGGTGGTCTACCGCCTTTACTACCCACTCGTGTCCCCGTTAAGTCGGTTTTTCTCCTTTATTACAAGTCGAGTTCATTACTTAGTCCAATTTAGGTTAGACATCTTAAGTTCATTTTGCCCCTTTAAAACACTTTCAAATCCTTTGAAATTCATGGGCGGTTTTCCAAAACATACACTCGACCCTTGTGTACCCGAATTGGACAACCTCAGCTTTGATACCATCGTTGTAACGGCCCAGAATTATGATTTCCGGGTTACGTTTCAAGGGATGAAAACCCTTGTTCGGATCTTGCAATCCAGGTACGGGTCGAGGTTTCAAACTCATTTTAAGATTAGTGAAAAGAAGGATTTCAAACCCTAAAAGTCACGAAGGGTCGTTGGGTACCCTTAACTTATCTTAAGACTATGTCGCGAAATTCAATTCAAATGAAAGTAAAGTGGAAGCAAGGTTAAGATACAAATGCCACGACAAAGCCGGGTCAAAACCAAATCATAAGCGAGTGATTACCATTTTACCAAGTTAGAATATTAGCTAGGTTCTTCGATTCGCCAAAGGGTTTCCCGTCACAGAAGCAAGGAGCAAACAATATCTGCAGAAAATACCTTAAAAAAAGAACGGGGAAAGGAGTCAGATCGAGCCACTCATGCGGGACCGGCAGTCCTCGCTGAGGCCACATAGTATGTGCTATACCTAATAAAGATGCTCTAATGCAGTACGAAAGTCAAACACACTAGCATGCTCCTAGTTCATAATAATGTGCAGAAATACTGTAAAGGGCCCAAGACAATGCCAAATGACATATCCCTCTCCTACCTCCACCCCCTTCCGATAGGGCGGAGACTGGCCAGCTCGTGAATGCATTCCATCATAATCGGGGGGCACACATGCCTAACCCGCTCCACAATAAAGCCCGCAGGCATATCATAATATAAGGAAGTTCATGACTCGATTGACTCAGGGTACCCGATGAGGCTGGGCTACCCTATGACCCTAGCAAAGACTCTAGGACTATCACAGATAATGACCGTTCTGTGATAGTCCAACCTGAGTAAGCTCCCTAGGGAACTTACTTGGTTTTATGCATATGCAACACCTAACATAAAATGCTCATTCAATTAATGCAACCTAAACAGGATACTACATGTCATGCTTTTATGCATATGCAACACCTAACATAAAATGCAACAACAGGCATGAATGTCCAACCTGAGTAAGCCCCCTAGGGAACTTACTTGAAGATGCAGAACACCTATCATCAAGCCATTTCCATAAGCTACCGGACCAACATTCATACACACGAAACCCAAGTTCTCAACATCCTTAAAACCAATCGACGGTAAAACCATTTTCCAAAACCTTTCTGATATGATCAACATCAACCAAAATCATTTACTTCCAGTCAAACTCATCGATAAAATGGTACCAACCACATCTCCAAACTTCCTTCTTAAAACCAACATCATAAAACCAAGACAAAGAATCTCGACATTAAACATTTAAATCTTAAAACCAATACCTCAAAATCATATTATAGAATTAATTCCGGCATTTTATCTCAAAACCTAGACCCCATTTTAGATAATTTAACAAACAATATTATTAAAAATACATACCAAAATAAATCCATCTTTATAACCTCATTTATAAATCAGAACCGGCAAATTCATTTTAACTTCCTTAATTCCCATTTTCAAAGCAACATCTATTAATATCATATTTCCAAATAGTAATACCACTTTAACAACTTATAATATAATTAATATTTCCAGAAATATATTTATCACCCAAACTTAGAATATTAACATATAATAATAATAATCTAATAACAATTAACAATTATACCACAACTATATATATAACACAACATATATAACATAAAACACAAAACCCCTTTAAAACCCAACCCAAAAGCCCACCTCTAACCCGAATAAAGGCCAGTCCCCAACCCGGGTAAAAATAGGCCCAAAACCGAATCCCCACTTAAAAGATCCAACCCGGATTCAAAATAAAATAGGCCCAAACCTAGCCCACTATCTGCAACAACCCAAAACCCTGATGAAACCCGGGATGAGACTTGGATCCGGCCCAACTCAAAGACCCAGCCCCAGCCCAATTCTTTAAAACAAAACCCATTCTGATTTTTTTTTGTAAAAGAACCAAACCGGTTTAATTAAACAACCCTGAACCGGACCATGAAAACAAATAAAACCGAACCCAAACAAGCACTGTTCAACTGTCTCCCCCAAAGGCCGATTGAAAATCTAGAAGAAGAAAAAGAGAGAGCAAGGGCGGTCGGTGGTGGCTGGTTGCTCCGGCCATTCAACCCTGCATCACATACATGGAATCGGACAAGAAGGAAGAGGGAGAAGGGATTCTCACCGAGTTTCGTCATGCCCGGAAAGCGCTCGTCGGGGCTCGATACGACTTCCTCGGTCCCGGAATCAGGTAGATCTTGGCCTAGGGAGGATGTAATGAACTCAAAGGTCGACCTTTACACGATTTGGAGTGTTTAATAGAGAAAGAGAAGGAGGAACCCTCACCGGTGGTCTTCGATCGGAAAACATGGAAGGAGGAGGAAGACGGCGCTGGGCGGCGGTGGCTCCGGGATCCTGGTGGTCGTGCTCGGCTGCGGGATTTTGCTGCTGTTCACCGGAAGCGAGAGAGAGGAGGGACGAGGGTGCTCAGCGTTCTCAACGGCAAGGCAGGGGAGCTACCGGGCTGGGCTCAGTGACAACGATGAACGGCGAGGAAGGGTGAGCTGGTGCGGGCGCTGTGAAATCGGAACGGAGCGAGTGGTGATAGGAGGCTCAACAGGAAGCTTTCGGGTTTGGAATCTGAAGGGGGGGGGGGTGCTTTGATTTCCCTTTCTCCTAAACCAAATACACACAAAAGAAAAGGGGGAATGTGTGTGGGCTTGTTCGGATTCAGACAAAAGGGTGAGATGAGAGAGGTCGTTGTTGAACATAGTTGGGGAAGAAGACAAATAGTAGGTCTGCAGAGAGGGAGATGCTTTCTGAACTGGTAGAACAGTTGGCGTGTAAGCTAGGGGACAAAAGGGTGAGCTTGTAGAAATTTAAGGTAGGAAGGAAAGGAATACAACTTAAGATGGTCCCAAAACTCCAAACGTCAAATATCCGGAATATAAATATGAAACCCGCTCACTCGACCTTATCCCGACGCGTTTAAAATACTCTTCAATTTTCAAATTTTCGGTACATAAAATCAGAGTATAACAGATTTTAAATTTCTAATTAAAAAATGCCGGAACTTGTTTTGAAATATTTATAATAAAATCTATTGCTCAAGGACTGAAATTTCAAACCTCCCAAATCTTAGAAATCGGAATGATTATAAATAACTATTTTAATAATTTAATATTCTAAAATTTCCCGGTCTTTACATCATCCACCTCTAAAAACAAGTCTCGTCCCCGAGACTAAAATCACTCTAAAACAAGGGGATGAAGTTTTAAATTGGTGAGTACAAGGATCATGCCATTGATTCTGTAAGCATCTAATAGGGGCCCGTATGAGATTCTCACAACACCCTTGACATGATCATAACATTTCCAGTTGGTCGTAGCAAGTATGTGATATGGGCCCCTATCACACCCTTACCTCGACCTTTCGGTCACATCATAACTCGAAAAGCAATCATAGCGTCTCTACTGGGTCTTAGCAAGCATTCTATATGCGCCCCTATAAAATGCTTGTATCCACTTCGTGAGGCGTTATAATATAAGCCTGGGTGTGAAAATCCTCAAAAAGGAATTTCGCAATTGGAAAAGATTGGTCTCAAAATCGTGGAAATTCTCGGTAACGTTTATTTATTTATTTATTTAATTTTTTTTTTCAAGTAATTCCTTTTCAAGCCGCTCAAAATCTTCAAATAAGACGTTTAACCAAGCAACTTTACACCAAAATAAGTAAAATCGTTTTGATCAAAATTTCGTCAAAATCCTCCAAAACAAAATCAGTTTCCCGCATAACAATCAATCAAATTCAGAAGCTCGGAGGTGGAATCATCCACCTCTAAGGGCTAATCCCATATCCTCTTCCTAGTTTCCAGATCATGCAACATCATTCACAACTCAACAGGTAATATAACCAAAAGTTTCATCAACTCTTACATAATCAAAATACCATAAGTCATCTCACACATGACAAGTCCCACATCATATCATAGTCAGGAACCATCACATAACCGTTTACCTGCTTGATTTGAGTAATATTGTCACACAGGGATCCTTGTAAGGAGAGGTTGTGAAAGAGCTCACCTGTTGTTTGTTCAAACTGGGCTATTAGTTCATTTGCAAAGGAGCACTTTGTAAAGAGATGAGTGACATCCTCATTTCCTTTACTACAGAGTGAACATGTGTGTGAGACTCTATTAATGTACCTATTAAGCCTGCTTGTCGTGGGGAGAGCGTCTATTTTAATTTTCCATACTAGGTTTTTAAGCCGAGGAGGAAGATTAAGATTCCAGATCCAGTTATGGTTTTCAATATTGTGGTTATGAGTGTTGGTAATCTTTTTTGCCGATTTGGTTGAGAATTTTCTTGTAGGATTAGGCGCCCAGATCAGTTTATCATGAGCTTGTAAAGACCCGGATTTTTAAATCCTAATTCTCGGAAAAAGAAATTAAAAATGAGTTTAAATCGGGTTATTTAAAATCTCTTAAAATGAATTCCGGCATATGATTATTTTAAATGGACTTTCATTCGGATTTATTTTCGCTTTCGCTTGCTAAAATTTGAAAGTATAATATAATTTTATTATTTGATTCAGTCGAGAATTCGATTTAAATTTGAAGTTGTAGACTTTATATCTTTTGAGTCGGATTAAGGTCGAGAGAGCGGGTTTCATATTTTATTTTCCGGTAATTTTGAATTCGTTTTTGTTTTCTGGGGACCATTTTCTATTCTATTTCTTTTCCCCTCTCTTCCTAGGCTCTCTCCCTCTCTCAGATTTGCAGTGGGAAAGATTCCCTTTTTGCCTTGACAATTGAAATTCACAGTTGTCCTACTTGTCTTCTTCTTCAACAATCCCCCACACCCACAAACTGCACAAATCGCCCCTACTCTCCTATATAGACCTCTCTCAATCAATTGTCCTTTTCACATTCACAAAACCCACACAAAAAGAACCCTAAACCTTATCTACAGACAACTCCTTCCTCTTTCATTAAATCCAAAACAAGGTCCTTTTGCTCTTCTTGAGCCTTGTTGCCGCAGCCACCATTTCACCACAAACACCAGCCACCTCCCTCCGTAACTGCTCATTTTTTTCAGCCTCCAGAAGCGCCAGGAGGAGTCTTCGCCGAGTTGCCCTGAAATCGAGCACCCCTGTTTCGCCGGGAGCAGCCGAGCCCGAGCCGACGTCGCCCGGAGGAGGCCACATATGCCACCAGCGAGCCTCTGACGTAGCAGCAGCGTTTACATCACCTTCCTCAGTGTCCCCGAGCAGCAACACTCACCCTGGAGAGCCGGCGCGCCGCCGCAGCATCTTCTCCTCCCTCTCTCTTCCCTGTTTTCGCTTGTGTGAGGCGGGTAAGGCCCTCTTTCGTTGTTTCCAACCAAAATCCCATAAAGGTCGACCTTTAAACGATTTTCTTCCGTCCTAGGCCAGAATCCGCTGATTCAGACTCCGGCGAGCACCATGGACTCCGACGAGAGCTTTCCGACGACCTTTGATTTCCCCCCTCCGGTGAGCTTCGTTCCCTCTCTTTTCCTTGGTTTATCTTGGTTGGGTTGTCTGAGAGTGAACCTGAGAGAGAGCGGGGTGAGATCGAGACGATTCCGGCGAGCTGCACCTCTTCCTTCTTCTATTCCATTGTCGAGCAGTGTATTGGGGGAGAGAATGAACAGTGAACCGGTCTGGCCTTGCTCCTTTATTTTAACTAGACCGGTTCAGTTATTATTTTAAATAGACCGGTTCGGTTTTATGCAAGATATCAGATTTGGGGTTGTTCTTACTGGATCCGAAAATGAGGAAGGGTTGGGCCTATCTTTGGTTTGGGCTTCTGAGCATTGGTTGGGTTATTTTGTTGTCATGGTTACTATTAACTATTTTACATATATAAATATGCTATGTTTGTTATTTTGTAATATTATATATTTTCCGGATTGTGGAAATTTTATATTCTGAAATATATATATATATATATATATATATTAGTTGTTTAGAAATAGCATTATTTGGAAAATGTTATAGGATGTTAAAAGGTGGTTTGGGAAATTTTGAAAAGATTTCTTAATTAATATAATTGATGATTATGCTAACTATATATTGATAATAATTATTTAAGAAGAGATTTTCAAGTCTTTGGAATTATCTCCTTAAGGATTTGTGTTGGAAAACCAAATGCCGGAATTATTTCTATAATATGATTTTGAGAGATTGCTTCTAAGGTTTAAATGTTTAATGTCAGGATTTGGCTAAGTATGACTTTAAAGGAATTGTTGATTTTCTAAGTGATTTAACTGAGATTTAAGAGTTGGAAAGTTTTGGGAAGAATGATTTTGGTTGAGGATGATCGTATCGGAAAGGTTTTGGAAAATGGTTTTACTATCGGTTGGTTTTGAGTATGTTGAGAACTTGGGTTTCGTGCGTATGAATGTTGGCCCGGTAGCTTATGGAAATGACTTGATGATAGGTGTGTTTGCTTTTGGATTGCTTTGGACTTGCATTTGGGCCCTTGCTTGTATTATCTTGTTGTTCTGCATCTCGAGGTAAGTTCCTTAGGGGGCTTACTCAGGTTGGACATTCATGCTTGTTGTTGCATTTTATGTTAGGTGTTGCATATGCATAAAAGCATGCCATGTAGTATCCTGTTTAGGTTGCATTAATTGAATGAGCATCTGCTTACTTATTGCGTTTGAAACAGAACGACCGTTCTTTGTGATAGTCCTAGAGTCTTTGTTAGGGTCATAGGGTAGCCCAGCCTCATCAGGTACCCTGAGT
Organism: Persicaria tinctoria; assembly: GCA_037127255.1. Classification (NCBI taxonomy): domain Eukaryota; kingdom Viridiplantae; phylum Streptophyta; class Magnoliopsida; order Caryophyllales; family Polygonaceae; genus Persicaria; species Persicaria tinctoria. The sequence goes on from JBANSL010000004.1 coordinate 26,685,282, forward strand.
CAATTGCGTGCTTTATTGTGGAGCGGGTTAGGCATGCGTGCCCCCCGATTATGATGGAATGCATTCACGAGCTGGCCAGTCTCCGCCCTATCGGAAGGGGGGTGGAGGTAGGAGAGGGATATGCCATTTGGCATTGTCTTGGGCCCTTTACAGTATTTCTGCACATTATTATGAACTAGGAGCATGCTAGTGTGTTTGACTTTCATACTGCATTAGAGCATCTTTATTAGGTATAGCACATACTATGTGGCCTCAGCGAGGACTGCCGGTCCCGCATGAGTGGCTCGATCTGACTTCTTTCCCCGCTCTTTTTTTTAAGGTATCTTCTGCAGATTTTGAGTGCTCAATGTCTATATGACGGGGTTCCCTTTTGGCGAATCGAAGAACCTGGCTAATTCTCTAACTGGGTGTAAATGGTAATAATTCGCTTATGTTTTGGTTTTTACCCGGCTCTGCCGTGACACTTTGTATCTTAACCTTGCTTCCACTTTACTTTCATTTGAATTTAATTTCGCGACATAGTCTTAAGACGGGTTTGAAATCCCTTTTGAAACCTCGACCCGCACCTGGATTGCAAGATCCGAACAAGGGGTTTTATCCCTTGAAACGTAACCCGGAAATCATAATTCTGGGCCGTTACAAAGATGGTATCAGAGCTGAGGTTGTGCAATTCGGGTACGCAAGGGTCGAGTGTATGTTTTGGAAAACCGCCCATGGATTTCAAAGGATTTGAAAAGACTTTAAAAAGGGGCAAAATGAACTTAAGATGCCTAACCGAAATTGGACTATGTAATGAACTCGACTTATGATAAAAGAAGAAAACCGACTAAAGAGGGATCGAGTGGGTAGAAAGGCGGTAGACCATCCCTATTGGATGTAGGTTGAAATGGGTAGGCAAATACTAGCTTGTTGTTTACAGAAGGGTTGGGAGACTCCAAGGAGATCATTATGAGTGTTATTAACTGATTCTGTGCTGAGCGCTTGCTATGCTAGAGATCTAATTTGGTATGCCTAACAATGAGTTGTGTATTGACTGATCTGTGCAAACGGGATAGTAGGAGTACCTTTATTTCCGTGTGGTCAAACTCAGCGTGTGTGGAAAGCCCCTTCCACTATGTTAACCCATTGACGATTCTATCTAGTCTTTCTCCTGGATGTCAGTGTCTTTCACGGGGAATTGGGTTGGTAACCACATTGTGTCGGGAATCATGGCTGGATATTAAGGTTGTCTGAGTGATTATTGGAAGTTCTTGATGTCACTTTGAGTCAGAAGTAAGGAGTTTATGGGGCTGTCTTTCTCAATTATTATGATGAGCAACCAGTGTCTTCTTACTATAAAGAGTCGTACCAGAGTCTCACGGGAAAGAGAGGGTGATGAGTCAATTGGGGAAGAGTCAATGGTTGCCCTTAGGGATCTCTGTCCGGTTGTAATGATGACTCTCTCTGAATTGAATGACATGATTTGTAATCTCACGCATGAACCTTGTAAATGATCATTAGTAAGAAGTTGCTCGTGTTATGCCTTGATTTCTGTCATAATTTTATTGTGTAAGCTCATGTTGTGGTCAGTTACATTGCTCAAGTCTCGTGTTATGTCTTGCCCTCTATCATGAATGTATGTTGTTATAGCATGTTTACTTGGCTTATTGATCATATGAATGATTGGAAGCATGGACCATATAATATGAATCTACATGATCGTTATTTCCTTATGTATTAGGTTCATGATAGTGTGATCAACTCCTCTTTGTAGGAATGCTTGTAGATTATCGCCTTAGCATGTTGGATGACGACATGTCGATGCTTATTATCCTTTTTGTGACAAGAATCCATATCATGCCCATCTATTTTGTATTTGTCAGATTAGCTATTAATGATTATTTTGCACATAATATTGTTGTATTACTTGTGTTGAATGGAGAATATGTGGTATAATTAAGTCTTAGCAAATGCATGTTTCATCCCAGTATGTGTTGATCTGCTCTCATGCCCCGTACTCTAATCAAATTGCCCATTACTTAGACTCGTATTATGAACCGTTTAGCTTTTCTCATGCTCCTATATCGTGGAAGATGATTGGGTGATTTCTTACCCGTCGTCATGATTAGTTGCATGCATGTATTGTACGTTATATTGAGCTTTTAGCATCATGTATGATCATCGATTGTGACTTGTGCGAACTTGTATCTTGTCTACGTTGTTGCTGATTCTCTCTCGAGCTAGGTTCCTGATAATGTGGTTCTTCCCTCTTTCTATTACCATAACATGTCTTACCAGTGCAAGTTAATTAGTGTTGAATTCGATGATCGATTTGCTTTCTGTGATGGTTAATCATAGCATGCTTACATGTTGTCGCTCGGTAGTGTTCCTCTATTGCTCCATGATATCCTCTCATGCTAGTATACATGTATGACTTGGCACATCGCGTAATCACACACCAAGCTTATCATGTCTTCAGATACGTAGGACGCATGAATGTTAGAATGAATCTAGTCGAGTTATCTTGATTATGTGCATGTTCAATATGTGTCAGTAGTGTTCTGTAAGGCTTAATTATGATTCCCAATATGACTCGCTAAATGATCACGTGTTGTACTTGTTCTATGATGTGATGACTATTGTACCATATATGTGATCTATGATGGTTCGTTCCTAGTATGACTATAATCCATCGCCCTTGATGTCCTTTCTTATTACTTTTGATAATGCCTCGTGCTTTGTAAATATCATGATGAACTCCTTTTAACGGCTCATGATTATGCTTGTATCACGCTATGTATCTCTAGAATCATGTAGGACCTGTGCTTTCTAAATGTATCTCGTCATATGATTACGTGTCATACTTGACCTATTATATGATCATTGTGTTAGATGAGATAGTTACTATGTTACTCTTATATGTTTTCGTATGATGCATACACCAATCTCGTGCATTGTTCATATATGTGACAATTGTGATACCCATTAAAGCTTGCATATCTTGCTTAAGTTGCTAGGCATATCGGCTTTCATGGGATAATAGAATGCTATCTTGTCTCGCATGCATCCGTGTAGCACTCGAATATGTCTTTTGGAATGAATACGTATGTCGTGCTTCTTGATATAGGTACATGTTAGAGTGGATTAATATGATTGATATGCCCCATGATGAATTTGTGTTTGCTTGCCACAATTGCAACCTAATAGACTTTCATAAGGGCGTCGTTGTTATTCTCGGGTTGAAGTTTTGTCTCTGGTTATCGTCTTAGTATTGGTCTGTGGTTGTTTCCGAGAGGAACTTTGGGTTGTCTTCTCTTGTCACTCCCCTATCTCCGCTAACTTCTACCCTATGCGATACATTCGACGAGCGACCGCATGGAAGAGGGAACGAAAAATTAGATAGCGATAGAGCAGTGCAGCGGAAGCGTGGGCCCATAACCCATGGGCCTCAGGATCAATGATGTCGGCGGAACGAGCACGCATTGAGAATTGCGGATACTAAGTACGATTTGACTCGCAAGCAAGAGTGTTCTCCGTTCGAATTGCTAACCCTTTTGAATTTATTGACAATGATATTGCACTAACCTGACGATGAGATTATGTGTTGATGTGCTGACCTGGTGATGACTGTTACTTGATTGCCTGTTGTCTATGATGATATCATTTGATGACTTATAGATCTCATATACCATGATGTCTTGACTTGTTTCTACGCTGAGTTGCTAAGCATGATTTGAATTCATTTGTCTGTAAAATGTGAACTACATATGCTAAGAAGCCTGAATTGTATCTGATAAGGTTATAATGCAACATGCTAGCTTGACTTCATTATGTTCATATATGATGGTCGCGATGGTTATTGAGCATGATGTTAACTGAGACTGGTTGAATCCATGATGTTATGTTATGAATGCTAGTTGATATGATGTAGACCTTATGTTTGATGATTTTCATGATTGCTTCTTCCTTCAACATGTGGGAGAGGTCATTTGGTAGCGTGGTTGGAGAGTGGTGAAAGAATTTTGGGCGGTTGGGATAATCGATGGTACTAGAAGGTGAGTTGCGAGAGAGGGATGCTGGCTTACGTAAGACTGAGTGAGCTTTGGGATTTTTAGGAGGCAATGTTGGTGGTTCTGATGAGCTTCTAGGTGATGTTGGTGATGCTTCGGGTAGTATGAGAAGTGTAAGGAAGGGCTCGTGAATATTGAGGACATGGTATTAGAGGTACTTGGGTGTGACGTTAGAGATAGGAGTTGGATTCTTAGAGGTGGATGGTGTGGTAGTGCTTGGTGGAAGGAGGGGCGAGATTTGAGAATCGGGATGAATTGGGATTTCTTTGGGAAATTTTGTCTGAGATGACGTTGGCGGGTCTAGAAGAGGATTAGTCTTGATTTGAGAGAGGAGATGGGCGAGTGGAGTTTGTGTTTTATTTTGACTGGTATGATGTGAGGATTTTCTTGATTATGTGATTTATTTATATTTGCTGGCATGATGTTAGGTAGCGACCATGATGAACCCGATATGGAATTAATTAAATGTTGATATGCAATATTAAAATCTAGTTGGTAGTGACAAGTGTTACCATGATATATTAATACTTTGATATCCTGTTATATTGATTTAGAAGCATGTTAGGACGTGCTGTGATATGACATATGAAGTAATGATGCGTATGAACTATGAGATAATGATGTGCTATTATGTGGAAGCATGATGTTTTATATGTGGTAGTAAGCATGATGTGTACTATACGGTTGACAAGGATGAGTATTGGTTATGTAAATGATGGATATGACTTGAAGCATGATCATGATTAGTATATATGAGATAATGGTGCATGATTTCTAAATGATTGTCATTCGATATTGTGATGAGTTAAGGTGACGTCTTTAAAGCATGCTGACATTTTGGTGATTATATACTGCTTGACCTTCCTTTTTCTGAATCTTAATAGCATGACCAGGTTGTGTTGATATATTAACGTGATGAATATGTTCTACTTGTGTTGCGATATCGATATGCGATTGTGAGATGTGATGCGTACTGACGTACTAACCCCATAACATCTAACCCGTTGATTTCTGGACATGTGTGCTTGCGTGATAAGTTATGAGACTTCGATTATGCACTCGTGATGCCTTCAATATGATATAGATATACTCTACTACTTGTGATGTGATGTTGATGTTTTGGTGTTGGTTTTGGCGTGTCTTGAAAGGATGGTATGATTTATATTATGAGAAAACATGTTATGTTATTAAGATATCAATTGGTTGAGATTATCATGGTTGATGTTGAGTTTTGCCATGTGAAAGATGGCTAATGATGTTATGAGTTGATGAGTTGATTGGCTTATGTTTCATATTGAGTTGAGAATGATGATTGAATGATTTTGGAAACTAGGAAGAGAATATGGGATTAGCCCTTAGAGGTGGATGATTCCACCTCCTGATTTCTGGATTTGATTGATTGATATGCGGAAAACTGATTTGGTTTTAGGAGATTTTTGACGGAATCTTGAGTTAAAGGGATTTGACTTGTTTTGGTGCAAAGTTCTTGGTTAAACGTCGGATATGAAGATTTTGAACGATATAGAAAGGAAATAACCGGTTTTGAAAGAATAAACGCTATCGAGGGTTTCAACGATTTTGAGGCTAATCTTTTTCAATTGCGGAATCCCCTTTGAAACTTTTCAAACCCGGACAACTCTATGATACTTCATGAAGTGGATACAAGCATTTTATGAGGGCACCTGTAGGGTGCTTGCTAAGACCTAGTGATGATATTGTAGAACTTTTAGAGTTGTGGCACCTCCGAAAAGTCGAAGTGAGGATGTGATAGGGGCGCTTATTGCATACTTGTCAAGGCCAATTGTCACGACCATGACTAGGATGTTGTGAGACTCTCAGAAGACGTAACTGAGGTGATTACAAGACCATTGGACATGGTCCCTAGACTCAGCAATTTCAAACTTCATCCCCTACTTTGTCTTAGTTTTAGTCTCGGGGACGAGACTTGTTTTTAGAGGTGGATGATGTAAAGACCCGTATTTTTAAATCCTAATTCTCGGAAAAAGAAATTAAAAATGAGTTTAAATCGGGTTATTTAAAATCTCTTAAAATGAATTCCGGCATATGATTATTTTAAATGGACTTTCATTCGGATTTATTTTCGCTTTCGCTTGCTAAAATTTGAAAGTATAATATAATTTTATTATTTGATTCAGTCGAGAATTCGATTTAAATTTGAAGTTGTAGACTTTATATCTTTTGAGTCGGATTAAGGTCGAGAGAGCGGGTTTCATATAAATATTCCGGTAATTTTGAATTGGTTTTTATTTTCTGGGGACCATTTTCTATTCTATTTCTTTTCCCCTCTCTTCCTAGGCTCTCTCCCTCTCTCAGATTTGCAGTGGGGAAGATTCCCTTTTTGCCTTGACAATTGAAATTCACAGTTGTCCTACTTGTCTTCTTCTTCAACAATCCCCCACACCCACAAACTGCACAAATCGCCCCTACTCTCCTATATAGACCTCTCTCAATCAATTGTCCTTTTCACATTCACAAAACCCACACAAAAAGAACCCTAAACCTTATCTACAGACAACTCCTTCCTCTTTCATTAAATCCAAAACAAGGTCCATATGCTCTTCTTGAGCCTTGTAGCCGCAGCCAGCAGTTCACCACAAACACCAGCCACCTCCCTCCATAACTGCTCGTTTTTTCAGCCTCCAGAAGCGCCAGGAGGAGTCTTCGCCGAGTTGCCCTGAAACCGAGCACCCCTGTTTCGCCGGGAGCAGCCGAGCCCGAGCCGACGCCGCCCGGAGGAGGCCACATATGCCACCAGCGAGCCTCCGACGCAGCAGCAGCATTTACATCACCTTCCTCAGTGTCCTCGAGCATCAACACTCACCCCGGAGAGCCGGCGCGCCGCCGCAGCATCTTCTCCTCCCTCTCTCTTCCCTGTTTTTGCTTGTGTGAGGCGGGTAAGGCCCTCTTTCGTTGTTTCCAACCAAAATCCCATAAAGGTCGACCTTTAAACGATTTTCTTCCGTCCTAGGCCAGAATCCGCTGATTCCGACTCCGACGAGCACTATTGACTCCGACGAGAGCTTTCCGACGACCTTTGATTTCCCCCCTCCGGTGAGCTTCGTTCCCTCTCTTTTCCTTGGTTTATCTTGGCTGGGTTGTCTGAGAGTGAACCTGAGAGAGAGCGGGGTGAGATCGAGACGATTCCGGTGAGCTGCACCTCTTCCTTCTTCTATTCCATTGTCGAGCAGTGTATTGGGGGAGAGAATGAACAGTGAACCGGTCTGGCCTTGCTCCTTTATTTTAACTAGACCGGTTCAATTATTATTTTAAATAGACCGGTTCGGTTTTATGCAAGAAATCAGATTTGGGGTTGTTCTTACTGGATCCGAAAATGAGGAAGGGTTGGGCCTATCTTTGGTTTGGGCTTCTGAGCATTGGTTGGGTTATTTTGTTGTCAAGGTTACTATTAACTATTTTACATATATAAATATGCTATGGTTGTTATTTTGTAATATTATATATTTTTCGGATTGTGGAAATTTTATATTCTGAAATATATATATATATATTAGTTGTTTAGAAATAGCATTATTTGGAAAATGTTATAGGATGTTAAAAGGTGGTTTTGGAAATTTTGAAAAGATTTCTTAATAAATATAATTGATGATTATGCTAACTATATATTGATAATAATTATTTAAGAAGAGATTTTCAAGTCTTTGGAATTATCTCCTTAAGGATTTGTGTTGGAAAACCAAATGCCGGAATTATTTCTATAATATGATTTTGAGAGATTGCTTATAAGGTTTAAATGTTTAATGTCAGGATTTGGCTAAGTATGAATTTAAAGGAATTGTTGATTTTCTAAGTGATTTAACTGAGATTTAAGAGTTGGAAAGTTTTGGGAAGAATGATTTTGGTTGATGTTGATCGTATCGGAAAGGTTTTGGAAAATGGTTTTACTATCGGTTGGTTTTGAGTATGTTGAGAACTTGGGTTTCGTGCGTATGAATGTTGGCCCGGTAGCTTATGGAAATGACTTGATGATAGGTGTGTTTGCTCTTGGATTGCGTTGGACTTGCATTTGGGCCCTTGCTTTTATTATCTTGCTCTTCTGCATCTTCAGGTAAGTTCCTTACGGGGCTTACTCAGGTTGGACATTCATGCCTGTTGCTGCATTTTATGTTAGGTGTTGCATATGCATAAAAGCATGCCATGTAGTATCCTGTTTAGGTTGCACTAATTGAATGAGCATTTGCTTACTTATTGCGTTTGAAACAGAACGGTCGTTATCTGTGATAGTCCTAGAGTCTTTGCTAGGGTCATAGGGTAGCCCAGCCTCATCGGGTACCCTGAGTCAATCGAGTCATGAACTTCCTTATATTATGACATGCCTGCGTGCTTTATTGTGGAGCGGATTAGGCATGCGTGCCCCCCGGATTATAATGGAATGCATTCACGAGCTGGCCAGTCTCCGCCCTATCGGAAGGGGGTGGAGGTTGGAGAGGGATATGCCATTTGGCATTGTCTTGGGCCCTTTACAGTATTTTTACACATTATTATAACTAGGAGCATGCTAGTGTGTTTGACTTCGTACTGCATTAGAGCATCTTTATTAGGTATAACACATACTATGTGGCCTCAGCGAGGACTGCCGGTCCCGCATGAGTGGCTCGATCTGACTCCTTTCCCCGTTCTTTTTTTTAAGGTATCTTCTGCAGATTTTGAGTGCTCAATGTCTATATGACGGGGTTCCCTTTTGGCGAATCGAAGAACCTGGCTAATTCTCTAACTGGGTGTAAATGGTAATAATTCGCTTATGTTTTGGTTTTGACCCGGCTCTGCCGTGACACTTTGTATCTTAACCTTGCTTCCGCTTTACTTTCATTTGAATTTAATTTCGCGACATAGTCTTAAGACAGGTTAAGGGTATCCAACGACCCTTCGAGACTTTTAGGGTTTGAAATCCCTCTTTCTACTAATCAAAAAAATGAGTTTGAAACCTCGACCCGTACCTGGATTGCAAGATCCGAACAAGGGGTTTTATCCCTTGAAACGTAACCCGGAAATCATAATTCTGGTCCGTTACAGAGCTTGCCATGAGGGGATATTGAGGGATACAATACATTTGGTTATAGCATGGGGAAATAGACTCTAAATGAGAGGCTTGTTCCAGAGCTTTTGAGGGGTAAAGAGGTGGTTGACTTTCATATTCGGGTGATTGTTACCCATGAAGGTTTTGAGACATTTATCGGGTACCCAAGAATCTTTCAAGATGTGATGTAAAATCATTAAATTTTCGAACGTTCGATTACCACGTCAATTGTTTGGCCGAAAAATTGACCGATTTTTTTCGTATCAAAATTGGTTCATTGTGAAATAGTTCGTATTATTTTTTATAATTTTTAAAGTTCATATTTAAATTTTTTCATGGCTGATAGTTCATATTATTTTTGGTAGTTTTTAAAGTTCGTATTATTATTGGTTCATGGCTGATAGTTCGTATTATTTTTGCTCATTTTTCCAATAATATATTGTCATAATTTAAAGAAAATTATATATATATATATATATATATATATATATATATATTTATATATATATATATATTAATTGATACATATATAAATCAAAACTATTTTCTATTCATATTTATAAAAATATTAATAAATAAAATATGTAATAGGTGTTATTATATATATATATATAAATAATTATTTATATCAAAATTATTCATTAACTGTTATTTTATTTATATAAACACACATACCTAAAACACCCTTAGAATATAAAATTTTATCTTTAATGTGTCTTACAGACCCACCCACGTAAAGCACCCTTATATCTTTAATGTGCCTCTCCTAATTCTGTTTAAAAATTACGTGAAACCTTTCACCGAATGATAATATATGTCAAACCACTGACCTAGAGTATATATAAACAAAAGGAAAAACAAAAGAAACAGGGGGAAAAAATGCATTTGACATGACCACATAGGCCGAACCGCCGAAGAACTCAGCGCATTATCTCTTCCACCAAACCTGAAAATGACAAGCTTCTAGTTAAATATATATCTCTGGTAATACCTTTGTCACTACAGGAATTAAAAAGAGTAATTTCTGTTTGAAAATGTTTATAAAAGCTTCTAGTTAAATATATATCTCTGGTAATATCTCTGGTAATACCTTTATCTCTTCCACCTCTTGCATTTATTTTTAAAAATAATAATCAATAAAGCCTAGAATTATTATCTTAATTTATGTTTGAAAATGTTTATAAATGTTTAAAACATTATGTAAATTACTCTTATTTAAAATATAAATAAATAAGAGTAATTTCCATAATATTTTAAAATTCTATAAACATTTTCAACCATAAATTAAGATAATAATTCTAGGCTATATTTATTTTATTTTTTAAAAATAAATAAAATAATCCCTAAAATATGATCAACCCCTTAAATTCAAAATTTGAATATATTTACAATCAAATTTGAGTTTAAAAATATTAAAATATAATATATTTAATGATAAAGTAACGAAAATAGTTAAATGGGTGGTGAGTTGTAAACAAATAACATTTAAAGGGTGGTTTTATGTAATTTTGAATTTAAGGGGTGGTTAAGTGAAAATACCCATATTTAAAGGGTGGTTTTCTGTAATTTTGCCTAACCTAAATTAACTTAATTATTACTCCCTCCGTTTCCTTTTAAGTGACTTTTTCAAGTCATGCACGTAGTTTTAGAACGATAAAAACTATATTAAATATTAATATTTTAATAATATTTTTTTAATAATATGATACTTATTACCAATAAGTATGAGATTATCGAAAAAAATATTTAAAAAAATTATTATTTCATATAGTTTTTCACACCTTAAAAAACGTGCATGAATAGTAAAAAGTCAATTAAAAGGAAACGGAGGGAGTAATTTTTTGTCGGAATTAACCTCTTTGTATACGCCGGCCAATATCTTTTGAAGAATTTGAAGTTGTTAGATGAAGTGTGGTAGTTGTCGAAAAGGACGTACTTCTCCTAGTTGGCTACTGAATTCAATATACTCCCTAGCATAACATTATAATAGGCTCAAATCAATAATCAACCTAAAGCCTAACATCACTCTGTAGTTTAATATGGATCATAAATCGTGAATTAAAAAATATATTCTACTATGGGATATTGGGATGTTGTTACATACTACCTCCGTTCCATAATACATGGGCTTTTCCTTTTTGACACGTTTTTTAAGGAGCGAAAAACTTAATGAAATATTATTTTTTTAATCAAATTTTTTATATCATTTGATACTTATTACTAATAAGTATCAAATTATATAAAAAATTTAATTAAAAAAATAATATTTCATATAGTTTTTCACTCCTTAAAAAGCGTGCCGAAAACTAAAAGCCCATGTATTTTGGAACGGAGGGAGTACCGTGTAAATCAACCTAGAATGAGACATCAAAAAATATAGGTTAAATTAGGTAACTATTCATTTTTCAACGTGCGTTGTTAACTGCACCACAAAAAATTTGGTGGGCACCCAAAAAGAAATCGCACTTCCGTGTTTTAGAAACGAAAGTTGTGCTTTATTAATTATTTCTTTTTTATTTATTTTTCTGAAAATATTATACATAACTTCCGTGTTTGAAAAACGGAAGGTCAAATCAACTTTATACCTTCCGTTTTTAAAACACGAGTGAGAAAAGCTGTTTTTTGCCTTCCGGTTTTTAAATACGGAAGTATAAAATAGATGTTTGCCTTCCGTTTTTTAAATACGGAAGTACAAAAAAGTTTTGCCTTCCTTTTTTTAAATACGGAAGTTCATTCGCCCATAAATATCATATTTGTAATGTTATATAAACACATAGATTAATTTTTGTTGTCATTCATCCTAATGTTGATGCAGCGTCGTCAACATGCTGTTATCATGGTGCTTGAGCTGCACGAGCGTGGTGAGGGTGCATCCGCAAATGAGATAGCTTTATTGCATCGTGTGTTGATGGGTGATGATCCACTGCCGTGTGTCGCCCAAGAGTGGATGCCATCCCAACATCAGTAAGTAGGACCTAGCCAGCATCGTTACTACTCCCAAGAATAGTTTATTATGTTGATTACTCTAAATTTGTAGTTTAGTATGTAGACCTATTAGTTGGACATTGTCTGTTTTGGAATTCCTTTTGTTCAACGTCCTTATTAGAATATTTTAAACTTGCAACTCTATGAAAAAATTATTTTTGTCTTTTTTTTTGGGATAGAAATCCCAACCAATCTTATTCCGTAATCACAAGGTCTTCGAAAACAATGTCAAATAAAGGTTCAGGTAAATCGAAGCCCTTATTTTATTTTTATTTTTGTCTCTTTAGTTTGGGAGTAAGTTTGTTATTTCGATGAAATGATATAAATATGGTTTAGTATTGTTGATCGTTGAGTTTAATTTATTCTAAACTCATGATGCAATAAAATTTATAAGAAATCAAAAGTTTTGAATGTTGGTTCGCAAAAAGTCAATAAACCTTTATTTTGCATTCAACGATAAGTATTGAATTTCACTTAAAATTAAAGTTTTGATTGGTTTTATTTTATTTATTTATTTTTCTTCCTATGTACCATGACTTTCAAGTTAGTGAGCAAAATTGAATCCTCACTATTTTATACAGCCTCTAAATTATTTAGTTTTTATGTTTTGTTTAAGTTAATTGTTTGAGAATATATCGGTTTATCTCACATATACTTTTATACAGGTTTAACATAATTTTGGTTGAGTTTGTTCGGATAAATATATATGTTATTGTAAAGTATCAAAAAGCATTATCAAAATGTAACTAATTGAATTTTAAGGATTTTTATTATATTTTAGTTATTATTTATTTTATATTATTATTTTATTTTTTTATTAATTATATTAACAAATGTTTATAAAAAATATCAAATATTTATAAAAACATTATATTAAAGGATATCAACACATAACTTATGCAATAAATTTGGTTATTTACTCTTTATTGGATAAATAAGTGAAAAAATATTATACAGTATGTAAAGAAGAGTACTTACTCTTATATGATATACTAAAATATAATTTATTAACAAAACGCGCAAGGGCGTGGGTAACCGTTACAATTTATTTATTAAAATTATGTGTGTTTCTAATTTTTTTTAAAAAAATCAAACTCGTTTGTTTTTTCAAAATACTTTAACAATTGTACTACCGTGTTTAGAAAACGGGAGTTATAAAATATTGTACTCCCGTGTTTGAAAGAGGGGAGGTGTAATTAAAATTGTACTTCCGTTTTTTAAAGACGAGAGTACAACCCAATTTTATAACTCCCGTTTTTAAAAAACGGAAGGTAAAACTAAAAGTTGTACTCTTGTTTTTCAAAAACGGAAGTACAACTTATATTTTGAACTCCCGTGTTTTAAAAACGGAAGGCATAAATTAATTGTCTATTTACACTTCCGTTTTCAGGGCACGGAAGTATAAAGCCCTTTTGAGTGCCCACCCGAAATCTTTTGTGGTGGAATTAGAGGACGCGTTTTGTTTTAGTAAATATACCTTTGAAGATTTTGTTTTATTAATGACAGATTTGTCCATGATTTGATTGTAACAATAAATATCTAAATTCCTAATTAATTCTTATTTCATTGACGCTTCTTCTATTAATTGACGCTCCTCTTTCAAGAAAAGGTTCGTAGACGCACCTCTCTTCAAGCACGAGTATTGCTTGTGAAGATATTGAAGGTTGGTTTTGTGTTGTTTATTCAAGTGATTGCTAATATGACTTACACCGATTACTATAATTTGAAAACTCACCAAATTTGTCTTTAACGAATCAGTTATGAGGTCAACTAAGGTTGATGAATTGCTTGTGATTTATGTCGTGATTCATAATTAGATGCAACGCTTCCTTCAACCAGGAATTTTTTTTATGATTTCATTTAAGAACAGATTCACAATAATCACTTATTGTGATTTGATGAAGCGCTTATTTGGTTACAATAATTTTAGGCTACAATAATCGCTATCTATGACTACAATAATTTTAGGTTACAATAATCGCTACCTATTGTTACAATAATCGATTTATTTAGGTGATTTCTTGTAACTTAACTCCACAATTCAATTACGGATATAGTAATAGGTACAAGACTCCGCTCATTACAGGAATTCACTCAGTCCAGGAAATCTTGTATTACATGAGTTTGATTACCCAAGGTTGATTGATGATTAACAATACAGGAACGTGGTTACAATCTTGTATTACATGAACGCTATTGTAATATAAGAATAATTTTGTATTAGAGGAATGTTATCGTAACACAAGAATGAGATTGTATTACATGATTTTGTAACAAGAACACTATTCTATTACATAAATAATATTGTAATACAAGAATGATATTGACTTACAAGAATTGACCCCATACATGAATTAGAATTTGTAAAATACAACCGTCAATAAACAATTCTAACCAAATAATTTGACGATTCAAGAGTAACTAATTAAAACCCTAATCAATTCCACGTTGAGAAAAATATCTTCATCTACCAAATCTTCTTCATCTACCAAATCTTCCAATGATTTAACCGTTTACTTTTTAAAAGGATAGAATTTGTTTTTTTTTTTAAAATTGTTTTTACTTTTTAAAATGATAAAATTTGATTGTAAGGGTATAAAAGTAATCTCAATCTAAAAAATAGTACAATTACCTAAAAGGGTATAGTTAGTAAAAATTATTTTTATTTTTTTATTAGGAAATATTTCGGGCGAGCATGCTCTACCCGAAAGCATCCTTTCGGATGAGGTCAAGAAGACCGGGATGTTGTAAAATATCAATCTCCCCGGCAGAGTGGCAAAGGTGTGCAACCTTATCAGCCACTCTGTTGCCTTTACGGGGAATAAGGAGGAAAGTCACACTTTCCAGGGTTGCAAACACTAGCAAACTCGGCTAGGTGTTTATTTGGTTCTTCCCTAGACCTTCCATAAAAATTACGTAAAATATTAGACCAATTGGATTTATATTCAAACCTGGAACCCCTAGGGAGAAAAGGAAGTCTGATTGCAAGCGGTTGTGTAGTCAGGTCAGGCTCCTTTAAACTTCTCAGGGTCCTTCATGGTGGATTTATGATGTTTCCATTATTATTGTTGGTGTCTTCCATATCCCTTTCTTAGTAAAAAAAAAATCAAGTCTCCTTTTTAAACTAGATAAAGATTTCTCAATCTCAGGATCAAAAGGCAAAGACGGTGAATTATTAGAATGGGTCTAAACCATACAAAGTTGGTCAGACCTAAAGAAAAATAAAAATTAAAGTAAAAATAAAGATAAAGAGAAATCAAGAAAAGAAAACATGAATAAAGACTTCCCCAACAACGGCGGCAAGATTTGGTGGCGTCCGCACTAATGATGTATAATTGTCGTTGGTGCTTAGTTCCACCAAAAGTAAATATCCCAACTTAATGCTTAACCAAAAGATTAGTACAACAGACAAGTAAGGAGTCGATCCCACAAAGAAGACTATTCATATATATTTCTATGATGATTTCTCAAGATAATAGCAAATAAGTTGTAGCAAACTAATGAAATAGCAAGATAAACTAAATAGAATAATAGTTGCAAAGTAGTGACAATATGATAGAAAAGCATTTCACCTGTAATTCTTGATAATGGTTGGGGTTCATGATCCTTGCGTTGATGTCAATATTATATATAAGGTTATGCCGACTTACCTATACTAGATTGTTCCGCAAAGATACAATCACTTATTCAATGTGGCATCACTAAAGAATAGCATTAACGAATCGAGTACTAAAGACCAATTGACACATCAATTCAATGCAATTAGGAATTAAAAGGAACAACTCAATTAACCCTAATTTTATCTACTCAACATAGATCAATTGTTATCATCCACTACAAAGGCAATTGAAACATCACTGGACCAATGACTTTGTTTGCTATCGACAAACCAACGACGGATTCACAGCATCGATGCAATTCCTAACATGGTGATCAAACATAGAAAGGAACACAAATATATATCAATAAGAATAAGATGATAAATAAACTTATAAATAACTAATTAAATCCGCTCTCTTTCTCCCTGTTGTGGGTGCCGTCTCTCTCTCTCTCTCTCTCTCTCTCTCTAACACACAACTAGACACGGCTGGAATAGAATGAAAATAAGCTAAATAGAGTCATGCAAAACCCTAGGGAAATAATAATAATAGAATCTTCGGACGAAGTCGGCAACTGCTGAATACGGGGCACCTGCGTGCGCCGGTGGAAAAGCGGCGAACACCACTCCTCTGGCCCCATGATTCTTCCTTTGCTTCGATGTTGTGATCTCTTGCTCCCTTGATGCTTCTTCCTTGGCCTTCCTTATGCTCCAAAATCAGTCTTTAAGATCTCCTAACTCTCCCTTCAAACTCGGATTGTAAAAGGGCAGAATAAACACTAAAAAGGTGTAGATTCCGACTCGAATACTCCACCTGAAAGATAATGGAAATAGAACAAAACATATGCAATATGACTACTTAAATGCAATAAAACCTACCTATAATGCCTATCTAAAATATGCATTATCAGCGCTTCTCAGGAGACAACCCAAGCTAGTTAAGTTTTCTTTTTAATCATTCAATCCTCACTTTCTATTTCATTAGTTTCAATTTTTAAATTTTGGCACTAATAAGACTCCAGTTTTCTAAAAGAGAAGTTTGTGTTTTGGTGGTGTGATTAATCATATTCAGGCTATACAAAAGAAAAATGAAGAAAAACGAGAATTGGAGGATCGGTGCCCGCTGCGACCCGAGTGGCGCCCGCTGATGAATATCCAAGGGATCAGCGCTCACTGATAGACAGTCGCGCCCACCAATGAGCCCATAATTGCAAAGTCGACAGGATTTTCTTTAAAAATCTGATCTAAATTCGGACTAATCTCTGAGATTCGGATGAGTGAGATCAAATTCTATCTTTTTACCTTTGAATTACCTGATTTCTTCGTTGATTTACCATATATATGTAGGGGTGCGCTCAAGTGAAAACCAAAATTGCGGTAAAAACTTGTGAGGACCAACTTTTTAGCCCGGTTCACTTGCTTTATAGCCCGGTATGAATAGAACCGATCTATAAAGTCACAAATTTTAGCCCGGTTCTGAATAAAACTGAGTTATAAAGTCACTATATAATTTTAAAACATGAGTTTTTTAGCATGATTTTTAGGCTTGACCGAACTATAAAGTCATGTGTTATTTTAAAATTGGAGTATTTAGCACGGTTTTTAGGTTGAACCGAGTTGTAAAGTCACCGTTTGATTGAGGTTTTTAGCACAGGTTCCAAAGAAATCAAGCTATAAAGTAGTCCTCATGATTTTTAACACAATTTGAGGTTTTCACCGGAGTCTATATATATATATATATATATATATATATATATATATATATATATATAGAGAGAGAGAGAGAGAGAGAGAGAGAGAGAGAGAGAGAGAGAGAGAGAGAGAGAGAGAGAGAGAGAGAGAGAGAGAGAGAGAGAGAGAGAGAGAGAGAGGTTGGCTCCTATGTGAGCAAGGCTTATCATGTAATTTGTGAGCAGATCTTAACCATTGATTGATTGAGAATGGATGGATGAGATTAATCCAAAATTAAAATCAAAATTAAATTAATTATAATGGGTCCCACCTCAAATTCTACTTCACTCACCTCTTAAGGAGAGTGATTTTCACTCTCCGTGACAAATTTTGAAGTCATATATCAATTTAAACAATTATTCGTACATAACGTACCATTTATTCCTAAGCAATTAAAGATTATTCGTATGTAATGCCATATTTATTCAAATTTATTTCTACAAATTTGTCATTAATGTAGTGAAAAATATCTCATTTTCTTACCAATAAAAATTAGTCATACGACCCAATAAAATAAATCTAAGTGTGTATATTCTCATTGGAATAATCTGTATATATAAACGAATAATTTGCTTATATAAAAGAATAATTTATGACATACACACGAATAACCTCAACATTTCCTCATATAAATAAAACCGATAAAAATATCCTACATACATACGAATACTATACAATATTTACACGAATACTGTAATTGGAACTCCAAGCCCTTCATGTGTTATTCATTTTCACAGGCAATGAACTTGCTATCATATGAGCCCTTAACTTAATCTCCATATTATGCAACTCTTTTCTTCTTTTTACCGTATGAAACCTCGCCAAGATCCATTATACGCCTCCATGCCGTTTCCATCGATCCATTCGTGATCAAATGGAAATTCACTTATCCTTCATTTGCAGTAGTAAATTAACAAAGAGAAAGAAAGGCAAAAAAAAGGGGAAATTTGAAATATTATAATAAGGACATAATTAAAGGAACACTAATTGTGATAAGCAATCCAATACCGCATCTTCAGAAGAAACTACTACCGCATGCATCTTCAAAATTGACGGAGTGTTCAGATCGAGACAGGACACAACTCATTCTGAACGGTTGACATCGGTCATAGAACTTTTGCCATTGGAGCCTTCAAGGGCTGACTGGATTGATCAATGACGGCGTGCGAGTAGTAAGAGTAGAGGCTGAGGGCTATAGATTCTCCACAAGGGTCGAAGTCGGGACTGAGAATGGCTCAGGGCAGATTAGATGTATAGATTCCGGTGACAACGAATCGTTGAAGAGATGGATGAGGAAGTCGAGTTCCGTCGAGAAGAGGAGCGGAAGGGATTGACGGCATTTATATTTTGATTTTGTCTAGGGTTTGTAAGGGTGTGTGTAATACACCTCCCATATAGGATGGGTGTGATTAATTTTTATGTGGGCCCCATCTATTGTCAATTAAAATTGATTAAAATTATGATTAAATCTAATCCATCCATTTTCATCGGTTTAATGGTTAAGATTTGCTCACAATTTACATTATAAAGCTTGCTTACATAGGATCTATACTCTCTCTCTCTCTCTCTCTCTCTCTCTCTCTATATATATATATATATATATATATATATATATATATATATATATATATATATATATATATATATATATATAATTCAATTCATCCCACTTTAATTCATCCAACTTTAATCCGCCCTAACCTAAATTTCCTTTGAGTTTTCAGACCATACAACATATTCAATTTAAAGCAAAGGTCTGATTTTGGGAGAGAAAGGGACGAATTGAAGTTTTCTTCGTCGGAATACGATGAAAATCCGAAGAACAGTCGTACCCAGATCATCGGCGCCCGCTGCTACCCTATCGACGCCCGCCAATCCTGCTACAGGCTGTTTCTTTCCAGTTTTCACTCAAACGTTTTGGTGAGATCGATCCTATTTCTTTGATCTTCTATCCTTTTAATGAGGTCTAACGCTAAGAATATGATTATTCCTGATAACTTGGAACCTCATGAAGAATCTAGGTGGTACTACTTGGATAACCTTGAATACTCTGCAATGATGTTTTTCGATCCTATTGCTTTATACACTCTAGGTTTGTATGACAAGGTGCATGTATTACTATCAAAAGGAGGGCCAGACGGATTCCTTCATCGAGCAGGACCTACTTACCCAACTCATTCGTGAATTCCTAGCAATATTCGTGTTAAACGGGGAGTTGGATCTTTCATTCAAGCTCCGAGGTATCTAGTATAAACTCACATGAGAAGATTGTCAGAGAGGTTTTAGGATCACTACTGAACCTTCTCGCCAATGGTGGAAGGGTTCAATGGGCCCAAACCAATTTATCATATGGAAAGCGGTAACAAGGACTGCAACAAAAGGTTTATGGATAACACAATCAAACACCCACCATTA
The DNA here is from genome assembly GCA_037127255.1 of Persicaria tinctoria. Lineage (NCBI taxonomy): Eukaryota > Viridiplantae > Streptophyta > Magnoliopsida > Caryophyllales > Polygonaceae > Persicaria > Persicaria tinctoria. The sequence goes on from JBANSL010000004.1 coordinate 26,705,116, forward strand.
AGGATTTTTCTGAAGGTGTTGAACAACACTTTCTTCGGGAATGAAGACACAGAGAAGATCTTCATCTCTGAATGGGAGTGTCTCCATTCTTTGACTCCGGAAGCATACATGATCCTGAACTGGGTCGAGATGTTCATTGACGCATGTTCGGAAGCAACATATGTAGACACAAATCAAATTTTTGGGTTTGGAGGACTGATCACTCTGATAGTTGACTGGTTACAAGTCAATTGTGATGTCCATAGCTCCGCTGGAGGGGGGAAGTTCTTATTGTTCCTATCTTTTCTGAGGAAGTTGGATATTTTGGATGGCCAGAAACCGCCATTTACTTGGAAGTCAAAGGATGGTCACTACTTGTATTTACCTCTAGAGCTGCCAAAAGTTCATACGATGGCGGATTTCTATATTCCACTGATGATTTTACATCCATAGTAAGAGGAAGGAAGGTTAAGAAGATGAAACATCTGAATCTTCTCCGATCATCCTGGAGTCCATCTACAAAAGGTTGCATGATTTAGAAGAACGGAGCAAGAGGATTTCCGTTGGACTAAAGGAATCTCACATGGAACAAGCCAGATTGCTTGCAACCACGAACCTTAAGTTGGATAAGATGGTGCAGTGGTTAGCTATGGAGCAAGTCACCCATATTCTCCCTTTAAGCCTTTTATTTTTATTTTTATTTTCGTTTTCGTTTTATTTTATTGTTTCTCTATGATCATTAATTGAGTACAATGAAAAGTTTAAGTATGGGGAGAGGGTTTGTCTTAAATCTAGATTTTTAATTTTAATTTTTTCATGCATTTAGAGCATATTCGAATCATTTTGCATATTATCAAGACAATCAAAAGAAATTATAGAAAATGTCAAAAATATCATTTTTGCATAAAATTGTGTCAATATTCAAATACCCATCTATCTTAGTTAGTTGTCGAATTTAAATACAATAACATGTATGGATTGATTAGCCTTTGTCACAAATTTTTGTTTTTTATGTGGAACATATTAAGAAGACATAATTGAGCATGTATAATCCAAGGGTATGATTGAAATCCAACAAAAACATGTTCTAGTGAGAATTTCTAGCCTTATATGGATATTACATTTATTCTCTTTGCTTTTATTATATGATATACTCTTCTTCTGCATTAATCTCCTAGTATTGGCATAGTTATTTATTATTGAGACCTATCATAATACACATAATGACTGGTGTGGTGCAGAATGTCGTTACCTTGCTACAACACAAAAAAGAGTTACCTAAACCAACAACTCAACTAGCAACCTAGCAACTAGTATAGTGGAATAGTAAGGGGTCGATCCCACAGAGAGGATACATTGCCAGTCTATCAAATCGCTATCAGAATCGAACAAGATAAAGAAGTGATTGAATATCAAAACAACTGCACTCAACAAAAGTAACAATGGTGAATTGGTGATAATTAGGAGTGAGATAGTTTCCCCTACAATTCATCAACAATGGTTATGCCTTTGATTCTTAACTTTATCTTTAACTTTATCTTCTTTCCTTGTTTGATTCATCTAATGTCGGATGACTCCAACCCTAAGCAATTCAACAATAAACAATGACACAAACAACCAAAGATAGAGGCAGAACTCCCTAACCCTAATTGGTATAATTGATAGAATAGAATCGCCAATGTCCTACACACCCAATCGATGCTTTCAGGGGATTAATTAGTTATGTTGTGCTACTAATCCAATTAACTTGCAACGGTTAATCAAACCTTTTGCAGGAAAGCAAATTCCGTCAAGGTGGCTAATCAAGAGGGAATGCATGCAATCAATCAATAATAAACAAAGACATTGAATCAATCAAACTTAGAATAGATAGAAATTAAGTCTCACAAATCATATAACCATGTCTCTGTTGTGAGCTGAATCTGCCATGTTTTACAGTAACTTTTATATCGATTTCTGTATACATTGCATTCATTTGGGTTTAGATAGTACAGAATCTATGTACTTTATGTTTATTTGCAAAATTATGGAATCTACACCAGTTTTTGTTTAATTTGCAGAAATCGAGGCGTTTTACAGCAATTCTACAGAAGGTCGGAAAAGCTCGGAAAAACACTACAAAAGTCCAAGGTCAAAGCAGCGGAACCAATCTGAGAGTCAAGGCTACTCGATCTCGAGTAGGCCTTACTCGACATAGACGAAGCCTGTCCGAGCAGCCTTGGTCGACAAGACCTAATCGAGAACCAGACCAACCCGAGCTCCGGACCCTACTCGATCTCGACAAGCACTGGTCGAGGTCGACGAAGCCCAGACGCCATGTCCGGAGTCGACAAGGAGAAGAGCCGAGGACGAAGCCGAGGACGACCAGGCGAGACTCGCTGCCAGCGACTCCACTCGCTGCCGCAGAAAACTTCGCTGCCAGCGGATGAGGCAACTCGCAGAAGCGGAAAGGAAGACCAACCCTACTCGATCTCGACGAAGCTTGGTCGAGGTCGACGAGACGCTGAGTCCAGATCCGGATTCCATCGAGTAGAGTCACTCGAGAAGACCTAGTCGGCAAGCCACCTTACTCGAGGTCGACTAGGGCTTGTCGAGATCGACGAGACCCAGAGTCCAGATCCAGGCTTGTCGAGCACGCCAACCCGAGGAAGCTTTGTCGATGACCTAACCCTACTCGACATCGACTAGCTCTTGTCGAGGTCGACGAGCACAAGTGACCAAGTCCGAGCCACATCGAGCAGATCTAGCCAAGGAAGTCCACTCGAAGAACCACCCTACTCGAGGTCGACGAGCCTTACTCGAGGTCGACTAGAGACGTGTCCAGCAGCTTCTCGACGAGGACTTGTCCGACTAGACTTGGGATTCCTTGGGGCCGAAGGAGGAAGATTCTATCCAAATCCATCAAGTTCTATCTATGGAAGACGCAATCTATCAAGACATGAAGACCTACCTTAATTAGTTTTATCTTTTCCTTATTGATTTATTTCCTTAAAACAATTTATTTATCCTTTCAAGTTTTAGATATAATTTTAGATATAGATAGATATCTTCTTTCCTAGAATAGCTAGGGAATGAAGGCTATAAATAAGGCCCTAGGGGGCTCAGTTTTATTCATTCCAGTTCAGATTCAATTCAGATCACAATACAATTCTAGTAGAGTAGTTTAGGAGTTCTAAGGTTTTTAGGGTTTTGGCTTTCTGCGAAAGTTGATTGCCAGGATTGTAAAAGGCTTTGAATTTAGTTTAATGCAAGTTTCTTTTCATACATCAATGTCTGCGATTGCAATGAGGCGCGAGTAGTTCACCCACTTCTGGGGCTGGGGTGAGCCCAACGGTGGCCATGTGAGGCGATGCGATAAAGGTCAGATCTTTTTGTGCAATTCATCTTCTATCCCTATGAGCATGATTCTTTTGCGAGAGTTGAAGGTGATCCTTGTTTGTGTTATTGAAGCGAAAGTGATCTTAATGCAACTTGGATTAATTATGTGAAAAAGGGTTAGTAACAATTAGGGTTTATGCGAAAGCCTCTATATGCCTATTTGTTAACGACGAAAGTTATTTGATGGAAAGCATGATCTTTTATGCCTTTGTGTGTTACTTTGCATGGTTATCGTTGTGGTGTTGAAACCCTGGCCTTGGAAGTCTTTTATTATATTGAAGTTTATTTCTGTCAAAAATCTGCGTTTGTCTTTAATTCTGCAATTTCTGTCTTTTACTGTTTCTTGTCGACATAGAGGAGATCTGGTCGATCTCGAGGAGGACCTTTGTCGAGGTCGAGTTAGTTGTCTTCTGTCTTTGTCGATTTCAAGTTCCTGTCTTTACTTTCTTTGTCGAGATCGAGTACCTCTTGTCGAGGTCGAGTACGCTTTGTTCGTCGAGTTGATTTGCCTTTGTTTTCTGTTTTCTGTTTTCATTACTGTTCTTGTCGACCTAGAGGACAGTTACTCGACCTCGAGTAGCTTCTGTGTCCTCGTTTTATTTGCTGTTTCGCTTTATCTTTTCTTGTTTTGCTTGTTCTTTGCTTTTATTTTGTTTGCCCTTGCCGGGTTTATTTGTTTCTTTCTTTTCTGTGTTTTTGTCTTTCTGCTGCTTCTGTGAGAATCTACAGCTACCTAAGAACGGCTGACGTGCTTCCTCGTGGATTCGATCCTGACTTTTCTCTTACTACAACGGGAGGAAGTCTTGTATTTATTTGCTGAGACAGGGAAGTCAATCTGAACTATATTCTATATTTATTTCAATACTTGACACATCCTCCTGCAACAACAAATTGGCGCCGTTGCCGGGGAAGCAATCATTCGCGCCTTAGGTAGTCAGTTCTCACTGCTTCTTTGAGTTACTTTTCAGGTGTATGCGTCGTTCTGGTCAAACACCTGAGTTTGACAGCTTAGACGAACCGGAGCGCTACCTACACATCCACTCCAAACTCAAAAGGATCATGGCGGCCGCTGAAACACAGGAACAACTGATCGATAGGCTTACCAGGGAATTAGCCGCAAAGGATGCTGCTATCACCGCTGAGAGAGCAGCAAGGGAACAAGCACAGGCTGAGCTTGCCCAGTATCCAACCACGGCAGAGGACTACATGCACCCAACTCTCGTCGTGCCTGAATCGGCGATTCTAATCCCTGAAAACTCTTTTGAAATTCGCACTCAATTTCTTATAGAGCTTAAAAATAATGCCTTTTACGACAGATTTAATGAGTGTCCTCTTGAACATATTACTAATTTTCATGATATGTGCCGTACTCTTGCAGAAGGTACAACCCTGGAATATGTCAAGATGAAATCTTTTCGCTGGTCTCTCGCTGGGCCTGCACTGAAATGGCTGAAAGGGCTGAAAGCAAAATCACTCACAACCTGGGCCCAAGTA